>CM056049.1:488485056-489685056 GCA_029574335.1 Rana kukunoris | reverse complement strand
ACACACAATTTCCATACCACAAGTGTTTGCTACACACATGGACCTCTGCAAATAGCATGTATCATAATCAAACTAACTACATCTGCATAGGACAAAGATGGAAATCTGCAGTTATGACATTAAGGACTAAGCCAGGAGTTGATTGTGGAAACAACCACAAGCTTTTGACACACAAGATCAATATAAAGCTTTGCAAGAAGATCATTGGAGACCCACCAAGAAATGACATTGAAAAATTACACAAGATTTCTGCAACAGATTCACCATTTTTGATATAGGACATAACGAGCCCAATGAGTTATGGAAAGACATCAAAACCATAATTAGTGAAGAAGCAGTAAAAAATATTACAAATGAGGGAGAAAATCAAGAAGTCACCTTGGATTTCAGAAGGAACTAGAAAATTGGCAGAACAAAGAAGACAAGCCAACATTTCTGGTAATAGAGAAAAAGTATCTCAAATGAACCAAGCTTTTCAATTTTAATTTCTGAAAGATAAAAAATTATATCCCAAGGATATTTGTCAGAAACATGAAGCCTAACCAAACACCTGTGCTCTGTGTCTATAAAATGTGTATATCAAGGGCTGCAGCACTCTAGTATAGTGGATACTTAAAAATACTGTAAATACCAACAATAGATGCAATTTCCATTATTGAGTGCTCACAAATTAATCAAACATATGATCAAATAAAATGGGTCTACATAAAGTACATCAAGTGAATGAGTTCATTGATATGTGAAACTAAACTAAAGCACATAAGAGTTTAACCACTTAAGGACCGCCTACTGCAAATTTACGCCGGCAGAATGGCACGGCTGGGCACATCAACGTATATATACGTTGATTTTAGTACCCAGCCGTAAGCTCCAGGACCAGGACCGTGGGATTCGCGGACCCGATCGCCGCTGCAGTGCGGCGATCCGTCCCTGGATCGTGCTTCTCTGTGGCCGCAGCATCGATCGCGTCATCCCTGTAATAGGGGGACGCGATCGATGATGCCACACCTACAGCCACACCCCCTACAGTTGTAAACACACACACAGTCACAGCGAAAGTCACAGCGCCACCTGTGGTTAACTCCCAAACTGCAACTGTCATTTCCACAGTAAACAATGCAATTTAAATGCATTTTTTGCTGTGAAAATGACAATTGTCCCAAAAATGTGTCAAAATTGTCCGAAGTGTCCGCCATATTGTCGCAGTCACGAAAAAAAATGCTGATCGCCGCTATTAGTAGTAAAAAAAAAAAATGCAATAAAACTCCCTTATTTTGTAAACGCTATACATTTTGCGAAAACCAACCGATAAACGCTTATTGCGATTTTTTTTACCAAAAATACGTAGAAGAATACGTATCGGCCTAAACTGAGGAAAATAAATGTTTTTTTTATATATTTTTGGGGGATATTTATTATAGCAAAAAGTAAAAAATATTGAATTTTTTTTAAATTGTCGCTCTATTTTTGTTTATAGCGCAAAAAATAAAAACCGCAGAGGTGATCAAATACCACCAAAAGAAATCTCTATTTGTGGGGAAAAAGGACGCCAATTTTGTTTGGGAGCCACGTCGCACCACCGCGCAATTGTCAGTTAAAACGACGCAGTGCCGAATCGCAAAAAGGGGCACTTTTGGTCTGGGTCTTAAGTGGATAAACAATAAATAAATAGTTATATAACATTAAAAAAAAAAAGATGCTCAAAGTCTAAATACTATTTTAAAAATGATGGAGGACCTCTAAACTAGATGAGGTCAATGCAGCCTGTGTTAGATAGACAAATGATGTCGACAACAGCAGCTTGCATTGTACAAATCACACCTTCAACCACTAGGGGGCTCCAAATATACCAAGGATGTCTGACAGAATCATGCTCAACAGAGAATTTTGATATAAAAAGGTAATTAGTTAGGTATTTATTTTACATCACTCCACTAAAATGTGTTCCTACTAAACAACATGTGACATAATTGTTAACATGATTAAAAAATAAAAATGAAAATTTATTAATACAAAAGTATTTAGCACAGCATATTTTCCAAGCCTTTCCTTTTGTTTAAACCCTTAGCTGTTTTCCAAAAATAACTTGTTCCTAATTACCTAATTTTAGGTGTTTGTTGGCTGTGCAACAATGCAATGTTGCTGTCTTACTGCATAACCACCAAGGTGGAAAATTACATCTGCAGACCAGTAATAGTGATCATACCTCACTGTTCTTCCAACTGCTATCATTCCAGCTCAGCCTGCTACCCAAAGCTCTACCCAGCTGTCAACATTTTTTTAGCTGCCTTTGTGTCCTTATACGTTAAGCCTTGTTGGCATAATGTATATAAACACTGCTGAGAAGACACATGCATTTGGCAAAACATTTTTTTGGAAATGAAGACACCAAGAAACCCTGTGCTCATGCAACATGTTCAAGTTATTAAGCCAGATAATAGTTTGCAAGACAGGTCTTGTGAGTTGTTCTCTTTTGATTGATATGGTTAGACAGGGCACGATGGGTATTAGAGCTCCCATCTTGTCTTCTTTTAATTGAATGTGTCAGTGACAATTGAAAATCACTTGTGCAGCAGCATCTATTCCAAGTGAAACAATTGTTTTAAAATAATTGCTTTGACAAGTGAGCTGGCAATCTGTAAGGACAGAGAAATCTAAACACTGAAGAAAACAGGTAAAATGTTTACAATAATTGTTTACCCTCCATTAGAGGTCTTTACATCTTATGTAAGAATTTCAGAAAATGCTAATATATCTCTATAAAAATGTTTTTGATATCAGATAGAGACATGCATAAAATATACTTATCTCTGGATAATGTTCAGATTATATAAGCTATTATACAAAACAAAATTAGCAAAACAAAATAAACCAAAATCAGCATGTAAAAGAGAAAGGTTTATACTTATCTTCTCATCAGGTGGTGTATGAAATCTTTTCTTTATTAAAGATTCTTAGACACAAAAGTAAAAAAAAAAGGTAGGGTAAAAAGTTAATAAATATACCGTACTAACCTTTCTCCCACCTTCCATACAGCAGAGTTTGAAGTCCTACAGTATTCCTTTTGGGAAAATCATGAGGAATGCATAAAAAATCTTGCAAGAAGATTCTCTAGACCAGGGGTCTCCAAACTTTTCAAACAAAGGGCCACTTTTTTGTCCTTCAGACTAGGAGGGACGGATTGTGGCCGGCAGGGGCAGAAAATGTCACAGGCCCAGCATCAGTGAGAATAAATATGGCCTCAGGGTTGGTGGTCAATAGGAGGAGTATTTCCCCTATTAGTAGGAGGAATAGTATTCCATCATTGGTATCGGTAAAAGATATAGTGCCAATGGAAGGAATTGTGCCCTAAGGGCCGCATAAAGGCTAGCAAAGTGCCACATCTGGTCCTCGGGCCGCAGTTTGGAGACCCCTGCTCTAGACACATCAGGTGCATATTCCATAAGACCTGGAATACTCAGCACCCCCTTGGATGTTATCAAAGATCCACTTTAAAATGACTCTGTTTAAATGTTTAAAAGATATCTGTGTATAAAATAAGGTGGGATACAACTTTTAAGAAAACACTATGTACTGTTGGTAGGAAAACAGTAAAAACATTTGTTTAAAATGTGAAAATTTTGTCTCAAAGATTCATATTGAAGGACATCATGTGTAAGACCTTCGGCAAGTAAAAAGAAGATTTTATTGTGTATGATATTATTATACCATTTGACTTGTACATTCCAATAGCAACACAAATTAAGAGAATGCTGGTTTGCGTGGCGCAGAGAGAGACAGTATTTAAAATGATGATGCTTAGGTATAGAACACCTGAACTGTTACACCAACAAGATCCTTTACTATCTCCTCCTATTTGTAGGTGCAACAAATCAATGGGCAATCATTACCACATTTTGTGGTCCTGTGAGCTGATATCCTCTTTCTGTGAATTGATTATGTCTCTTCTACAGCGGTTGCTAGATGTCACACTTCCGCGGGACCTGATACATTGTCTTTTGGGTCTCCCCTTCCCTGACATATGGAAATGTCCAAATAGATTGGCCTCATATATTTTACTAGTGGCTAAAAGAACTGTCCCGGTACATTGATTACCCTCTACACCCCCTACTCAATCCCAACTCCTACATAACATTTCAGAGATTAAGAGAATGGAATATATGACTGCCCTGGACCGGTTCCACAAGATATGGGATCCTTGGGACCAATCTGAGTATTGATACTCTTCAGTGTCTTTATTGCGCTTTGTCTCCATCTGCACTGCCAGATAAAAAATCTTCACCACCTTTCCATGTCTCCTCCTTACTGAACAAAAAACCCCTGGTGTATATTTCTAATCCATTATTTTTGTTTAGTTTTTTTTTTAATTTTCTAATTTCTAGTTTTAAGTTTTGAAATGTAAACAACATCCCAGAACTGGTGGATGTTAGAGACCTTTCACTCCTCCACCATCCATTTGAGGATGCACCAAAGATGCTCAATAGAAGTTTAGGTCTGGAGACATGCTTGGCCTGTCCATGACCTTTACCCTCAGCTTCTTTAGCAAGGCAGTGGTCGCCTTGGAGGTGTGTTTGGGGTCGTTATCACATTGGAATACTGCCCTGCAGCCCAGTCTCTGAAAAAAGGGGATCATGCTCTATTTCAGTATGTCACAGTACATGTTGGCATTCATGATTCCCTCAATAGACTATAGCTCCCCAGTGCCGGCAGCACTCATGCAGCCCCAGAACAAACTTGTTTTTGTACTCCTCACCTGGTTACCGCCACACACACTTGCCACCATCTTAACCAAATAAGTTTATCTTGGTCTCATCAGACCACAGGACATGGTTCCAGTAATCCATGTTCTTTGCTTGTCTTCAGCAAACAGTGTTTTGGGTTTTCTTGTGCATCATCTTTATAAGAGGCTTCCTCCGGGGATGACAGCAATGCAGACCAATTTATTGTACTGGTCTGAGTATGGTCTGAGCACTGACAGGTTGACCCCCCACCCCTTAAACCTCTGCAGCAATGCTGGCAGAACTCATATGTCTATTTCCCAAAGAAAACATCTGGATATGATGCTGAGCACATGCACTCAACTCCTATGGTTGACCATGGCGAGGCCTGTTCTGAGTGGAACCTGACCTGTTAAACCGTGCTGTAGCTCAGTTTTAGGGTCTTGGCAATCTTCTTATAGCCTAGGTCATCTTAATGTACAGCAACAATTTGTTTTTTCAGATCGTCAGAGAGTGCTTTGCCATGAGGTGCCATGTTGAACTTCCAGTGACCAGTATGAAAGAGTGAGAGTGATAACATCAAATTTAACACACCTGACACCATGTAACATAAAGAGTCAAATGGCACAGGGAAGGGAAAATGGCTAATTGGGCCCAACTTGGACATTTTCATTTAGGGGTGTACTCACCTTTGTTGCCAGTGGTTTAGACATTAATAGCTGTGTGTTGAGTTATTTTGAGGGGACAGCAGATTTACACTGTTAACAAGCTGTAAACTCACTACTTTACATTGTAGCAAAGTGTCATTTCTTCAGTGTTGTCACATGAAAAGATATAAAAAAAAAAATCCAAAAATGTGTTATTCCATTTATTGGATTTACTGTTCTGCTTTGTGCACTACTGTTTCTTTTTTTTTATTATTTATTTTTAGTTCCAAAAGTGCAAACTTTGTAATTTATTTTTGAAAAACATTTAATAAACATACAATAAAAAAAGAGAATGCTGGTTGTAGAAGTTATTTTTTTGTTCAAACACAAAAAGCTGTGATCCAATAAGTGACATTTTTTTTGAATAACATGTTAAGCATTCTGACAGCTAAAAACTGGCATTTGGCAAAGTAGATGTAAACTGAAATTAATAGAACAGACTTTGATATGATGTTTTTGACATCAAGTCTAAAAAATGTAATAGTTGCAATCGACTCTACAATTACAAAAATGCAAAAGTTCCAGGAATTCTGTTTAAAATTAATGTATAATTTTGAACTATGAATATGCCGTGGCTTGCCAATATCTAAAATCACGAAAAAACTGTTAAAGTCACTTTTTGCTTGGTTTATAGCAAAACCTGAACTGCAAACCAAATAAACTGAATGATTATTTTAATTTGTAGTGCATAAATGGGTTTAAGCTACTGGACCCCAAATAAAAACGGGAGACAGAAAAGACCCTGCTCTGACCTGTACACCCTACACTAACTTGATGATTACATTACATTATACACATAGAGCATTTCTGTTTGATGTTCTTCCCACACCTTTTCACATCTATTTGCTGCTAGTTTGTGGTAGTCATTACATAAATCTAAAAACATAATAATACAATATTTACTTTGATATTGGACACTTTCTCCCCCTTACTGCCTAGGCCAGTGTTCAGATTTCAGCACTTTCACACTTTGAATGACTGTATCTCATGCAACACTATTTTTAATTCAGATTGAGTCTTCTTTTGGTGGTATTAAATCACCACTGGGCTATTTTTCTTAGTTTCTGATTGTGACGAACGCAGGCTGACCGCACACCACGCTGTCACTTACGTAACAATGCCACTCTCAGCTGCGCCCAGTACAATGATTTTCCAGCTTGCGGGACCACAATCTAAGTGCTAGTAGCCTGAGAGCAATTGTCACTGGGCTAATGACACAATTAACCCTTTAACTGCCACCACCGACATTTGATAATGGAGCGTCAGTACTCCCGTCAATTAGCAATACCAGTTATGATTTTAGAATAAGCGTCTGCAGCACACACTGTCACCACAGACAGGTCTGCTCAGAGGCCTTACTCTACAACAGTAGCGCCCTTCACGAGGCAGAGGTTTGTTTATAGCTTGCATTAAGAGTTTTAGAGACAAGGTTAACATAAACATAAAAGGTTTGTTACGAAAAGGGCAAACTTGGTGCAATAAAGTGTAAGGCCGCATACACACGATCAAACATATCTGCTGAAACTGGTCCGCAGACCAGTTCCAGCGGACATATCTGATCGTGTGTACGGGCTAGCAGACAGGTTTCCACCAGACAAAAGTTTTAAAGCATGCTTGGAATAACTGCATTATCACTCTGCTGGTCACTCTGCATTTATGGCAATGGTCTCTCTGCATGTCACTCTTCATTTATGGCAATGGTTACTCAACATTTATGGCAATGGTCACTCTGCATGTCACTCTTCATTTATGGCAATGGTTACTCAACATTTATGGCAATGGTCACTCTGCATTTATGGCAATGGTCACTCTGCGTGTCACTCTGCATTTATGGCAATAATCACTCTGCGTATCACTCTGCATTTATGGAAATGATCACTCTGCGTGTCACTCTGCATTTATGGAAATGATCACTCTGCGTGTCACTCTGCATTTATGGCAATGATCACTCTGCGTATCACTCTGCATTTATGGAAATGATCACTCTGCGTGTCACTCTGCATGTATGGCAATGATCACTCTGCGTATCACTCTGCATTTATGGCAATGATCACTCTGCGTATCACTCTGCATTTATGGAAATGATCACTCTGCGTGTCACTCTGCATTTATGGCAATGATCACTCTGCGTAGTACTCTGCATTTATGGAAATAATCACTCTGTGTGTCACTCTGCATTTATGGAAATGGTCACTTTGCATTTATGGCAATGGTTACTCTGCATTTATGGCAATGGTCACTCTGCATGTCACTCTGCATTTATGGAAATGGTCACTCTGCATTTATGGCAATAGTCACTCTGCGTGTCACTCTGCATTAATGGCAATGTTCACTCTGCATTTATGGCAATGGTCACTCTGCATTTATGGCAATGGTCACTCTGAATTTATGGCAATGGTCTCTCTGCATGTCACTCTTCATTTATGGCATTGGTCACTCTGCGTGTCACTCTGCATTTATGGAAATGGTCACTCTGCATTTATGGCAATGGTCACTCTGCGTGTCACTCTGCATTTATGAAAACTATCACTCTGCGTGTCACTCTGCATTTATGGAAATTATCACTCTGCCTGTCACTCTGCATTTATGGAAATGGTCACTCTGCATTTATGGCAATGGTCTCTCTGCGTGTCACTCTGCATTTATGGCAATGGTTACTCAACATTTATGGCAATGGTCACTCTGCATTTATGGCAATGGTCACTCTGCGTGTCACTCTGCATTTATTGCAATGATCACTCTGCGTGTCACTCTGCATTTATGAAAATGATCACTCTGCGTGTCACTCTGCATTTATGGAAATTATCACTCTGCCTGTCACTCTGCATTTATGGAAATGGTCACTCTGCATTTATGGCAATGGTCTCTCTGCATGTCACTCTTCATTTCTGGCAATGGTTACTCAACATTTATGGCAATGGTCACTCTGCATTTATGGCAATGGTCACTCTGCGTGTCACTCTGCATTTATGGCAATGATCACTCTGCGTGTCATTCTGCATTTATGGCAATGATCACTCTGCGTATCACTCTGCATTTATGGAAATGATCACTCTGCGTGTCACTCTGCATTTATCTGTGGGGCTGATTTACTATTGGCACTGCGCTGCGCCGGTACATGCCTTAATAGAAGCTCTTAGGAAAGTCCCTGTGTGCTGCCTGTGCGTCAGAGGGGGGCGTGGTCACATGTTCCAGAAAGCGGGCAATTCAATTGGAAGCGGCGACTCTGGCAAAGAAGAAGCCGCGCACAAGCTTCCAATTGAATTGCCTGCCCTCTGACATGTGTCCACGCCCCCCTCTGACGCACTTGCAGCACACTCCTAAGAGCTTGCCCGTGGCGTCAGAGGGGGGGCGTGGTCCGGCAGACAGCGGGGATTTCAATTGGAAGCGGCGGCTCCGGCGAAGAAGAACAAGAAGAAGAAGATGCGGACGAGAAGGACAGCGAAAGGAGAGGAAGATGGAAGAACATTCCGGGCAAGATTCGGGAATAGAAGACCCAAGACAGAAGCAGAGGAAGAAGAAGGAGGAGGAAGAAGAAACCCGAAGGAAAGAAGAAAAGAAGAAGAAAGAAGATAATAAAGGACTTGTCAAAAACCGGCTCTTGTAGTTTTTAACCCTTTACATTATTTTTTTTGGTGAAATGGTAGAGGTACAATGTACCCCATTACCATTTCACACAGGGGGGGCCGGGATCTGGGGGGCCCCTTTGTTAAAGGGGTCTTCCAGATTTCGATAAGCCTCCTGCCCGCAGACCCCCACAACCACCGGGCAAGGGTTGTGGGGAAGAGACCCTTGTCCTCATCAACATGGGGACAAGGTGTTTTGGGGGGTACCCCAAAACACCCTCCCAATGTTGAGGGCATGTGGCCTGGTGCGGTTCAGGAGACGGGGGGGGGGGCGCGCTCTGTCCCCCCCTCTTTTCTGCGGCCGGCCAGGTCAACGTGCTCGGATAAGGGGTCTGGTGTGGATTTTAGGGGGGACTCCACGCCATTTTGTTTTTAATTTGGGGTGGAGTTCCCCTTAAATTCCACACCAGACCTGAAGGGTCTGGTTATGGACATTTGGGGGGAACCCCACGTCATTTTTTTTTTTTTAATTGACGGCGGGGTTCCCCTTAATATCCATACCAGACCTAAAGGGTCTGGTTATTGAATTTGGGGGGACCCCCACGCTTTTTTTTTGGTGTTTTTTATGAATGAATTCTCCTGCAATTGCCGGGAGCCGACAATTAATTTTTGCCGCGATTTTTTCCTTCAAAATGTCATTTTTCACATGCTGACATTACACCCAGGGCCGCCATCAGAGGGGTACAGGCAGTACACCTGTAAGGGGCCCGGGGGTCCGGAGGTGCCCAGATGCCTGGAGGACCCCCAGCGCCCCAGATGGTAACCCCCCTCTTTTTTTTTTTTAGATATATTTTTTTGTTATTTTTTTTGTATTTTTTATTAAAGGGCCAATTTTTGGAATTTAATTTTTTTTAGCAGTCCGGAGGTCCCCAGGGGCCCAGAGGCCCCCCCCCTTCTCAATTTCAGGCGGCAGCACCCCCCCCCCTGTTCTCTGCTCCAGGGGGCCCATGCCTGAAGCTGTGTAAGGGGCCCCATAATTCCTGATGGCGGCCCTGATTGCCCCCCCCCATGGTACGAAATTTCAAGGAATTTTTAACTTTTATTGTTGCACTTTAACCACTTCCATACCGCGCCTATTCTGGCACTTCTCTCCTTCAAGTAACAATTATATTTTCTTCCTTGAAAATTACTCAGGACCCCCAAACATTATATATATTTTATTAACAAACACCCTAGGGAATAAAGTGGCGGCCATTTTTTCTTACAAATTTCCAACGGTATTTGCGCCAAAATTTTTCAAACGTTTTTGTTTTTTTTTGGCTTTCAAAAAAAAAAACTGTTTCATGAATGACAAAATAAGAAAGCAGTAAAGCTAGCCCAATTTTTAGGGATAAGGTGAAAGATGATGTTACACCGAGTAAATAGATACCTAACTTGTCACGCTTTCATATTGCGCACACTCATGGAATGGCGCTAAACTTCGTTATTAAAAATGTCCATAGGCGACGCTTGACTTTTTTTCTCAGGTTACCACTTTTGAGTTACAGAGGAGGTCTAGTGCTAAAATGATTGCTCTCACTCTAACGCACGCTATGATACCTCACATGTGGGGTTTGAAGGATGTTTACATATGTGGGTGGGACTTGCATGCGTGTTCGCTTCTGAGTGTGAGCTACTAGGCTACTAGGGACAGGAGCATTTAAATTCCTTTTTTTTTTTTTTTTTTTTTTTTTACTTAATATTTTCATTTTTGCACTTGTTTGTCCCTTTTTTGTATTATTTTTCACTTTTCTTCCTATTACAAGGAATGTAAACATCCCTTGTAATAGGACTCGTGTGTGACAGGTCCTCTTTATAGAGAGAGGCGGGGTCAATTAGACCCCACATCTGTCCTCCAGGCTGGAAAGCATGGAATTGGTAAAGAAAAAAAAAAAACATCTCATGCTTTCAGCTGCGATCATGTTCGTTCAGCACAGTGGTGTAGTGTGTAGCATGTTCACCTAGCAGCAAAAGGGTTGCTGGTTCGAATCCCGCCCGTGACACTGTCTGCCTGGAGTTTGCATGTTCTCCCTGTGCGGGTTTCCTCCCACAATCTAAAAACATGCTGTAAATTGGATCCTGTCTAAATAAGCCCTAATATGCAGTAGGATATTTAGGTTTTGTGCTGCCCTAGGCCTGACCAAATTTTGGCACCCCCTAATAGAAAAATGACCCACCCTTCCTGTCAAGGCCACACCCTGTTTTTTTATGACCCACCCAGGAATTTTCAGGGGACACACACAAGTTCTGTGGGGGGGGGGACCCGGGGGGCCCTTAATTTGCCTAGTTTTTCGATCACTTCCTGTTTGGCTATATGGCAGGAAGTGAAGGCCAATCTCCCCAAACGGACAGGGATAATACAAAATAAACTGACAGAGCTTCTAACCCCCCCCCCAACTCTATCCAAAATGAAAGAAAACAAAAAAATAAAAGTGATGATTATAGTTCCAGTTTAACCCCAAATTTCAGATCATTTTATTGAGAGGCTTAAGAAAATATAACAATGCCAATAGGCCAGGATCCAGCGTTGCTAATATGTATGAATGTGTGTTAGGGACCCCCACAAACACCACCCAATGTTAAATCAACAATTTTCTTGTTTGTTTTGGGGATGCCTGCACCCCTGATAGGGTAAAGACGTCTCACAAATGTTGTCACTTTCTACTTAATTCATTCACTTCCTGCCACATAGCCAAACAGGAAGTGAGGGAAAAACCTGAGTAATGTTTTGTTGGGGACACAGATCAATCTAAATAGTTTCCCATTTTGGAAATTGCATTTTGCTGTGTACACCCCAAATTAGTATAGATCTTGGACTTTGGGTTCCATTTACTAAAGGAAAATCCACTTTGCACTACAAGTGGACAAGCAAGGAAAAAAAATAAAAACTTCTTCTACTGCAGAGCGGCTTTGCCTTTACTAAACCCCAAAGTAACTAATCATTTGGGGTGTACACTGCAGTGCAATTTGCTTAATGGGGACACTAGTTAGATTGACCTGTGTCCCGAAGAAAAGACCATTGGTAGAATTTTAACCTCACTTCCTGTTCAGCTGTGTGACAGGAAGTGAAGCCAATTATAAGAAAAGGGACACAAAGCCTAACCTAAAAACACTAGCAGGGGTTCTAACACTCAATTGGCTTCCCTCAAACAACCCACAATTAGAATAGGATTGTCTTGTGCTAGTTTCAAGCACAGCGCTGTAAATCAGCACTTCAAGCCTGTCCACCAATACACCACCCCCCCTCCAAACAGGCCCTGTTTGCAGGTTTTCCTACATCTTGCACATGTGCTTTAAAAAGTCAGTCTGGACATCAATTCTAGGAAACAATACTTACCGCTTTGTCCTTCCTTTTCTGGTGACTAAACATTTCATGCATACACACCAGGAAAGAGCTTAGAGACAAATCACACTTGATGGTTTAGGCCCAAACTATTTCAGCTGCAGCGGTTGAAATCCATAGCATGAAAAAAATATCACAAAACAAACTTCAAAATTTGAAAGTAATTTTATTGGTCCACAAAACAAGGAAAGCAAAACAAAAAATTACAAATAAACACACAAAAAAAATATCAAAAAACCTAAAAACAAAAAAGACCAACGTTTATTTCACATTCATTGGAAAATAAATCATGCTTTTGAAATAACAGGATAGACCCACAGGATTAAAACATTAGTCATTAACATCTTGAGAAACATTTAGCAAAATTATGCAGCAGACAAAACATCAAAAAAAAAAAAACTTGCTCCAAAACAACTCTGTTTCGCTCCGCCATTACTTCCAGCCAGCAAATCTGCCCCCTCTGAGGGCAACTGACACGTGCACTATCCACGCTTTTTATAACATGTGTGCTAATGAACCAATTGGAAACACATGAAGAAATGACAGCCTCTAGTTTGTGTGCGCTTGTAACTGCTTACACCTGTTAAGGATGTCCTTAAATTACTAAGCCAAAAAAACAGCTTTCTGAGCATGCTCAGAAAGATGCATGTCATTTTCAGGCTCAAACATCCAGCTTCTTTTTCTAAGTGTTCGAGCATGCCCAGTTCACTCGAGATGCATTACCAGAATCAAATCTGCAATGGCGGATGAAAGCATTAGAGGTGTTTTATTTTTTTTTGGTCCCCCTGAACTGATGCATTACAACCTGAAGGGGAGGTCTTATCGAATTTTTACGTAACAAACACAAATAATAATAATTTAAACGCCCCTGTCCCTAGTAGCTCGCAGTCAGAAGCGAACACGCAGCATTTTATTTTTCTTCCGTTTACCAGTTTAGATTTACAGATGAGTTCTAGTGCTAAAAGTATTCCTCTCGCTCTTACGCACGCTATGATACCTCACATGTGTGGTTTGAAGGATGTTTCCATATGTGGGCGGGCCTTAAATGTGTAAGTCCCGCCCCCACATATTTAACCGCCGTTCAAACCCCACATGTGAGGTATCATAGCGTACGTTAGAGCCAGAGCAATACTTTTAGCACTAGACCTCCTCTGTAAATCTAAACTGGTAACCTGAAAATAAATAAAAAAGTGTTGCCTATGGGTATTTTCATGTACTGAAGTTTGGCGCCATTCCATGAGTGTGTGCAATATTAAAGTGTAACATGTTGGGTATCTATTTACTCTGTGTAACATCATCTTTCACATTATGGCCATAAATTGGGCTAACTTTAGTGTTTTCTTAATTTGTAACCACCTTTTGATCCCCAGACCATATTACTGGTCACTGACGGGGCCAGTTTTTGCATTTTAACACTGCGTCATTTTAACTGACAATTGCGTGGTTGTGCGACGTGGCCCCCAAACAAATTTGGCGTCCTCTTTTTTCCCCCAACAAAATTTAATTTTTTTGTTTTTTTTGATGGTATTTGATCACATCTGCTTTTTTTCTTATTTTTGCTTGAACCAAAAATATAGCGACAATTTTGTAAATAAAAAGACAACTTTTTTACTGTTTGCTATAATAAATCTCCCCCAAAATATATTCCAAAACTTTTTGCCCTCAGTTTAGGCCGATACGTAAGCTTCGACATATTTTTGGTTCCAAAAAATCGCAATAAGCGATTGATTGGTTTGGGCAAAAGTTATAAGTAGGGGTTGGTCTTATGGGTTTTTTAGGAATATATTTTTGTTTTACTAGTAATGGTGGCGATCATTGATTTTTCTGGCTACTGCGACATTGTGGCGAACACATTTTAGTGAGCTTTGGCATTTTTCTAGCGAGCAATGGTATACAAATGCATTGCTTACTATAAAAATGTCACTGGCAGGGAAGGGGTTAACACTAGGGGCGAGGAAGGGGTTGATTATGTTACCTGGGTGTGTTCTAACTGTAAAGGGGGTGGGACTGTCTAGGGGAAATGGGGGTGGTTATGCCACCATGTGACCTTAACCCATGTGACAGTGATGTCACGTCACGTCACATCACTGTCACATGGGTTAAGGTGTCTGCGCATGCCCAGTATGCAAATGAACCTTCCGACGTTCTGGCGTACTTTGCAAGCGCACGGGGATCGGGTCTTAAAAGTCATTTTCGCTTTCAATTCGGCCCGTCACACACGTTTAAACACATGTCACCTCACTTCCCCTGCTTCACCCCCCTCCCTCCCCTAATAAACTCCCGCCCGAATCCCCGATGTTTACATAACTAAATGCCGGAAGCCAGCTCTGTACTGGCGTGCTGTGCGCCCTCTCCTGGGCGCATTAGGCAGTTTAGTAAATGAGGAAACACTGGCAGTGTGTTTCTTTTGTAAATGTCAAAAACAGTTTTAGTCCTGCTTGTGCACCATGAGTCATGGCGCACAGGCTTGGTAAATTAGCCCCTGTGTGTCACTCTGCATTTATGGAAATGGTCACTTTGCATTTATGGCAATGGTTACTCTGCATTTATGGCAATGGTCACTCTGCATGTCACTCTGCATTTATGGTAATGGTCACTCTGCGTGTCACTCTGCATTTATGGAAATGGTCACTCTGCATTTATGGCAATGGTCACTCTGCGTGTCACTCTGTATTAATGGCAATGTTCACTCTGCATTTATGGCAATGGTCACTCTGCATTTATGGCAATGGTCACTCTGCATTTATGGCAATGGTCTCTATGCATGTCACTCTTCATTTATGGCATTGGTCACTCTGCGTGTCACTCTGCATTTATGGAAATGATCACTCTGCGTGTCACTCTGCATTTATGGAAATGGTCACACTGCATTTATGGCAATGGTCACTCTGCACGTCACTCTGCATTAATGGCAATGGCCACTCTGCATTTATGGCAATAGTCACTCTGCATTTATGGCAATGGTCACTCTGCATGTCACTCTGCATTTATGGCAATGGTCATTCTGCATTTATGGCAATGGTCACTCTGCGTGTCACTCTGCATTTATGGCAATCGTCACGCTGCGTGTCACTCTGCATTTATGGCAATGGTCACTCTGCATTTATGGCAATGGTCATTTGGCATGTCACTCTGCATTTATGGCAATGGCCACTCTGCATTTATGGCAATGGTCACTCTGCATGTCACTCTGCATTAATGGCAATGGTCAGTCTGTATTATGGCACTGGTCAGGCTGCATTTCATTGGCACTGGAAAATATTTTATTACGCCATTTGGTTTAGAATTGTTTTTTTCTTCTCTAAAACCATGGTGCATGGTGTATGGTCAGGTGTGTCTTATGGAGTGAAAAATATGGTAAATATATTTCTAAAGGTGTTATTAACATTACATTTTCACCACATGTCAACAACAGCCCATGCAATCCATACATAGATTGAAACCAAAACAAATATGTTCAGAAATGAAGCTATGTGTAATGAAATGGAATGAAACAGGGACAAAGTATTAAACACATGAAGGAATGGAGGGGCAAATAGATATGGAACGCCAAGACACCAGCTTAAATCTATCAGTAATTAGAAAGTAATTATGACCAAATTAACATCAGCTGGTTCAGCCTCAACTGATAGCCTTCAAAAAGGTGCCTCATTACCAAGGTGTCACACAAGAAACATCTCATGATGGGTAAAAGCAAATAGATCTCCCAAGACCTTCACCAACCTTATTGTTGAAAAACATACTGATGGCATTGGTTACAGAAAGATTCTCTAAACTTCTAAATGGTCCAGTAAGCACAGTTGGGGCCATAATCCAGAAGTGGAAAGAACATACTTTCACCATAAACTGAACAGGAGCTCCTCACAAGATTTCAGAGGAGTGAAAATAATTATTAGACGAGTTGTCCAAGAGCCAACGGTCACTTGTGGAGAGCTTCAGAAAGACCTGGAATTAGCAGGTACATTTGTTTCAAAGAAAACAATAAGTAATACACTGCACAACATTTAGACAAGCCTGTGAAATTTTGGGATAATATAGTCTTGTCAAATGAGACCAACATGTAACTCTTTGGATGCCATAATACACACCATAAATGGAGGTAAAATAACACTGTACATCACCCCAAAAACACCATACCAACAGTGAAGTATACTTTGTCAAACATTGAGATAACAAAGAACACATGGCAGTACAGGATTTCTGGCAGCAAAAACATGCACTTATTAAACAGATATCACAAAGCACATTTTTAGCAATGTATTGAACAGACAAAAAAGGTTTACCGTTAAAACATACATACTGTATTCTTTTAGACAAGTGGAATAATACTTCTCCTGCTAGTTATGCCTAGTACACACAATCAGTTTTCCTGACAGTCAACAGACTACTGGGAAAACCAAGGGGAAAACCGAGAACCGGCTCAGTCCCTTTTCCCCTGTACACACGGCAGTTTTTTTTCCCAAAAGGAAAACTTCCAGAAGAACTTTGGTCAGGAAATCCGGCCTTGTGTATGCTCCCTCGCAGTGTTTCCTGTGGCGAGAAAAAAGAGAACATGTTCTCATTTTTTAAACCGCAGTTTTCCTTTCGGGAAAACTGCTAAGGAACATACACATGGCCGGCTTTCCCGGCCAAAGAAAAACACAGTTTGATGTAGATTAAAGTACTATTATGTGTTGCCTACCCGCCTGCCTTAAACGGTACTTGTTGATGGAATGTTGTATTCATGCCTATGTACGCACCAGTTAGGCGCTAGCTCTTTATATGATGTTATGTACTACTACCGTTGCGGTTCATGTGGACCGGTTCTCTGTTATGTATAAATAAACAATTTAAAAAAAAAAGAAGAAAAACACTGTTTTCCCAATGGGAATAACGATCGTGTGTACTAGGTATTAGCCATCAGAGCACAATGTACATTCATTTCTATTTTTACACTGGTCTTAGAACCCATTGCCATTGCATACATCCGTAGCCATTAACCCATTGCCAATTACATCCGTAGCAGTGACCCATATACTCATTAATGGCAATTATTTAAGTTACAAATTATAGTACTTTATTTAAATAGTGTTGTCCTGCAAAATAGATATTTAAACATCAAGAGTGTTGCAGGCCCTACCATGGTCATGATTAATTATTAAAAACTTGGGTCCAATGAGTGATCAGCAAGAGTGTTATTTGATATAATTATCATTTACTTTAAGGAAATGAGTACCTTTACACAAATCTCATGCAAGCATAATAATAGTGTTAGTTTGACATAATACGAACTGATATTAACATTAAAAACAAGGCAAACCGCCATATAAAAAATGTAAAGCTTTTAAAAATCATGGACCCTGTATAGTTCACCTAAAATTTTACACTGAAAAAAAAAAGAAAAAACAAAGACAACAAAAAGTGTCAAAATAACAAATAAAGTCACAGGTCCACACAGGATCAATTCCAAGACAACACAAAATGTATTAAAATGCAGTAAAAACAATAAAAATCCAGTCATCTTGAAAAAGGAGAATCTTATCTGCAATAAAGGCAGTCAATAAAGAAGCTCTCTCATTTAAACATCAAATGCACATTGTTTTGCAACACCTGTTATTCAGCCATAATAGCTTTCTTAACCTGTCAAAGTGTTTAAGCTGAAGAAAAGAAATGGGCCTCCAGCTGTGCAGTTCTGTGCAGAGAGCTTGTGCAAAGCGATATTAGTTTAATGAAATGTGTACAGATTGTAATTGTGGTAATAAGAGGGCAATTCCCTTAGGTGCAGTAGGAAGGCAGTAGATGCAGTCAAGCACAAAACAGAAGTTTCAGATTTAGCAGACAGAGAGAGAAAATGGGGAGCACGGTGCAAAGAATAATGCAGCATAAGCAGAGGTGCTAGGTGATAATGAAACACAGCGACGCGCCACAAATGTGAGCTATGCTTACTGAAAGAGAGTTTATTGTCGCACGTAAATCTTCATTTGTGATGATAAAGTCTAACCATCAGGGAGCAGCAAGAAGGGCCTCCTGATTATATACTTCACACCACTTTACCTGGCCAGGGCTTTGTGGTTGATAATGATTTAATACAGATTAACAAACAGCACATTATTGTAGAGACAATCTGCTTCAGTATGAGGATACTGTATGTAGCTACAAACCCCAGAGATGGATAACACCAGTATTGCTGCCAGTTGCTGAAATGTATATAACTCTTTTGTATAGGATTGCGTGTCCTTCAGTAGCAGCTGTTTTTATTAGGTTTATGAAAGGAGAAGAAAGGGGGAAAATTGTAGAATGATCCAGCCCAGACACTTGACCCTGCTTGGTTTCTACAAAAACGGTGGCCCTTATGGTAAGCCATCAACCGTGTCCTCAGGGCCCACTAACAGGCCAGATTTTGTGTATTACCTTGGGGAGATGCAGAATACTGCAATCACTGAGCAGCAAATTATATCACCTGTCATGTATTTCAGTTATCTTGCAAACCTGGCCTGTTAGTGGGCCCCAAGGACAGGGTTGATGACCGTTGTGCTAGGCGGTAAATCAAAACGTTGTCTTCAGTAGTAAAAGCTGCAGACTAGTGTACTTTTCAAAGAGTATCATCCATGGGGCACCTTTGTAGAGTTTACATCCAAAACAAAAAGGAACATATCATAAGATAAATATGTAGGCTGCCACTGCTGATCTTTTCTCTTAAAAATTGTATTTGCCTGGTTGTCATGCCAACCCTCTTGTTTTAATGCTTTAGGGCGCATACACGTGATACGAAAATCTTAAGTTAAATTTTGTGCGACTAATGATCTGCTGATTTTCGGATCGTTAGTACTGTGCTTTCGACAGCCGATTCCGATTTTCTGTCTGACAAAACCTGGATGTGCACACTATAAAATGTTTGTTGTACGTGAACTCAACGCCCGATTTTCGTTTAATCAGTACGGTTTTTGTCTGAAAAAAATCGTAAGAGCAAGACTACGCATTTTTAGAAACGAAAGAACACATATAAAACTATTCAACACATTATTCAACACATTACAGTTGTATTCTGTCATACATGGAATTTCGTATGGTGAGTAACCTCTTCACTTTCGACATGAGCCTTGCATGCAACAAAAAATGTACGAATGTCGTCCGAAAAACTGATTGCGTGTACAAGGCTTTAAACTACTGACCCTGAACAAGTTTGATCTGGTCTGCATAGGAATTCTGGACCAACATTTTAAAGTGTGTGTAAACCCTAAAGTGGAGTTAAACCTCTGAAATATGAAAAAAGCATATCCCTCTATAGCATATACTTATCTCAATCCAGAGCACTAAATGCCATTTATGTCTGCTGCATCATTCTTCTGCTATCAGCATGAATCACTTCTTACACATTTTCTTGGCCCAGAGACGTAAAAAGGTAACAGAGGAGGGATCTCCAGCACACAGCCTGTGATTGAAAGCATCCGTGCTATTACCCCCCCCCCCCCTTACACAGTGTGCTGTGTGAAGGGCAGCCTTAGCTCTTAGTACTGAATGTAGCTTCAGCCTCCCCTGTTTTTAGAAAGCTTAGAGAGACTGTATATTTTTTTTAGACTTTCATGGCTATAGAGAAGAGAGAACTGCAGATACACAGGTGCAACTTATGTAGGGGAATTGGTTTCATCCCTGTGTATCATCTGAGCACAGTCACTTCACTGGGTATTTATGAGGGTTTACAACCACTACCTTTTTTGAACCAACCTGTTTAAAAATTGTATTTAGGCCTTATGCCGCGTACACACGATCGTTATTCATGTCATGCAAAAAAAATGATTTTTTCTCGACGTGATTTGTCGTGATTCCTCTCAAGCCTGCCTTGCATACAGATGTTCATGAAAAAAAATGCTTGAGCAAAGCGCGGTGACGTACAACACGTATGACAACACGTATGATGGCACTATAAAAGGGAAGTTCCATTCGTATGGTGCCACCCTTTGGGTTGCTGTTGCTAATTTCATGTTACCGTGTGTTAGTAAAAGATTGGTGAGAGACGATTCACGCTTTCCAGTCTTCGTGCTTTTCCATCTGTTACATCTCCATTACGAATGCTAGTCTTACCAGAACGAGTGCTCTGTCTCATAACTTGCTTCTAAGCATGCGCATTTTTTTCCCCTTGTAAAAGCATACACACGACAAGAAAAAATAGAGCAGGTTTTTCTCGTCAAGAAAAATGCTCTGGAGCATGCACACGGCCGTTTTTCACAAACCAATTAAAAAAATTTAATTTTTCTCGTCATTAAAAACAGCCGTGTGTACGCGGCATTAGAATGAGTGAAAACCCCCAAACATTTTGACCCGGATTCACATACATCGGCGCATATTTATGCCGCCGTAGCGTATCTTCGTTGCGCTATGCCGGCGCAACTCAGAGAGGGAAGGATGAAATTCACAAAGCAAATGCTCCCAACGTTGCACCGGCGTAGTGTATAGTCGTAGGCTTTAGGCTGCGTAAGTGGAAGTGGGCAAATGATGGGCTGAGCTTCAGACAAGTACTTAAAATGAACTGCGCATGCGTTGTACCTTAGACGTATCCCAGTGCGCATGTTCACAATCACGTCGAAACGTCGAAACAACTGGATAAGATACGTCAAATCACTGCCTACGACGTAAACGTAACCTACGCCCAGCCCTATTCACGTACTATGTAAACAACGTAAAATTCAAAAGCGTTCGTTCCCTGGTCAATACCTTTGCATTAGTTGCGCCTCCAATATGGGGAATAACTTTACGCCGGACGTAACCCTTACGCAAATCGCTTAAAACATGCACCGGGCGCAAGTACGTTTGTGAATCGGGGTATCTCCCTCATTTGCATATTTGCATCGAAAATTAATGGGAGTGCCAAATGCATCCAGCGTAAATATGCACCCACTATACGCCGGCGTAGGCAAGTTACAACGGTCGGATGAAGTCAGTTTTTTGGCGTATCTTAGTTCTATGGGTATGGCGCATAGATACGACGGCGCATATTTACACTTACGCGGTGTATCTCGAGATACGTCAGCGTAAGTGCTTTGTGAATCCGGCTATATATATTTTCTGAAAGCAAATACCTTGAAGAATAAAATTGTGGTAGTTACAATTTTTTAATTCACACATTATTTGCACAGCCAGTTATCAAATGCACATTTTCATTAATAAATAAACAAGTTAATTTTAGGGCACAGGAACACAATATATTATCTAAGATACTCAACATGTAAAGCTTTACAATTGGGCATGCATGAAAAATGACAATGAACTTCAGTACACTTAGTTTCCATAGGTGACACATTGACCACTTAAGGACCGCCGCATGTACATTTACATCGGCAGAATGGCACCGACAGGCACATCAACGTATATATACGTTGGTGCCTTGGGGGGGATCGGGGTCCGATCGGACCCCCCCCTGTACATACGGCGGTCCGCGCGGCTGCATGAGCGATCTGACAAGAGGGGGCGGCTATTCGTTTTTGTCCGCCCCCTCCGGATCGCTCCCAGCCAATGCGCGCGCCCGCCCGCCCTGTCACTTCCTCCTCCTGTGTAAACACAGGAAGGAGGAAGCGACGTGATCTCTCCCTCTGCGTTTTTTTTCAGCCACTGCTGAGGAGAGATCACAACACAGTAAGTCTTCACTAACACTACACTACACTAACACTTCACATAAACACATTTAACCCCCGCGATCACACCCCCCTCCCCCTGTCACAGTGTCACTGAATGCAGTAATCATACATGTATGATTACTGTATTTAGTGTCAGTGTGACAGGCAGTGTGACAGTCAGTGTTAGGTTCAGGGTAGCCCTCGTACCCCCCCTAATAAAGTTTTAACCCCTTGATCACCGCCCTAGTTAACCCTTTCACTCCCTATTGCCAGCATCACTAAGCGATCATTTTTCTGATAGCTGTATTAGTGTCGCTGTTCCCGCTAGGTAGCTAATTTTCTTTTTTTATTGCGATTTTTTTTTACTAAAGACATGTGGCTAAATACATTTTGGCCTAAATGTTTGACTAAAATTTCGTTTATTGATTTTTTTTTATAACAAAAATTAAAAAATATTATTTTTTTTTCAAAAATGACGCTCTATTTTTGTATATAGCGCAAAAAAAAAAAATCGCAGAGGCGATCAAATACCACCAAAAGAAAGCTCTATTTGTGGGAAGAAAAGGACGCAAATTTTGTTTGGGAGCCACGTTGCACGACCGCGCAATTGTCTGTTAAAGCGACGCAGTGCCGAATCGCAAAAACCCCTTGGGTCATTTGGCAGCATATTGGTCCGGGTCTTAAGTGGTTAACCCCCCTGCCGGTAAACCCGAGCGCGACTCGGGTTGGATTTTTTAGGTAAATAGCGATATCCACGAGTCGCGCTCGGGGTCAATATGCAGAGCCTGCAGCGCGCGCTGGCTTACCTTGGATCCAGGCGGGGTACTGTACTTACCTTGTCCCTGGATCCAGCGATGCATCCCCGCTGTGTGAGCGAGTGGCGTCCTCCATTCGACTCACACAGTGCCCGCGCGCCGCCGATCTCCGTTCCCTGCGACGTAACGGCGCACGGGGGCGGAGACCGGCGGCAAATTCAAAAATGTAAACAAACACATTACATACAGAATACTGTAATCTTATAGATTACAGTACTGTATGTAAAAAATACACACCCCCCCTGTCCCTAGTGGTCTGCCCAGTGCCCTGCATGTTCTTTTACATAATAAAAAAAAAAAATTCTCCCTGCAAACTGTAGATTGTCCATAGCAACCAAAAGTGTCCCTTTATGTCAAAAGTGATTTTAGAGCAGCTAGAAAACAGCGATAATAAATTATAATCACTTGCAGAATTGAGCGATAGCGATTTGTGGGAAAATTCGTCATAAAAAAATAAAAGTAATGACAGCGACAATTCTGCAACTGAGCAAATTTCAGTGATTTTGATTTGATTACATTAGTGAATAATTTTTATTATAATTACATTATTATTTGTTATAATTATTTATAGTTATGTATTATATTATAATTTTATGATTTTGTGTTTCAAACTTTATCATACCCGGGATGTCTACTAGACTCTGGTTTGGACAAATTTAAGCGAGTTATTCCTAAAAATTGCAGGCCTACAGTATAAAACGCAGAATTTCTATGCAAAATAATTGTACCGCTTTTGGTACGTAATTCCAGACAGAATAATACCGCCAGGGAGGTTAATAAAACCCTTTTGTTGGTAAAAATAAATAAATAATTTTTTACAGCAATCATCAATGGGCCAGTTCACATGAATCGCAAGGGAATACAAATGTATATGTTCTTTATCTATTTATACAGTATTTATTGCCAATTATTGGCTTTGCATATAGATCACACTGCTTTACATTGATTGTCTTTTTTTAGTGATTGTACTTTGCATTGACTGCAATTTTTACACATTAACTGCAATGTTGGTCAGTTTGCACCGCGACAAAGTATATTTGTTTGGAGACACATGACATTTTACACATTTATAAGTTAATATGCAGTGTTTTAATATTAGTGCAGCACACTTTATAAACAATATGTATTGTTTTGCAGTTTACCATTTCTTAGAAAGAAACACTGCATTTGTTTTCTTTTACTTAGAGCCGGTTCACACTGGGGCAACTCGTCAGGCGGCTCAGCCGCCTGACGAGTCGCTTCCCATTCTATGCAATAGAACCGTTCTAATAGGAGCGACGCAAGTCTATTAGACTTAGAAAAAGGTTATTGTACGACTTTGGGGGCGGCTCGGGGCAATTTGCATTGACTTCTATACAGAAGTCATTTTGCTAATCGTCTCTGAAGTCGTCTTCAGGACTACTTGCAGAGTCACCCCTGAAGTCGTGCCGCCGCAGTGTGAACTGGCTCTTAGGCTTCCTTTCTTTTATTTTCATCTGGTGATCCAGCCAGTAAGTCTGTAGTTTTTAAACAGAACATGATCTCCTACAGACATAGCAGTTGGAGTGTTGAGACAAACTATTTACCACTGGGGTGCTTACAAGGGTCAGCGTTTATTAATTCATGTATAACCTTTATCCCAAAAGAAAAAGAAAATGAAAAAGAAAATGGTTGCTGCAACTGCTTGTGGAACTGCATTGTAAGCTGGAATTTGGCTTGAATTTTACACATGATCGAAATTTCTGATGGAAAAAGTCAGATGGACTTTTTCCATAGGAAATTCCGACCGTGTGTAGCCCCATCGGAGAAATTCCATCGGAAATTCCAAAGAATTCAATCGGAGTGCAAATATAGAACATGGAATTAGTCGGAATTCCGATGTGCTTTTGGCCAGGCAAAAGCCAGATTGTGTGTACGCAGCATAACACCCCCCCCCCCCCCTTCCAGATAGACAATGATGATGTCCAAAGGTGCCCCTGTCTTTCTTTATCCAGAGTTGGAGCACTCTATTACAGGAGGTGTGGTACTGGCCAGATCTCCAGGTGAAAGCAGAGGGAAAAAAGCCTAAAAAAAGGAGACTAATGCAGTCACCACATCTAATGATTCATAAGCTGCCTATATCATATTTTTGGTTTTGAGTTTAATACCGCTTTGAGGAACTTTAATCCTGCTTTAATTCAGCATTGTAGTGTCTTTGTTTGCATACATAAAACATGGTAATATGCTGATTATATATGGTCTGGATTCACTGGATCCTTTTTTCATTCAAAGCTAGAAATAAAAATAATTGAAACTTTGTATGCAATATTTTTAAAAGGATAATTTTGTTTCATGCCATGGCGTTTGTTTGTTTGTTATTTCCTTTTGAAAAGAAGAAATAGTGAAGGAACAAACAAGCAATGGTCTACAAAAACATCCTGCTAATTTTGAATATGTAGCAATGTATCACCAGAGTATATTTAGAAACCGTTTGTGATTTTTTTTTTTTTATTGCACTCTACCAAGTATTAAATTAGAAAAATGTAAATTTGTCAGGATATAGCCCACACGCAAAACTATGCATATTGTGGCAGAACATGTCAAGTGAGTCCTTAAAATAAGAATGAATGAAATAATAAAAACCTATTAAAAATGAAGCATGCAATTTTACATTGCCTAAAGCAATAGTCTTCACAGATGCAAGGAAACCAATCATTAACCGCTGTTACCAACTTTTTTGCCCCAACAAAAATATGTTCATATTTATCCTTAGTGTTATTTTTCTTTTTTCATCAATATTATTGAGATTAAATAAAGGCATTGTTATTAGCATTTTATTGGGCTCTTTAATTACTAACTTTTCTGTATATTTTATATAAAACGTCACATCAATATTTTATTAGCTATAGCATCTAATGTGTGTCTATAATAAACAATACCTTATTTTATAAAAAAAAATATATAGAAATTCATGCTATACAGTATGTGATTTAATTTTTTTTTTTGTGACAGGACATGTTTCATTTATTTTTTGTCACCATGTAAAAAGCAAACCTTTAAATGTTGTAAAAATGAATTAAAAGAATTAGAATATGGAATTGACACACGATAATTTTTCAGCATGAAAAAAAACTTTGGGCCAGATTCAGATACACTTAATATTGCGCTGCGTAATCGAAATACTCTACGCTGCCGTATTTCACCAGGCTCTACACCGAATCCTGGTAGATTTTTGCCTGTACGCTACGGCGGCGTAGTCTATTTCTCGCCGCGTAATCAAAATACGCGATTGGGGGGCGTGAAGCATTTAAATTAAGTGCGTCCGCGCGGCGATCGAACTGCGCATGCTCCGTTCAGAAATTTCCCGCCGTGCATTGCGCAAAATCACGTCGTTACGTCATTCGTTGTTTGAGTAGCGTCGTTTACGAACATTCCTATTCCCGGACGACTTACGTAAAAAATAATAAAAGACGTCGGAAAACGTAGAAATTCGACGCGGGAACGACGGTCATACTTAACATGGGCTGTCTAATATTAGACCAGCAAAAAGCTGGTATAGTGTTACGTAAAAAAAAGATGACTAAAGGTGCCGTAAGAGATTGTGATTGAAGATCGTAATTTCGGGGATTGCCGGCAAAAGCTCATTAGCATACCCCGTGACGCGGAAAACAACGGGAAGTCCACCCAGTGGCCGCAATTTTATTGCAGCATAGATCCGAAGGCATACGAACATGTAATCCAGTCGAATTGAAGCCCGCAGCCGTCTATTCATGGTTTGAGGTTTCCGACTAGCTAAAAAACGCGCGTAATTTGAAAGTACTCCAGTCTAACACCAGTTAGACAGGCGTAATCGCTCTGTGAATCTGGCCCTTTGTTTCTCAGCATGTCCAAAAAAACAAAGTTTTTCCAACTTCATCATTAAAAACAACGTTGCCCACACACCATTGTTTTTGAAAAATGATGAACAAAGCGCGGCAATGTACAACACGTACGACAGCACTCTAAAGGGGAGATCTATTCGCCTTTGGGCTGCTTTAGCTGATTCCTTATTACTAAAAGACGATCTGCGCTTTTCTGTCGGTTACAAACATATCATACTTACCTCCACTGTGCAGTTAGTTTGGCACCAAACGTCCTCTTCTGGTGTCCCCCGATGGCTGTTTCCGCTCCTCCCACAAGAGCTAACTCCCTCTGGGAAGCTTTCTCCTATGGGGGTTAACTTTGCGGGCGTGCTCCCGCGTTATACACTAGGCACGCATAGCCACCGAGTGTATGACTGCACTGCTCTCAATCTATCCAATAAGTAGCCGATCGGCCATGGAGAGAGCGATGCAGGATCGCACCCTTGGAAATTCGGGTTTCAGGTAAGTAAAATGGGGGCTTGGGGGGGTGGGACATAGCAAGGTGTTTTTTTCACCTAATGCATGAAAAAAACACCAAGGTTTACAACCCCTTTAATTGTGAATCAATCTTCCAAAGCAGGTTTGACTGAAACTGGTGACTGTTACGAGTTGTTTAGTGCTCACATATTGCAAAATGTGGTTTTCTTACTATGAGAACCAGAAAAGATCTGCTTGAAAATATGGGTTAAACAAAGAAAGTGCTGTGCTGATATAGTCCATATAGTGAAATATGATATCCAGTCCCAATAATTTAATGTTTAAAAAACAAATGTCCGCAAGGGGCCACAGGCATTGTACCCATGCATTAAGAAATTTTCATAAATGGTTTAAGTGATGATCCATAAATGGTGACAACCACCAATGTGCTAATATCCACCAATGTAGATAGTGAGGGTATGCTTACCAGAAGGGTTAGACCCAAGTACCATATGGCAATGAGTCACACAAACAGGGGTTAACATACCTCATATAAGGAATCATTACAGATATTCTATGCATTCTCTATGGATGGATCACTCCAATCCCCAGAGTACAGATATGGATATGGACTCCATTCACATTAGCCATCTGTGTCCAGTCTCCAGCCACTCTGCTGTCTGTCTACGACACTGTCAGACACTGCTAAGGGAGGTGAAAAGGCGTAGCACAGTATTCTGTCCAGTGCTAAAGACGTTTAATACTTTAGTAAATACTGTAAGCAACATAGCAGAGACAAAGACATCCACACCACAAACTCCTGTTTTATTTTCAGTTTAATAAAAGTGGGATCTCCTTTGGATTGAATGCAATTTATAGACTGCAAATATTAGCCTGGTGAAACAGATGTTCTCAAATTTTCTTAATACTAATTACAAACAAATTAGCAAAGGGATCTCCAGATTATCCCCAACAGGCAGTATGGCTGCATGGTGAATTATAGAAGTGCCTGAATGTGCTTGATAAACACTTGCTTACATAAAAGGACACATGCTTTAATGAAAATTAGAAAAACTTATCCTGGACACTCAAGCTGTGTACTCACGATTGGATTTCTGATAGAATCAAATCCGATGGATTTTGTCGTCGGATATCCGATGAAGCTGACTTTTATCAGTCTTGCATACACACTATCACACTAAATTCCGACCATAGCAAATAGCGGTGATGTAAAACACTACGTCGAGCCGAAAAAAATTAAGTTCAATGCCTCCGAGCATGTGTCGACTTGATTCTGAGCATGCGTGGATTTTTCTCCGATGGCGTTCCATCGGAATTTCCTATCAGTTTTTTATCCATAGGAAAAATTTCAAACATGTTCTATTTGTTTACACCAATGAAAAAAAAAACTGATGGGGCCCACACACGATCGGTTTGCTCAATGAAAACAGTCTATCGTTCTTTTTTCATCGGACAAACCGATCATGTGAACACGGCTTTAGGGGTTTATTTACCAAAAGCAAAGTTGCTCCAGAGCTTAGTACAAAGTTGTAGGTTATTGGCGCAAGGTGAGAGCTAGTGTGTCCCAGGAGTGCTTAGGATATCAATATCTTAAACCAATGACTCTGAGTAATGGTCTAAAAAGATAATCAAGTCAAATATCCAAAGAGTCCATATGAGTCCATAAGCTAATTCACTCTGTGGCAGCTCAGTGGGCAAGCAAGAAGCAACTCAGAATAAACTAAGGAGAAATCACAAGCGCCATCCTGAGTGTAGCATTTTGGGATTTTTTTTATATCATACAGAATGTTACTCACAAAGGTAAAATGTTTAACTTTTTATTCTACACAGGGCCTATAGAACAGTGCCATAACTACATAAATGGGGAAGAAGGGATACACCTATGTGCCCAAAGTGCAAAGTGCAGCAAGGGGACTTCATACATTTAATCTGGAGATGCCCAAAGCTTCATAGGTATTGGGAGGAAGTACCCCAGTGTGTTACCAGAGTAGCACAGGTACCAGTCCCATTGGATCCCCAGGTATACTTATTAGGGGCTATTGATCCTGGAGAGTATACCAAACGAAAGTACTGTATGGTAACAAGACTGCTGTATTTGGCAAGAAAACTCATTGCACGTTACTGGATGGCCCCAGGGGTCCCTACGGGGATGCAATGGATAGCGTATGTCAACTCACTGCTGGGCAGAGAACATCTGGCCTACAAAAGAAGGAAAGCAGAGGGCATATGCCCCCTATCCCCCAAATTTGAATTAGGCCGCCCAATTTACGCTACGCCACCGCAACTTTACACGCAAGTGCTTTGTGAATACAGCACTTGCGCGTAAAGTTGCGGTGGCGTAACGTAAATAGGAAAAGTTACGCCGTCACAAAGAACCGCTAGCCATCCTGAATCTGGCCCAATGTGTTTAAAATTATTGCATAATAGAGAAAGTTAAAATATCAAAGCAAGTTATGTCTATGTAAAACCAGAAAGATTTCTTTATCATTGTAAATGTTGCAGTCCAGAATATCATTAATCAGGAAATATCTTCATTCTTGAAGATCTCAACATCCATACTTCCCACCATTTACTCACTACCAGAGATCTATAAATCATGTTCTAGTCCTCCTGTGAAATCAAATATTTCAGCCTGTTGGTCTTTCTGAGTCTCTCAAATGTAACAACCAGGGGTCTAGTCCTGGGGAAAAAAGTGTGGGAACTCCCATCCAAGATCCACTCCCCCACCAAAAAAAATAAAAATGATACGCTCATATGCATAATTACTAAACTGCATGTTTTTTTTTTACTTTAAGCAAGTTCTTTCTAAATCCTGCGATAACCCGCAACAGACCTCCGCAATGTCTCCTGGGAACAAAGACAAAAGCTCCCAGGAGACATTGTGGCATCGAGGAACTGACGGAATACCCGCACACTACCCGATGAATCCATATACAGGAAGCGGCCAGTAACATAAAGGATTACTAAACTTCGCCTGGCCCTGACAGTGACTCGAGCTGGGCAATTGCCGATTAGTGAAGGATTGGCTCGGTCTCGACTGCTCTAGTCGTGCAAAGGGAACCTCGTTCCTGCTGTGAAAAAAGTGCAGGGACTCCATTCCCACGCATTCCAGCAGGACTTGAGCCCTGGTAACAACACTTCCCTTGTACAGTATGTGAGGAACACACCACTCTTGCTTAAGCTTTTTAAAGATTTGGAGGCTCCTAAAGAAACAATTTTGGTCTCTCTTGACCTGAAATCATTTTATATGAGCAACACACAAAAGTGCAGGATACATTGCGTCAAGAAATTTTTGAAAGTATGATACTTTTTTGCAAAAGGATCAAAATGGTTTCCTGCTGAATCTAATTGAATTTTTACCAATCCATAATACTTTTGTATTCTCTGGCTTACCCTACATCCAAGTGCAGGAATAGCATTGGGCTGAACTTGTGCTACATTATAACCATTTAACCATGGTTAACAACTTGCCGACCGCCGCACGCATATGTAGATTGACGCAATGTCACGGGCAGGCACATTGGCGTACCTGTATGTCCCTTTAAATTTGCTGCCCAGCGGGGGCGCATGTGCGTGTGCAAGGCGTGCCTCGTGAGCGTGCTCGCGGGTCCCGGGAACTCGATGTTCCCGGGCAGCCTGTGATTGCGGTCAGCAAAGGCAGAACAGGGGGATGCCTTTGTAATCAAGGCATTCCCCTATTCTGCCTAGTGATGCTGTCACTGATGGCTGTTCCCCGTGATCGGGAACAGTCATCAGTGACGTTTCATGTGTGGCCACACCCCCTAACAGTAAGAATCACTCCCTAGTACTGACTTAACCCCTGCAACGCCACCTAGTGGTTAACCCTTTCAACGCCAGTCTAATTTCTAAAGTAACATTTTTTTTAGCACTGATCGCTGTAGAAATTAGACTGGCAGTAAAAGGGTTAACCAAAAATGTGTCAAAAGTGTTTCCACCATAAAATTGCAGTCACAATAAAAATCACTGATTGACGCCATTACTAGTAAAAAAAAAATCAACAAAAATGACATAAAATTACCCCCTATTTTGTAGCTGCTATAACTTTTGTGCAAACCAATCAATAAACGCTTATTGCGATTTATATCAGGGAACAGACAACCACTGACACTGCCACAGAGAAGAACAAGGAAGGTGTGTTTACCCTCACCTCTCCCAGTTCTTCAGCTCCTGTGACCTGATCGCGGGACACCCGCAGCGATCGTGTCTGCGTTTCCCGCGGGCGTGGTCACAGAGCTTCGGACTGGCGGCAGCGGCGGCATGCTCGCGACCCATGGATGGGCTCTTAAAGAGGATGTATATATACGTCCATGTGCCCAGCCGTGCCATTCTGTCGACATATATAGTCATGCGGCGGTCCTTAAGTGGTTAAGAGAGGTATAGACACCAGAGAGATATCATTTTCCCCCTGTACAAATCATTAGTAAGACCTCATCTGGAATATGCAGCCGTGTTTTGGGCACCAATTCGCAAAAAGGATATTGAGGAACTGGAGAGGCATGAAGGAGCTTAGATATGAACAAAGATTAGAGGAACTTGAGAATAGGAGAATAATTTCCCTGGCAGTATGATTATGTCAGGTTTTTGATGCTGAAAATGGTACAATTGTTTTGCATGGAAATTTGGCGTTTTATATTGTAGGCCTGTAATTCTTAGAAATAACTCACTTAAATCTGTCCAAACCAGAGTCTAGTAGACATCCCTGGCATGATCAAGTTTAAAAACACAAAATCATTAATTATAATATAATAAATTACTATAAATAATTATAACAAATAATAATATAATAATAATAAAAATTATTCAATAATGTAATCAAATCAAAAACACTGAAATTTGCTCAGTTGCAGAAATGTCGCTGTCATTACTTTCAGTGAACGAATTTAGTAGATTGCTTTAAAAAAGGACTGGATTATTTCTTAAATGTACATAATATAACTGGATACTAAAATGTATAGGTAAAGTTGATCCAGGGAATATGCGATTGCCTCTCAGGGAATCAGATAATATTTTTTCCCCTGCTGGAACAAATTGGGTCAACTGTGGGTATAGGATTATAGGGAAAAATATACACTTGCAAATATATACTGCCCTAATAGACACCCTCAAAAATACCTTAGGGGGATCCTGAATGCTCTAATGGATTTAAACAGGGCCTTGTAATCCTAACAGGAGATTTTAATTTCTCAATGGAACACTATCTTGACAGTATGTCCGATGCACAGAGGCAAGATACCAACTCCGATTATTAAGAAAAAAAATGTTCACCCAGCAATTAATAGATCCATGGAGGGTCACACATCCAAATAAAAAAGACTATACATATCACTCGTCTGTGCACGGAACATACTCATGATTGGACTATATGATGGTTGACCACAAGTTATTGGAAGATGTAATTAAAACCTCAATAGGTTTAATAACAATCTCAGATCATGCCAGGTAATAGTGAAAATAAGATTCAATGAGATAGAACAAAGAAAAGGAACTTGGAACCTAAGAACTTATAGAGGATATAGAAGTAAGCAAGACAGTAAAAAATGACTTGGAACAATATTTTATGTTAAACAACACACCGGATGTAAGCGTGGCTACAGTATGGGAAGCCCACAAGGCCTACTTAAGAGGAAAATTTATCTCCATAGGAGCAGGGACAAAGAAGACAAGATATTTAAATATGAACAAATTAACAAAGCAGTTATATGAACTTGAGCAAATACATAAAGAGCGAGGAGAAAGTGAAGTACATCAGAAAATAGTGACAAAGAGGGCCCAGCTTAGAGACTTGATGAAACTTGAAACTAGAAAAATATTCAAAAATGTAGTAAAGTAAAGGTTTAAGTGGGGGAACAAACCAGGGAAATATCTAGCCAGAATATCTAAGAAAAAAAAATCTAAATTATATCGAAAAAATAAAATATCAGGAAGGGCAGATGAAATATAAGACCTCTGAAATTGCAGAAGCTTTCCAGACTTTCTACAGCACATTATATTCTATCCGAACCAATGAGACTCAAGAGCAGGAAGACAACATAAAAATAAAAATTAAAGAGTACAGTACCTAGAAGAAGTTAATCTACCAAAGATACCTCAAGAGGATATTGAATCCCTAGAGGATCCAATCACTCAGGAGGAGATTTATAAAGCCTTTCAGGAAACACCTGGGGGTAAGAGCCTAGGCCCGGACGGGTTTGCCGATCAAGTATTATAAAAAAAATTAAAGAACTTTTGGTCCCAGAGATGTGCAACTATTTTAATAAAATAGGTGAAGATGAAAAAAATAAGAAAATAATCTCTTCTTGCCAATATTTCTATTATTCCTAAAATAGAAAAAGATGAAACTTTGTGCTCCAATTACCGACCAATAGCACTGTTGAATGCCGATATAAAGGTATATGCAAAAATACTGACAACAAGGATAAAAAGTTTAATGCCTGAACTGATAAATACAGATCAGGCAGGTTTTGTAAAAGGCAGGGAAGGGAGAGATAATAGCATAAGAACATTGCATACTACAGCAAGACAAAAAAAAGAAACCCCCAGCCATACTCATGTCAATAGATGCTGAAAAAGCATTTGACAGAGTCGATTGGGGGTTTATGATGGACACATTACGAAGCATAGGTCTGGGACCTAAATTTAGGAAGCGGGTTAAAAATCTGTACACCCATCCGACGGCTAGGGTGAAGGTCAATGGGAGTGTGTCGTCTGTGTTTGAGATGAGGAATGGAACCAGACAGGGTTGCCTGCTCTCACCCCTCCTGTATGTAATAACACTGGAACCATTATTAGCAAAAATCCGGAGAAATCCGGACATAGGGGGGGTGAGAGTGGGGGATGAGGAACACAAGGTGGCGGTGTACGCAGACGACATACTCCTATATCTGACCAAACCCAGATCCTCATTGCCCAATGTTATAAAGGAAATAAAAAAAACACGGGGAACTTTCCAATTTTAAAATAAATCCGATAAAAATGGTAATCCTGAATCTGGGTATAGACAAAAAAGAGGCAGAAGAACTACAGAAAGAATTTCCATTCTCTTGGGAAAAAGAAACTCTAACATATTTAGGAATAAAGATCACACCTACAGTGGAAAAACTCTATCTGGCCAATTGTGTTCCCTTAATCAATGAAATCAAGCAAGATTTAAAAAGACTGGCAAGGAAACCTATATCCTGGATCGGTAGGATCAACGCTTTTAAAATGATGATACTACCGAAAATAATTTATAAATTCCTAATGCTCCCCATAAGAATACCACAACGTTTTTTTAAAGATAATTAAACAGTAATCTTGAAATATATCTGGGTGGGGCAAAAAGGCCAGAGTAAACTATACATTGTTGAGCATGAAAAAAAAATGGTGAGTTGGCGCTCCCAGACATAAAAAGATACCACTATGCTGTAATATTGGCTAGGCTAGTAGAATGGACAAATACACACACTAAAAAGAAGTGGGTACAGATGGAAGAAATACTAAGTACGACACAATTAAATAAAAATGTTTGGATACCACCTAAAGTTAGAAAACTGGGCACGGACACGCACAATATAATAAAGAATGTATTTAAAATATGGGACACAGTATTTAGACATGAAAAATGGGAGTATAACTCTCCATTAACACCACTAGCAGGCACAATTTTTTTTCCACCAGGAAATAAGACACGGATGGGAAAGCAATTGGGCGAGAAAAAATTAAGAGATATCGTCACACAGGGAAAAATAAAAGCAAGACAAGATATAAAAACAGTAGAAGGGGATCAACATTTGAGTGAATGGGAGAATTTTCAGTTGAAACATTTTGTGAGCACTTTACCACAGCCGATTCGGGATGATAAAACATTGAATCCAATAGAAAAGATATGTAGCATAGATAAGCCACTGATACATGGTATATCACTGGTATATGGTTTACTAACAGATTTTGAGACGCAGGGAACACTGCCATGTGTAGAAAAATGGGGAAATGATATGGGTAAAAAGATAGACAACGCACAAATGATAGGTGCAGTGTATAACTATGCGTCAGACATAACAACTATCGAAGTGGCACCTGACCCCAGTAAGAATGAGTAAAATACATTCAAACAATTCAGAGCTCAGTTGGAGGAACTGTAAGCAAAAGGGAACAGCAATGCATATCTGGTGGGATTGCCCGAGAATACAAGAATATTGGGAAGACATTTTAGAATATACGGAAGAAATAACAGGGGAGAAAATCTTACGTAACCCATTGACGTGTTTATTCCACGGAACAAATAAAACAAAAAAACAGTACGGAACAACTCTGGTCCCGATGCTACTAAACGCAGCAAAGGGCCTAATCCCAAAAAAATGGCTCCATCCAAAAAGGCCAACAATAAAAGAGTGGATAGAGAGGGTAGATTATATAGCAGAAATGGAGTACCTTGCCCGAGGGGAGCTCGGAGGAGAGGAGAGGACAGATACAGAGAGATTTGGGAGAAATGGAGAGCTTTTAAAGCATCAGAAAAATTTGTACAAGGTATGACAGAAATTGACAGGTGAGAAAACAAAAATAAATGATAATCAGCAAATAGATACACAGATATGGGAGGGAGGGAGGGGGGGAGGGAGGAGAGGATGGGGGATTAGGAGAGGTTAGAAGGGGGGGTAATAAAAAGGACGAGGCTAGCGACTATTTTAGGCGAACTTCCTCCCCAAGGAGAGGAAGTTCAAGATCATAACTGCCTGTTCAAAAGTGACAAATGTAGAAATTGTACTAAGAAAGATATAATATAAATATATATAACTATATATATATAAAAAAAAAACTACAATGAAGAAAGAACCCCACATGATGCGAAGCCACAGAAGAGATGCTAAGGGCGGACGTACCGTGAGCAAGTCTCGCTGTCCTTTGTTGGTGAAGTCTGAAGTGGAAAAAAACACTGTGGGTATAGGATTGTGTATATAGGACTGTATCGTGTTTTTTTCCCTTTTATTGGTTAAACTAGACTAACTATGTAAATATGTAACTATACACATGTGGACCAGGACAGGCTTTAAAGAGCCTGCAGGACATTAGCAGCATTTAACTGGTTGCGGACCGCCGCATGTATATTTACGTCAGCAAAATGGCACAGGCAGGCACATCAACGTATATATACGTGCCTGCCTTGCCGTGGGTCGGTGGTCCGATCGGGACCCCCTCCGGTATATGCGACGGTCCGTTTTGCCATGGGAGTGATCCGGGACGAGGGGGCGGCGGTTCGTTTTTGTCCGCTTCTCCGGATCGCTCCCAGCCAATGCGCGCGCTCCCCCCGTGTGTCACTTCCTTCTCCTTTTTTCAGCCACCGCTGAGGAGAGATCACATCTCACAGTAAGGGTACACAACACTACACTGACACACAGACACATAGGCACATTTAACCCCCGCGATCGACCGCGCAATTGTCTGTTAAAGCGACGCAGTGCCGAATCGCAAAAAGGGGCCTGGTCATTTACCTGCATTTTGGTCCGGGTCTTAAGTGGTTAATGTAGCAGTTGAACACACCCCCATCCAACACCTTATTCTCTAAGATACATAGCATTTTGCCACCCCTGCCATTCAGTGAGGCCGGATTCACACCTATGCGAATTGGTTGCGGCTTAAACCGCATCTAATACGCAGAACATTTCTAAATACATTGTTTTCAATGAGGCTGCGCATTGCAGAAAAAACGTGTGCGGATTTTATGCCTTGCGGTGTGGCTCAGGTGCGAATTCAGTCCCATTATCTTCTATGGGTACGCAGCTGATTCGCAGATGTGTTCAGTTCTCTTCCGGAATTTCTGTCATTCAGCTCAATACATTTCTCCCCCACTCTCCTCTCAGGCGGCGTACACACGACAGAGGTTCTCGCTGGAAACCAACGAGAACCTCGCTGGAAGCTGCATTCCAGCGAGAACCTCGGCCGTGTGTACGCTCCTGGCTCGCCCCGCCCATCGGGAATCCCATCGAGCGAATAGAGAGCACGCTCTCTTTTTGCTCAATGGCCCGCCTGGATGAATGGCTGGTTGCCATTCCCGACGGGCGGGTCGCCGATTTTGACGGCCGGCAGAGAACCTCGACGGGCGGAACGATGTGTTCTGCCCGTCGAGGTTCTCTGCCGTGTGCACGCGGCTTCACCCGGAACTTCTCCCAGGTCTCCAAATTCGCAGCTAAAACGCAATGGATCTGCTGAACACTTCTCTTATCTATCTGCAGAGATTACAGAGCTAAAATTCACACCGCACAAGTGTGATTCCAGCCTAAAGGTTTACATCTACTTTACCACACCTGCCAGTGCTGACAATCCTTAAATTATTCTCCTCCTATGCAGTATTGTCAGCAGTACTCCCTATGATACTGAGGGGGCTGGCATATACAACAAAAACTTTATTGGCCCTTCTAAGCCAGCTAACCTGAGTTTAAAGACCAGGTGATTCAATAAGGTTTCCAAAAATTTGGTCTGGTAAATTACCACATTTATTCACTAGGAATGCAGGTATCAAACATACCAGATCTGCCACAATCCCAAGGTAGTAGTAAACCCAAAATTCTTCTTCATCCTTAAGCAACAACTTTCTAGTACTATTTTATTCTACTTGTATTATATTGTATATTTTCCTGACTCAAGGTAAAACTCACTTACATAAATCGCAGATCAGGTTAATTCTAAAATCTTCATATTTAACTTTTTTTCTTAACTTTCTGTAGCTGCTACAAAAAGCCAAAATGTTCCTCATTCTTATCTGAAGAAGCATATGGCGCTATTCTTTGAGGTTAGATTAACTATTCATATGAAACACAAAGACAATACAAGGTTTGGCAGCAAGTCCAACATAATTTCCCCCTTCCAATTTGACTAAAACACTTAGCCAGACTACTCAACATTTCTTTTGAAAACTGTAACAAAAGAAAGAATTAAGAGATGAACTTTAGCTAATAAGTCATGTTACAAAAATAGTTGCTCACCCAACCAAAAAAGTTAAAGACACTGAAATACTGAATTTTATACTGCACATTTTGAGCTTTTACAGAATTAAAATCCAATAAAGGGCTTACAATATACAGTATTAAAGCACATTGGTAAAATTCCGGTAATCTCTTATCAAAGCATTTGTAAAAAAAAATGTTTTAATAACAAACATGTCATACTTACCTGCTCTATGCATTGGTTTTACACAGGTTAGTCCCGATCCACCTCTCTCGGGTCCCCCGCTGGTGCTCTAACCCCCTCACCTTTACTGAGTACCCCAATAGCAAGCTGCTTGCTATAGGGGCACTTGTACATGCTTGCTCTAGAGCCATCTGTGCCCATAAGACACAGAGAGCTGTGCTGTGATTGACAGCAACAGGAGCCAATAGCTCCTGCCGCTGCATCTCAGCCAATGAGTAGGGAGATACCCAGGACAAGCTAGGCTCTCGCACACGTTGCTGTATTAAGGGTGGCTGAGAGGGGAGCTGCACACTGAATGCATGAAGGTAAAAAAAAACTTCAGCCTTTACAACCACTTTAAAGCCCAATATTATTCAAAACATTTTCTTAGTTTTTGTTAGAGAGGTGAAGGGTAGAGTCTTTTTGGGTAGTTTTGTGGGTATTATTTCCCTTATTGAGAGTATTTCCCCTTAGTTTCAGGGTGCTACAAGGACTGAAAATAAGAATCTATTCAATGGGGGCACAGACTGATTACAACCTCAGCCAGTTTATTATTGCCCTCATTTAATTTCTTAATGTTTCATGCACATACACTAATAATATGCAGTAATGTAGTAGTTCTTTCCCATTCGATCTAAAACTAAAAACAAACCAAAAAAAGTATTTTTTCTCTTTTCAGATAACTATGTTTAAGTAATAGGTGATTACAGTGCTACTGACTGTTGTCTTGCACAGTTTACAGATCTTTCGAATGGTGTGGCTCACTTAACCACTTAAGACCCGGACCTTTAGGCAGCTAAAGGACCCGGACGATTCGGCACTGCGTCGCTTTAACTGACAATTGCGCGGTCGTGCGACTTGGCTCCCAAACAAAATTGGCATCCTTTTTTTCCCACAAATAGAGCTTTCTTTTGGTGGTATTTAATCACCTCTGCGGTTTTTATTTTTTGTGCTATAAACAAAAATAGAGGGCCAATTTTGAAAAAAATTCTATATTTTTTACTTTTTGCTATAATAAATAACCCCCAAAAATCTATAAAACATTGTTTTTCCTCAGTATAGGCCGATTTCTTCTACCTATTTTTGGTAAAAAAAAATCGCAATAAGCGTTTATCGGTTGGTTTGTGCAAAATTTATAGCATTTACAAAATAGGGGATAGTTTTATTGCATTTTTATTATTTAATTTTTTTACTACTAATGGCGGCGATCAGCGATTTTTTTCATGACTGCGACATTATGGTGGACACTTCGGACAATTGTGACACATTTTTGGGACCATTGTCATTGTCAGGTGTGATGTCATTGATTGTGGATCCCTATATAAGGGAACACACGATCAATGACAGCGCCACAGTGAAGAATGGGGAAGCTGTGTTTACACACAGCTCTTCCCGTTTTTTAGCTCCGGGGACCGATCGTGGGACTCCAGCGGCGATCGGGTCCGTGGGTCCCACGTCACAGAGCTTCGGACCGGGTCGTGGGAGCGTGTCCGCGACCCATGGCTGGGCACTTAAAGAGGACATACTTGTACGTGCTTGTGCCCAGCCATGCCATTCTTCCAACATATATGTGCAGGAGGCGGTCCTTAAGTGGTTAAAGAAGACAGACCTTTTGGCCCTATTTCTTCTGTGGGTCACAAGAGTACAGTTTGTTCTGCACTCTTGTCATCTTATTTACACCAACAGAGGGCCAAATGCCATTGTTGGCTGACATAACTGAGCTGGTCCAGGCCCTGGAGGGATCCTGACTTTAATGTCCACCCAGATGTCTGGGTGGCAGCTGACTCAGCCTCTCAATACACCTCTGGGGGACTAATCCAGATGCTACTACCCCCTGCACAGTCTGGCACTGACTCCAGTGAGGGTCAGAGCAGTCACCAGATTTCTACTCACTGAAGACTCATAACTGAGTGATCAGCAGGGGACAGATGCAGCATTGGACTAGGTGAGTATAAATGTTAATTTTTTAAATTTCCTGAACTTCTCTTTCAAAACATTCCAGTCTTGCTCTGGACTGTATTGCTTTATTGTTTGGACAGTGTTCCAAAATAAATAAATACATTAAAAAACACAGGTAACATAACTTTTTGGTAGGAGAAGCAAGCATAGCAAGAAACATGTTAATATACTCTGTTTACGTTTTGTTTTGATATGGAAAACAAGACATTTGGGGACCGCTCATCTATATGAGCGGCGTTTGATGCTTGAGACTTGGGTCCCTCCCCCTTTTAGTCACACCAGCGTGACGTTGGGGGTATGCTCTCGGGTTGAGTCAGATTCCTCCATGGCTCCCCGCATGGTTTGAGTGTCCTCCTTGTTTACTGCTCACAGATGCCTGGTCCATCATCACTTCACTATTTTTAGCAATCCATTGGCACATATTAGGTCATTTCCATTGGTTTTCTTTATTAGCCAGTTACCCCTCACTGATCCCTTTTTCCCCACCCGTTTCACATTTTCTTTCATTTGGAAACTGTTTTAATAGCCCCACCCCCATTTTTGAACATACTGCACCAAGAGATGTCTATCTGCTTTGTTGAAATTATATATCTGGCAGTTTCTGTCATATGGAGTCTATTTGTGTGGAAGGAATTCTTTTGGCGTTTGAGTTTGGAGTGATCTGGAGTGATCTGATTTGTAAAGAGCGCCAGTGACCACTTTATAGGGTGGTCCATAGTTTACGGTAAGTGGCAGTGTGTGTGGATACCCGCTGGTGGATGATTCCTCACAAGATTTCTTGTTCACCATTCAAAATCATAATATCAGGATTCTTATTATGAACACCCTTTTTTTAGTGCTGCACCTTTTGGGCCAGATTCAGAAACACTTTACGTCAGCGTATCTATTGATACGCCGTGTAAGTTAAAAGATGTTCTGCCGTATCTATGCCCTGTATTCAGGAACCAAGATACGCCTGAATTCTAGCTTGATATGACCGACGTAAGTCTCTTACGCCGTTGTATCTTAGTTGCATATTTACGCTGGTCGCTAGGGGCGCTTCCGCAGATTTACGCGTAGAATATGCAAATGAGCTAGATACACCAATTCACGAACGTACTTTCGCCCGGCGCATTCATATACGTCGTTTACGTAAGGCGTACGAATGGTGTAAAGTTACCCCTGCTATATGAGGTGCAGCCAATGTTAAGTATGGATGTCGGAACAGCCGTCGAATTTCACTCGTTTACGTCGTTTACGTAAGTCGTACGTGAATGGGGCTTTGACGTTCACGTCGTAGGCAGTGTTCGACGTGTATCTTAGGCATTCTATTCGACGTGATTCAGAGCATGCGCACTGGGATACGTCCACGGACGGCACATGCGCCGTTCGTTCGGCAAATTATTTTCATGGGGTCATGATTCATTTTACTACAACACGCCCACTGCCTAGCTACTTTGAATTACGCGGGCTTACGCCGGTCCATTTACGATACGCTGCCGTAACTTAGGGAGAACATGCTTTGTGAATACAGCACTTGCCTCTCTAACTTACGGCGGCGTAGCGTAAAGACAATGCACTACGCTGCTCTAAAGATACGCCGATGTACCTGAATCTAGCCCTTTGTGTTTAAATATAATTATTAGCTAAATGAACGACTAATGAAACTATGATGTAGGGTACTCAGAATAACAAAAACTGCTAATGCTATAGACAGACTATATCATACAAGATGTATTTTTTAATTTTGCCCATAGTTACACTTTGAGCAAAAATATATTTTAAGAGTGTGCTGCATTCATCTCAGTGTTGCAGAGTTAAAATCAAGCACCAAAATACTTTCTAGGTGTTGATAAAAGACTTTTGATCAAAACACTTGCAAAAATGTATAATAAGTTATAAAAATACCTCTGGGCTTACAACATGTATCAGATCTGTTTTTCAATTAATTATGTATTGCTTTTTAAGTCAGAAGAGTTTAGATGATGTATTTTCCGAACAACCATACTTAACATATCTGAGTTCTGTCCAAGCAATGTTATTTGTGATATAAAAACACTTCAAAAACCTTCAGTATAACCTGGAGTGTAAAAAAGCATATTCAGAACTGTAATCATTGCTGCATCATGTGTTTGTTAAGCCCCGTACACACGGCAGAGAACCTCGACGGGCGGAACACATCCGTCAGAATCGGCGACCCGCCCGTCTGGGAAAGGCAACCAGCCATTCATCCCGACGGGCCGTCGAGCAAATAGAGAACCTGTTCTCTATTTGCTCGACGGGTTTCCCGACGGGCGGGGCTCGCCGAGAGCGTACACACAGCCGAGGTTCTCGGCAGAATGCGGCTCCCAGCGGGGTTCTCGCTGGTTTCTGCCGAGAACCTCGGCCGTGTGTACGGGGCTTTACCCTTTCTGTGTTTATTAATACACTTAATGATTTTGAAAATAAAAGTATAATTCAAACCTAAAATTTTTCATTTTAATTTCTGATAGTTTGTGAAAGGTTCTAAACATATCTCAATCTTCAAATGCTGTCTGCTTCACTGTGAATGATGTTTTAACTTACTTCTTGTATTCAGTGGGTCCAAAAACTGTGACAGCATTTTAGGTGCCGGACTGGGAATAAAAACCAGCCCTGGAAACAATTTCATACCAGCAAATTCCAGTTAAATGTGGTAAAAAAATTGGTAAAAAAGTGGTAAAAGTGGAGCAAATCATCAAGTGGGTCCCGATGTGTCTTGCAGCTCCGTCGGAAATGTTCGGCCACGCTGTGACAAAATTCCCACACTCCAGCTTGTGTGATAGATGCAATGTTTTGTCTATCAAACAAGCTGGTCAAGGAGGAGGCGGGATTTTTTTCACAGTGCGGCCGAACATTTCAGAGTCAGCTCAGAGATACAGTGGTCTCCCGCTGTGTAAGGCCACGTACACACGACTAAATAAATCCAACCAAATCGGTCGGACAGACGGGTTCCCAGCAGACAGATTTTAAAGCATGCTTTAAAATCTGTCTGCTGGGAACCCGTCCGTCTGACATGTCTGCTGGTTAGTATACCGCGCTGTCTGCCGGCGGGGATTTTGGTTTGATTGTGTGTACACGATCAAACCAATCTATCCCAGCAGACAAATCCGATCAAAACGGTCTGCCAGACCAATTTGATCGGATTTATTTCATGGTGTGTACGCGGCCTTAGACTTAAATAACAAAAGCCAAATTAGCATGAACCAAATATGTTTGATCTACAGTTTAAAGTACAACAAAGCTTCTTGTATGACAAAAAATATCAAAATAAGTACCAAATTCAGTATGTGATGCACATGTCTCACAAATTAAACAAGAAACTTGTTAAATTCCTTCATTTGTGCCCCCCTTCTAGACAGTGCAGTGCAACAGCAACAGGGGTAGTGCTGTCAACTAATACAGCAATGGGAAGAATTAGGCATGACAATCTACTGTCTTGAAAATAAACTGTGACAATTCTGATAACTCTGTCCCCCTGCAAAATTTACCTCCCACTGTAGTGCAAGTCTACATGAAAGTGGCAACTCTAGTCTGAATTCAGGTGCAATGCAGCATCATTGCCACACCATGACAAGAAGCTGCATTAGGGGAAATTCACTGGCAGGATCAACAGGTGTTGTTGGTACTTTACAGGGGGACCATAGTTTAACATAACCAAAGCAAATAAGTAATACATTTACATATCCATTTTAATTTATTATTAATAATGTGTTTATATTGTGAAACTATTATCTGACTGTAAAAACTTCACACTAGACCTCATGTAACTTGGATTCTGTGCCTCTCCAGACTCTGGGACCTTGATTTCCAAATAAAATAAAATGCTACATTTTCCACAGTCTGTGATGATTTGGTGAGCCATATCATCTGCTGGTGTTGTTCCACTGTGTTTTATCAAGTCCAAACTAAGCGCAGCCCTCTACCAGGAAATTCTAGAGCACTTCATGCTTTCCTCTGCAGACCAGCTTTACTCACCTGACCTAAACCCTAAAGCCCTGTACACACAATCGGTCCATCCAATGAGAACGGTCTGATGGACAGTTTTCATTGGTTAACCGATGAAGCTGACTGATGGTCAGTCGTGCCTACCCACCATCGGTTAAAAAAACGATTGTGTCAGAACGGGGTGATGTAAAACACAACGGTGTGCAGAAAAAAATCAAGTTCAATGCTTCCAAGCATGCGTCGACTTGATTCTGAGCATTCATGGATTTTTAACCGGTTAGGTATCCATCGGTTAAATTTAAAACAAGTCTGCTTTTTTTTAACCGATGGATAAATACCGATGGCGCCCACACACGATCGGTTTGGACCAATAAAAACGGTCCATCAGACTGTGTACGCGGCCTTAGAAAATCTGTGGGGTATCTTCAACAGGAAAATGAGAGACACCAGACCCAACAATGCAAAGGAGCTGAAGGCCGCTATCAAAACAAACTGAGCTTCCATAACACCTCAGCAGTGTCACAGGCTGATCGCCTCCATGCCAAGCCGCATTGATGCAGTAATTAATGCAAAAGGAGCCCTGACCAAGTATTGAGTGCATACTATATTGTACATGAACATACTTTTCAGTAAGCCAACATTTCTGTATTAATGTTTATTGATTGTATTCATTTTTTATTGGTCTTATGTAATATTCTAATTTTCTGAGATACAGATATCACTCTGTGTGTAACGTATCTACATGTAATATATGAGTTTCACTTTTTGAATTGAATTACTGAAATAAATACATTTTTTGATAATATTCAAATTTTATGAGATGCACTTTTATTAAGTGTACAATGTAAATCAGCAAGTTAGCAATGCATGTCAATTTATTATCCAGCAACAAAAGCATATGCATGATACTTTAGAGCAAATATCCTGGGAAAATGAGAGCACGATTTTTTAACAATCAGAGCAAAAAGTAAGGAAAAACAACTGTCAAAACTAACACTAAAGCCGCATACACACAATCATAATTTCTGATGAAAAAATAAATTTTTCCGTCGGTGTTTGAAAAAAAAAAACAATAGAAAATTCCTATCGTCTGTGTGCAACTTCGATGGAGAAAAAACCCAAGCATGCTCAGAATCAAGTCGACGAATGTTCGGAAGCATTAAAATAACATTTTCTCGGCTTGTCCTAGTGATTTACGTCACCGCGTTTTGGAAAGTCGGAATTTGGTCTGACAGTGTGTATGCAAGAGAGCTTGAACGGAATTCCCGCCAAAAAATGTAATCGGATTTTAGGTCATCAGAAATTCCGATCGAGTGTACGGGGCATAACAGTTAGCCCTTCATTATTACTCAAATAACAGTCCATGGGGTAGATACACTTGTATATGCAGATGTTTGTCACTTTTGCACTATTCAGTAATAAAGTTACACTCTTAAGCCCCGTACACACGATCAGGATTCCCGGCGGTAAAAAGTCCGCCGGGAATCCCGGGGGGAAAACCGAGAACCTGCTCGGTCACTTTCCCTTTGTACTCACCAGAGGTTTTCCCATCGGGAAAACTGCCATGAGAGATTTGGCCGGGAATCCCGGCCCTGTGTATGCTCCATCGCAGTGTTTAGCATAGGGAAATTTCCGTGAAAAAGACCGCCGGGAATCGCGGCAGGAAAAAAGAGAATATGTTCTAATTTTTCCTGCCACGATTCCCGCCAGTTTTCCTGGCGGGAAAACTGCCATGGAGCATACACATGGACAGTTTTCCCGGCCAAAAGCTGTCATGGCAGTTTTCCAGACTGGAAAACTGGTTGTGTGTACGAGAACACAAATAAATTGCATGATACATTTAAAAAGACAGTGAGGGGAATTTATCAAAACTGGAGCAGCAAAACCTGGAGCAGTTGTGCATAGCAACCAATTAGTTTCTATCTTTCATTTTCAAAGCTTAACATAACAAGCTGAAGATAGAAGCCAGTTAGTTGCCATGCACAGCTCTATATATAAATGTCTACATTTTGAAGAATTGCATTTAAAATGACTAACCCTTGATGATCTATTGAATGATTTAAGCACTGATATCAAGGCTCTACCTAACTAGAGATACCCATGCCCTACATTTATCAATGTATTCATCCTAAATTCCTTACCAATATTATAGTACATATTTTTAAAATCAGTGCATAAAGGATTCAAGTTGGATGACCAGCTTTACAGTCTAGTCTATCAAAAGCCTTTTCGGCATCTACTGATAGACATATTAAAGGTTTTTTCCCCTTCTTGGACCTATGAATCAGCACAGTCTTCATTGATCAAGGAAATTGGCCTATAGCTGGCACATAATGTTGGGTCTTTCCCTTCTATAGGTATAAGGGTTATATGAGCCCCTAGGGCTTCTTGGCGCATCTCTACATCTTTCCTTATGGCATTCATATATTGCTGAAAAAATGGGACCAAAGTCCCAGAAAAAATGGATTATGTAAATTCCGCGCTAGGACTGGGTACAAGAGCTGCTGCCCCCTGTGTGATCTCGCTTGGAGATAGTGAAAAAGTGATAGTGAGTTTTTAGCAGGTAATGGCGCTGCTGATGTGGTGATGGTTGCTGTTTGTGTAGGTAATAGTGTTGGGTGCCTGTGGGCGATAGACCTATAAAGGCCTCCGCTTGGCCAGGTGCCTTTTTAAATAAAAGTTATAGATAGGGCTAGATAACCAACCCTGTGATAACCGTGGTTATGTGTCCGTGTGAACTTTCTCTATTCCTAAACTTAATGTGTTCCAATTGTGTGCATTCTCCTTGCCCAGTGACTGTGTGTTTTTTCCAAGTACCAGATATCTAATTGGTCCAATTTAAACCTTATAAGTGAAATAGGTGAGTAAAAAACACATGAGTAAAAAACATAGTAATAAAAATCAAATATGTAAAATATACAAGATGAAGAAATAATAAATAGTCTCTTATGTGTGAAGGAGATAGGTGCTGCAAGATACACTTAATATATTAAATGCCTATAATAAGGAAACAGCTCTCAAGGTATATCCTGTATGGTATTACACAATGGTAGAGTGCATATGCAAATCAAGTATCCAAGACAGGCCGTTCTTAATTTCTTGCTTCATACATCATCTGAACATCCGTGTTCCCCCCACTTGTATCCCTACTCACCAGATTGTAGTCCCCTGGAAGGGGTGTGGAGCCTTAGGGATCAGTGGATGATGTAGTTTGCTTACCACAGGTCCTATCTTGGAGTTAGCTGGTGTTGTCTGGGGGTTCTGTGCGTTTCCACTCGATCTTCTCAGTTGCCGTGAGTCACAGTGATATGTTGTAAGGAAAAAGAAAGAAGAATCCTCATAGGGTAGTAAACCCTGTATCCCAGGTGGGTTTATTTAAAAAATAAGCCGTGTCCAATACATAAGGTATTTGTATACCTTGTGGAAATACAGCAATTAAAATCAATGATAAAAATGAAAAAATAAAATAAAATTAAAAATAAATCAAGTGCTTCCTAGGTGACAGCCATAGTTTTCAGTTGTAGAAACAGACTGGTATGCCAACTAGGTCCCGGGGATAGTTGGTGGCCGTATCACCATAGAGTGTATAACGTGCCGTTCGTTTGCGTTCCAAGCCGCGTCCCTCCCGGAAGATGTGAGTGGCGGAAGCTGTGCGTGAGCGTGTGACGTAAGAGCGGTGATCACCTGACCGGTTTCGTCGTAGGACGTTATCAAAGTCCCAGAAAACTTTTTATAATATAGTGAAGTATAGCCATCTGGGCCCAGGCTTTTCCCTTTTCCTTTTAGTGTTTTTAATCGCCTGTTTAATTTCTTCCTTTGTAATTTCTCTTTCTAATTCGCTAGTTCCCTCTTCTGATATAGCTGGTATTTTTGCTTTTTCTAGGTTTTGCTCTATTCTGTTTTTCCTAAATTGTATTTTCTCCGCATTTTGTATATTGTTTACTTTATACAGCTTTTCATAATAGTCTTGCAAAATCTTTGTAACATCTTTTGTTGAAAATTTTAATTCCCCCTTCATATCTTTAATTTTTGCTATATAGTTTACCTTATTTCTAGGATTAATATTCTAGGCCAATTTCTTGCAGTAAGGATTGTTTATGGGCCTGCCATATTTCCCCCCTCTTTACTATCTCTGCAATCAACTGTCCCCTCATATATACCTTATGCATTTCCCAGAGTATAGTGGGGGCAATACTTTCTTTATTGTTTTCCTTAAAAAAATTGATCATCTCTTTCTCTAATTCCCCCATTATCTTAAGGTTGTATAGGAGGGATTCATCTAATCTCCAAGACCTCTGTCCAATTGGGACATCCTTTAATTCCAGGACTATCTCGACTGGGGCATGGTCTGAGAGAGTTATTAATTTTATGGCTGCCCCCTCAACCCTTCTAAGAGCTAGTGGTCTAATAGGATATAATCAATTCTGGAGTATGATGAATGTATTGGGAAGTAGTATGTAAAATCTTTATCTCTGGGATGCAAGGTTCTCCATGCCTCCACCAGCTGCATCTGATGGAACCTATGTTTAAGTGCCCTCAGATACTTTCCCTCTGACCTCAGAGATAAAGGTTGGGTGCCCAGCACTTTGTCAAAGACAAAATTAAAGTCTCCAGCTACTATCAATCTTCCTTCTCTAAAACCCTCCAATTTATTTAACACCTTTTTTAAGAAAACAGATGGACGTATATTTGGGCAATATTCATTCACCAGGGTATAGTCCAGGTTAAGTAAGAACCCCTTGATAAATATATATTCCCATCCGGGTCTGTCTGCATTGCTTTCATTTTAATGGGAATGTTTGACCATTCTTCCAGAAGTGCTTTTGTGAGATCCGGCACTGATGTGGACGAGAAGGCCTGGCTCACAGTGTCCACTGTAATTTATCCCAAAGGTGTTCTATCAGATTGAGGTCAGGACTCTGTGCAGGTCAGTCAAATTCCTCCTCCCCAAACTTGCTTTTCCATGTCTTTATGGACCTTGCTTTGTGCACCGTTCCAAATCATTTGGTAGGGGATTAGGGTGTGAGGTTGTTTTTTAGGGGTTGGGCTTGGCCTCTTAGTTCCAGTGAAGAGAACTCTGAAGGAGTCAGCATATCAAGACATTATGGACAATTTCATGCTCCCAACTTTCTGGGAACAGTTTAGGGATTGCCCTTTCTTGTTCCAACATGACAGCGCACCAGTGCACAAGCCAAGGCCCATTTAGACATGCATGAGCAAGTTTGGGCTGGTGGAACTTGACTGGACTGCACAGAGCCCCGACCTCCAATCGACAGAACACCTTTGGGGTGAATTAGAGCGGAGACTGCAAGCCAGGCCTTCTCATCCACATCAGCCTGGCCTCACAAATGCGCTTTTGGAAGAATGGTCAAACATTCCCATAGACACAATTATGGACAACCTTTCCATAAGAACTGAGTTTCTTATATCTGCAAAGGGTGGGCCAACTCAATATTGAACCCTATGGACTAAGACTGGGATTCCATTAAAGTTCATGTGCATGTAAAGGCATGTGTCCCAATACTTTTGGCAATATAGTGTATGTAATATTGGTGTGGATGCCTGTCTTGTTGCATAAACTTGGGATATTGGCTCTGGATATACAAATTTTTTTGGATGTAAAGTGATCACAATAAAGCTTATCTGTATTTGTTTTTTTGGAAGTAATGCCCCGTACACACGATACGAATTTCTGTAGGGATAAACACAGATGGGATTTTTTAGATGGAATTCCGTTCAAGCTGTCTTGCATACACACTGTCACACCAAATTCCGACCGTCCAAAACGCGGTGACGTACAACACTATGACGAGCCGAGAAAAATTAAGTTCAATGCTTCCGAGCATGTGTCGACTTGATTCTGAGCATGCATGATTTTTTCTCCATCGGAGTTCCACACAGACGATCGGAACTTGTGATAGAATTTTTTTTCATGTTTTTTTCATGTTCTCTTTCTAAGTCTGTTGGAATTTTCGATGGAAAAAATCCAATGGGGAACATACAGTCGGAATATCCGATGAAAAAAATTCTGTCTGATTTTTTTCATCGAAAATTCCGATCGTGTGTACAAGGCATTAGCTTCACATGCAATTGGGTGTTTTTTATACAGTATATGTGAGTCTACAGATGTATGCACATATAAAATGTATGTTTTTGATAACTAGCAATTTAAATATAAATGAATACTTTTATATTTTCATACATTTTTATGCTCTTTTTAGTTTTTGGTCTCATATATAATAATAATAATAATAATAATAATAATAATAATAGACATTTAAACTGCTTTAGTGTCTCCCATTTGTTAGTCTTAATTCTTACTCCAGTTCTAACCTACCTCTGGATCCTTAATGTGATGATGTACAGCCTCTTGCTTACTAGACCCAACTTGTATATGCTCAGTATACAACGTGCTCTTCTCCAGGTTGTTTTTTTTATAACTCAGGATGGCGTTATCAAACATGGAAGATGGAGTGATAGACTATATAAGGTTTCTTTCAATAAGGAAATTATTGAGCAACGAATACTGAATTAAGGGTCAGTGTACATTTAAAATCTTTATGTAGATTATAAGAAAGGAACTTTTCACAAAAAACTTTGAGGATTTCTCAAAAACATGAAATCACAGAGTTATCTTTTTTCTGTAATTGCCTTGTTTTGAACTATGCCCTGGCTTTAGACTATGCTGTTAAACAATTACCAGTTTCTCTGATACAGTAAATCTTAAACTTTGCTTTTTCTCAGCAAACTTTGCGATCAACTGCACAAAATAAAACCTGTTATAAATATACAGCCAGCAGAGTTGTCCTAATTAATGGCTTGTGTCAATATAGTTTGTTCACTTTTGTTCACAAGTTTATAGGAAAGCAAAACATGCCTAACCCTTTCGCCACCAGGCCCTGTGCTCCATTTTGTACACTAAAGCCTCGTACACACGCTCGATTTTCTCAGCAAGTACCAGCAAGAAAACTGCTGGCAGAGCTTTCTTGCCGAGTAAACTAAGCGTGTGTATGAGGCTTTCAGGTTTCTCGTCTGGAAATCTGGCCAGAATCTCGACGAGAAAAATAGAGATCCTGCTCTCTATTTTCTCGTCTGCATTCTTGTCGGCCTGTTTCCAGACGAGAAACCCAAGAGTGTGTATACTTACCTGTCACGGTGGAAACCTGTGCCTGCTCAAAATGACTTTGACGCATTTGCGGTAGCTTCCACGGCATAAGTAGGGTAAAGCAAGATGTCGGTGACGGCATCGAATGAGACAAGCGCATGCTCATTGTACATTATGACGTTTTGTTCCTGACTAGATTCTGGCCCGTGTGTACGAGGCCTCAGGTGGCCAGACCATTTTTGAAATTTTTCCTTTGCTTTTTATTTTTCACTTATAGCTTTTAGTGTTTGTAAAAAGACCCCCCAAACCATATATTTTCTGAAAGCACATGACCAGTAGAATAAAAATAAGGTGCTACTGATTTCTAAGGTCCCACGATATTTGCGCAAATGTTTATCAAACCAATATTTTTGCTAAAAATCCACTAAAATCACGATTAGCAGATAAATACACAGCAACGTTTACAAAATGTCTCCTTAATATAAAAGCTTAACCTGTATTGAGTTAATAAATAACAAATATTTGTAACTTCAAAATTGCGTGTTTTTGCGAAATGGTGAAAATTGAACAGAGCCAAAAGTGTAAATATCCAAATTTCTTAAAAATCTGAAGGGAGTCTTACCAGGAACGACCGATCCATTAGGGACGCAGGGACGCCGCCCCCCTGCAGGGTGCTGGACTCATACTGTAAGTTTGTACAGTAGGTGACCGCGATATTGTGTCAATCTCGCTCCCTTTCTCGACGAGATTGACCAGCTACGAGCCTCATCGCGGGAGCCAGTGCCGAGCTGGTATTCCACGATGGAGACAAAGCCGTCATAGAAGCGATGGGGATCCAACTTGGATTCCCGCCAAATCTACACACGGCATTTGGTATGAATCATGAGGGGGAACTCCACACCAAAATTTTAAATAAAATTCCGGCATGGGTTCCCCCCCCCAGGAGGCATACCAGGCCCTTAGGTCTGCTATGGATTGTAAGGAGAACCCCCCTACGCCATGCCGCCCGGCCGGTCACGAAAGGAGTGGTGACGAGCGAGCACCCCCCCTCCTGAGCCATACCAGGCCGCATGCCCTCAACATGGGGGGGTCAGTTGCTCTGGGGCAGGGGGGTGCACTGTGGCCCCCCCACCCCAGAGCACCCTGTCCCCATGTTGATAAGGACAGGGCCTTTTCCTGACTGTTGGTTGTCGGGGTCTGCGGGCCGGGGGCTTATCGGAATCTGGGAGCCCCCTTTAATAAGGGGGCCCCAGATACCGGCCCCCGACCCTAGGTGAATGAATATAGGGTACATCGTACCCCTACCCATTCACCTGGAGGCAAAGTGAAAAAATAAATAAACACAACACAGGGTTTTTAAAGTAATTTATTAGTCAGCTCCGGGGGGGCCCCCACTCTTCTTTAGCTCTTTTACCAGGGGGGGCCTTCTTCTTCCGCTCTTTCGGGGGTCTTCTCCGCTCTCCAGGGGTCTTCTCCACTCTCCGGGGGTCTTTTTCTGCTCTCTGGGGGTCTTCTCCACTCTGCAGGGGTCTTCTTCCGCTCTCCCGGGGTCTTCTCCACTCTGCGGGGGTCTTCTTCCATCTTCTCTGCTCTCCGGTGCCTTCTTCTCCTTCAAGACTGGCTGCCGCTATCTTCGTGTTAGCTCAATTACTAGCGGCGGGCAATCCGCTATTCTGTGACATCTTCTGCCTTCTCTTCTTCCGATGTTGACTCGACGCTTCTTCCCGCTGTTATGACGGGTGCGCGGCTCCCAGCGATTTATATAGTCGTGCTGGAAACACATTCTCGATGACAGGTACTGTATGAGGTTTTTTTTCAAGCCACATGATTAGAGCCTGAGGCTCTAATTGGATTGAAAAAAGGTTGGGCTCGGGGCAAAGAGTATTGCACAAGAACTCACCCACTTTTGACAATAGCAAATTAAAATTCACTATTGTCTTCCGGCTTCTCCTCCTGGCCAATCAGGATGGATCGGGTTGGCCAGGAGGAGAAGCGGAGGAAACTGCAGAGGGATGAGTGCAGAAGGTGGGGGGCATCACCATGGAGAGGGTGAGAGTGGGTGGACTTGGAGGGGGTTGTTTGCCGCCCCCCCAAAAAAAAAAGTTTAGCACCAACTGCCACTGCCATTGCCCAAAAACCTTACTGAAGCTGAAATGTTTTTCAAATTATGCGAACAAAAGACATACTGGATTTATACTCTAGATACTCTCTCGCCTGGAGGCCTAAACGAAATGCTAGAAATATCCACCCTTTTAATCTCTTCCAGTTACTATATATTAGATATTAGATATGTGTATTCCCGTTCGTACGAATGTTATTTTCGTACAAAAATGTTCATTTTCGTACCCGCGGGATAATGTGTACATACGAAAACGGTAAAGCACCAAAATACGAAAACGACGGGATAACGGATGAGCCGCATAACGAACGACCGCAAATACGAACAAACGATCCGACGGGAAAAAACGACAAAACGAAAATGGCAAAATAACGAAAATGAAATCTGTATCAAGAGGTTTGCATTGTGTATTTTGTTTGAATCCGTTTTGTGTTCGTTTTCAGTTGTATGTTCATTGTTCAATGACATCTATAACAAAATAATTTCATTATGTATATTGAATGAATTCCTTTTTCTGTTTTCTGTGTATTCAAAATACTGAAGGCAAATTTTTTGTTATAGGTGTCATATCAACATACGAAAATAACAAAAGAAACGTGTTCAAATGCAAATCTTTTGTTTATGTTTTTTTTAATGGCCAGAGAGTTAGGCTGGCCATACATGATACAATTTTCTGTGCAATTTTCTTTAGATTTACCTTCAACTATGTAGTGCAAGGGCCTGCCTGATTGCATATAATTGAAAGTGTTGTTTAGTTTGACCTCATATATGGTTTTTGGTAAATCTAAAAGAAAATTGTACAAGAAAATTGAACATGTATGGCCAGCCTCAGTGACTGAAAGCAGCTTCTCTTTTGTGCAGAATAGTGAGTACACTTGTACAGTAAAGCCTAATAAACTTTTCTGTGGATTTTCATCTGAAGGGAGATCAGTTGGCCAGACTTCTGAACCCAAAAATGGTTTTCTGATGCAGTTTAAAAACGAACAAATTTTCTGAGAACGATCGGAAAACAATCATTTTTATATTTGTTGTTAAAATAGTCTGACCAAGTGTATGGGGCTTAACAATAGTATTGTTAAGCCCCATACACTTGGTCAGACTATTTTAACAACAAACATAAAAACTGTCGTTTTCCAATCGTTCTCAGAAAATGTGTTCGTTTTTAAACTGCATCAGAAAACCATTTTTACTAAACCTAACTCTATGGCCATTCAAAAAAAACATAAACAAAAGATTTGCATTTGAACCTGTTTCTTTTGTTATTTTCATATGTTGATATGACACCTATAACAAAAAATGTGCCTTCAGTATTTTAAATACACAGAAAACAGAAAAAGGAATTCATTCAATATACATAATGAAATTCTTTTGTTATAGATTTCATTGAACAATGAACATACAGCTGACACTAACAAAAGAAAAGCATTCAAGATACACAGAATGCAAATTGACGAAAATTCACGATAATTATTGTCTAACAAGAAACGAACATGAATTAAACAGAATAACGAATCATCCCGCATGTACGAAAATAAAACGGTAACGGAAATACAAAACGATCGGAATACGAAAAAATCACGTCGTACGACAAACGAACGGGAACGAACGGGAAAACGGGCGTCTTACGAAAAACGAACGGAAACGAACAGACGGGACCATACGAAACGGAACAAAAAAAAACGATTTTTTTTTCTGTGCACATGTCTATTAGATATTATGATCTGTTAATATCCTTCCTTTTGATACATCTTTTTCCATCTCTTATATATATATATATATATATATATATATATATATATATATATAAAAATCTCTTTTAGATTCCCTATCTCCACAATGCCCTAATCCTTCCCCCTCTTTTCGGAGGGTGGTGTATATCCTTTGTTTATATCCTATTCCATCTCAACCAGCTCAACCAGCTATGTCCTCTGTTTACATCTAATTGTATTTTTAAACAGCCATATCCCGCATGACATCATTTATCTAGCCCATTTTATTTAGCCCATTTTATTAGATTATAATCTCCTAGATCGAATATAGACTCATCAACTATACTTATATGCATATATATGTACTACCACATACGCATGTTGTGTGTTGCTTCCAGTCCATTTTATTAGCAAAAAGACTCTTACTCTATTTATATATACTTGTGTATATCTATCCATATATACACATATAGGGCCAGATTCACAGAGCGATTACGCCGGCGTAACAGGAGATGCGTGGCGTAAGTCTTATTGTGCACGTGCGTTTCGATGCACGGCACTCCCAAAACGAAATACGCAAGAAATCTATTTTTTTTGTCCAGCGTAATTTCGTTAGACAGGCGCATCCGTCCGCGCAAAACTGCGCTAGACAAACCATTGATTTGCTATTCAAATATGCTAATGAGGGAGTTACGGGGATCCACAAAAGAACGTTGGTGCAGCGCAGGCTACGCGCTGTGCGCAACAGCTAAATGTCCTGTCTAAAATTAGACCATATAAAAGCTGGTATAAAATTAGACAATTCGTCTACATGTCAGATAAAGCAACACTGTTATGCCGCGTACACACGGTCGTTTTTTGCGATGAAATAAAACGACGTTTTTTAAAACGTCATTTAAATTGATCGTGTGTGGGCAAAACGTCGTTTTTTGTCTTCAAAAAAACGACCAAAAAAAAATTCCAACATGCTTGAATTTTTTGTGTCGTTTTTCAAAACGTCGTTTTTTGTTTCACAAAAAGTCACTGTGTGTAGCAAAAACGTCTTTCAAAACGACGTTTTTCAACCCGCGCATGCCCAGAAGCTAGTTATGAAGCGAGCTTCAATGGAAAAGTGTGGTGAACGTAACCTCGTTTTTTGTGAAAAAACGATGGTGTGTATGCAAAATTGTCTTTGAAAGTGACATTTCAAAAACGTCGTTTTTTACTTCACAAAAACGTCGTTTTTTTTTCATCGCAAAAAACGACCGTGTGTACGCGGCATTAGTGAGGAGCTGAGCAGTCACACATGTTGCCCAACAAACTGTATGCCAACATGCCAGTGGCATCCATGCTCATAGCCATACTACTGACTTTAGATGAGCAAAGAAGGAGGAGGGCACTGAGGAGGGCACTGAGGAGGGCACTGAGGAGGGCACGGGATTTTTTTTATTTTATTTTTTAACTTTTTTTTGGCTTATATAAACTTTACCATTTAATCTAATCTAATACAATATTCTTATCTGATACAAGCCCCTCACTCTTCACTCTTCACTCTTCACGGGAGAGGATATATCACACACGCATAGACATCTATGGCATGAGTAATTCTGAGGTGTCTTGCATCTTCAGATTCACCCCTCATTCCATCATGGAATTAACCACAACCCTGCAGGAGGACATCACCAGCCCAACACATGACACCACCCATGACACCCATGACAGCTACATATACAATCAGAGCCCCATCCCCACAGATATCGAACAGAACATGTATTGGGACAGCTGGCTGGTTGGTGAGTGACATGGGTGGCAGGCATGACTGTCCCCCCCCCATGATGCACACATCACTAGGGGCACATGCACTACTAACATCCTCCTGTCTTTTCCCTTCAAGGTGACTCTGCATATGCACTGGGACCCCATCTCATGACCCCATCTCATGCCAGCTTACATTATGCATCTTTGCACATTAAACACACACATTAATCAAGGCACAATGAGAATGCATGCATGCACACCACTGTGGTCCCTAGCACACACACCCCACATCCTCATCAAATTGGATTGGCACCAGTCCACCATGCAGGACTTGTGAGCAGCAACGCCACGTCAAGGCTCCAATTATGTCACTGTACATTCATACACCATTCACACGGACCTGGGGATCACTTCTCCCTGGTCCTGGGGAACCCTTCTCCACCAAAATTGAGGGTGACACCCCTTTTCCCGCAGGAATGTCACCCCCACATTCCCAAATCATACACAAACAGAACCAAAAAAAAAAAATTGACCAGCAAAAATAAAAAATGCCCAGCAAAAATAAAAAATGCCCAGCAAAAATATAATTTAAACAAAATAACAACAAAGAAAACACATAAAAGACAAAAATCACTCTCAAAGACACGTCACAAACAAACAAACAAACGCTAATAAACAACAGAACAAAAGCACCTTGCTGTATAGGGAGGGATACAAAGGGATGTACTTTTGCAAAGGAAGTGCGTTTGTCTCTGTCTATTTATGCTGTTTGCGTAGTTCACTAATTTGCCCTAGTCCACTTCCAATTTCACTGATTGCGCCGTTCCCGAGTTGTGAGCATGCGCACAGAGGTGCTGACCATGGTCTGCTTCAAGCGCGCATGCGCGAGCCGACCGGCCCTTCATTTGCATGGGGTTACGGCTCATTTCAATGCAACACGCCCACGCCCCCAATTTGTATTACTCCGCCTTGCGCCTCTGAAATAACGTTGCGCAGGCGCAAATTTCTGCGTGAAACCAACGAGAATAGGTTGATTGCGCCGCTACATTGCGCCAGTCTAACGTGCGCTACGCCGGTCCAATAATGCGCAGATGTACCTGAATCTGGCCCATAGTTTTTATAACACTAGTGATACTTTGTAGTAATATATGTTTTAAAGATTTTTTATTCATTATTTTAATGGTCCTTTATTACGTTTTCAATATAATAGGCTGTTTCCCCACCATAGTTCCTTCCTCCACACCTTCATATATGTGTAATGCTGATTGGGCTTAACAAACCTATGGCCATCTTATTATTTGGAACAATATCACAGTACACATATATATACACATCCCTTTATCCTTCTCTTTAAATTACACATGCCCGTCCTCTCCATATATATATATATATATATATATATATATTTTAATCATTCCTTCATTATCCTATGTGTGTGTGTTTTTTCCCCTGTGAAAATTAAAAAACGGCACCAGTTCCTACTTTTTAACACTAGGTGGCACAACCCCCACTGTCTTTAAATAGACACCCAGTCCCTTCTAGTCTCTCATACTTGAAAAAGTAGCGCCCGTTCTCACATACAAGCGCCAGCTCCGAAACATCGGTGCATTCTAGTGACGTCACCACGACTCACGCTGCGCTCCACTCCTCGTTTTCGACCACTCTCACCGTACCAGCTGGATCCCCTTCAACATGGACGGTCCGACTCAGAGGGGCACGGGAGCAACATCAGCTAAGATCTAGTGCGGAAGGACGCCACTTCAGGGACTATCTAAAGGATCTATATGCCGGATCTCCACTATTAACATGTAAGTGGATGCTGTAACCTATAACCTATTAAAGCTTTTTGTTGTTAACCTGGAGGCGCCTTATTTTTTAATTTTTTTTTCTACATATGCTGGAGTTTTTCCTCTTATCTCCCCCGATTTGGAAGGCTTGCCCCGGACTACATACTGGGATCATCCGCTTTATATAGGACAGTGTCCCTCTCCTGTCTCCTCATTGCTCCCTTCCACTCCAGGGTTTTTATATATATTTTATCTTTTTAACCCCATCAAGTACTTGTAACAAACGGATTTCTCAAACTTCAATATAACACTGATCCTCAGCGCCACTACCCCAATCTTTGTCTGCAACTGGGTCTTAGGTTTATGTTTGTTTTTTATTTGTATTTATTTGTATTTTTTACAGTTAACTTTTTTGGGGGGGTCTTTGGTGAGATGTCAGAGGTCTAAACAGACCCCCATATCTCTTTTTTTTAAACAGAGAAAGGAACTGAAGATAGTGCTGGGAGTGAAGAAGGGGGTGAAGAGGATAGGAGAGGAGAGTAGGGGAGATGTTTTAAGTGGAAGGGAATGGCAAAAGGTGGAAAGGTAGGGGACAGGGAAGCAGCGGAATGGGTGGAGGTCACTTTTAGGGTTAATAACTCTGATCAGTTGATTGTAATCTGCTGATCAGAGTTATAGAATTGTTCAGCAGGGTCTACTGAGCAATTATGCTATAAGTTTATGGTCATCGAAGTGACCATGAGCTTATAGGAGAGGGAGAAAGAGGTCCATACGCTTTACGGACTTGCCCACCTGCAGGCACCACTGTAGGTTCGTACGGCTTACGAGCCTTGCAGTAAAATGGTTAAATCAGGTCAAATTCAGGTTGGGAAAAAGTAATCTTTAGGTCAAATGCCCCTGTCAACAAATTCTGAATGACCTAAGAAAGCACCATGTACTGATGTCAAACTGAAGCTACTGACATAAGCCCAAAATCGATCAACACAGACCCTAGGAGTGACTAAATAGTGTTTTTTGATTCTCACGCAACTTTAAACTCTTCCACAAACAGATTGAAATAATTTACCACAAATAAATAACTACGTTTTTTATTTTCTTACTTTAAAGGTTACTTAAAGACCAAAGTTTTGGAATAGGGGAGAATTTAGTAAACTTTTAAAGTTTTAGTATGGTCTGTGTTTTAGCTGGAGGAATTCAACCTCTCTTGTCTTTATTGTAACTTGGACTGCAACTGAGGAAAACTCCCAAATTTTAAGTTGTCACAAATGGAAATACAAATTTGAAATAAAAAAAAAGAAAACTTAACATGTTGTTTCCTGGTCTATGGTTCTAGCAGAGAACAATTCAATGTGCAGAATCACTGGCTCATGGTATGACTCTTAGACCCTGTACACACGATCAGTCCAAACTGATGAGAACGGACTGAAGTTCAGTTTCATCGGTTCACAGACTGATGGTCTGATGTGCGTACACACCATCAGTTCAAAAACCGATCGTGTCAGAACGCGGTGACGTAAAACACAACGACGTGCTGAAAAAAATGAAGTTCAATGCTTTCAGGCATGCGTCGCCTTCATTCTGAGCATACGCAGGTTTGAACCAATGCTTTTGCGTACTAACCATCGGTTTTGACCAATCGGTAGGCGTCCATCGGTCCGATTTTAAAGCAAGTTTTTGGACTGAAGGACAACAGACTGATGGGCCATACACACGGTCGGTTTGGACCGATGAAACTGAACTTCAGTCCGTTTTCATCGGTTTGGACTGATCGTGTGTACGCGGCCTTAGGCCTCATGTACACTGCAGCTGATAAACCGACATTTAGGAGCAGTTGGACATTTTTTTTCAGACAGAGAAATAAACAGAGCGAGAGGGAGAAAGAGAGAGAGACAGACAGACAGACACAGAGAGACAGGCAGATAGAGAGAGACAGAGAGACAGAGGGGAGGGGGAGAGAGACAGAGAAACAGACAGAGAGATAACAAGAGACAAAGAGTGAGGGAGAGAGAGACAGACAAACAGACACATAGAGACAGACAGAGAAAGAGAGACAGAGGGAGGGCAGAGAGACAGGGAGTGAGAAAGAGAGAGTGATAAAGAGACAGGCAGAGGGAGAGAGACAGGCAGAGAAACAGAAAGAGAGAGAGACAGACAGATAGAGAGAGATGCAGAGAAAGACACAGAGAGAGACAGGCATACAGAGAGAGTTAGAGACATACAGAGAGAGAGAGATGTACAGACAGAGAGAGAAATAAAGAGAGAGACAGGAAAAGCCAGAGACGGACAGACAGTGAGATAGAGAGAGAGAGAGTGAGGGAGACAGAAAGACAGACAGAGAGACAGATTGAAATTGGATTGAAATTTGGCCAGTCCCTGCTGAATATTCCAAATTATGATTGATCTATGGGCAGCTTTACAGTACAGTTTAAGTTATATCTTTTTTTATTGTTTTGGATTGAGTAGAGAAGGGTCAAAACCCCTTGTGATGATAATTAGGTCTGAGGAATCCAAAAATTGAGGAAGAAACAAAAGGCAACCTTATTGTTCTGAGATTTGCAAGCCCAGGCAGTGGCATTTTTTTTAAAGACTATGGCCGGGATTCAGAAATGACTTACGCCGACGTATCTATTGATACGCCGCGTTAGTCCACGGATGCGCCGTCGTATCTATGCGCCTTATTCTTAAGTGAAGGTACAGTGCCTGCCGCCGAGAATGTGTTTTTAGCACGACAGCATCGCGCTGATTCTCGGCGACAGGCTGCCGACATCTCGCACTCGCTGGAATAGTAAAAGCACATTCCAGTGGGCGGAGTTTGTTATGAATCCTGAGAAGGAAGTCCCCGCCGGATTTTAAATAAAAATCTGGCATGGGTTCCCCCCTCAGGAGCATAATGGGCCCTTAGGTCTGGTATGAGTTGTAAGGAGACCCCCCTACGCCGGAAAAATGGCATGGGGGTCCCCCCACAATCCATACCAGACCCGTATCCAAAGCACGCCGGCCGGCCGGTCAGGAAGGGAGTGGGGGCGAGCTGAGCTGTACTCCTCAACATGGGGGGGTCAGGTGCTCTGGGGCAGGGGGCGCACTTTATCAAAGCTTTGCAAAAATCCGGAAGGAAACACTGCGCTGGACAAAACTAAGAAGAGTGAACTAAAGAATACTACTGAGTAATGAATTAAAAGCAGCCAGTATCAATAATTTGTGATACAAAAAATTAAACAGAAATAAAGAAAAAGGAGATACGGCGCTTAGTGATTAAAAAAGCTGAGATCAAAAGTGACAGATCGGGCTCAAAATTTACATAAACAACAATGGTTCAATGAGAATTTCCAAAGAAAAAGCACTCAAGTGGTGCGTGAACAGTCTATGTGTGTTGAAAATATATATGGTGAAAAAAAAAGTCCTTAAACGATGTCCAATCAATTAGGAGAAACAAAAATCCCAAAAGAAAGTCCAATTAGTCATCCATATGTGTGGGGTGAGAATAGAATGAAACCAATCCACCGTAGAAAAACACCCGGGTGTGGTAATGTAGTCTCCTTACCATGTGTTTTGACCACTGTGTGGGTCACTCTGTGCGCGGGGGTTTAAGGTCTCCCTCCTGACCCTCTGTACTGTCACTGCGGTGTTCTCAATTGTATCGCGATGTTTATCCGGAACATAAGAGAAAAATGGGACCATAGCGTGATACCAGAGATTGATTTTTATTTTAAATGAAATAAAAAGCTGTTGCACTCACATTTGATGTGTTGTATAACCAGCGGTGTGTCAAATATAATGAAGCCGGCGGCTGATCGTCCCTCTCCTGCTCGTTTTCGTTCTGGCTTCCTCGATAGGGCCAGCGTGATGGCGTCGATACAGCAAGCCACACCTACGCGTTTCGTCACCACGGACGTCGTCTGGGATTGGCTGCGTACGTCGCGTCATCACGCATTCCCTTAAATAATCGCGATCCGCCATTTTGACTAAGGGAAAACGGAAGCGGAAATAGGGAAAAAAACGATACTGCAGCACAGAATTGAGGGCTGCAAAAAGAGCATGGAGAACAATGGACGGGAAATGGTACTGCCATCTTGTGGCAATATTGGTGAAGAGCCAGATAACAGGAGAAAACAAGCAAGAGTAAAGAACTGGTCGGCCGCTGCTTCTTCCTAAGTAATAAATGCACATTCTAGCAAGAGTCCATACCAATGACGTATATACATGATATATAACAGGAATATTGGTACTATGGTATAAAAAACCTTATTATATTAAAAATGAATTCATTATTATAAAATTAATAAACAAAATACAATATATAATGAAAAATTGCCAAAAATTTAAAATTATCATTGACTGAGACAATTTCAAATAAAATAGATAATATAAAATAAAAAAAAATCAGGCACTTTATCAAAGCGCCCCCCCCCGGTGGCAGAAGAGAACCAGACGGCGGCGGAGAACAGCAACACCCACCCCCCGCAGAAGCCCGCCGGAGGGGGGCGCTTTTATAAAAGCGATCATACACCCCCCCCCCCCCCCCCGGCGGCCAACTAATTAAAATATTTCAATACCCTGTGTGGTACCCCATACTCATTCACTTAGGGTGGGGGGCCGGTATCTGGGGGCCCCCTTATTAAAGGGGGCTTCCAGATTCCGGCAGGGACTTCCTTCTCAGCATTCATAACAAACTCCGCCCACGTGTAGAATTGGCGGGAATCCGCGTCGGATCCCCGTCGCTTCTATGACGGCTTTGTCTCCATCGCGGCAAGCCAGTTCAGCGATGGCTCCCACGATGGGGCTCGCAAGTGCTCAATCTTGCCGAGAAAGGGAGCGAGATTGACACAATATCGTGGTCAACCACTGTACGCCTAAATTTCGGCCTCATCCGACCGACGTAAGTCTCCTACGCTGTCGGATATTAGGCGCATATTTACGCTGGCCGCAAGGGGCGCTTCTATTGATTTACGTGTCGAATATGTAAATGATCTATATGCGCCAATTCACAAACGTACTTGCGCCCATTGCAGTAATCTACGCCGTTTACGTAAGGCGTACGTCCGGCGTAACTTTACCCCTGCTATATGAGGCTATATATCCAACCCCTGAATACTATCAAGTGAATATTTTCTGCAGATACCTTCTTTTTTTTTTTTTCATCAATACATTTTTATTGGGTTTATCAATTTACAACACTTGAGGTAGTTGCATTCAATATACAACTTAAGTAGTATAATCACCTTGTACAGGCAAACATTTAACAGAAAAAGAATACGGTACTCAGTAACCTAGGCCAGCCTACCCCAATTGGGTACAAACTGTAGGACTGGGAGGTCAACAAGATGATCAGTGGTCTGCAGATACCTTCCTTTAGCAACAATCTACAATGTGTTATCAGCACTTAGATGATCTACCGAAACCCAGATATTTGTAAAAAGCATGTAGTAAATGAGTCATGAGAAAAAGCTAGTTTGTGGCATTTCTACCACAATTCAGATGCATGTACTTTAACCCATAGCTCCAACATTTCCCACGCCAAGAGCTTGGATCCAAATGTATAGGAAATTATTAGTTATATAGATACCAAGCATCCCTTTCCTGTGACATAAAGAGGGTTAATAGGGCACATTACTTATTTTTAGTAAGACCAATATCAAAGGTATATAATGTGTGGTCCAGTTTAAAAGGTAATTTTATGAAATATGTGTTATTATTAGATATGTGCACAACAAAAAATTTCGTATTTTTTTTTTCCGTTTCGTCTCGTTCTGTAGATTCGTAAAGATTCGTACATTTCGTAAGACTCAAGTTTTCCTATTCGGACCCGTTCGTATTTCGTAAGACACAAGTTTTCCTATTTGGACCCGTTCGTATTTTCGTATTTTTTGTATTTTGTAATTTATTTTTGTTGATTCGAAATTCGTAATTTTGTTAGATAATAATTTTTGTTTAATGGATTCGTAATTTTGTACTTTCGTAAATACATAGCAACATGCGGCTAATCAATATTAAGATATCCTTTCTCTTAAGCCCCGTACACACGGTCGGACTTTTTGCCAACAAACGTCAAAATTATTGTTTTTTTAAAAATCCGACCGTGTGTACGCTCTATCGGACAAACGTTTTCGGTTTCAAAAGTCTGGCCAACTTCCTTCAGACAAAAATCCACGGAAAAGTTTGTTTGAAGTCCGATCGTGTGTACGAGGCTTTACACTGTACTATGTGACTCAGCACAAAAGAGATAAGCTAATTGGCTAAGATATTAAGTAAGATACATCACTCACTAACTACACTTCCCAGTGCCCATTCGAAAGAACGATACAAGTACACAAATTTACGAACAGACAAAGAAACGGATTTACAAAACACGCAAATGAAAATACGAACATACGAATAAAAATACGAACAGACACAGGATTTAAAATACGGAATGCAAATCTTTCGTTATAGATGTCATTTTCGTTCTTTTGCTGTTTCGGTGTTTTGTATTTTAGTAAGATTGTCCAATCATACGTTCGTATTTTCGCTTGTTCGTTATTTTGCTTATTCGTAATTCCGTAATTTTCGTATTTTGGTTCTTTCAGCTTTTCGGATGTTCGTATTGATCCGCATGTACGAATACTAACAAATTTCTACGAAAATCCATTTGTTATGAACGGGAATGCACATGTCTAGTTATTAGTAGTGTTGCTCACGAATATTCGCATTGCGAATATTTGTTACAAATATTGCATATTCGAGTATTCGCGAATAAATCGAATATCGCGGTGAATATTCGCTATTGCGAATATTCGTATTTTTTCTAATTTATTTTTAAAACAGATCACATCCTAGTGATCTCCATCGACGTCTAAAAGCATTGCTGGTATGATTAGAGACCCTGGGCCGAGTAGCTGAGGCGATCCTTTTATGTTGCCGAATATTCGCAATGCGAATATTGGTATTACGAATATTCGCGAATACTTTCTCTGCCCTTCTGTGTTTTGTGTATAAAAAAACAAAAAACAAAAAAAATTAGCTTTAGTTTAGTCATATAAGTTTGTGTAAGTAGAGTTAGTGTTTAGTGCATATTAGTTTAGTAAGTCAGGAAATGATCTCCGTTTTCACGTGTTGATGAGAATTTCGCAATCAATTTCGTATTCGCATTAGCGAAATTTCGCGAAATTTTTTTTTTTTGATAAAATATCACGAATATTCGATATTAACGAATATTTCGCGAATATTCTTCTATATATTCGTGAAATATCGCAAAATCGAATATGGCGTATTCCGCTCATTACTAGTTATTAGATGTCATAGGTAGAAATTAGAACATGTAGGAAAACTGTATTTGAAGGAGAGTATCATGAAATATATAATGAAATATCTCCACACTGCCCAGCTTTATCTTGGTCATGTTTTTTTTTCAGTAAATGCCTTCCTCAGGGTCCACAAAACTGCAGCTTGACTTGCGGGTGCCCGGCGGACATCGCACACGCTGAGCACGGGCCCCCGGCTCCCGAGTGATACAGTGTGTGCACGCCCCCTAGGAGGTGGGGAAGCCCAGAAAGTCATATGACACCTGCCCAGGATGGGAGATCCCTCCTGCGGACGTCATTTGACACTGGGCAGGTAGGGAAGTGGTTAAAGATAAGAGGAGGCCCTCCCAAATGCCCACAATGCATGAAAAACAAGCTTTATTAACTTGATTAATGGAAGTTGACCAAACAATTGAACAGGACTTGTTCCAATCAGCTGCAGCTACCAATCAGTGTATTCTGACAGTGGAGGAATCCCTCTGTCAGAATAAAATGGAACAGTAGGGAAGATTCCTCTATCTACCTCTCTTGCATAAATAGGGGATTCTTTTGTTTTGTTTTTTTAAAAGCCTTCTGGCTGATGGAAAAAAAAGGGAGTTGGCCATGGTTGTTGGGCATTGGGCATGGCCAGGCTTAAACAGTTGAATTTCAGTTGCACAGATAAACTGAAAAACCCACTTTTAATGATAATCTTCATATGAATTTTTACCTGTTTTACAGCTACAATGTTTGTTCTATTTTGCCAAATCTTCGCCTGCGTTAATCATCATTCTGTGAAACTCCCTAAAACTGTAACAGCTAGAAAAGATAAGTCCAAATCATTTTAAATAATTTGATACAATCCCAAGAACAGAGAAAAACAAGTAGGTGTTGACATTCACCAGCATCGGCAATAGTATAATTCTGTGCAATCATGACGTTTCTGAGAAGGAGTAATATTTGGATTCAATTACATACATATCGGCAGGCAAACAAATAAAGCAATACAACATTGACATGTATACTTAAAACAGCATTGATTTATATAATAAACATAGCACTTAGGTATTGTACCATAATGGCCCTAGATATTATAATCACCATTAATACATGCAATAAATCTGACACTGATAGCTGTATGAAGTGTAAAACTTACAGATGCAATAACAATGGCATTGATTAAAATTAGTTTTGTGCCAATAGAGAAGATATTAGTTATGGCTTTCTCTGGTATAGTCATTCAAGCTGATTTCTATGAAAATCCATGGGAAGCTAGCCCAATGCTTTTCTTTGCCTCTTACCCAATCTCATTGAGACTATGCAATGGAGTCTAGAGAAGTCCATTATCTCACTCTTGTGTTTTTAATCAAGCTAACATCTTGTGTTGACAGAAGTACTTTTCTTTGAGGTGAGTGGTTTGACATTACTAGGAACAAAAGCTTTTCTGTTTAAGTTGCTTACAAAATGATATTAAATTATGATGTTGCTTTTTAGTCTATAGAGAGACAAGAGGAAACAAAAATAAAAGATAATTCTGTGTTTGTTGAGCTGTAGACATTAAGTTTAATGCAATGATGGTGCTATTCATGCTTTAATAAAGCCTGAAACTGAAGAGCACTTCTATATATATTTAGCTGCTAAATGTCGAGATTCATTTAATCTAAAGTATATAAAAAGCAGAAAAAAAATCAATAACTTATGTGCATTAAAGGAACTATATAGTATTTAAACCGTATTTGTTTTCTAAGAGGTATTTTAGTTATTTCTTTATATTGCTTTTGATTATACCATTATGCTAATCATTGTATATTACATTTAATGGCCACTCTTACACAAATAAGGGAAGCATATACGATTTTTGTTGGCTCCTGGGGAGAGTAAAAATATCTAGATGATCATCATTCATCAGATGATTATTTATGTTTTAGCTGATCCCAGCCATTTTGTACTAGGCTAGACCCACAATCTCTACTTCCCAGCCAACAGATCATAGTAGAAATGTCTTTTGAATTGCTATATTCTTTTTACCCAACGTATGGGATCCAGAGCATTGTGGTTGCATGGTGATTTATAATGAAAGTACAGCATTTGGTAAACAAATTTAGATTAAATTAATTATAAATAATAAATATAAAGGCTATGAAAACAAATGTAAGCGCCATGGAAACAATTAATATTCTGTATCACAAGAATTACTTTTGAGATGTAGATTGCTGCAATGTTTGGAGTGGGGCATTTATTCTGACAAAGAGGTTTCATTCATATATATATATATATATATATATATATATAGATATATATATAATAATATATATATATATATATATATATATATATATATATATATATATATATATATATAGATATATATCTATATATATATATATATATATTTGATAATTTGCAACAATAGAGACAAGAGGGGGTTACTAAAACTGGCACACAGAGAATCTGGTGCAGCTGTGCATAGTGAACAAACAGTTTTCTGACTTCATCTTGTTCAATTAAGCTTTGACAATAAAACCTAGAAGCTAATCGGTTACCATGCACATTAGTTGAAAACTAGCATAAGCAGTGCTAAGTGCACAGTCAATACAAACAGTATGAAACTTGCAAGGCCTCTGTAATCTGTCTATTATTAAAATAGATCCCTGTAAATAGTACATGGAAAAATGTGGAAGGGCATACAAATGGAACTTCCAAGGTGTTTCCTCTCAATTAATAACAAACACAAAACTGCTAAGTACTGATTATTTTTACATAACAATACATCCAAACAATAACAGCATTAAAACACCAATTATAAAAACATGTAAATAACCATCCTTAACCACTTCCTAACTGGGCACTAAAACCCCCTTCCTGCCCAGATCAATTTTCAGCTTTTAGCGCTGTATCCAAATTATATTTTTATAATCTTTTCCTACAAACATAGCTTTTTTTTGGTGGTATTTGATCAACTCTGCGTTTTTATTTTTTTGCGCTATAAACAAAAAAAGTTTTTGGCCGATACGTATTCTTCGACATATGTTTGGTAAAAAAATCACAATAAGCATATATTGATTGGTTTGTGCAAAAGTTATAGCGCCTACAAAATAGGGGATAGATTTATGATTTTTTTTTTTTTACTAGTAATGGCGGCGATCTGCGATTTTTCTTAGTCAGGCCTGCGATATTTCGGTGGACATATCGGACACTTTTGACACTATTTTGGGATCATTCACATTTATACAGTGAACAGTGCTATAAATATGCACTGATTACTGTATAAATGTGACTGGCAGGGAAAGGGTTAACACTAGGGGACAAGGAATGGGGTTAAATGTATTCCCTGGGAGTGATTCTTACTGTGGGGGGAGGGGACTGACTGGGGGAGGTGACCAATCTGTGTCCCTATGTACAAGGGACACAGCATTGGTGTCCTCTCTCGCTGACAGGGACGCCCGCGGGGAATGTAAATAGCAGGACATCTAGGGACATCCACCCGGCACTTGAGAGCCGCGCTGTGGACGTCTTTCGTCTACAGCGTGGGTCTCAAGTGGTTAAACAATATTGTCAACCTCTCCAAGTGGCCATTTTATAGCCTCCATTTAGTCAGTATAACCATGATGATGTACTGTAGATGATGAGCCCTGCTGCACCACAATCTGAGCAATTATATATCCCACATTGACTTTCACTAAGGCCCTGTACAGATGATCAGACATGTCTGATGAAACTGGTGTGCAGACCAGTTTCATCAGACTTGTTTGAAGGTGTGTACGGCCCATCAGACCATTGTCCGTCGGACAGGTTCGATGGTTAGTACACAAAAGCATCGGACCAAAAAACTGTGCATGCTCAGAATCAAGTTGACGCATGATTGGAAGCATTGAACTTCGTTTTTTCATCACGTCGTTGTGTTCTACGTCACCGCATTCTGGTCTGATCGGATTTTGGTCCGATGGTGTGTACGCACATCAGACCATCAGACAAGTTCAGAGTTGTCTGATGAAAACGGTCCGTCAGACAAGTCTCATCAGACATGTCTGATCGTGTGTACAGGACCTGATGTATTCCACCCTAAATTCATCCCACTGGAACCAAGACTCCATAGGAGTACTGGACTTGGAGCCTCTCTGTTACATCGCAAAGTTCCCTTCTGACCACAGATCCTTATTCCTGAAATTAATGTTTGATGACCCTTAACTTAGAGCACAATAAGACTTTTTTTTTTCCTGTTAGTCAGTATAACCATATTAATGTATTTTAACCCCAGAAATCCGGGACTTGTTGTAAGCATATAATTATATATTAATGCTATTCTGGTTGTTGGTATAGCCAGACTCCATGTGTTTCACTTTTTGATTCTTCTGGAGTGGTGAAAGAACTGAATAATTGTGGCAATAATGAGGATGCTATCTGCCAATGTGTCAAGGGTAGGGATGAGCTTCGAGTTTGAGTCGAACTCATGTTCGACTCGAACATTGCCTGTTCGCCTGTTCGGCGAAACAACAAACAATTTGGGGTGTTCGTGGCAAATTCGAAAAGCCGCGAAACACCCTGTTAAAGTCTATGGGAGAGCTCTAAAGTGCTAATTTTGAAGGCTAATATGCAAGTTATTGTCCTACAAAGTATGTATCAATGCAAAGAAAAGTTTAAACAACGGCCGTATTTTTGGGAGCAGTGAATTTAATAATGCTAAAAGTGAAACAATTAAAGTGAAATATTACTTTAAATTTCGTACCTAGGTGGGGGTGTAAAGTAAGCATGTGAAAAATCGCATGTTTCCCGTACACAGAACTGTCCCTGCACAAAGTGTCATTTCTGAAAGGAAAAAAAGGCATTTAAAACCGGAATTGCGGCTATAATGATTTGTCGGCTCCGGCAATTCAGAGAGAATTCATTCATAAAAAAATAAATAAAAAAGCGTGGGATCCCCCCAAATTTAACTACCAGGCCCTTTCAGGTCTGGGATGGATATTAAGGGGAACCCCGCCATCAATTAAAAAAAAATGATGTGGGTTTCCCCCCAAATATCCATTTCAGACTCTTCAGGTCTGGTGTGGATTTTAAGGGGAACTCCTCCCCAAATAAAAAAAAATGGCGTGGAGTTCCCCCAAAAATCCACACCAGACCCCTTATCCAAGAACGTTAACCTGTCCGGCCGTAGAAAAGAGGGGGGGACAGAATGCACCCCCCCTCTCCTGAACCGTACCAGGCCACATGCCCTCAACATGGGGAAGATGTCCCCATGTTGATGGGGACAAGGGCCTCATCCCCACAACCCTTGCCCGGTGGCTGTGGGGGTCTCCGGGCGGGGGGCTTATCAGAATCTGGAAGACCACTTTAACAAAGAGGACCCCCAGATCCTGGCCCCCGATGTGAATTGGTAATGAGGTACATTGTACCCCTACCATTTCACAAAGGAAGTGTAAATAGTTGTAAAAAGTTACCACAGCTGGATTTTTTTTATTTTTATTTTTTATTAATAAAGGACTCTTTTCTACGGTGTCTGTGTGTGTTTTTTACAACTATTTACACTTCCTTCGTGAAATGGTAGGGGTACTATGTACCTTATTACCAATTCACATAGGGGGAAGCCTCATGGATACTGGCTTGTGCCTAAGTCATGAGGCTCAGGCCCTCTTTTGCCATTCAGAGTCCAGCCAATGAGTTTATGTCTAGAGGATTGTGATAAGTATTTTTGATATTCTGCTGTTTAGTGTGTGATATTAGCATATTCCTATCTTTCTTGGAAAATAAATGAAAGATATTGTTTTCCTAAGCTGACGTGTCAGTTTTCATAGCTAACATAACAACATAATTGTACTTATCATAGTCTTAATAGACTAGCTACTTATAGGCTTAGACAAGTTAATACATTTTCATTTCTGATTTACCAAAGTGTTTTGAGTATCAATAGACAATAGTGGCCAAAAATGATTCTGACAAGAATGAAAAATGCTGGGGTCAGAATTATAGTATTTTCTATTTATTACCATTCAATTTGCAACAGTCATAAGCTGAAAATTGTGTGTGATAGATGAACCAAAAACGAAAACGATGTCCCTTTTTCATACACAGGAAAGCCTTGGCCAGGAGGAGGCTGTGGAATGTGGAAGCCAGGAGTAGGCTGTAGAAAGTGGCAGACAGGAGGTGGCAGAGGAAAGTGGCAGCCAGGAGGTGGTGGGAGTAGGTGGCAGCCAGGAGGTGGTGGGAGTAGGTGGCAGCCAGGAGGTGGTGGGGTAGATGGCAGCCAGGAGGTGGCCGGGCCCAGTAGCCTGACCGAATTCTAGCTCCCTCCCCTCTGCCTTCCAACCAAAAGGCCCAGGAAGGGGAGGAGGCAGCACTTGGGTTAATTTGACAGGCTAATGCGGCCCTCAAAACCACCCCCAATCTTCAAGAGGCCTTTGCCTGCATGGTAGCCTGCAAAATTCAGGAAATTAAGGAGGACCAACGCCTATGTGAGGAAAGGACCTATCTGGCCCTAAATAAGGGGTTGAGAGGCGAACTCACAAGCAAAAGCCATGTTTGTAAGTTTTACCATCCTCTTTCTCCTCCTCCACCTCCTGCCACAACTCTAACAGCAGAGCCATAGCCTGGAAGGAAGCATGGAAGGAATACAAGAAAGTGATGGCCTGGGTTCAGTCTGGTCTGACAAAAGACGCAAACTGTTACATGTCCACAGCCTGGAGACATATATGTCATCTGCTGCTGTTCCCAATCTCTTGGAGTCCTGGAGCAGATTGTGCTCCCTATTATATGGACTCCTCAGGCTACCAATTTTGCCTGTCAAATAGTTGATGTGTGCCCTGGGGTACAAAGGCTTCACCAATTTTACCAGTTTATCCAGCATTGCTTTCCTCTTTATTTTGTAATGACTAATAAATGTTTTTTTTTTTTTTTACAAATACTTGTGTTTTACTTCCAAAAGGACAGTTTGTTTTGTGAGTAGGCAGGTACATTTCAAAAATACAATGTCAAATTAACAAGACACAATAAAATATAATAATGGTGTTTTGGTAACTTGACACACGAGTTTTGGTACCTTCCCCTGGGGACACTGCTCATACTGTCCACTCATGAAGAAGGAGAGGACTTTTCCATTACCAAATGGCAACACATTCAAATCCTCACATTTTACTAATTGTCAAACCAGGGGTGTAGTATATATTATGGAATGCAACTGCGGTGCCTATTACATAGGAAAAACTAAGCAAGAATTCTGGCGCAGAGTTTCCAAACACATGTATAGCATGAAAATTTGAAACCTGCACCTGCCCATCGGAAGACATGTAGCATTAAAGCATCAATACGTGGTACCCAAAGTTTCTTTCGCTGCCCTATATCGGATACATACTTCCGAATAGAGGCGGTGATTGGAACAAAACACTTCTGCAACATGAACATGGTTTCCCTTTTGTCCTTCACGTTCTTTCCCCTTCCTCCCCACCTTAATCCTTCACTTTCTGGGTGTCCCATCACTTCTCGTATGCCTTGTTCTGGGCTCTCACTTGGGTTTTCAATCCTTCCCTTTTGGAATATAACCCATTCCTTACCCGTATTGTGTGTATACACCAGCACACATATCATACTTTTATATTTTGTCGGCTCCCTCTAAGCAAGTACTTTTTACTCATTTTAGGACACACCATTTTGTCTACCCACTCCCTTCTGGTGTGGTACCTTTTCCAGGTGCTCCTTCGTCTGGTTACATACAGCCACCCTCAGATGGCGCCCCGTTCGGAATGTGGCAGTGATTGAGGACTCGGTCTTGTGAGATTTGCAGGTTGGGACGTTTTCCCTCCCACCATCACACGAGAGCTCTGTCTTGGGACCTTCCATACCTTTTTATTCTGGTAAATGCGCTGTTTTTTTTATTCAAATATTTCAATTAATTCTTCTCCTCTTCGCCCCTCATATGCTTCCCCTCCCCTTTAGTCTGGGACCACCCATGTCCCATGACAGGGAAGGGTTCCTCTTGAGGGAGCGGTTAAATGAGACAATTTATGTACAGTATTATTCATGAAATTATTCTTTTTCAGCTGCAACCAGTAAAAATTTATGTACAGTATTATTCATGAAATTATTCTTTTTCAGCTGCAACCAGTAAAAATCCTCTGAAGAAGACCTTTTGGTCGAAACGCGTTAGGAACTACAAATGCTTGTTACTTCCACAGGCTATGTATTTTATTGTTACATTATGATTTGTGTATGGATATTTTTATACTGTGCATCATGTCGCAACTCATTTCTTATTTTTATGTCATAACTTTTTCTAAATAAAACGTTGTACTTTACACGTTGCATCTCCATATTTTTTCAAATTTCGCTGTTTTAAAGCCCCACTGGGACAATTTATTTTTCATTATATCGGGGTGTGCAGCTCTATCTCTCCACCCACAAGTCTGTCTCTTCTTTTCAAGCTTTTCTCATTACCTCCTCTTTGACGTCATAATAGTGTGGTTTGACAATGATGTCTCGCGGGAGGCCATCTTTGCGGGGAGGGCCCAGGGCCCTATGAGCTTGGTCAAGCTCTAATTTGTGGGCGCGAACGTCAGGAAGGAGGTTCTAAATAAGTGAGTGTACTGCTTTGGGGACGTCTGTGACTGATTTAGGCAAGCCTCTAATTCTAAAATTAAGTCTCCTGGACCTATTTTCAAGGTCATCGATTTTTGCCAGTGCTCCCTCAAGTTGTTCGTGCAGTTCTTGAAAACAATCGGAATTTTGGTTCACTCAATCGATCGTGGCATCCACTTTATTTTCAATGCTTTTAATGCGCGAGCCAATAAGTTGTAAATCTGCTTTGATGTCAGAGGTGATTCTGGTTGCAGTCAGTGTTAAGCCCCTGTCCAGCATCTCAGCAAATTTTGAGAACACCATAGCAATGTCGTGGGGCTGTGAGGAGATCTGATCAGCCCCCTGGCTCGAAACATGGGACCTGTTAGGAGCTCCAGAAGAGGGCATAAGCCCATTAATCTCATCCAGCGTTTGGTCTAAGAGGGACACTGTGGTGGCTGGGGACAGAGGACACACGGTGGGTGAGGAAGCCCCTCCACATACCTCTGCATGCAGAGCATCCCTCCATGAAGCAGAGCAGGCAATCCCTGAGAGAGCTTCGTGAGGCGGCCGCTCCGCCGCCATCTTAGAAATTTGGCCGTCACAGGAGCTATCTCCAGAGGCGACAACAGGGCTTGTATATACCGCCCGCCGAGTCCCCGCACTGTCACTCGCACGTCCCCTGCTCTCCGGTCCCTGTAGAGCCAGTGGGGACTCGTTCGATCACTGGGGGTAACGTGGAGCTTCCGGAGCGGGATGGAGTTAAGTGGTTGCTTCCGGAGGCTCTCCAGGATCCGAAAGGAGACTGAAAACGCCGCCTGCCGAGTCCCCGCTGTGGTAGCTCGGGTGTCCTCCATTCCCCGTTCTCTGTGTAGCTGGCTGGGGCTTGTCAGTTCATCGCAGGGGGTGCGGAATCACCGGAGTGGGACGGAGCTCTGTGATTATGCGGCCATCACACAGAGTGTCGCGCATGCCCCTCTGGATGTGGATTCCATTCCCCATATATCTAGTGGATCAGATCGGATGGCATCTGATGGAAATGGACAGGCGGTCCGTTTCCATCTGACCATCCCAAAGAGAACAGACTTGTCATCCGCCTGCTTAGCGGGGTTTAGCAGACAACTTTTTTTTTTCGTGGGGGTTTTTGATGAGATATCAGAGGTCTAAACAGACCCCCATATCTCTTTTTTTTGGAGACAGAGAAACAGAATGAAGATAGTCCTTTTCTCTGTATCACTTTACTTCTGAAAAAAAGAAGCTTTATAGTGATTCTATTCATTCATAAACTGACAGTCTGATACATAGTAACACTCACAGTTACTATTATCAGATGTCAGTGGGCAGTGATGGGTGCTACACTGAGGGGGGTGATAAACACATGTTTACCAAGCCCCCCCAAGTCCAAACATCACCAGCACCTGCACCGCCCCCCTCCCCTGCCACGATCCCCAGCCTGTCAGATTGCCGAAGCAGAAGCTGCAGGCTGCGGGAGTGAAGGGGAGATGCCCCTCCCAACAAGGATTGGTCAGAGGCCAGTATGGGGGGTGATCAGAGTGATTGGAGGGATACATCTGGACCCTCCCAAGCCCCAAGCAGCACCTGAAGCCAGCAGGAGTGGCAAATTGTTGCTGACTCGCCTAGCCGAAGTAGCTAGAGTGGCAGACTCTAATCTACTATGGTTCTCCTTCTTTCTGGAAAACCGATCACAAATAGTGAAACTAGGTCCTTTCACTTCTGAAGAATGCTCAGTGTCATGCGGAGTCCCTCAGGGGTCTCCCTTGTCGCCCGTACTATTCAATATCTATCTCCGCCCTCTCCTAGAGATCATCAGCAACCAGAATTTACTCTACCATTCCTACGCGGATGACACCCAACTCTATTTTCGCATAAGCAACTAAAAGGATCATTATCTCGAACTAGAGAAATGCCTTACTTTGATTGAAAATTGGATGACAGAGAGTTACCTTAAACTCAATGGCTCAAAAACAGAACTTCTTCTGCTCCACACCAACCGAAAGAGATTTGCCACAACAACATGGACACCCCCGCACAGGGGACGTATTAGGATCTGGAAACCCCCTTAATAATAGGGAGACTAACAGATACTGCCCCCTACAAGAATGAGTATAGGATACATAGTACCCCTACCCATTTACAAAAAAAAAATCACTTAGAAAAAAGGGCACTCAATCGTTTCACAAGCCCTTTATTATAAAAATACAATTTTCAAATACTAAAATTGCTTAAATGGGCTATTGTTCATAAGTTATATGATTATCTGTATGTCCAAAGTTAGAATAGATAATAATTATTTGATGTATATCCTAACCACTGCTAAACTGAATGCCACAGGACATTGTTGGTTGTCTGCCTTATCCAACTATCAATTCACCTGAAGTACAAACCTTGCCCAAAAAACATTGTAGCCAATGCTCTAAATGTCTCCTTTCGGCCATTCAGGAAACGTGTCTCAGACCCACGCTTCCTGATTGGTGGAGAGGCAATTCAGTGTGAGAATAGTGAATATTCATTCGGTATCGCTATTATAACACACATGGGTGTGCTCCAAGTGCAATGCTCTGTGCTCGGAGTCCATCCTATTTTCAAGCCTATTAGAGCCTCTAGCTATAATCGGTGTTTCAAAAAAACACCCCTGCCACTATAACTCATGCGCCCGGCGTCCTGAATGGGTCCGGATTCATAGATAGTAGGCGGCAGCGACATGAATAGGAATGGTGGCACCAGTGCTTCCTTAATGGATGGGCCGCCCCTTCTTAATAGGCATTTAATAATAAATAACTTTGGTTTTGAACTATAACACAATTTTTGGTCATATTATTGAGAAGACTGCTAAGAGATTGGTAGTCAACTATCTGATCATATATTATCTCTGTGTATGTATGATTTAATTAAAATATTAATGTTTATCTGTATTGATCACAGTTTTAGCTCTTTTTAACTATCCCCTAGAGGGCCTAGATTACACTCAGATCAGGACAGACATTTTGAGATTTAGAAAGAAAGCTAATTAAAAAGTTACTTTAACTCTCCCTAAGAGAGTCAACAGGACCTTGCTTGATATGCTAGGTACCCTACAGGCTGAGGACAAGCATACCTGGAGTCACAGGATTGAGGCCTTGGTCCATGCTTATAACTAGGGTTGTCCCGATACCACTTTTTTAGGACCGAGTACAAGTACGGATACTTTTTTTCAAGTAGTCGCCGATACCAAATACCGATACTTTTTTTAAATGTGTCCCCAAATGCAGCCGTGTCCCCCCACAAATGCAGCCATGTCCCCCACATATTGCAGCCATGTCATGTCCCCCACATGCAGTCATGTATGTCCCCCCACATATGCAGTCATGTATGTCACCCACATATGCAGTCATGTATGTCCCCCCACATATGCAGCCATGTATGTCCCCCCACATATGCAGTCATGTATGTCCCCCCACATATGCAGTCATGAATGAATGAATGAATGAAAACTTGTATAGCGCGGCACATGCGAACTGAATCGCCTCTGGGCGCTTGTTGTTCCTGTCTCCTTTGATATCAAAAGAGAAAAGTCTTGACCTTTTTCCTAAATGCCGTGTCCCCCCACAAATGCAGCCATGTCCCCCACATATTGCAGCCATGTCATGTCCCCCACATGCAGTCATGTATGTCCCCCCACATATGCAGTCATGTATGTCCCCCCACATATGCAGTCATGTATGTCCCCCCGCATATGCAGTCATGTATGTCCCCCACATATGCAGCCATGTATGTCCCCCACATATGCAGCCATGTATGTCCCCCACATATGCAGCCATGTATGTCCCCCACATATTCAGCCATGTATGTCCCACATATGCAGCCATGTATGTCCCCCATATGCAGCCATGTATGTCCCCCATATGCAGCCATGTATGTCCCCCATATGCAGTCATGTATGTCCCCCATATGCAGCCATGTATGTCCCCCATATGAAGCCATGTATGTCCCCCATATGCAGCCATGTATGTCCCCCATATTGCAGCCATGTATGTCCCCCATATTGCAGCCATGTGTCCCTCATACCTTTTAGATATGCTGATGCCGCCTCTCTCTGCCGCATACCGCCGTATCCCCTGCACAATCGCGTAGCGCATTACAAGCTTTCATTCTAAAAACGTGTAAATGGCCGCGCTGCGTGTATTAAAACTCCCCTTCTCCGGATGGAGGGATCCGTCCAATCCCACGCAAGGGGGAGTGTCTATACGTGGATTCGTGCATAGACACTCCCCCTTGCTCGGGATTGGAGGGATCCCTCCAATCTGGAGAAGGGGAGTGTCAATACACGGCCATTTACAAGTATTCAGAATGAATGCTTGTAATGTAAGCTATGCGATTGTGCAGGGCGATTGTGCGGCGGTATGCGGCAGCGGCGGCGTCAGCATATCTAAAAAAGGTATGAGGGACGCATCGCTGCAATATGGGGGGGAAGTATTCTATTTCAGTATCGGGGGTATTTGCAGGAGTACATGTACTCCCGCAAATACTCGGCATCGGTCCCGATACCGATACTAGTATCGGTATCGGGACAACCCTACTTATAACAGCACCAGGCATGAGAGCACAGGATTCTCCTCCTATTTCCTGATATTCGAGGGGGAGCCTAGACTGTTCATTGACCTACTGTTAAGCCCCGTACACATGATCTGACCTTTGTCCGACCAAAATCACGTCGGAATTCTGACGGAATTCCATCGGAGTAAAATAGAACATGTTCTCTATCTAAACTTCAATGGAGTTCACCAGAATTTCCGATGGAATTACTCCAATGGGGCATACACATTTTTCCATTGGAAATTCCAATATTGTGTACGGGGCTTAAGGAGTTTCCACTGATGATATTAGTCATTAAAGTCATTACCAATATGTGGCTCACCTGAAGCATACCTCCAAGTCTGCTTACCATTTAGCTGAAGAAAGCTCAGCTAAAAAAAATAAAGGGAACCATAGAAGGATTCAGGGCCACCATCAGAGGGGGACAGTCGATACACATGTAGGGGGCTCATGCGTCCCGAGGCCACGGCTGGAGTAATTTACATGTGATGCACTGAGGCTGAATGATTGACAGCTGCGTTAGCTACTCGTCTCTGCACATCGCCACTAGTCACAGCAGTATCACATCCTGTACAATTGGCTGCAATGAGTTAGGATCCTGGCATTGCCCCGACAACCAGGAAGTGTGCAGGTGAGAGGAGAGAAGACACAAATTTGACATGGGTTCTAAATATTGACCACCTTGTCCAAAACTTTACTAGAAGCTTATTTTCCTCTTTAACTATTAGACAAATAAACAACAAATTCTATTTTATTTTTACTAGAAAAAGCTGTTCTTTATCAAAAATATATTATTAATGCAGCATTTGCTGTTTATTTAAGCTATGAACACAAGCAATGTTCAGCCCTTCAGCACAATGCATATTACCATGTCCCGCAAGAATGAATAACATTTAGCTGATCTCCAAGAATAACCTTTCTGCTTTTGTTTACCATGATACTACAGGGAATGTTCTGAAATCCTGAACTCTAGAACTTTCTACTCCTTTGCCACTAAACAGAAAAGCAGTGTTTATTGCACATACTTTGAAATGTTATAAAAGCAGCTCATCAAAGCATGTGATTTAAATAATCAAGTAATAATTCACCAACATCCCGCTTAGATCTGTCAACTGTTCAAGTAACATAAAATTGGGAGAGTTTGGTTTTTATTTTGTGATTTGCCTTAAAGTTGATGCACATTAAAACTGCAAGACCAGGGATTGACACATAAGATTTTTAACAGATAGTAAATTAAAAAACAATTATAGACTGTCAAAGTGCCCCCTTCTCACCCCAGCAGGATCTCTTTGATGCTGAAACCAGTCCCACTCATCTGTTGTAACCATCTCTGGTCACACTGCAGCCCCTTCAGGGATCATATCCCTGTATGATACGTGATGACACTGAGCCTCTGCCTACAGAATGCATCTTCGGGTGGAGGAAGAGAGGCTGGAGCTGGCCTTGAGAGCTAATGGGTAAGAAAACAAAGCTGTTCTACACTCCCCTAGACATAATGAGCAAAAAAAAAAACAGTTTGGCATTAAAAAGACTGTTACCAGGTATTTAATAATTGTGTGAAAAGAAAAAAGAAAAAAATGTATGTGTGAGACATACTACAGTTTAAAAAGTACAGTTATACAGTACTGCCTAATACAGTACTATATTCAGTTCTATATGTTTCCATTGATATATTGCAGTGAATTGCAGTTTGTGGGGCTAAAAAGAGTGGCAAGTAAGCCCATTTTCATTTACTGTAATTTTTTTTCTAGTTTGGTCCTTGAGCTCTTTTATTTGTAATTAAAGGGTAGGTTCATTTTTATTTCTAAATTACAGCTCCCCTATGCACCAATATAGATAGCATTCATGTACTTTTTGGGCAAAAATATCAAAGCTTTCCATTAAATCTACAGTCACTTACTTTTAGGCCGCGTACACACGACCGAGCATGTCCGCTGAAACTGGTCCGCAGACCAGTTTCAGTGGACATGTTCGATCGTGTGTACAGCCTATCGGACCGTTTTCCAGCGGACAAAAGTTTCCAAACATGCTTAGAAACCTGTCCGCTGGAAACCTGTCCATCGGACATGTTTGATGGTTAGTACACGAAATCAACGGACCAAAATTTCGTGCATGCTCAGAATCAAGTCGACGCATGCTTGGAAGCATTGAACTTTGTTTTTCATCACGTCGTTGTGTTCTACGTCACCGCGTTCTGGTCCGAGGGGATTTTGGTCCGATGGTGTGTACGCCGATGAAAACGGTCCGTCGGACATGTTTCATCGTACATGTCTGATCGTGTGTACGCGGCCTTATTGTCCTAATCCATGTTTCTATTAGTAATGTCTTTCTTTCCATATAGATTGTAGGTCATGACACAGGAAGGAGTAGACCTCATTAGCACACACCCTGCATCCATCCACCAACTCCCAGGTGCACGTTTTTTAAATAAAATGCAATTAATCATTGATCACTCTTCTCACTTCTCACACAACATACAATCAGATTGTATAGTGTATTGCCATATTTATACATCTTAAATTGCTAGTTGCTCTTTCAGTGCCATTAATTGTTAACGGCACACCAAACACATAAGCAAACACACATTTTGCCTTGTGAAAAAACAAGGAGCAAATGCTGCAAGACTGCAAGAATATAGACTTGAAAAGAGGGGTGCAACTCTGTACAATGTTTATCTTTTCAGTACAAAACAACAAAAAAATGTTTTATTTTATTTACAGATACAGTGTCAATATAGGCTTAATAGCTATGGTTCAAAACTGTCACATTTTTCTGTCTTCAGTCCCTGAAAAAAAAAAACTTTTTATTGCAATCGGCTTGCTCTCTCCCTCAAAAATTGCAGCCCATCCAATAAAGACTTTAAAGGTATGCTGTGAATATTTAACATTTTAGAAGGAAAATATATCATTATATGCAGATGATCTTCTTTTTTTTCTGTTCAAGTATTTTATTGGTAACAAAGATTACAGAGTAAAATAGCATACATTTCTGTGTGAGATGACAAAGGAAATACCTTATTCCAGGTAAAGTGATTACAGACATATCTATAATATCAGCCGCGAATAGCTAGCTTGAAAACAGGTACTACTAACCAAAGGAAATCGGAGCAGTGGGATCAACTAGGATCATGGAGATCAGATACAAACAGATCCAAAAGAGTAAAGGAAGCGGCTCCACATCAAGAGTAGTACAAGGCAGCAAGTCTTACTCTGTAGGTAGAAAATTAGGAAACCATAAACTAAATAGGGGCAGCGAATTGCAATACTGCCCATATAACTTCAATTAAAGTGTTTTAACAGGGGGACAGAGAAGTCCCAAAAGATAGGGATGGGAACGGAGAACAGAAAAAGAAAGAAGTGAGAGCGAGAGACAGGGAATAGAGAAGGGAAGACAGATAGAAGAGAAGGAGAGGGAGAAGGATAGGATTGTCAGCACAGCCACGGAGTCTCCCAGGGAGTCACTGTATTATATCGTAGGAACGTCGTGGCGTTCACGGGGTAGATAAGGTGACATCAAAATCAGGGGGGAGAAAGAGTTCCACCCACGGGGACCAGATTTTGTCATGCTGAGAGACTCGATCTAAAACAATTGCTTCAATCTTACTATGTATCATTGCTTGGGTCACTCTGTGTTTTACCTCGGTTATGTGGAGACTAGGAGACTTCCAAGCCTTAGCTTTGGTTTGTTTAGCGGCCGTAGTTAATTGAAGGAGGAGGCGGACTTGGGCTCTAGTGTAGTCACCTTTAATATGATTCAGTAAGGCCAACGATGAATCAGGGAGAAGGGTATCACGTAACAGAGTGGAAGCCATCTGAAATATTACTGTCCCGAATTGCTTTACCAAAGGGCAGGACCACCAGATATGCTCGTGGGTACCCCTCTCCCTGCAGCCCCGGACGCATAACAGGGAGTAGGAGGGTAAGAATTTAGCTATCCTGGTAGGAACTAGATACCACCGCATGAGCACTATATAATTGGCCTCCAGAGCTATCACATTTTGGGTGGAAGTTTTTGTGTAGGCCCATATATTTGCCCAGTCCTCCGGTTCTAACGTTATTTCTAAGTCTTTAGACCACTGTGCAGCATATAAAGGGAGTTCGGATAGCGGAGCAGTGAGGTGATTATATATTTTCGATATAATACCAGGAGCATGAGGATCCGAATGACATATCTTTTCATAGAATGACATCCTGGCAAATGGGGGGCGAACCCCTGTCACTGTTCGAACGAAATTTGCTACTTGAAGGTAGTGGAAGTATTCAGTGGGGGGTAATTCAGCCTGGGCTTGAAGTTCCTGAAAAGTTTTAAAAGCAGTTTTGGTCACTACATCACAAACCCGGTGTAGACCTGAGCAGGACCAAAACCGAAAGGATTCCGGTTCAGTAAAAGCAGGATAAAAAAGCGGGTGGCCAAAAAATGAAAGTAAAGGGGTATGGGTGGAGACTAATTGAAAGGGGGCTCGTAGATTGTCCCATATCTGGAGCGAGTGCCGCGTAATCGGATTCGTAATGGGTGTGCGGACCAACTGGGGTAACCACAATAAGTTAGAGATCAATAGAGGAGAAACATCTATCGCCTCCAAGCTGACCCATATAGGGATTTCAGTAGATGTATGAAACAAAGTGATCTGGGCGAGCTGGGAGGCCTGATAGTAGCGAAGAAAATTGGGAATCCCAAGTCCGCCACTAAGTCTGTTACGGAGAAGAATAGATCTGGCTATTCTGGGTTTAGTGGATCCCCATATGTATTTAAACACTTGAGATTGAATAATCCGATGAAAGTAGGACGGGACTGCCACCGGCAGGACTCTATAAAGGTACAATAATTTAGGTAGCAAAGACATTTTGACAGCAGCCACCCGACCCAGCCACGAGACACATAACGGTTTCCAAGAGTCCAGTAAGGATGATAACTGAGATAGCATGGGGAGATAATTGGACCGAAAGAGAGAAGCAGGGTCACCAGTAAGTTTTATACCTAGGTATGGTAGAGAAGCAGAGGACCAAGAGAAGGGGACATTTTCTTGAAGAGAGGTTACCTCACTAGCAGGTAGAGACACATTGAGAGCCCGTGATTTGGACTGATTGACCTCTAGGCCAGAGATTTTGGAAAATGTATCAAGGATTTGTAGCAAGTTTGGAAGGGTTAAACAGGGGGAAGTTATGAATAAGAGTGCATCATCCGCAAATAGGCAGATCTTGTGGGAAGTAGAAGCAATTTCCAATCCCTTGACATCAGGGTTAGTCCTAATTAGGGCAGCTAGGGGTTCTATTGCCAAGGCGAAGAGCAGGGGGGACAGGGGACAACCCTGTCTGGTGCCCCTACAGTGGGTGACCGCGATATTGTGTCAATCTCGCTCCCTTTCTCGGCGAGATTGACCACCTACAAGCCCCATCGCAGGAGCCAGCGTTGAGCTGGCTTGCCGCGATGGAGACAAAGCCGTCATAGAAGCGACGGGGATCCGACGTGGATTCCGCCAATTCTACATGTGGGCGGCGTTTGTTATGAATCCTGAAGGGGAAGTCCCCGCCGGATTTTAAAAAAAAATCCTGCATGGGTTCCCCCCTCAGGAGCATAACGGGCCCTTAGGCTGTTTTTATTGAAATATAATACTGGATATTTATTGAAAAAAAAATGCTTATCTCTCTTCATACATTGTTGCTCCAGACTCAAAATCAAAATGTTTTGTTTTACTCTCCAGCCACATATGTTGTCTTTGTCTGAAACATGTCGCTATAATTTTTTTAGTCTGTTGTTACAACTGCCTCATCTATGGAATGTGAGTTTGTGGGTTTGAGGCCCCATACACACGAGCAGACAGATTTGTTCAAATCGGTCGGACAGACCGATTTGAACAAATCTGTCTGCTGGGGACGTATTGGTTTGATCGTGTACACACGATCAAACCAAAATCCCCGCCGGCAGACAGGAAGTAAAACACTTCCGCGCATGCGTCGAAACCATTTGACGCGTGTGCGAGAAGACATGTCTGCTGGTTAGCTTACTAACCAGCAGACATGTCGGGCGGACGGGTTCCCAGCCGACAGATTTGAAAGCATGCTTTCAAATCTGTCGGCTGGCCAAATCCGTCGGCTCGCCCGTACACACGATCAAATCTGTCTGCTGGGACGGTCTGGCAGACCGTTTCCAGCAGACAGATTTGATCGTGTGTACGCGGCCTTAGATGTTTTGGTGCACTCTGGATTGACATTTTGTTATACTTTGTACAATGTAGTGTGGTCCTGAAAAGAAGATCACAAGCTATGCTTTGAGTTTTGTCACTGTTTAGCAAGTTGTACGAATTTGGTAGATTTAGCTTCTTTTTTTTTTCTTTGATTCATGTCCCCCAGGACAGTGCCCATCCTCCACCCCCCATTCTCCTTCCTCTTATGATCTGTTTGTGTTTTAGCCTAGGGAATGGCCATTACTGGCATCTAAGATTCAGCTTTCATTGAGTTCCATTGAGTATAAAGTTCAACTAACCTGCCTGAACCAAACCCAGTGACCTAACATTAGATATAATTATCATAATAAGCAAGTTTAATGTATAGTGTGAATATCTGTTATGTTATAAGGAATGTCTAGAAGTGTTAATTGTGTGTAAGCAATACCCTGAAAAAAAGTAGCATGGTAATTCAGTAATGGCTAAAAGATCAGATGCAGGGAGACCACAGGCAATGTTGGGTATTAGCTGTTTGCCGACTGCCTGCTTTTTTTAGGTACATCTAAGAAAATAAAATTTCTCCTTTTGACAATACCTTCATCTGATTTTCTTTCCAAAAGGATGATGAGATTTTTTTTCAGACATCATCCAGGGTCAGCACATATCGGTACATCCTAGACTGAGTTGATGTCTAAGGCCGCATACACACGATCGGACATGTCCGATGAAACTGGTCTGCAGACCGGTTTCATCAGGCCCGTTCGATGGTGTGTATGGCCTATCGGACCATTTTCCATCGGACCAAAGTTTTAAAACATGCTTTAAAACCTGTCTGATGGAACATGTCCGTCGGACAGGTTCGATGGTTAGCACACGAGTGTATATAAAGTGTCGTGCTAAACAAACATAGAAGCTGCATATATTGACAGAAAAATGCAACACAAAATAAGCAATACAGAAGTGAAAATTATATACAAATTAGTGCACCAAGTGTACAGTCCACACAGTGAGTGAAAAATACAAGTCCAATGGAATACTAAATAAAAATATAGTTCCAAAGTGGGAATGTCGTCCCGACGCGTTTCGTGATAATGCACGTTGCACCTTGACAACGTGCATTATCATGAAACGCGTCGGGACAACTCTACTGCCGCCATCTGTAATTATATGCGCTGTGTACTGCTTCATATGTAAGTGCATCTGCCCATTAAAATTTTAAGTTTGTTTGCAGTATTACATTATGTTGCTCTTTCTTCTTCCTTTCTGTATTTGTGACCACGAGCACTGTTGAGAACCAGCTGTATGCCTTCAAGTTATCCTTGGTACATGTGATGGTCTGGATATCAGTGGCTACCTTCTTTGTTCCTGGAGAGATTCCAACGACACCTGTCTTTACTTTAAGCCTTTCTGACTCATGAAACATATGTTTGCCTGAGTCTAATAATTCCGGTAAGCCTACATCTTTATCGGTGGAGGGTTTTTCACTCTGGAGTTTTTTAACGTCTTCTGACCCGAGATTATCAACATTCCCACTTTGGAACTATATTTTTATTTAGTATTTCATTGGACTTGTATTTTTCACTCACTGTGTGGACCGTACACTTGGTGCACTAATTTGTATATAATTTTCACTTTTGTATTGCTTATTTTGTGTTGCATTTTTATGTCAATATATGCAGCTTCTATGTTTGTTTAGCGCGACACTTTATATACACTCGTTCTATTTTTGCTTTATTTCACAGCCGTGTCAGCTGCTTTAAAATACTTTTGACTAGCAGCGCGGTGTTACGCACCATACCATTTCGATGGTTAGCACACAAAAGCATCAGACCAAAAACCCGCGCATGCTCAGAATCAAGTCGACGCATGCTTGGAAGCATTGAACTTAGTTTTTTCATCACGTCGTTGTGTTCTACGTCACCGCGTTCTGGTCTGATTGGATTTTGGTCCGATGGTGTGTACGCACATCAGACCATCAGACAAGTTCAGAGTTGTCTGATGAAAACGGTCCATCAGACAAGTCTCATCAGACATGTCTGATCATGTGTACAGGGCCTCAGGGATGATATAGTGATTTAAATCCTATTAACAGTGCAGTGCTTGACTGAGATCACAAATGTCTTATGCCGTGTACACACGACAGTTTTTCATGATGAGAAAAAAGTAATTTTTTTAATTGGTTATTAAAAACGATTGTGTGTATGCTCCAGAGCATTTTTCTCAACGTGAAAAATGGGCATTAAAAATTTAAAACATGCTCTAATTTTTCTTTTTTTTTTTTCGTGAATAACGGTGGCTTTAACGACGCGAAAAAAACGTGCATGCTCAGAAGCAAGTTATGAGACTGGAGCGTTCGTTCTGGAAAAATTAGCGTTTGTAATGGAGATAGCACATTTGTCATACTGTGCGAATCGTCTCTCACCAAACTTTTACTAACACAAAATCAGCAAAAGCAGCCCAAAGGGTGGCGCCATCCAAATGGAACTTCCCCTTTATGGTGCCATCGTACGTGTTTTATGTCACCGCGCTTTGCTCAAGCATTTTTGTTTTTCATGGCCGTTTGTATGCAAGGCAGGCTTGACAAGAATCACATTGAGAAAAACATTGTTTTTCCCATGACATTAAAAACAGTCGTGTGTACGCAGCATAACACATATTAGTCCCTGCTGCAACTCCTCACTTTGTATCTTGCTAGAGAGACTGGATCTTTAGAACTACTCAATGACGTATTGCTGTATAATGTAGAATGTCAGAAATGTATTTATGCAAACTTGTAAGTTACTGTTACAGGCAATAGATCATCCCATCCATGAAGATGATTTGGCCGATAAGGAGGCCCTTGACCATCTGGTGTCTTTAATTGATGAAGGTGGACTATCATGGGAGAATGATGAACCCATAGATATACTGCCCCCGAGAACGATTCCCAATCTTAAAATAAGATTGACATCCATTTTGGAAAAATACGTTAATGGGTGTCTTTCTTGACCTGGTACAGGAAGACCCCCATAAGGTCAATTGGACTAAAAAAGGCAAGGATAACCTTATGCCAGAGGAATGTGAGGCCCTCATAGAACTTCAAAATGCTGAGAGAGTTGCCATAAAACCGACTGATAAATATGAGAAAGAGGTATTCCAGTTGTTATCAGATGGCTCTACATACAGTAAACTGCATTTTAATCCTCATCAATCCTTAGTGGCCCTGATTAATGATAAACTAATGTGGGCACTTGAGGCAGACTTACCAAGAAAGAGCTGAATTATCTAAAGACCCAGGGTAGCCAATTGTCTCTGCAATTAGGGGCCCACGTGAAAGGGTTGGAAAATACATTGCTTCCCTTATAAAGGACCTTGTGAATACTTGACCCTCATATGTACGTGACACTGGTGTTACAGAGAGTGTTATAGAGAATAAGCATTTTTTCATGATCCCTACCACATCAGAACTGATAGAGCCAATGGTTTGCATGTACTGGTTGAAAAAAACAGGGTATGTGACTTCTGTCATATCAAACTTTCCACTTTTTAATGAAGGCATATACTGAGATGAGAACTTAAACTCTGATCCCTTTAGGAAAAATGCTTTCATTTTCACATAGTAAAACCTTTTATTAAAGTGGTAGTAAAGTTTTTCGTACAGGTAAGCCTATAATAAGGTTTACCTGTAGGTAAAAAAAAAATCTTGTTTAGGAGAAATTCCCCCCACAATGAGCCGCTCAATGCAGCGGCGCATGTGCACAGGGGATTTTCAGCTTAAGGCCGGCAGCTGCCGGACCTGCCCGGAAAGAATTCTCCCGTGCACATGTGCGGGAGTGACGACATCACGGCCCCAGCCACTCACAGCACTGGAGCCGCGATGCCCGGAAGACACGCCAAGGCGAAATGTCAGCTGCCTCGCCGTGATCCGGGAGGGACAACAACGCCTTGTTCTAAGGTAAGTATTTCACCACACCGCATACTAGCTCATTATGCCCTTTCCCTTACAGGCGTAATAAAAAAGTCAGCGGGTTTACTACCGTTTTAATATGAGTTTAAACAGATATGCACATTGTGCTACTTGTTTTATTAATTGATGCACTTTTTCTGTATCCATTTAATGAAAATAATGATTTTTTTTATGAAAATACACATTCTGTTTTTGATATTTAAAAATATTATTATTTTGCTTAACTAAAGATAAATAAATAAATAAATGTAACATACAAAAAAGCAGTTAAATCACAACTGACTGGTTTTCTGCATTCAAAATGTTGACATTTATTAAGAGGCATTGTTTGAAAGACAAATAAAATTACAGTGTCATTAGTAATATATTATTTTAATCTGAATAGCGTCTGACTGATGGGTTTAGTGGACCTATTTTTCCTTATTTTCAGCTGAAATAAATGTCGCTAAGACAGTGAAAGAACCTAATAAACAGATAACAATAACAGTTACACTAGCCCCCAATCTATAAAATAGGTTTGGTACAGGGGAAGAAATCCCCAGCCATATTAATAGCTATATTATTATTATTTCAGTAATGCTGTAGTAGGTTGTAGTGCCAGGTCACAGGAAGAGTTAAGGCCATCCCTCAAACATGGTATTTAAATACATTTTTAATTTTTTATTATGCTTTTTAATAATTATTAAAATCACAGAAATTGTTTTTAAAACGTTTTTCTTTTTTTTGTATGTTTTGGTAAGTGTTTCCTGGGACAGATATCTTAGATTTTTTAAAATAGTTTCCATTGATATCAGTCGGGTTCACTGTATTTGTTATCCAAAGTTTAACCACTTGAGTCACAGTCTGTAATATCTCCTCATTACCAGGTAATTTTTTCGTTTTCAGTGATGTGATAGCTTGACCAACAATTACGTTGTCATGGAAATTTGTACCCAAATTGTATATAATTTTTGGAGACAGTAGGAGCTTTTCTTTGGTGATGCTTCCTCTTCTAATTTTTTTTATCTCTAACACTGTCTTTATGTGACTTTCACCTCCCTTATTCTGCACAACTAAAAATTTACCCCTTCATCTTCATATTGTCACTTTATGTGACCTGTATATCCTCAATTGTTTTAACCCCCTCAGTACTGGCAGGTTTCTTTATTTTCCAAAATAAGATCACCTTGGGGTATCTGCGTTCTCGCACGTTATTTGCACAGCAATTTTTCAAACATGTTTTTGTTGGGGTAAAAAACTGTTTCATGCTTTGGCGGTATGATTCCTTCTGGTTTTAGGTGCTGAAAGCGGTACAATTATTTTGCATGGAAATTTGGCATTTTATATTTTAGGCCTGCAATTCTTAGGAATAACTCACTTAAATCTGTCCAAACAAGAGACTAGACTAGTAGACATCTCGGGTATGATAAAGTTTGAAACACAAAATCATAAATTATAATATAATTAAAAACTATAACTAATTATAACAAATAATAATGTAATTATAATAAAAATTATTCAATAATGTAATCAAATCAAAAACACTGAAATTTGCTGAGTTGCAGAATTTTCGCTGTCATTATTTTTATTGTTTGAGGACGAATTTCCCCACAAATTGCTATCGCTCAATTCTGCAAGTGATTCTAATTTATTATCACTGTTTTCTAGCTGGTCTAAAAGCACTTTTGATGTAAAGGGACACTTTTTGGTTGCTATGGACAATCTCCAGTTTCCAGGCAGAAAGAACAGTTTTTATTACATAAAAAAGCATGCAGGACATAAAAAAAGGGACGTATTTTTCCTCAAAAATGTTAGTCGTTTTCTATTTTATAGTTATGATTGGCTTGAATCACTAACAAAAACACCTACCATGAGAGCTAATGACCCCCATGTTTTATATATATACTGTATAATATATATAGGCAAAAAAAAGTTATACTTTTGTAGTCCATTTTGCTTTTTTTTTAAACTAATGCCGCGTACACACGATCATTTTTTGCGATGAAAAAAAACGACGTTTTTTAAAACGTCATTTAAATTGATCGTGTGTGGGCAAAACGTCATTTTTTTGTCTTAAAAAAAACGACCAAAAAAAATTCCAACATGCTTGAATTTTTTGTGTCGTTTTTCAAAACGTCGTTTTTTGTAAATAGTGATGGTGTGTGGGCAAAACTATGTTGAAAATGACGTTTTTAAACCCGCGCATGCTCTGAAGCAAGTTATGAGACGGAGCTTCAATGGAAAAGAGTGCCGTCGAACGTGGTGTACGTCACCACGCTTTGCTAGAGCTTTGTAGAAAAACGATGGTGTGTACGCAACGTCGTTTTGGAAAATGAAGTTTGAAAAACGTCGTTTTTTTTCATGATTGAAAACGTCGTTTTTTTTCATCACAAAAAATGATCGTGTGTACGCGGCATAAGTGTTTATGCATTACAGACGATAGTTTCACTCTGAGGATATTACCAGAAGTGATGGTTTGGAAACTCAAACAGACAGTCTATTATCCAGCGCACCTGTATCTGCTCCACTCTTCAGTAGAAGCATGTAGATCTAAAAACATGTACATATCAGTGTATTAGAAGTGTCCTATACTCTCACCCACTCCTGCTGTTTACCAAGTTTATACTGAAGCAGCATGTGTGCATTCAATTACACACACCACATTAGTTCTGTAATGATGTAGGGTGAGATCTTCAATTCATTCAGTGTGTTTACCCAACAAAGAACACATAGAGGTTTCTATAGTATCTTGAAATGAATAGGGAACATAACACAAAAATGAAGACAAATATAATATTATTTTAAAGTAAATCCAAAGTCATTTTCAAATATTGTTAGCTTTTATTGCCTCACCCACCATCCACAGGAATAATAAAAAAAAATGTAAAAATGTCTGTGTATTGATAAAATGAAAATTTTTAGCGATTACTTTAATTATTTTCTTATTTTCATATGTTTATGTATGTTTTTTCCTGTATTATTAATACAATAAACTAGTATCAGTATATTATATTTGAAAAATACATTCTAATATAGTAAGGTAGCCCAGAAGAGACAAAGGCATCCTACTAATAAATTCATATATCACCACTTAACCACTACCCGATGGCCGTACGACTTTGTATAGCCGAAGGGTGGTTCTAAATCTCTAACAGCCCGTGTTTTTATGGCCTGCGCTCCGCCAGGCCACTGGGGGGGCGCGCGAGCGCTGCCGTCGGTGGCGCGTGCGTGCCCGCCGCATCACTGACATGCCGATGTGCGTGCCTGGCAGCCGTGATGTCCACCAGACACTCGGGATCGGCGGCTGCAGGGACAAGACGTGGAGCTCTGTGTGTAAACACAGAGATCCATGTCCTGTCAGGGGAGAGAGGAGACCGATCTGTGTCCCTTGTACATAGGGACACAGCATCGGTCACCTCCCCCAGTCACCCTCCCTCCCCGCACAGTTAGAACACAATTTAGGGTACTCATTAACCCCTTCCTCACCCCCTAGTGTTAACCCCTTCAATGCCAGTCACATTTATACAGTAATTAGTGCATATTTATAGCACTGATCGCTGTATAAATGTGAATGGCGCCAAAAATGTGTTAAAAGTGTCCGATGTCTCCGCCATAATGTCGCAGTCACGAAAAAAATGCTGATCGCCGCCATTAGTAGTAAAAAAATAAAATAATAAAAAATAGAGAAAAAAAAAAGTTGTTTTTAAAAAAACGGGCTATTTATTACAGCAACAAGTAAAAAATATTGTTTTTTTTTAAATTGTTGCTCTATTTTTGTTTATAGCGCAAAAAATAAAAACCGCAGAGGCGATCAAATATCACCAAAAGAAAGCTCTATTTGTGGGTAAAGAAGGACGGCAATTTTGTTTGGGAGCTACTTCGCACGACTGCGCAATTGTCAGTTAAAGTGATGCAGTGCCACAAGCTGAAATTTCACCTGGTCAGGAAGGGGTATATGTGCCCAGTAAGGAAGTGGTTAAAAATCAAAAAAATTAGACGGCAATCAAGACTGTTTACAAATACACTTCCTGTACCTCCCTGTGGGAGCTCACCCATAAAATACTAATGAGATGGTACATGACACCTCACAAGATAGCCACATTTTATACGCACACCTCTAACATGTGCTGGAGGGAATGCAAACTACCTGGCACACTCATGCATATCTTTTGGACATGCCCACGCATACGACAACTTTGGACCACGATAGAGATGACTTTGCGGGAAATCCTTCATTTCCCCTTAATATTGTCTTCCCACCTAGCCATCCTGAACTTGACTATTGACGAACTGCCACCGAACCTCCGACTGGTGACCACACATGTTTTCTTGGCAACAAAACTACTGATTGCTAGGAAATGGAAAACGAAAGACATCCCCACACTCACGGAAGTAATTCACTTAGTACAAACCCACCACACCTATGAAACTATCTTAGCTCGGGGGAAATCCAATTACCCTAAGCTGCTAACCCTTTGGAACCCTTGGACACTTTGGTACACGAACACATACAGCAAGTAAAACACCTTTGATCCATGTTGAGATCTTTACTGGTGCTCTCCCCTCTCCTTTTCTCCCCAACCCCCACCCTTCCTCCCCACCTCTTTGCCCTGTTCTCTCCCACCCCTTGTCTCCCTTGCCTCCTCCCCCCCCCTCTGTGTTCTACCCTTAACACAATGCAAACTATGTTAACATCGAGACCTTTCTTGGTTTGGTTTTTGTTCTTTCATATGCCACCTTGTTGTGCCGAATCTAGCATGATGTAGCTCGGGTGCACATTCAGCACCCTTCTAATGCTCACTGTAGGTACGTTGCCATTTCTATGTAATATTGTGTGCATTGTTATCGTACTTGTAACGTTAAACTTTGAAATTTCAATAAAAAACGATTTAAAAAAATAAAAATAAATTAGGGAGATCAAGAATTAAAAAATGTTAAGAAAAACTTCAGCCAGCGGTGTTTCTACCTCTTTTCTCAGCTGAAGTGATCCCAATCAGCATAAATGTCACTATTTATATGCTGGCTATATTCTCAGTTTTTTGGGAATATATGGGGATATTTTGTTTGATTAATAAAAGATTGTAAAATTGAGAGCATTAGATTTAATTGTGTTGCTTTTAACCACTTGCCACCCGCCATCTAGCAGAATGACGTCAGCAAAGTGGTTGTGATATCCTGACCGGACGTCATTTGATGTGATCAGGATATCACAGCCAGCGCATGCCCACAGGGGCACGCAGCACAGCAATCGAAGGTGCTGTGTGTCAGTCAGACACACAGCAACTCCGATTGTGGTATGAAGCTCCTCATCAATGTTGCCTATCCAGTTCCAGCTATCTTTGCCCATCAGTGTCGCCTATCAGTGCTATCAGTGCTACCTATCAGTGCCCACCAATTTTTTTTCTTTATATTGTCAGTTTTTTGTTAATAGCGCAAAAACTAAAAACCGCAGGGGTTATCAAATACCACCAAAAGAAAGCTCTATTTGTGGGAAGAAATTTTCTAAAAATGTAGTTTGGGTACAATGACCGAGCAATCCTCATTCAAAATGTGACAGCGCTGAAAGCTAAAAACTGTCCTGGGCAGGAAGGGGTGGAAAGTGCCCGGTATGGAAGTGGTTAGGACATTGGAAGTGGATTGAGCCTCTTGGATGGTATTAGTGGATTGGTGTTTTTTGTGGTGACCCGCAGGGCTGGAAGTATATGCCATTGTGTTTGTTCAAACCTCTTATAAACTGGAGGTCAATACTAAGGTGAGCAGATTGATATACACAAACAATGTGGTAGTGTTGGAAGGAGGTGTTCACTGGTTTACCAGAAGAAGATTGCATTTGAAAAGAATGCACTGGATTTTTATTATTTGCAGAAATTATCAATTCACACTGCTTAAAGCCACATTAACTTTATTTAGTTAATTTGTATGCATTTTTTGTTAGGAAACATTTTAATTGCACAATATAAGTATGTGTGGTTACAATAAAAAGGTTGATACATGCATTTATTATAAATAGCACTGTACAAATGTATATATTTATACATTTACAATTATATGAGGAAACATAAAGCAAACTTTAACCATTTTTAAAATTACATTACTAAACATATTTCATTTATAAAGTATACTGTATAAACACACATTTACGATTCAAAAATAGCAGCCAGTGGCTTTTAAAATATAAAATTAAAGGTTTAATATTGTACTAAGGAATAAACAGCACATAACAATATACAAAGCAGGCTTCAAGATGTTTACTTTTATGAAAATGCAATAGATGTTATACAATTTCTGCCATCTGTGGTCCATCTAATAAGCTGACTCAGAGTAGTTTAAGAGTATGGGTTTTTTAAAACAAAGCTATACATCAGGGGTCTCAAACTCAAATTACCTGAGGGCCGCAAGACAAGTTTTCATATCCCATGGGGGGCCGCATGCAAACTTTCAAACTTCAAAAACAGTACTGGTGTCAGCGAACATATTATTAACCCCCAGCACTGGTGTCAGCGGACACATTATTAACCCCCAGCACTGGTGTCAGCGGACACATTATTAACCCTGACCACTGCACACGGACCACTGCACACGGACCACTGCTTACCGACCACTACACTGCACACTGCTGACAGACCACTACACTGCCGACAGACCACTACACTCTGACCACTCACCATTATGGCACAGCTCATCAAGGCTCAGAGCACAGCACAACAGGTCACATCAGGGTACAGGGCATGGCACAATATCAGAACAAGGCACATGGCACATCAGGGTACAGGACATGGCACATCAGGGCACATCACATCAGAACAGGGCACAGCACATCAGGGTACAAAGCCCAGCAAATCAGGGTACATGGTCCACAATCAGAGCACAATCAGGGCACATGGGGCATATCAGGGCACATGAGAGCACATCAGTGCATATCAGGCACAGCACATCAGTACAGGGCACATGACACATCAGGGTACAGGGCACAGGGTACCCTGATGTACAGAGCCCAGCACATCAGAGTACATGAGGCACATGAGGGTACATGGGGCACAATCAGAGCACATCAGGGCACATCGGGGCACATGAGAGCACATCAGGGCACATGAGAGCACATCAGGGCACAATCAGGGCAACGGTCAGTGTTTACTTGTGGTTTTCTTCAGATGCAGAGCAGTGCAGGAAGCGTCTGTCAGAGGTTCACTTCTCTCTCATGTCACGCTGCTACTCCCCGGCGGCCCCTCCTCTCTTCTCGTCCATCCCAGATGATGTCACAAGCAAATAGGGATGGACGAGAAGAGAGGAGGAGGCCGCCGGGGAGTAGCAGCGTGACATGAGAGAGAAGTGAACCTCTGACAGACGCTTCCTGCCCTACTCTTCATGCACCTCGATCTACACTTCCGCGGCACCCGCGGGCCATTTATTACCGGCCCGCGGGCCGGTACTTTGAGACCCATGCTATACATTCATATGTTCTTATCCATTTGCTAATCAGATTGCACTTTCTGAGTAGTCTTCACAAAATATGCACATTTTAGCACTTTCATAAAAAAGCTAAACTCTAAGCTAATGACCAAACATAAAGATCTGTTTACCTGTCTTAGGATTTGTATTTTAATTAATTCCAGAGATTTAGCGTAATGAACATATACAAGTTTTTTAATCTATATGGACATTTACAGATAATTTGTAGTGGATGTACATGGTTAGGGGCACAAAACAGTACATATTTCACTTTACTTGACTTTACTGATGCCAGTTTCAATTTTCAATGTATTTTGTTTCATTGCTATGGATACTGCACTCTGGACTTTTCCTGAGATTTGCTACTTGCATTGCTTTATTGCATTTGACTTTTTTGAGCTTCCAATTTTTGTAAGGCTAGGTTCACATCTATGCATGTTGCGTTGTTTTGTTTTTCCAGTGAGTTTTGTGGAGCATTTTTAAAGTTTTTGAACACATGGTTTTGATGTATTTTTGATGCATTTTGCATGATATTTTTGGTAAATAGGAAAGCATGACACTTCAGTACATGGAGTATGACTTTGATGTGACTTTTATTCAACTTTGATGTGACTTTACACTTTCTGGCACTCAAATAGCATCAAAGCAGTGCAGAAACTTTTATCCTTTATGTGTCCAAAGTCATGTGTTAGGGTAAGGGTTAGGGGTAGGATTAGGGTTAGGGGCTAGTGTTAGGGGCTAGAGTTAAGGTTAAAGTTTTCAGTTCAATTTTAGAATGAGGGTTAGGGTTAGGCTGAGGGATAGGGTTGGCAATAATAATTAAGGGTAGGGGTCACTGTTAGGTCTAGGTTTAGTGGTAATTGTTAGGATTAGTGTTCTAATCCTATCAATTACCGCTAAACCTAACAAATTACTGCTAACCCAAACCCTAAATCTAGGTCTATCCCTAATATTTTATGATGACCCTAGCCCTTAACCCTATCTCTAGCCCTTAACATTAACCCTAACCCTAGTCCTTTAACTAGGATTTGGGTTAAAGATTAGGGTTCCAAATTTTAGAATTGGGGTTAGAGTTAGGGTTAGGCTGAGGAATAGGGTTACCAGTAATCACTAGGGTTAGGAGTTATTGTTAGGCTTAGGGTTAGTGGTACAGTAACTGTTAGGATTAGTGTTCTAACCCCATAAATTACCGCTAACCCTAACAATTACTGCTAACCCTAACTCTAATGCCCCGTGCACACGATCACTTTTTGTCTTGAAAAAAATTTAATTTTTCATCATGAAAGAAAAATGAAATGTTTCCATCTTCATCATTAAAAATGATGTTGCCCACACACCATCGTTTTTGAAAAATGATGAACAAAGCGACGGCACTCTAAAGGGGAAGTTCTATTCGCCTTGAGGCTGCTTTTAGCTGGTTACTTGTTAGTAATAGACGATTCGTGCTTTTTTGTCTGTTACAGCGTGATGAATGTGCTTACTCCATTATGAATGGTAGTTTTACCTCCCATCTCCTAACTTGCTTCTGGGCATGTGCAGGTTTAAAATCTCATTTTTGCCCACACACGATCATTTTTTATGACACAAAAAAATTAATTTTAAAAAATGACATAAAAAATTCAAGCATGTTCGAATTTTTTTTTGGTCGTTTTTCAGAAGACATAAAACAACGTTTTGCCCACACACGATCATTTTAAATGACATTTTTAAAAATGTAATTTTTTTTTCATCACAAAAAGTGATTGTGTGTACGCGGCATAACTCTATCCTTAACATTTAATGCTAACCCTAACATTTAACCCTAACCTTTATTGCTAATCATAACAATTAACCATAACCCTATAACCTAACCCTTACATGCAACTTTGGACACATAAAGGTTCCTGCACTATTTTTATGCAACTTTGATGTGACTTTAATGCTACTAGTGCCAGAGAGTCAAAAATGGGTCCATTGAAGTCTATTACATGCAAAATGCAATTTTCTTTTGGGTAAAAAGTCCCTGAAACTTTCCAAAAAAATGCACTAGCACAAAATGCATAGATGTAAACTATGGGCCAGATTCTCAAAAGAGATACGACGGTGTATCGCAGGAAACACCATCGTATCTCTGTTTTTTTTTACTGGGTATCTATGCGTGCGATTCCTAGAATCACTTACGCATAGATACAGTGAAGATCCGACAGGTGTAAAACACTTACACCGTCGGATCGTAGATGTAATTACTTTTCTGGCCGCTAGGTGGCCTTTACGTTGTTTTCTCATTTGCCTATGCAAATAAGCCTAATACGCCGATTCCCGAACGTTTTTACGCCGCCCGTCATCGTTTACGTAGTTTACGTAAGCGTAAACCTACCCCTGCTATATGAGGGGTAGGTTTACGAAGTTCCATCGTTGCCATGTTAAGTATAGCGACGGGTCAGCGTCGTCTTTTTCCGTCGGTTACGTCATTTTGACGTCGGATTCAACGACGCTTTCCAACGTGAGCTGGAGCATGTGCACTGGGCTTTTTTCCCGGCCGGCGCATGCGCAGTTCGATCGACGCGGGGGCGCTCTTAATTTAAATACATGCCGCCCCCTTTGAATTACGTGGGGATACGCAGGGCCATTTACATTACTCCGCTGCAAACTACGGAGCAAGTGCTTTGGGAATACGGCACTTGCTCCATTAAGTTGCGGTGGCGTAGTGTAAATGGCTTACGCTACGCCGCCGCAGATTGTATGGGAATCTGGCCCTATAACTGCAGGAAACCATGTTAAAAAAACGCATGAAGGTAAAAAACCTTGAGCCTTTGAAACCACTTTAACTGTTCCAGTTGTGGTGAGATAACTATAATTTACCATCTCAATAGAATTGGTAGACAGTGACTCAGTCCAAATGGTATCTTGCATTTGTAGAAAGCTTTATTTGACTTTAATAGACTTGTGCATATTTTCACAAAATGAACACCAGATAGGTCAAAAAAGCATAATGCCTAGCTCCAGCATTTATATGTGCTCAGAAGAGAAACTAAAGACACACTGAAAAGAGGGTGGTACTAGCTATACAGAGAATCTCCTAGCTACGGAGTGAGGATGGGACATAATTATTTAAAGGCAAACAAACAATGCATATGAAACATGAAACTCTATGATTTCAATAATTACATTGAGAATCAAGTTTAAACTTTAGGTGAAGACTCTATTAAAGGAACATCTGTGTCAGAAACCATGAATCAGACTGAGACAGAAGTACAGTTAAATCACACTTGTTTAATAATAAAAGTAAACAGAACAAACATAGTCAAAACATAGCCAAAGTTTAGTAACCGGAATGGATAGTCAGACAAGCCAGAAAGTCAGGAAGCTAGGAATCAGCAAGCAGGATCAGGAGCCAGAAGGAACGTCAGCCAAGCAAGTCTTTACAGGAACAAAAGAGGAAAGTCTTTATGATGTTGACCGGCAGAGATCATTTGGGCTGGACAGTTTAACTAAGCAGGACTAATGAGCAGGAAATCATTAACAGGTGAGTCACTGAGGAGAGATAAGAGCTGGCAATTAACCAACAGCTGAGCGCCAGTTCAGAGAAGGAAGGGATGAGCCCAGCAATGACAACCTGAAAGGGAAAAAAGGGAAAACAAAAAGAATAATGCAAAACTTTTAAAGTCATTACTGGTGTCTTCAAGATGGCACGGAAGATATTTTATGAGTGTATCTTCAGAGTGGGGGCAACAACATGCACCTGATAAATGGCAATCACCCCAAAATATAACTAGCCTATACAGAAAGGTGCCCATGGAAGGAGATTTGCACATTACAAACAGTAGAAACATTCCCAGCACACTTATCAGTAAGGATGAGCCGAAAACCCCCTGGTTCGATTCGCACCAGAACTTGCGAAGAGGCAAAACATGTGTTTGAACACGCAGACACCATTAAAGTCTATGGGGCACGAACATGAAAAATAAAACATGCTAATTTTAGGCTTATATGCATTGTAATGTCATAAAAAGTGTTTGGGGACCTGGGTCATGCCCCAGAGGACATGTATCAATGCAAAAAATGTTTTAAAAACAGCATTTTTTTCAGTAGCAGTGATTTTAATAATTCTTAAAGTGAAACAATAAAAGTGAAATATTACTTTAAATTTCGTACCTGGGGGTGTCTATAGTATGCCTGTTAGGCCTCGTACACACGAGTCAATTGATTTGTTCAAAACGGTCTGTCCGACCGATTTGAACAAATCTGTCTGTTTGGATTTTGGTTTGCTCGCGTGTACACACGAGCAAACCAAAATCCCCGCCAGCAGACGGCGCGCTGACGTGTCGGTGACGTGGCGGTGACGTTGACGCCGCCACGTCACCGCACCAGGAAGTAAAACACTTCCGCGAATGCGCCGAATCCATTCGGCGGCGGTGCGAGGCGACATGTCTGCTGGTAAGTGTACTAACCAGCAGACATGTCGGGCGGACGGATTCCCACCCGATAGATTTCAAAGCATGCTTTGAAATCTGTCGGGTGGCCAAATCCGTCGGCTCGCCCGTACACACGATCGAATCTGTTTGCTGGGACGGTCGGGCCGACCGTTTCCAGCAGACAGATTTGATCGTGTGTACGAGGCCTAAAGTGGCGCATTTTTCAAACTGTTCTACAGCAAAATGACATTTCTAAAGAAAAAAGTAATTTAAAACTGCTGGCGGTTGTAATAAATTGTCAGGTCTCGGCAATACAGATAAAAGTAATTGAAAAAAAATGGTATAGGTTTCCCCCTGTCCATTATCAGGCCCTTTTGATCTGGTATTAATATTAAGGGGAAACCCAAATCAAAATTAGAAAAAAAATGTTTGGGGGTCCCTCCAAATTCCATACCGGGCCCTTCAGGTCTGGTATGGATATTAAGGGGAACCCTGCACCAAAATTTAAAAAACGTTGTCTTGGGGTCACCAAAAATCCATTCCACACCCTTATCCGAGCACGCAACCTGGCAGGCCGCAGGAAAAGAGGGGGATGAGGGAGCAGCCTCCTCCTGAACTGTACCAGGCCACATGCCCTTAAGATGGGGGGATGGATGCTTTGGGGCAGGGGGGCTCTGCACCCCCCAGCCCAAAGTACTAGGGATGAGGCCGATGTTCCTCTCGAACATAAGTTTGAGACGATCATCGGTTGTTCGCCTGTTTGCCGAATAGTGAACAATTAGAAGTGTCAATATATGATATAGGGAAAGACGATCAATGACGTCACACATCCAGCCCCGCCCCCTACAGTTAGAAACACATATGAGGTCACACTTAACCCATACAGTGCCCCCTAGTGGTTAACTCCTTCACTGCATTGTCATTTTCACAGTAATCAGTGCATTTTTATAGCACTTTTCGCTGTGAAAATGACAATGGTCCCAAAAATGTGTCAAAATTGTCCAATGTGTCCGCCATAATGTCACCGTCACTGAAAAAACGCTGACCGCCGCCATTAGTAGTAAAAAAAATATATTAATAAAAATGCCATAAAACTATCCCCTATTTTTGTAAACGCAATAAATTTTGCGCAAACCAATCGATAAACGCTTATTGCAATTTTTTTTTACCAAAAATAGGTAGAAGAATACGTATCGGCCTAAACTGAGGAAAAAAAAAGTTTTTTATATGTTTTTGGGGATATTTATTATAGCATTTTTTTCAAAATTGTCGCTCTATTTTTGTTTATAGCGCAAAAAATAAAAACTGCAGAGGGGATCAAATACCACCAAAAGAAAGCTATGTTTGTGGTAAAAAAAGGACGCCAATTTTGTTTTGGAGCCATGTCGCACGACTGTGCAATTGTCAGTTAAAGTGACGCAGTGCCGAATCGCAAAAGGGGCAAGGTCCTTAACCTGCGTAATGGTCCGGGTCTTAAGGGGTTAACTGACAATTGCAGCATGCAACACTGTACCCATATAAAATGTATGTATTTTTTCCCACAAGTTGAGCTTTCTTATGGCGTTATTTAATCACCTCTGTGGTTTTTATTTCTGTGCCAGCCAATTTTGAAAAAAAATAAAAATATTTCTTACTTTGTGCTAAAAAACACATCCGATAATTTAAAAAAATCTAATTTCTTCATCAATTTAGACCAATATGTATTCTGCTACATGTTTTTGGTAAAAAAAAAAAATCCCAATAAGCGTATATTGGTTGGTTTTCGCAAAAGTTATAGCGTCTACAATTTATGGGACAGACTTATGGAATTTTTATTTTTTTACAGTGATCGGTGCTAAAAAAAATGCACTGTCACTATACTAATGACACTGGCCGAGAAGGGGTTAACATCAGAGGCGATCAAATGGTTAAATGTGTTTCTAGGGAGAGCTTGTTAACTGTGTGGAGGGTGCTTGTACTGTGGGAATGCAGAGATCCGTGTTCCTGCTTAGCAGAAACGCAGGATCACTACCTCCCCTTCTCACAAAATGGCGATCTGCTTGTTTACACCACCGTTCTGTCTCTCTCGGGAATGATTGGTGTCTGCAGGTGTCCAATCACAGTGAAAGAGGGTGGAACTAGCTATACAGAGCATTTCCTAGCTAAGAAGTGAGATGGGGACAAAAAAATAAGAAGACTTTTGCTTTTTTATCCTGTAAAGCTCAGTTAGCATGTAACTTATTTAAATGAAATACTCATTTTGGATGCCCAAAAAACGCAAGTTAGAACTATTTCCTAGATGTGCAATTTTGCATATAATTCTACTGTAACTGCAACCAACCCCACCTTTGTTTATCTACCGTCTGCACCATGACCACTCTGTTATCCTTGGGAAGTAAAGGTAAATACTTCAGAGCTGTCACATGGGTGTGGGGAGAGAGATTGTAATCCTGTGTAAGCTCCAAGTCATGGCTTTAAGCTTACATCAAACTTCCTTTGTTTGCTTCTAGTGGACAAAAGGAAAACTGCAGTAAAATGGAAGGAAAGTACACAAAGCTGGTGGTGATGACATTAGTCAAGTGAGAACTGTGCATTGTTTTACAGAACAAAGCACAGATTCACTTCAGACAAGAATCACAACTTATACTACATTATTTTCAAACAATAAAAAAAATATTTATAAAGACCTGAAGACAAAAATGACTAATGCCACGTACACATGACCGTTATTCATGTCATGAAAAAACTATGTTTTCCTCTACATGATTTGTCATGATTCTTCTCAAGCCTTGCATACAAACGTTTGTGAAAAAAATGCTTGAGCAAAGCCCGGTGATGTACAACACGTACGACTGCACTATAAATTGGAAGTTCCATTTGAAAGGCACCACCCGTTGGGCGGCTTATGCTAATTTCCCCATCTCATAACTTGCTTCTGAGCACGCACGTTTTTTTTCCTCTTGTTAAAGCGTACACACATTCGTTTTTCACAATGTGAAAAAGAACGACGTGAAAAAGAACGAGAAAAATAGAGCAGGTTCTAAAAAAAAATCGGACATTTTTCTCATTGACAAAAATACTCTGGAGCATACACACGACTGTTTTTCACGACGGCACTCTAAAGGGGAAGTTCCATTCAAGTTCCATTCAAGCTCCCGTCTCATAACTTGCTTCTGAGCATGCGCAGGTTTAAAACGTTGTTTTTAACGTCGCTTTAGCCCATGCACGATCATTTTTTACAATCCAAAAAATTACATTTTTTAAACCGACATTAAAAAATGCAGCATGCTCAATTTTTTTTTTCTCATTTTTCAGAAGATGAAAAACGATGTGAAGCCCACACACGATCATTTTAAATGACGTTTTTAAAAATGTTTTTTTTTTTCATGCTGAAAAGTGATCGTGTGTATGCGGCATTATACTAGACTGGTCACTCTGAGCAACAACTTCACTTTTATTCTTATATTTTTTTCAAGTTTTTGATCTATATCCTCTGTAAGATTAATTACAAAACAGGAACCCATTTGTAATTATCTGAAAGAAGACCTCTCTGTTTTTTTTTTGGTAAAACTTTCTACAGCAATAATAAAAGTCACCCACCTAAGATACTCTACTGAATTATGAAATGATACAGCTCACGTTTAGTACATAACCAGTGAATTAATTTAGTGTAATTAGAAATTATAGTGAAAGGCAAAGTGGAAGGAAAAGATACAGGTGAAAAGAAGGCAGGATGGTAAGAATATATAAGGCAGGTGGAGAGCCAAAAGAAATATGTACTTCTAGATAGCTTTATTTATTATACCATGCACATAACTCACAGTGTGTTGTTATGCAGACTTTAAATCAAGTATAAAGTGTACATAGTAAAAGTCAATGTAAAGTGGAACTCAGTCTGTAGCAATCAATTTTTTATACTTCCCATCACCTACTGTGCAGCTTTCTTACATGATTTTAATATCTGTTCTCTTTTTCTTGCTCTATACTGGCCAATAGAAGTAGAGGAGTAAAGCCAGCATATTACTGCAGAAATGCCCAGTCAACTGAGATTGACATTTAGCAAACATCATGCCTATTTGAACCAATGCACACAGTTTTTCCAAAATGTAAACAGTAGAAGACAGTTAACCAGATGCTGCTTGTTGCACATGTTTGTAATTCAGATCACAATGCACATCCAATGACATTAGTCTGAGCTACCTTTCCATACTTCTTGCTGCTTCTATATAAATACATGATAATATGGCACACATTATCACCTAATACAGTAAGGAACAAAGCAAGTCAGTTTTACTCATCAACACAATAACTTACAGTAAATTGCTAGCTGCTGTTCTAGAGTCTTAGGGCCCTTTCACACGTTCGTCCGTTTTTTCATACGTCTGTTTACGGATTAAATCAGACTGCAATACTTTCCTATGTGATAGCGGGCCTCAGCGGATGAGCATCCGCTAACGTCCATTAACATCCGTCCCTGTTAAGCTCCGTTTTTTTGAACTGAAGAAAACCCTACTTTTCCTCCGTAAAAAAACCCGGAACAGACGAAAAACGGATGTTAGCGGACGAACCGTTAACATCCGATCTGCTGACATCCGTTTTTCATCAAAATATGTAATTTAATATGCATACAATATGCATACAACTTGTCCATGTCAGGCCTGAATACAGTGACAGACATTTTTGAGGAGGTCACACTGAACTGGTTGTCACTCAGCAATAAACAGCATCGGATACGTAGTAAGCAGTTTGTGGGATGGGGGTGGGTTGGCATGGTTAAACCACCCATATGCCAGCATCCATATGCCTGCCACAATTTGTGGATTGTCCACTTGCCACGTCACCTGTCACGTCACCTGCCATGCTGGGGAAAACAAAGACTCATGGGAAAATTCATGAAAAACTGATTAAATAAAGTTCTAAAAAAAACGGACCTATACGGATGAAAAACTGACCAAAACGGATGAAAAACGGATGAAAAACTGATGTGAAAAAGGATGAAAACTGATGTTTACTGACAACAACTGATGATAAAAAAAATGTGACTTAACAGATCTAATGTACGGTCTGCACGTGTGAAAGGGCCGTTAGTATTGGGAAGAGGGGTCAACAGTAACTGTTTCTCATCCAAATGAAACTGGCTATAGAGGATGTGTGTTACAGTAGCAGTAAATGACATTCCCTGAAACAGTGTTGCCAACCGTCCATTTTTTATGGACAGTTCATAAGAAATGGGCACTTTTTCCCCAATTCGTAAATGTCCGTGGTTGCGGGAATGCGCCAGTAAAAATAGCCGAGAACGGTTTGGCTTTGAACTGCACATGGAGATTGGAGGCAGGGGGTGATTGGAGGCAGGGGGTGATGGTGGCACCGCAGAGGGGGATGGAGGCAGGTGTCAATGGAGGCAGGGGGAGATTGGAGGCAGGGGGTGTTAGTGGCAGGGGGTGTTAGTGGCACCACAGAGGGTGGGGGTTGGAGACAGGGGTTGTTGGTGGCACCACAGAGAAGGATGGAGTCAGGGGACGATGGAGGCAGGGGGTGATTGAAGGCAGAGGGTGATTGGAGACAGAGAGTGATTGGAGGCAGAGGGAAATTGTGGCACCGCAGAGGGGGTGAAGGCAGAGGGGGATGGAGGCAGGGGGTGATGTGACTAAATAATTTGCCCTTATTATTTTGAAAATAACAAAAATATGTTTTTTTTTTACCATAATATCTACCTTAACTCACATTGCTATTTGCCTAGCGTAGTTGTTTGTAGCCTAAATACTGAAATTTGCACCTAAAAATTAAATTTAGTAACTTTTGTGAAATGCCAGTAAAAAACTTGGCTGCGCCAGTAAATTTTGGGTGTCGTGCCAGTACATTTCAATCTGGTAGGTTGGCAACACTGCCCTGAAGCTCTGGCTAAAACAGTCACTGGGTCTTGTGGGAGACTTGGTATCTAAAGACAGAAAGTATGCCTGTTGCAATGCCTTTTTAAGTTCAGAGGGACATTTGTGGGAGGGAAGGGAAAGAAAATTAAAAAGCAGAACAATTTTCCACCATGCACTAGGAACATAAGTGGAAGTGATAGAAACAGTAAGGGCCCTTTCACACCAGCGGACGAACGGTCCGCTTTTTCTAAGTCCGTTTACGGACTTAGAATGGTGCCCTATGGGATCACGGCCGTTAGCGGATGAGTATCCGCTAACGTCCGTAATCACCCCCCTCCGACTGGATCCGGTTTTCCAGACGGAAGAAAACCCTATTTTTCTTCCGTCTGGTGGAACGGATCGGATGAATACGGACACATGGTCCGTATTCATCCGATTCCCCATAGGGGAGAGCGCAGAAGAGACAGGGCGGTCCTTGCACAGTGTGCGGAGACCGCACTGTCAGCTGCCAGCTCAGCGGGGATTTTACAGAGGATCCCTGCTGAGCAAACGGGCTAACGGAGCGGGTCCATGACCTCTGGCCTGTGCAGATCGCGCCGTTGTGGCGAGCCTGCCATATTTACGGAGAGTATTTTCACACAAGTAAATGTTTTGTTCATCTCAAGTCATCAATTTATCATTTTGAATAACCCAGTCCATGAAGACTGGAACTATAGTAAAAAAAAAAAACTTTAAAAAAAGTATCTAGGTATCATATTTAAAGTGATTTTTAGAGTATATTTCCAGTGATGTTTTTTTAGATTAGTTTGAAATAGAATGAGGAAGGATTAAAAACATCATTTTGTCTTTTTACTACTATCTGTAATTTTGAGTCGTTTTCATTTTCTGTCCTGGTGCCAATGGCTTCATCAAACAGGAAGTGAAGTGAACCTGCCAACAGCAACACAGTTAGAAATAAAAATACATTATTATAGTAAAGAAAGGCTGTAACCCCTATCCGCTGTGTTTTGTTTGTTTGTTATTTTGTATATTTTTATTTTTCTCAGTTCCTGTATAGTTAACCAATCGTAGCTAAACGAGAACAAAACATTTCTTTAGAGAAGCCCCTGATAGTCATAAAAACTTGAAATGGGGTCTAACCGTTGCCCACTCTATCTAAACTAAAAAAAGTTTTGCCCACACTTCTAAATGTATTTTAATGAAATACAATGCTTTATTATTACACAGGTTGAAAAAGACACAAGCCCATCAAGTTAAAAAACAAAAAACAAATAACAATAAAATGAATTCTCATGCTGATGTCGTATGAGCACTGCTGTGGCCAGTCATCATTTGCAGGATCAATAAAGAGCTTGTCCAGCTGTGAAATGTCACCTAATGGCTTGCTGAATATTGGTTACAACATCTTGGTCCTTCAGCCAGCAATGGAGCAATTGCATAGGGACAGGCAAGCGGCCTCTTAGTGATCCTGTCTCTGGCCTTACCAATTATGCTGCTGGCCATTTTTTGCTACAGGCAAAATCGACTGACTGACAGCGGCCTCAGAATTCTAAAACATCAGTTTTCCCAGAGAACCCTTATAATATGTAACCTGACTTGATCTAAACAGAAAAAAAATCCTACAAAAAAAAAGACAAACAATAACTTCCAGCATGACTCATGTCAGTCACTACATACAAAGCAGCTATGTAAAGCTGCACAAAAGAAAGACAGAACTAAACTTATCTTTAAACAATACTATTCAGACACACACACATACACTTCTCTCTCTTTATTTCATAAGGACAGTATATTAACAAATACACTATAAACAGGTTAATACATTTAAAAAAAGAAAGCCATGACTGCCTTATTTTATAAAAGTTATTTGAGCATGCTCTACCCACATAGAGGTTTATATACCTTGGTAGTTTTGCATTCGTCTAACATAATACCTGTGACAATGATGTAGGATTAATATGTTTCTAAATAGGAAACAAAGGATATTTAGAGATTGAATTAGAATCAGCTGGAACATAGAAAGAATAGAAGTAGTGTGAATAACGAGGGGTGTGGTTTGATGATGGTGAAGTAGAGACACACCAGTTCCCAGGCTCCTCCGTCCTCCCGCCGACTAATCAGAAGAGAAAAGCCGTGCAGACCGGGAACACGAGTACCTTAAGCAGCCTAAAAAACATCTAAACACCCGATCTGCGGGTTAAGAGACTACGGAAAACCATCCGACATACCTGGGATGAAGAGTGAGGGGAAACCTCCTAAAGTCAAGCTTCAACCCGAGATCCAGCAGTACTTCCCACAGACTCGAGCGGCAACAAACCGGCATAGAGAGACTGAGTCACGTAGGAGACTCACGAGAGGGGGGACAAGACTCATCGGAGTTGGGAATGCTGAGAATGCTGCTGCACTCGCTGCCCACTCGAGCGGACATACAAGCACTCCCTACACGGGCAGATATGGAGGCATTAGTAGCACGGATGGAAGAGACGCACCGCATGGATCTGGAAACTGTACGGGGAGAAGTACAGCAACTCGCAGATAAGTGTAAAACATGTTGAAATAACTGGGGCAAAGGGATAGAGGAGGGGGTCAATTGCTTGGAGCGTATTCACGGGCTCAAGCCTCTAGGTTGATCTCCTCAACCCTTAAATTAGAAGAAATCGAAGACCGTAGCAGACGGAGAGAACTTGAGATTTAGAGGGGTACCCAAATCAAATAAAGAGGCATTTCAAGAGAGGTGATAGAGGCAACTATGGACTCCCTCCCCCCTCAGCCCCTTGAATTTGAAAGGCTTCACAGGCATTGGGCCCCATATCGGTAAATCTGAATAGACCAAGAGACGTGATCTGTTGCTTCCACTATTTTTCACAAAAAAACTTATAAAGCTCGAGGGCTCCGGAAGCAGGCGGATAGCATTTGAAGGGGCTTGGATCAATACCAAATTCTTCCCCGGACCTTCTCCTCCCTCCACACTCTACTCCAGCGCAGGGCACATGTCTTATATCCAGTATTGGACAAAGTTAAGAAGGCAGGAGGGACATATTCGTTGGGGATAGCTAATGTAATACCCTAAGTACACTGTCTCTTATTAACAAAACAACCCCACAGTCATTCCAATTACAACTCCCCTCCGAGCTCCCCAACATGTCTATAAATTCAACCAGCACACCATTAGGTCCCAAATTGGTTACAATCTTCCCACTCCATCAGGAACGTCAATAGGCAGGGCAGGACGGGTAAAACGGTGGCCCATTAAAGGAAATAATAAGCAGACTGTGAGTACGGGGGCATTCATATACCCAAAAGGGAACATACATACCAGCTCCTTTGGGGTTAATTTGGAAGGAAAGAGGAACCATCCCCCCCCACCTTTTTTTTTTTATCAAACCCCCCCCTTCATATTGTCCCCCCCTTATCCCCTGCAATCTGAACCCCCCCCCCTACCCCCCCCCCCCCCTTTTTCCCCAGCTGGTACTTTTGTATAGAGGGTCAATGGGATCGGATTAGTTTGTACCCCAAATAGACAGGCGAGGGAGCTTGGTTCCCACAGGCCCCCCGTTATAATATATACATATATATATATATATATATATTATAATTATATTATATTATATATATATCTCCTTCTTTCCCCCCTCCTTTTTTTTTTTTTCCCTTCCTCGTCCCCCCCTCTCGGCCCGCTCAAGGCCCCACCGCCTGATAAGAGCCCCCTGCAGTGCAGCTCTGTTTTTTCTTTTTTTTTTTTTCTCTCCCTTTTGGAAGACTCACAGGTTGAGACGTAAACTCTCACAAGGGATTGCACAATTGCACAATTGGGTATGAACACTGTAAAAGAGGGTGTTTGTAGTGGTATGTTTTTTTTTTTTTTTTTTTTTTTATTATGAAGTTTCATATATGTTTTTTCTTTTTTTTTTTTTTTTTTTATATATGCATTTCTTTGTGTATTTTGGTATTATCTTAGAATTGGTTATATGAATATTTGTTTCAAATGAAATGGTATTCGAAGGACACAGTGGGTAGAAAGGCAGGTAATAAGAATAAGAATTAAGGCACAAGTCCTATCCATAACCCACAACTAATTTGGATGTAAAAGATATTTAAATGTATGTAGTGGGGAAGTGGAAGTAAGGAGTAAGGAGTGAACACAGGAAGGGGTGGGAGCTATTCCCATGCTCTCCCCCCTTAAATATAAATACAACTTTTTTCTTCAAGAAGCACTGCATTATTTTTAAGAAGCACTGTTTTTTTGTTTTTTTTTGCTCTGGGAGGAGCCCGAAGACGGTGAGGGATGGGGTGCGGGGTGGGTGGGGGAGGAGAGTGGAGACGGGGACATAGAATATGGAGAAGTGAAGAGGAGGTGGGACAAACAAAGGGAACATTGGAACCCGGTAACAGGACTGGAAGAGGAGAGAGAGAAAGATGAAAGAGTATAGAGGGTCAGATATGAATATAATTAAGGTGTAGCTTGGATATGTAGCTTGGATATGTAGAATACTATAGAATAAGAAGAAGAAGACCCGGAGGTACAGGGGGAAGATATAGAGAGGTATATGGTATGTTATGTTTTCTCTGGTGGCGGGAAGGGAGGGGGGACGGAAGGAAGGGGGGGGAAGATAGGGAAGCGGAATGAGGAAGGGGAGGTATGATTTGAAATAAGAAGAAATAAGAAGTAATGATTATTTCCCTTTTTGCGGATCTGAGTACCTTTGAAATCTTTATTTCTCTTCTACCCTGGAAACAGTATGATAAATAAAAGCTCGAAGCCCTTGAGAGTTATGAGATAAAAGGACTAATGGAAGGAAAAGCAATGTATGAACTGACAAACTGATAATGCTGTGGAGTGAAAGGGAGAAACTGTAGGGGAGCAAACGAGTTGGTGGGGAGGAGGGAGGAGGGAGGGGAATAGGTTAGAGCTATCTTTACCTAACGGACCAGCCCCTAGAATAGGCTTAACGCACGCCGGACCAGTGGGGGGCGGTCGAAGGTGGGCGATTCCCTTTGGGGTATATAGAAGGGTAGGTAGGAAGGGGAGCAGGGGGTATATACAGAGGAGGGAGGGATAGGGTAGGTGGGGTGTGGGTTTTTTTTTTTTTCCTCTCAGATACAGAGATGGAGGAAATAAAAATAACTTCTCTGAACGCGAAAGGACTTAATGTCCCAGAAAAGCGTAGGATGCTGTTGAATGACCTGCGAAGGTCAGGGACAGATATAGCATACATACAGGAGACACACTTTAGGAAAGGGGGACTCCCATTTCTTCAGAATAGATTCTATCCTTGAGTATACCACGCAGCTAATCAGGAAGCAAAATCTAAGGGAGTATCAATTCTAATTTCCAACATAATCCCCTGGACATTAGAAAACAGCTTCCTAGATCCAAAAGGTAGATTGATTTTCCTGAAAGGGAGTATCGGGGGAATTAAAGTGACTCTGGCCACGATGTACGTGTCAAATGCACACCAACATGTTTTCATGAGGCAGGCAATTACGAAGTTGTTCGAATTTTCATAAGGGAAACTGATTCTTGGAGGGGACTTTAATATCTCCCTAGACCCGAGAATAGAATCTCGTCAATACCAGAGGGGGTGAGGAGGGGAATACAGCGGAAATTACATGAAACGCAACTAGTGGACGTATGGAGGACACTCCATGGAGAAGAGAGGGATTACACCTTCCTCTCCTACCCACATCAAGTTTATTCCCGCATAGATTTGTTTTTGATACCTCATTATCTAACCTCTTCAGTGAATGAGGTGTCCATTGGTAGTATAACGTGGTCAGATCACGCCCCGGTCAGTTTGCGCCTGTCACTGTCTAGCGGGGCACTAGCTCAGGAAAGAAGGTGGCGTTTAAACGAAAGTCTACTACAAGATCCTGAAATTAGAGAAGAGGTGGCTAAAGAGATCACAGCCTATTTTCAAAAAATGACACACCAAGGAGCGACCCGGGAATGGTGTGGGAGGCACACAAGACAGTGATTAGGGGGGTCCTGATTAAGTATGGATCAATTCGGAAAAAGAAGAGAGAGCAACAGGTTAAGAAACTATTAGAAGAAATACAGGAATTAGAACTCCAACACAAAAGGACATTAGATTCCCAAATAGGAAGAGAGATAGGCCAGTTGAGAAGACAGATTACAGAAATCCTACGGTATAAGGCAAAAGCGACTATACAAAGGGGAAGGAAAGTAAACTATGAACTTGGAGACAAATGTAGCAAATTACTGGCCGGGAAACTGAAGAAAAAAAGTTTTTCAACGTATATCCCGCAAATTAAGGGGAAGGAGGGACAGCTAAAGCGGAAGCCAAAAGATATAGCGGAGGAGTTCGGCAAATATTATTCTACCTTGTACAACCTTGTACAAGTACCAACCACTATACCCAAAATGGAGGAATACCTCTCCTCAGTAAATCTACCGAGACTTTCATCACCTGTACGAGACAGTTTAGAATCCCCCATTACAATGGAGGAACTGAACATAATATTAAAAAATGTAAAGACAGGGAAAGCCCCGGGACCGGATGGGTATACAATTAGATACTATAAAGAATTTGCCAATCTGTTGGGTAATCAGATGATAAAGTTCTTTAATGAGGTCGGCCTGGGCGCAGCATTTCTGCCGGACACGTTGTTAGCCCATATTACGGTTATTCCAAAAGAAGGGAAAGATCCGGCGGAGTGCAGCAGCTACAGGCCGATCTCATTGTTAAACACTGACCTACAATTATTTACGAAGATATTGGCAGCCCGGCTCCAGATATGGCTCCCGGAATTGGTAGATATGGACCAGGTTGGATTTGTCCCTACACGGGAAGCAAGGGATAACACAATAAAAGCCCTTAACCTGGTTTACTATGTTAATGAGGGGGGCTTTCCTTGCGTGTTCCTAAATACAGATGCCAAGAAGGCATTTGATAGAGTAAATTGGCACTTTCTTTTCTCTGTGCTGCACCATGTGGGGCTGGGTGATGGTATGATTAGATGGATTGGGAGTGCATACACGACCCCACGTGCCGCAGTAAGAGTGAATGGAATATTCTCAAATCCTTTCAAGATCACCAATGGAACGCGTTAGGGATGCCCCCTCTCACCCCTATTGTTTGCGCTATCCCTGGAACCCCTACTAAATAGAGTACGCCAAAATCCGGACATACAGGGAGTACAGATAGGAGAGCAGATACATAAGGTTTCCGCTTACGCGGATGATCTGTTGTTTTCTATATCTAATCCACATGTTTCACTCCCCAATCTTGTGAAAGAGATTGATAGATATGGCGAACTATCGAATCTGAAAATAAATCAGGTTAAATCTGAGGCGATGAGTGTGGCAATGACATCTCAGTTGAGTAAGACTATACAACAAAATTTTGGGTTTAAATGGAAGAAAGCGCTAAAGTACTTGGGTACCCTGATCCCAGTAAATTTAAAAGATACTTTCAAAATAAATTTTCCCCCACTTTTTTTTTTTTTTTTTTTTTTTTAAATATGTTTTTATTAAGGAAGTTACATAACAGAGAAATCATAAAAAAAAACAGGACATAAAAGCATTTTCTGTGGAACATTGCAGTAGATTAACAGTGTATGTAGAGGTTCTCAGAGAGAACAAATAAGGGGGGAGGGTATAGGTTAAGTGGTCACGGGGTAGGTGAAATAGTAGTGCTTGCAAACAAAAAGGAACAACAAGAGAGGGGGGGGGGGTAGGGGAGGAGGGAGGGAGGGTAGGAGAGATGTCAATCCCGAGGGGATCCTGGTATAGAAAAGACATTTTCTCAAAGTTCAACCATTCAGTAGGAGTGAAAGTATACGACATAAAGGGATTCCATAAGTGATAGAAGCGGTTCTTGCTCGGTTCGTGGGTCAGGTCCGTGTTGAGCCTGTCTTTGTATAAGAGCTGCAACAGTTCCCTTTTAACTTGAGCAGTGGTTGGGCAGTCCGCTGATATCCACTTCTGGAGGATGGCTCTACGGGCTATCAAGAGGCATATCAGAGTCCAGTCCCTGCCCAGGGGGGTGGAGGGAGAGGACCAGGGGAGTAGTATGGGGTCCCAGTACCCAAATATAAGTAGTAACGGGTCCCTGGGTATGCGTAGCAGGGTGACATCGAAAATGTATTGGATGACTTGGTCCCAGAAACTGGCTATGAGGGAACAAGACCAGAACCTGTGAGTCAAGTTAGGTTTGGGTTGTTTACAGAGGGGGCATTCTGGGGTGGCATGGGCTCGGCTGAAGGGGATGTGGGCTCGGTGAACAATCTTAATCTGCGTCTCTCTCCATATTTCGTTAGGGATAAGTCTGTGGATGGTGGTGAGGCCATGCAGGAGCTTCTCCACCAGGTCAGGGTCAGGGAAGTCTTTCGACCAGTTGGCCGCCGAGGTTGAGGCCAGGGGGGGGATGTTGTGCTGGAGGAGGGGATGGTAAATGTCTGAGATTTTGTATGAGGCCCGGGAAATAAGGGTGTCGGTAAGGGAGCTCTGGAACCTTTTTCTGTCATCTCGACAGGCGTTTTTCAGGAAACTAATGCATTGAATATACTGGAATACATGTGACGAAGGGAGAGAAAATTTGTCTGCCAGGGCTCTAAAACCTAGGGGGCGGCCTGAAAGGGGGTCACATAAAGAATAAAAGGATTTGATACCCTTACCCTCCCAGTCGAGGTAGGGCTGGTTATCTAAGCCTGGTTGGAAGCTCGGGTTGCCCAGGATAGGGAGGTATCGTGAGATAGAGGAGGGGACATTGAGGGCCTTCCTGACCTCTCTCCAGGCGATGACTGTATCCCGGAGAAGGAGATTGTGTTGGAGGGGAGGGGGGGCAGATTTCCAATGGCAATGGAGAAGGGCCGTGAGCGAGAAGGGGCGGACCATCGCCGATTCGAGGGGGTAGTTCGAGCACCTGGAGGACTGGGTTATCCAATCCAAGCCTGTTCTCAATAGACATGCCAAGTTATATAGCCTGATGTTGGGAAGGGCAATGCCCCCCTCTCGCCTGGGAAGATGCAGCTTGGTAAATGCTATGCGCGCCCTCTTGCCACGCCAGAGGAACTTGGAAATGGCAGAGTTAATGGATTTAATGTCTTTGTGGCGCAAGAGTAAAGGGATGGTTTGTAGTGGGTACAGTAGGCGTGCAAAACTAACCATCTTGACAAGGTGGCATCTTCCCAGTAGCGAGAGAGGCAGGTCCATCCAGTTGGTCAGTTCTTGGGATATTTTGGTGAGCAGGGGGGGGTAGTTGAGGTGGTATAGGGAGGAGGGTAGTTTGCCTATTTTTATCCCCAGGTAAGTGATATGTGACTTTGCAACGGCGAATAAGGAGTTTTGGGACCAGGAGGGGATAGATAGGGAGCCTATTGGGAGTATTTCGCTCTTGCTATAATTGATACGTAACCCTGAACATTGCCTGAATTCGTCAAAGGTGGTCTTGATAGTGGACATGTCGAGTGAGGGGCTGGATGTGAAGATAAGGACATCGTCTGCAAATAGTGACGTGCGAAGGTCGTGGCCTCCGACATGGATGCCATGTAGGGGGGCGATCTGGGTTAGGTGGCGGGAGAGGGGTTCAAGTGCTATGTTGAAAAGGAGCGGGGAGAGTGGACAGCCTTGCCTCGTGCCTTTGTGCAGCCTGAACTCCTCAGAGAGGAGGCCCGCCGCGACCACTTTCGCGGCAGGGGCAGTGTACATTGATTCTATGAGGTGCGTGAAGGGGCCCGAGAAGCCCATTTTGGACATGACCATGGAGAGCCATTCGAAACTAACGTTATCGAAAGCCTTCTCCGCGTCTAGGGTGATGATGGCGTGGTCTCCTGCCGGGTCATTTTTTGCGTGTTCGAGAGCTAGCATCACCTTCCTGATATTCATGGTGGCCGTCCTACCCTTAACAAAGCCCGACTGTGCGGGGTGAATCAGGGAGGGTATAATGGATGCCAATCTAGTGGCTGCTATCTTGGAGAGGATTTTAACGTCAAGGTTAAGAAGCGAGATGGGCCTATAAGAGCCAGGTTCTAGGGGGTCCTTGCCCTTCTTCTCTAGGAGTTTTACTATGGCCTGATTGCCCGTTGGAAGATAGGACCCACCCGACCATATGTGTGTGTAGACGTTGTGGAGAGGGGGGGACACAGTCGAGCTAAAGGACTTGTAAAATTCTCCGGTGAAACCGTCTGGGCCTGGGGCTTTGGAGGGGGAAAGCTGTTTGATTACGGATTGGACCTCCAGGACAGAGATAGGGGCATTGAGGGCTTCGAGCTGGGTGGGGGTTACCTGGTCCAGGGAGATACGTCGTAGGAAATTGAGGGCTGTCGGCTTATCGATAGGGTCTGAGGCATACAGGGAGGAGTAGAATTGGCGCATAGTATTATTGATACCTTTTGGGGTGTAGTGTATGGAACCCGATGGGTCCCTGAGAGACATGATATGCGTCGGGCGGTTGGGTCCTTTACTTAATCTGGAAAGGAGTCTACCTGCTTTGTTACCAAACTTGTGGAGGGAGGCGTCTAGATGCGCTTTTTGGGTACGTTCGAGGGTGGCTGCCCAGCTATCAAAGGCCTGCTTGGCAGCGAACCAGGCGTTACGGTTGCTGGGGGAGTCATCAGTATAGAGGACCCGCTGGGCCTGATGCAGTGTTGCGCTGGCCTGTTTGTAGCGTCTAAGGGTGTGTTTTTTGAATGTGGCGGCGTAGGCGATTATGCAGCCCCTGAGGAACGCTTTGCCCGCTTCCCAGAAAAGGTTAGGGTTGTCAGCGTGTAACGCGTTATCCGATGCGTATCCCAACCAGGCTTTTTCTAGATGCTGGTGAAAATCTGAGTTATTGTGAAGATAGGAGGGGAACCGCCAGATTCTGGGGTTAGAGGCTAAGTCAGGGTCCTCAAGGGTGGTCGAGACCGGGGCATGGTCCGAGATTGCGATGTCGTGTATGTCAGCTTCCGAGATCAGTGGGAGGAGAGAGTCAGAACAGAAAAGATAGTCCAGTCTCGTGAAGACTTTATGAGGGTGGGAATAAAATGAGAATTCTCTGTCAGCAGGGTGTTTTAGTCGCCATAGATCGTGGAGGTGCAGTGAATCGACCGTCGACGCCAATAATGTCTGGGTGAGAGGAGTCAGAGGAGGACGAGATTGTCTGGTAGAGGACCTGTCATCTATCGGGTGCATGATGGAATTGAAATCCCCGCCTATCAGGTGTGGGCAGGCTGGGTCTCTAAGCGCCCAGGAGGTGAGGTCGCTAAAGAAGGCACTTGTGGGGCTGTTGGGAGCATATACATTGGTGATGGTTACCACCCTGGATCCCAGTTGAATACGGGCCGAGGTGAATCGCCCCTCGGAGTCCGAATCTGAGGACAGAATCTTGCAGGGAAGGTTTTTGTTAATAAGGATTATTACCCCAGCTTTCCGACCACTTGAGTCAGAACCGAGGACTGTGCCTACCCAGAGTTTCCGCAGCCGCGGGAAGTCGGGGGTGGACAGATGGGTTTCCTGAAGGAGGGCGATGTCGGTCTTGAGCCTTTTAAGGTGGCGCAGAACTTTCATCCTCTTATTGGGGGAGCGGAGCCCTTTGACATTCCAGGAGACTATTCTCATGTTGGGAAGACTAACAATGGGGTGTGAGCAGGACGTGGAGGCGAGGAGAATGGGAGCATGGTGCATTGTAGAAGTGGGGTGCAAGGACAGCAGGTGTTGTGGTGGTTTGCTGTGAGAGAGAGCGGGGGTGGTAACGGATCCCTAAAAATGGGCGGAGGGTTGAGAACCAGGGAGGGGGAGATGGGGGGAGGGTGATGGGGGCAAACAAGGTGAACAACAACATTTGGGAACTTCACTTTTTTCCGCATGGAGCCACTGAATAGGCCAGCTCCCAACGCAGGGCTCTCAATGCAGCACTTCACCCGCCGCGACCGATGGGGGGGGTGTAAGCAGCAGGAGCAATGCGTGAGGGGGGGGGGGGGAGGAGCTAGACAGGTTCCTTGCGGAAGAATGGAAAGGCCTACACATGATATATAAACGTATAGGATAACATAATATTAAGGCACAAGTGGAGCTAAGACAACTATTACCGATTGTGCAAGAGAACATAAAACAATGTGAAAACAAAACAGTGTGAAATAAAATGGCATTTTTAGGAGCATAAGAGAAAAGAAAAGGAGACAAACTGGCATAACATCAAAATTGCATTAGGCCTACCGTGGTCCCCCGGGTGAAGGGGGAGGCACGCTGAAGGAGAGGGGCCCAGGAGTGGTCCTGGACGGTTAATGAGCAGCAGAACTGCATCGGGATGGTGTGACCGTCTAGAAGAAAAAAAAAAAAAAAAGAAAAAAAGAGAAGGTTCAAGAAAAAAAAAGTTCAAAAGGATGAGGTGTGTTGACGGTCGGATCCAGATGCCTTGAATCTTTTAGGAGAGTCCTTGCGTGGGCTTCCGTGTTCTAGGGCCCGGTTGGAAGGTGCCGCTCTGGGAGACTGGTTGTGGTGGGGGCTAGAGCGGAGGGATCTCAGGAAGGCCTCAGCTTCGGATGGGTCATGGAAGGAGAGCTGATCTCCGTTGGGTGCTCTGAGTCGAAGTACGGCCGGGAAAGCCAGTGTAAACTTGATTTGCATTCGGTGGAGCTCCGTGCAGGTCTGCTGGAAAGCCTTCCTCCTCTTGGAGACGTCCACGGAGTAGTCCGCAAAGATCAGGATATTCATGCCGTCTATCTGGAGGGTCCTGGACTGCCTGAACTTCTGCAGGATGAGGGATTTTTCTGAATAGTTGAGATATTTGGCGATGACAGGGCGAGGTGACTTGCGATCAGAGTTGAAAAGGCCCATGCGGTGGGCGCGCTCAACAGTGCAGGGGCCCGGCAGGCCCAGGGTCTCGGGGATGCGTCTGGAGCAGAGATCTGAAAGTGCTTGAGGTTGCAGCGATTCAGGGACGCCAATAAAGCGCAGATTGCTCCTCCTGGATCTGTTCTCAAGGTCGTCCAGTTTGTCTAGTATATACTTGTTCGTCTTGTCTTGCGCATGTTCAAAGGATTGGGCCTGGTAAAGATCCTCTTCTATATGTCCGATGCGATTCTCAGCCTCATTCAGCCTGGATGCATGCTCCCCTAGTTGAGCCTGGATTTTCTGTATCCCTGCATTGATGGCTTTTTCCACCGAGGTCGCTATCATGGGGGATAATAGAGCAGCCACGGCCTGGGCCATCAGCTCAATGTTGTGCATATCCCCCGCCTGTGGGGGAGGTGAGGGGATGTGAACAGTCTGAGGGGTAGTTGGAGGGGCTGGTGGTGCACTCACCTCCATTGCAGGTGTCGGATCCACGATCGGATCTACGATCGAATCCGTGTAGGCCAAAGCCGGGGCCTCGATTTGCGGCTGTCCCGTTCGCGCCGCAGCGGCGGCGTACGACCGCGCGCCGCTTTTTTCCAGGTATTTGTCCATCCTCGGGTGGAGGGGGGGATGGCGGATGGTTAGCCCAGGGGTCGGCAGCGGGTTTGCTGGCTTTTATAGGCCGATTTGGGAGCCTGTGTGCGGGAGCTGAAGGAGTGCACAGCTACTCCATGCGGCGCCGGAACCGGAAGCTTCCCCCACTTTTTAACTCCATCAGATCGCTGCTCGAGAAATGGCAAACTGGGTTACATTCATGGTTTGGGTGAATCAGCATAGTTAAAATGAGCATCCTGCCAAAAATGATGTATTTGTTTCAGGCCCTACCAATAACTATACCAATGGCGTTTCTCCAACAAATGAATACCCTGATGATGAAATTTATATGGTCAGGGAAACGACCAAGAGTAAAAAGAGAGTGGATGATGATACCCAAGTGCTTTAGCGGGATGGCAGTGCCAGACATTGCCAAGTACTACCAAGCGGCACATTTGACAAGACTGGTTGATTGGTGTAGACACGGGCAGTACAAACGATGGGTGGATATGGAACAACAGATCAGTAAGATTCCCCTACGGAGAGCTCCGTGGTCCTATAAGGTACTACCAAGTAAACTGAAGAAACACCCCATAATTGGCCCAACGCTGCGAATTGCAGCTAAGGTATGCCAAAATCTAAAATACTCAACAGACCAGTCGCCTCTATTCCCGGTAGTGGGGAACCCAGGTTTTATACCAGCACTAGAGGGAGATGTATTTAATAAATTAAAGGGGAAGGGTGCTGTACAGATCTCACGTTTCCTGCAAACAGAAACCTGGCCATCTATTGAGGCTTTAATGAGATCAGGGGGAAATTTTGAATTAAGTATCTGGCAGGCGCTTCAAGTAAATCACTACCTGAGATCGCTGGGACAGCCGTCCAATTTCCGGAGACAGTTAACAAAATTTGAGACATATTGTGAGGAGGAGGAACCAATATCGCGAGTGGTTTCTAAGATGTATAGAATGTTGATATCCCCTCAGGGGGAGTATGTGATGCCGGGAATTAGGAGATGGGAGAGAGACCTGGGGAGGACCTTTTCACCAATACAGGGGAAACATATAATACATTTGGCATTAAATTCTTCAGTTTGTACGCGACCACAAGAATCTAATTACAAACTTTTGACCCAATGATACTATACCCCAGTAAAACTGCATACATTTTCTGTGGAAAATTCAGAGCTCTGCTGGAGATGTGGCTTGGAGCAAGGAACTATGCTGCATATATTCTGGTCGTGTGTAAAAGTAAGACAATATTGGTCAGAAGTTCAGAGAATTTCTCAAAATAGTACGGAATACCAGATACCAGATGATCCGGCCTTTTTCTTGCTCCATTTGTCACAGATCCCGGTGCAGATCTATAAAAAATCTGTTTTGTGTCATATGATCAATGCTGCTAAAAGTGGAATAACTTTACAGTGGAGAGATACTAGGACACCCTCAATTACGAGATGGCTTAACAGAGTACGGGATATAGGAGCAATGGAGGACCTAGTCCTCTCAGCCCGGAATAAAAGAGAACAGTATACGGAAACTTGGACAGGGTGGAATTTATTTACGTATTCTGAGGAGGGGAAGAGAATGTTGGATGAGGAGAGTGAGGAGTCCCAGCTGAGGGAGAGAGTATAGAGAAGGTAGTAACAGGATAGGAGGGGAATACCTCCATCTCTGGAATGAGGGTTTGGGGGGGGGTGAGCTGGGGTTCTTTTTTTTTTTTGGGATAGGGTGTGGGATGGGAATGTACATAAGGACAAGGACACAGAGTGGAACTAGGTGAAGGAAATGGGTAAGCCAATTTAAGGAGAGAGACTGGAGGGTCTAGGAGGTTTAACTTACCAGTAGAACACTAAGAGGAAGGAGAGATATAGAAGGTCTTTCCGAGTGTTTAGTCCTCTAGTGGCCTCTCGCTATTATTCAGATGGTTGATATGTAGATTTATGGTTTATTGTTAATTGAATTTTTATGTTATGATGAATCCTCTTTGTGATCTTGGATATAAAATAAAAATAAATGATATGAAAAAGAAAAAGAACAGAAGTAAAGTAAACCAAGCCATCAAAATGACTAGAAGACAAACATCTAGGGGTTTGCAAGTTTGCAAGACTGGGCACAGATGATAGGAAATCTTATACTCTACATTGTGACATCAAAAAAAAAAAAAAAAATGTTTTTTGGGTTTACATCCACTTTAAACCACTTATCAGTGACCTCCTATTATCTTTCAACAGTGAGAGACAGTATAACTCAAAGCCACTTGTTATGAGGTAAGGTAAATGAAGAAGTCTCCTTAGCCTGCAGGTGTTTGTATAAATATAACGAGTGTTCCGGGTGTGGTGGGAGCCATTCCTTTATGCGCTGTTTCAAGACCGAAAAAGGTAAACCAGGCGAGACGTTTGGAAAGAGGGATGACGACGGTGAGAGTGGGAAGGATGCGCCCGTTCCTAAATAGGTACCCAGACCAGGAGTCGGCGTTGCCTGCCTATGGGTTGTTCTATTTCTTGTATCGTGCCGTCGGATTCATCAGTGTGCTCGGTGCTGCTGGGTACACTTGAGCACATTGCGGATTGTTTTGAGATTTCCGACAACGGAATTGGTCTTCCTGGGCATTACGATTGATTCCATTGCCATGGAGTGTCGTTTGCCCACGGACAAATTGGTGGCCCTGCGGTCGGAGGTGTCGGGTTGGCGGGTAGGAGGAAGGTTAGGTTAAGGGAACTGCAGTCTCTGTTGGGCAAGCTTAATTTTGCCTGCAGGATTATTCCCATGGGGGGGATATTGTGCCGCCAGCTGTCCTTGGCTACGGCGGGGTCTCTGGCCCTCGTCCCTTTGTTCGCCTGTCAAGGGATCTCAGGGCTGATCTCCGGGGTGGGACGACTTTTTGGCCACCTACAATGTGCGGTCGATGTGGATGTTGGGGCAGGTGACCTCGCCGGAACTGGCGTTGTTCACTGACAGTTCTGGGCTATTGGGCTTACTTTCAGGGAAGGTGGCCCGAGTCTTGAAAGGAAGCGGGTTGGCTGCGGAATTTGGTACTTTTGGAATTGTTTCCAATTGTGCTGGCACTGGAACTCTGGGGTGAGGCTTTTCAGAACCGTAAGGTGCAATTCAACTAAGACAACATGGGGGTGGTGTCGGCTATCAATAGTCTTTCGGCTTCCTCTCTACCAGTGGTGCGCCTGATGCGCCACTTGGTCTTGTTGTGTCTTTGTTTAAATGCTTTAATTTACGCTGTCCACATTCCGGGGGTTACTAACAGGATTGCGGATGCTTTATCTCATTTGCAGTGAACGGAGTTTTACACGTTGGCCCCGGAGGTGGAGCGGCATGGGACGGCTTGTCCACCTGGTCTGTGGAACATGGTGTTGGAGTCACCGCTGGACTGATTCGGGATTCGGTGAGTGTGTCTACTTGGGATGCGTATGCTGGGGTGTGGGAGGAATGGAAGTCTTTGCTTGCAGAGGTAGGGGGCCTTGGTCGGTGTGATGATCTGGTTTCTGTGGTGGTGTACTTTGTGGTGAGGAATTTAGTTCGGGAGGTGTCGGTCATGTCGGTTTTGCAGAAGCTGGCGGGACTGGCATTTTGGTTCAAGCTGTCGGGTTTGACCCTCCAGGTCAGTCAGCGAGGGTGTACTGTGGGGGGACGTTGTGTTCAGGGAGGATTCGCTTTGTATTGAAATACGACGTTCCTACACAGACCAGTTGGGTAGGGGAGCGCACTTGGAGTTGGTTCGGGGTGAGTGGGGCCTTTGCCCTGTCGAGGCATTGACAAGTTTTTCAGTTGTGCGCCCGGGGGTTTTGGGCCCATTTTTGATCTATGCTGACATTTCCTGTTTGTCTCATTTCCAGTTTGTGGCCGTGTTCTGGAAGTGTTTGGGGTTGGCGGGCATGGACCCGGGACAGTACGGGTCCCACTCTTTTTGCATTGGTGCGGCTACTGAGGCGTCTCGTTGGGGGTTGGATGACGCCGCTGTTCGGCGGATCGGTAGGTGGGAGTCCAATAGGTATCGCCTCTACATTAGGCCACATTTGCTGTAGGAGCCAGGTGAGGGAGTTTGGTTTCCTCCCATTCCTTTACCTTTCCTGTTCCTTGTCTGTGTTTTGTGTGTCTCTGTGATTCCTTGTTTGTGGGTGTTTGTACCGTGTTTGTTTTTGTTGCAGATCGTACTGTAGGTGCCTCGTGTGGATCCTGGGGCACTCCTATGTCTACTGCGGGGCCAGGAGGGCTGAGGTGTGGCCTGGGGCTCGGCAGTTGGGAACCCCCCGTCAGGTGGGCAGTGTTTGTTGGATAGGTGTCCGGGGCACGATGTGGGGAGTGGTGGTTCCCGAGGTCACTAGGTTTTCCCGTCTGGATAGGCCCCGGACATCCTGTTGATTCACGCTGGTGGCAATGACCTGGGGGTCAGGGCTTCCAAGGAGCTCATTCGGGATGTGCATTTTGATTTCTTGCGCCTTCGTAGGGAATTTCCTGGCACTCTGTTGGTTCGGTCAGATATTGTGGCTCGCGCTGTGTGGTGCGAGGCTAGATCTGTCGACCGAATCAATAGAGTGAGGGTTAAGGTGAACAAGGAGGTGGGGAAGTTCTTTGTGCGGAATGGGGGTCTGGTCGTTCGTCACCTGGATCTGGAGGAGGAAACCTGGCGTTTCCTTTGTGGCGATGGCGTTCATCTCAACGCTGTGGGGATAGAATTGTGGTTTCTCGGTTTGGAAGATGGGGTGCGTAGGGCTTTTCAGGTGTGGTGGGGCGCACAGGTGTGAGGTGTCTCACCTGTGGTGCTGTGGCGGTTTGGGGTCCTTGGCGGTGATATAAATGGGTTCATTTAGGTAAGCGGTGGGGAACCATTATAGGTATGGTATCCTCGAGTGGGATTCACTGGATAGTGAATGGAGAGCGGTAAGGCCCCTGGGTGGCTGAGGTAAGCTGGGGTTAGGCCCCTGGGGTGGCAGCTCAGCTAGATGGTGTCTCAGACACAATGGTAAGTGCTATGGATGAAATGTTACCGTCAAGGACCTCTAAAGTATTATGTCTGGTTTGTTTGCTCAATTTTGGTATGTTTATTATTGTTATTTAATAATATGTTATTTTGTTAATAAAGGCCGGTTCGGCCATTTTTACCCCAACTATCTAGTTTGTGTTTTGTTCTAAGGTAAAGTGGGTTCTAAGGGGGGATTGGGGTTAAGGTAAGTGGTATGGTTAGCTCTTAGCTACCCTAGTCATGTAAATATACCAGTGAGAATACTGAAATGGCCATACTAAAACATCACCTTCATTGCAAGAAAATTATCAATATACGGTACATAGAAACCAGGACTTACACTGAGTGAAGTGAGAATTGTGTGTTCAAATGAACAATGTCAGCTGTATTTGTAAAAGCAGCTTCTACACTGTAACAAGTTCAGTTATATATAACTTCAGTGTATTGTATAAAACTAGTCATTACTGAAATGTTACATGAATGGACATTTACCAGAGTTTTGAAAGTAGTAACATCAGAACAGTAAACAGAGTTGTTATGCAAGTACCGATAAATAAAACCGGTTTAAAATTGAATGGCACCAATCAATTGTTTGCATTCAAAGTAGTTCTACACTTAAATAAATGTAAGTATTGAAAAATAAATAGATATAAAGATATAATATTTTTACAGGTTGTCCTCAATTAAATGTCTCTCACAGAATCAATATATTTAACATAAACTGAAACATCCTTGAGATCTACTAATGCAAGGCTACATTGTATGTCAAGTTTATATGGTTGTGTCCTGTATATTCCCTTTATAAAGCTTTTTTGTATGGCTATATCCTAGCTATAATCATAATGGCTTCTCTTGTGTGTTCCAAGACATAAATGAATCCCTGTCCTTGGATGTCTAACACATCAATAGAAAATACATTTTACATGAATACAGATTGGAACAACAATTTCATTTCAAACATAGTTAAAATCTATGTTTCAAAGCACCTAAACTGTAATTTTAGGCTTGCCTAAGCCAATCAGGTTAACATTAGGGAAGGTAGTAGGTGCATTAAAGCTAGTGTAAACATACCTGAAACCATTAATAGGCAGATCCTGTAACAGCCTCGTTTGGGGTGATGTGACATGAAGTCTCAGCAGTTATGGATTGGTGTGTAAAAGCCTACCTTTTGTAAATATTAAATAGCATTATGTCTGCTACTGGGCATTGCTATCTTTAATTTGATGTCAACAATATTAGCAGTCTCCAAATATTAATTTACAGTATTCCTTGTCACTCCTTCCTGGCAGCTACATTAAATTATATGTAACGACGTTTTTTTTACTGTGATTGCTGGTACAGCAATGAACACTGTATCAACAATCATTTGGGTCTCCATTCATGAGAGTTGGCTTTCTGTTTAAATGCTGTGATTGGCTACATCTAATCACATCGTACAGAGTGCTGTGAATGGTCCAGGTACCATGTGATAGCTTGTGCTAATCACAGAATCACTACAGAAAGCACAGCTGTTATGAATATAACTCATTCATTACAGTTGTGCATACATTGTGGTCATGTTATCACATAGCGATCACATGATCCATTGGACGCTTAAGGCAGCCAGGTACGTCAAAACATACTTTGCTGTGTCCGGTGGAGCACACCAGTATGCATGTGAGAAGAAACATATATATAAGTTGCTTAACCTACCCGTTACACAGTACTTTTACTGTGGGTTTGTCTTAAAGTGGGTAATTTAGGATGAAAGGTTGCTTTAAGTTACCTTCTCTATTCTGCATTACTCTAGCCACCATATTTTCCAGCTTCTCTGTCCTGCTTAATTCTGTGTAGCTTAGTTAGTCACTCCTACATTGTGATCCATTGTCCCATCCAGGGGCCATATGGCATGCAAAGCCTGTGTAACCACTTTCCCAGGACCCTCTGCTGATGCATACAGCTACCTATTGAGATGGATTACAAAATACGGTTGTACACGGTTATGCACCACACAAACATACTGTATACTTAAAAAAAGCTGGTAGTGGATTCAGAGCCTACATCTATGCATAGGTCCTGGGACAGTGGGTATACAGGCTATGCACACTGTGTGGCCCCTGAATGGCCATGTCCATAATGCCTAACTTTTCTTGCATATACAGTGCCTTGAAAAAGTATTCATACCCCTTGACATTTTCCACATTTTGTCATGTTACAACCAAAAACGTAAATATATTTTATTGGGATTCTATGTGATAGACCAACTCAAAGTGCCACCTAATTGTTAAGTTGAAGGAAAATGATAAATGGCTTTCACAGTTCTGAAAAGTGTGGCATGCATTTGTATTCACCCTCTCTGAGTCAACACTTTATAGAACCACCTTTCGCTGCAATTACAACTGTAAGTCTTTTTGGGTATGCCTAATAGTTGTCTTGTGGTCGTGGACAGATTCTCCCATCTGAGCTGTGGATCTCTTCAGTTCCTCCAGAGTTACCATGGGTCTCTTGGCTACTTCTCTGATTAATGCTCTCCTTACCCAGCCTGTCAGTTTAGGTGGACGGCCATGTCTTGGTAGTAGGGATGAGCCGAACACCCCCGCGTTCGGTTCGCACCAGAATCGTCGAACAGACCGCACGTTTGCACGAACATTTAGAACCCCATTGAAGTCTATGGACTCGAACGTTCAAATTCAAAAGTGCTCATTTTAAAGCCAAATATTCAAGTTATTGTTGGAAAACATCTTTAAGAACCTGGGTCTTGCCCCAGGGAACATGTATCAATGGAAAAAAAAGTTTTAAAAACTGTCGTTTTTTCTGGAGCAGCGATTTTAATGATTCTTAACCACTTCAGGCCGGCGCTATCGTCAAAAGACGTCTACAGCGCCGACCTGAGGTGCCATGTGGACGTCTCTTTGGACGGCTTTTGTGTGCATTACCCGCGCGCGCCGCTGGGTGGCGCACAGCGGGTAAACACTGTGCCGTCGCATCGCTGGGAAGCCGATGCGTGTGCCTGGCGGCTGTGATGTCCGCGGGTACACGTGATCGGCAGTCCCAGCAGGTGACAGCAGGGACGTGGAGCTCTGTGTGTAAACACAGAGCTCCACGTGCTGTCAGGGAGAGAGGAGACCGATCTGTGTCCCTTGTACATAGGGACACAGCGTCGGTCACCTCCCCCAGTCACCCCCCTCCCCCCACACAGTTAGAACACACCCAAGGAATACATTTAACCCCTTCCTCACCCCCTAGTGTTAACCCATTCCCTGCCAGTCACATTTATACAGTAATTAGTGCATTTTTATAGCACTGATCGCTGTATAAATGTGAATGGTCCCAAAATTGTGTCAAAAGTGTCCGATATGTCGCCGCAATATCGCAGGCCTGACAAAAAAAATCGCAGATCTCCGCTATTACTAGTAAAAAATAAAAAAATAAATCATAAATCTATCCCCTATTTTGTAGGCGCTATAACTTTTGCGTAAACCAATCAATAAACGCTTATTGCAATTTTTTTTTAACAAAAATATGTAGAAGAATACGTATCAGCTTAAACTGAGGGAAAAATATATATATTTTTTTTAAATTGGGATATTATTATAACAAAAAGTAAAAAATATTGGGGTAGATTCACATAGATCAGTGGATCTTTTGATCCGTGTGATCTATCTTATTTATGATCCGCCAGCGCCAGTTTTTGAGGCAAGTGCTGTATTCAGAAAGCACTTGCCTCGTAAGTTGCCCTGGCAGATCGTAAATCCCCCGGCGGAATGCAAATTCCGCGGCTAGGGGGAGTTTACTATTTAAATCAGGCGTGTCCCCACGCTGATCGTACTGCGCATGCGCCGCCAGCTAAATTTCCCAGCGTGCATTGCTCCAAATGACGTCGCAAGGACGTCATTGGTTTCGACGTTAACGCAATTTACGTATGGCCGTATTCGCGAACGACTTACGTAAACGACGTAAAAATTTCAAAACTCGACGCGGGAACGACGGCCATACTTAACATAGGATACGCCGCAGTTACCCCTCATATAGCAGGGGTAACTATCCGCCGGAAAAAGACGAACGCAAACGACGTAAAAAAAGAACGACGGCCGGCCGCTCGTTTCTGATTTGGCGGTTCTCCTCATTTGCATATTCGTCGCGTATAATGACGGAAGCGCCACCTAGCGGCCGGCGGGAGATTGCAGCCTAAGATCCGACAGTGTAAGTCACTTACACCTGTCAGGTCTAAGGGAGATCTATGCGGAACCTGATTCGATTAATCAGCCGCATAGATCTGAGCGTCGGATCTCAGAGATACGACGGTGTATCAGTAGATACACCGTCGTATCTCTATGTGAATCTACCCCATTGTGTTTTTTTTCAAAATGTTCTGTCTTTTTCTGTTTTTAGCGCAAAAAATTAAAATCTCAGAGATGATCAAATACCACCAAAAGCACCTTGTCCCCATGTTGATGGGGACAAGGGTCTCATCCCCACAACCCTTGCCCGGTGGTTGTGGGGGTATGCAGGCAGGGGGCTTATCAGAATCTGGAAGACCCCTTTAACAAAGGGGACCCCCAGATCCTGCCCCTCCCTGTGTGAAATGGTAATGGGGTACACTGTACCCCTACCATTTCACGAAGGAAGTGTAAATAGTAGTTGTCTGAAAAAAAAACACACACACCGTAGAACAAAATATTTTATTACTTAAACCAAATAAAAATCCAGCGGTGAAAATAGACGATCGATGCTGCTCCCTGCTCCAACGTTGTCTTCTATCCAGCGCCGGGTGATCGGTCCAGCGACGGGTGATCTCTCCAGCGACGGCCGGTTGGTCCAGCGATGAGAAGATCCATCCATTCAGAGCACAGCTCCGCGAATGACGTGCCGGAGCTTGACCTTTCTTTTATAGGGGAGGCGGGCCACGCGTCACGTGACCCCATCCCCCTCTGACGCACACTGTGCTACGTCACTGGGACAGCCCTATTCCTTACTAACTCCACGCCATTTTTTTTTTTAATTTGGGGTGGAGTTCCCCTAAAATCCACACCAGAACTGAAGGGTCTGGTTATGGATATTTGGGGGGAACCCCACGTTATTTTTTTTAAAAAAAATTGACGGCGGGGTTCCCCTTAATATCTATACCAGACCGAAAGGGTCTGGTTATTGAATTTGGGGGCACCTCCACGCATTTTTTTATTTATTTTTTTACTAAAAGTCTGTGTCCCATTGACTTCAATGGGGTTCGGAGTTCGGGTTCGGGTTCGGACCCGAACCCGAACATCCAGGTGTCCGCTCAACTCTATTTACGACGAAACAATGTCCGTATAGTGGGGCTCCCAGAAAAAACGGAGGGGAGGGTCCCCACTAAATTCATTGAACAATGGCTTTTACAGGTGTTTGGGAAGGAGGCCTTTACCCTGTTGTATTCGGTGGAGCGGGCGCACAGAGTGCCAACTAGGCCCCTCTCGCCAGGGAACCCACCACGCACTATAATTGCCAGGTTTCTCAATTACAAGGATAAAGAAATTCCTGCGCAGACAGGCAAGGGAGCGACGCAATATCCTGTTTAATGGAGCCCGTGTCTAATTTTATCCTGATTATTCAGCGGAAATACAGAAGCGAAGAGCGAAATTCTCTGATGTCAAGAAAAGATTGCAACGGCACCATGCCACATACACCATGCTGTTCCCGGCAAAACTCTGAATCATAGCGGGCGGACAGTCCCATTTCTTTGAATCGGTGGCTGATGCATCATCTTGGCTGGACGCCAACGAACATGTTATTCGTCAGGCAGACAGGGGAGCAGCGGTAGAGCAGGATTGATCTATAACCCTCGCAGATTCCGGATCGGTACTGGTCAGTTTTACCAAGTAACTGGGAAGTCACAACCTACTGTTTTTTCCACCAGCGTTGTGAGCAAGTGAATTCATTTAACAGGCAAACTAGCTTTTCCTATTTTTGCCCTTTTGAAAGATTTACGCAAGTTGCATTTGAAGTGCAGGGCCGTGTTTAGCCTGACCCACAGTTTTTCTTTGTCTGTTTTTTGATTTTTGTTTTCTCTTTTTCTTTTGCCTCTGCAACCCCCTGCCCTATGTCCTGCGGCATGGAGGGCTCTCCTTGCGGACACTGGGGTGTCTTGTTTACTGGTTGCATACATGTTTTTGTTCTCTTTGTTCTGTTCTTTTATTATGACAGCTGCAGCTCCAAACAGTGTTTATGTGCTCACAGGAAACTCTTGAATCTGAGGGGACTTAGCATGTGTGTCTCCCTGATTTCAGGTATTTTGTTTTTGTTACACTTGGCGCATTGGACCTCTGCTCACCCTATAGCGCCTAGGGTACACATGTTACTTTACCTTTTTCTGGCCATAAGACTGCCTTATAATGAGTACTGTCCCATTGCTTTCCTGGAACATTAGAGGAGTCCAGTGCCCCTAAAGCGCACCATGGTCACTACTATTTTGAAGAAATACTCCCCTGCCATATATGTCCTGCAGGAGACTCACCTTGTGCCAGACACGGTTTCCTGCCTGGGTTTTTCCTGGGTGGGATGGGCCTACCACTCAACTCATACCTCCTATTCTAGGGGGGTGAGTGTGTTGGTCCATAAGGCCCTGGAGTTTCTTCTGTTGGACGAATTGATAGATGATGAAGGATGCTTTGTGGTTTTGTTGTGTAAAATTTGTCAACTGAAATGTATACTTGCTGCTGTGTATGTGCCCCCTCCATTTAACTCTGAGGTATTACGGATATTGTTGATGTACCAGTTGGGCCACCCTGATGTGCCGTTTATTATTATGGGTGATTTCAACTGCTATATGGATCCTGTCATGGACAAACATCCGCCTCCAGTGGCTTCCCACAACAGAGCTCGAACAGCACTGCGGAAGTTCACGGAGGAGGTGGGCTGGATTGACCAGCAGCAAAAGTTGTTCTCATGTTTTTCTAAAACTCACCTTTCCCTGTCTCGTATTGACTTATGCTTATGCTCGCCCCAAGCAGCCAACCTGTTGGAGGATCTTAAATACCTGGTGAGAGGGGTATTGGATCATTACCCCCTTTTAGTATCCCTGATTGTTAGGCCGGCTGCGGATCTGCCTAGGGCTCCGTGGAAGCTTAATGCATTTTGGCTTAATTTATTCCCTTCCCACGAACGGGTTGCGGATGAGATTTCTGGGCTTTGGCGGTGCCATGAGGATCATTCTGATTTAGGATTAACCTGGGAGACGTTTAAAGCGTTTCTCCGGGGAATCTTGATCACAGAGGTTACGGGTATCAAGTCCAAAATGAATGGTGTTCGGGAAAAATCTGAACAATTGGTGAGCACTGGTTAGCGGCAGAATTTATTGCAGACCCTTCTGATACGACTAGAGAGGCGTGGGTGGCCGCACAGGAGGCAGTGGATAGGATCACTAGGGAGGCGGCTGACAGAAAACGCTTTTTTAATAAACAAGCTTTCTTCGAGGAGGGTGAACAGACAGGCCGTTTGCTAGCAAAAATAGTGAAGGCATCCCAAACTTCCCCTTCCATTGGTGCACTGCACACTGGAGAGGGGAGGTTAGTGAATACCCCTATGCAAATTATGGAGGAGTTGGTTAGGGTCTATTCTGACTTGTACAGGTCCCAGGTGACTTATTCGGCCATGGAGCTACAGAAATACTTGCAGGGAATTGAGCTGCCCTGTTTGTCGGCTACCCAGCAGGCATTCCTGGACTCCCCAATTTAGCTAGAGGAGTTACAAGAGGCTCTCAGTTTCTTTCCTAATTCTAAAGCCCCAGAGGATGATGGTCTTCCCATGGAAGTTTTCAAACAGTATGGGGATATTATCCTGCCGCACTTGCTCAAGGTTCTTAATTATGCCAGGAAAAAACAGTGTTTACCAGATTCTATGACCAGAGCTAGTATTGTTCTCCTTTTTAAAACCAGGTAAGGACCCACTTGACCCGGTCTCATACAGGCCAATTTCGCTCTTACAGAGCAACATTTATATTCTAGTGAAGGTCCTGGCTCTGAGACTCAACAGGGTCATCTCCTTTATCATCCACTCAGATCAGTCTGGCTTCATGCCCCAAAAGTGCACAGCCATTAATCTCCGCAGACTCTATCTGAACATTCAGACGCAGTCGGAACACATGGGGAATAGAGCCCTATTATCACTAGATGCCATTGAGCCCATGGCAGCCTTGATTAGAGCAAACCAGAAGGTGAGGGGCCTACAATACGGGGGGATTCAGGAGAAGATTATGTTGTACGCCGATGACACCATGTTGCTTTTGGGTGACACGGATGGCTCTCTGAGGGAGGCTATGGAGGTATTTGGCAGGTTTGGGTCCTATTCCGCCCTTGTCATTAACTGGACCAAGTCCTCTCTTCTGCTGCTGAATGATGTTCTGGGTGGCGGAGAGCAGACGATACACAAGGTACTGGTGTCCACTGGATTCAAGTATCTTGGCATCCAGGTTACTTCCGAACCGCGTGATTTTTTCTACCTTAACTTGATACCGCTATTAAATAGAATTCGAGATAAAGTTAAAATCTGGTCCCGTCTTAAGATGTCCCTGGTGGGCAGGGTTAATCTTATTAAAATGATTTTCATGCCCCAGCTCTTATACCTCCTACACAATACTTCTATTGTCATCCCTCTAAAAATGTTCAGGATTATTAATTACCTTTTTAGGACCTTCATTTGGCAGGCCAAGTCTCCTAGGGTGAAACTGGAGCAGTTTCAAAAGCCTAAGACGGCCTTGCGCTCCCTAATCCTTGGGTCTACTATTTGGCAGCTCAGGCACAGCACATTGCCAGGGTCATGCCACAGAGGCGGGATCTTGAGGGGAGTGGTGGGCAGCCGGATACCATTAGGGCCCTGATGTGCTCGACAGCGTACCTACTGGTATGGAGGCCTTGACGTATGCATTATCCAACAAACGGTTTCCCACATATGTGCTGCTGCAAAAAATTTGGAACAAACTTAGAGAGTTGCAGGAGATTGAGGGGTTTACAGGTTACATCCCGATATGGGAACTATGAGGAGTTGCTCTCACTGGATTGCGGAGCGGGGTGGAGGAGGCATGGTGTCACACATATGAGACATATTTTTGAGGCGGGTGAGTTGATCCCCTTCCCAGAACTGAGGGAGCAGTTTCACCTCCCGCAGTCCATGCTCTTCTACTACATGCAGTTGCAACATGCAGTGATGGCACAGGCGGGGGGGCCCCGTGGGTTCTTTCGCATACACCAATATTCAAATTTATGGCTGAGGTGTCCCAGTTTAAGGGCTTTATTTCTAGCGCCTACTCCATGATTCTCAATATGTACTTGAAGGATTTTCCCCTTGCGATATCGACTAGGTGGGAGAGGGAATTTCGGACATTCAAAGATGAGCAATGGGAGGAGGCACTTCAGGCAGTGCGGTTGTGCTCCTTGAATGTGGCCCAACGGTTATCTCAACTGTACATTGTTCTCAGAGTGCACTATACGCCCGACAGTGTTTATCTGACTTCCATACCTATTGACCCGAAACCATGCCTTCTTGGGATTATGGACGATATCCATATGGACGATAATAGCAGACAGGCCATATTGAGAGCTCTATTTCAGGCCCGTAGATTAATCCTTCGGCATTGGAAGGCGGTTGATCCCCCAATGTTGAAGGAATGGATTACTCAAATGGGCGACACCATAAGAATGGAGAAGTATGTCTATCAACATAGGGGCTGTTCGAGAAAATTTGAGCGGATGTGGGCCCCATGGTTGGATACCCCTGGCCTTTGCCCGGTCGATTTGGTTATGGTAGTGGGGTGATCAGCCGTGATACAGAGAGGGCGGGGAGTAAGAATCATTGCTTATGTGTGTTTCAAGCGCTGGGGTGTTTTTTTTACGGGACTAGAACATTTAAATAGTAGTGTCAGACATGTGTAATATGTTATGGCAGAGGCTGTTGTGCAAACTGTTTAATTGTATTTTTTTTTTGAGCTGTCATCTGAACTGTTGGATTGATTTGGTGTTCTAAATGTGAGCCGTGAACTTGCTGTGAATTTATTTTCTGTTCATTTCAATAAACATATTTGATTTAAAAATAAAATAAAATAATGGAGTTAAGGGGCTGGATCTCAAGGATAATAAATCTTTGTGGATGTAGTTGTCCCAAATTCGCAGTGTAGTGGAAGTCACAAGGGGCAATAAGTCCGCAGGGGGTCTGTATGTCGGGTGTGTCCATGGAAGGGATGTGAGGTCGGGAGATATTTGGTCATTTTCTAATGACGTTCATAATTTAGTGGAGGAACCGTGGTGCCAATATACTATTCTGATCAACAATGCAGCGTGAAAGTACAGCCGTAAGTCAGGGAGGGCAACACCCCCTCTACTTTTAGATAAAGTTAAAACGGGATTTGAATTCCAAGATACTTGACAGCTTTTTGCTGCCATTTAAATTCAAATGAGGATTGAACCTGGGTTACTGTAGGTTTGGGTAGGGAGATGTTAAGGGCCTCAGTTTTGTCGTAATTTACTTTAAAGTTACTAGCCAGTCCAAACTCTGTGAATGCCTCGATAATGGCTGGTATAGATGTGTGGGGCATAGTAACATATAATAAGAGGTCGTCCGCATATAGGGACAGTTTATATTGACGATGGCCAATAGATATACCCTGAATATTAGAGTTGTGCAGGATGGCCGTGGCTAGATGCTCTATTGTGAGAATGTATAACAATGGCGACAGGGACATCCCTGGCGGGTTCCGTTACGAATCCATATTGGGTCAGATAGCAGGCCATTAGATCGGATCCTGTTTAAAAAGAGGGGGGTTGGGACTTTGAATGAGGCATATAGCAATCTTGCCATAGGCCTCCATCCCTGTAAGTGGATAAAAATGGTAAAAGTGGGACTTTGAATGAGATGCGATTTTAGCAAATATGCAATTAAATATAAACATGGAAAATAAATTATATGTAACCATGTGACCAGGCTCAGAATTGTCAACCAAAAAGCACTAAACCAAATTAAACTAACTGATGTAAGTAAAAACAGAGGTTTAGTTGCAAGTATTTGCAAATACCTTGGAAGCTGCAGCGCCAACTCCACGGCACTCTGCATGGCTGCAGTCCTATCTATAAATTTAAGGTCTCCTGAAAGGGAGCCCAGGTGTGCTAATCACCAGGCAGAGGACAGGTGAGGACCTAAAGCCCGCCCCTACCTAGAGTTGGTATGGCAAATAAGAGCACTGGAAAAAAAGAAAAAAGAAAAAAGTAGGAGTGGAACAAGGACTGCCCAAAAAAACAAAATACCACCAGACTAGAGGCAGACCAACTCCAACTGGGTCCGCCAGTAAAAAAATGACAATGCATTAAAGAACTGATCAGTGGTAAATCTGTGCAGGCACTCCATTCCACTCCTAAATTAGATCGGATCCTTGCCGTAGGGTTGTTATAGAGAGTCAGGATCTCGCAGAGCATGTTGGGTCCAAGGCCCACTTGTTGAAGAACCTGGTCGAATGCTTTTACGGCATCGACCGAGATCAGGCAAGCTGGGATTCTACATTTTTGGGCATATTCCATCAGGGAAATAGTTTTGAGAATGTTATCCCTTGGCCTCCCTCTTTGGGGTGAACCCCACCTGGTCAAGATGTATTAGGTCTGGTATCGCTGGCAGGAGGCGATTGGCCAGTAGCTTGGAGTATAAGCGGATGTCAATGTTAGTGAGAGAAATGGGGCGAAAGCTACTGCACAATGTAGGATCTTTCCCGAGTTTTGGAAAAACTATGATATGGGCTTCCAGAGCCTTTCTCGGGAAAGGTGAATCCCTAGAGATGTTATTATACATCTTTATAAGAAGTGGTGTAAGGGAATCACGGAAGGATTTATAGAAACGGGTTGAGTATCCGTCTGGGCCTGGACATTTGTTAGGTTTGAGGGAGGCTATTGCCAGCACAAGTTCATCCTCGATAAATGGTCAATTGAGGGGAGGTTGTATAGTGAGTTGTAGAATGAACAAAACAATTTGTTAATTTCCTTAGGATGATGGATGAGTAGGCCATCAGGTTTCTTGAGTTAAGGAATGGAAGCAATGATATTTTTAGCATGGAGGGCTCTAGCCGACATTCTACCTGGTTTGTTAGCTTTGACATAAACCAGTTTACGCGATATGTCCCTAATGGACAAGGCCTTCTGTTCAAACAAGTTCAACAGTTTAAGTCTTGTGTCGGATAAGGCAAGTTGGGTGGTCAGGGATTGAATACATTTATGGGAATGTTCCAGGTTAGCAATCCGAAGAGACAGATCCTTAATCTGGGCAAGATGTAGACGTTTGAGTCTAGAGCCATGTTTAATAAAGACCCTGTGTAATACGCATTTCAATGCTTCCCATTGTATGGGAGTAGAAGTATCTTGCTTGATCGAGGGACCGGCTGGAACAGTATTCAGTGCTAACCAGTCAGGTATGTCAATGGGTTCGGTGTCCAGAAAGCAAAAAACATCCGGCAGTTGCCTGTGGTCATTCACGAAGATGCTGTCGTTGCGTAGACGGATAGTAAGGCCAAAAGGGTAGTTCCATACATATGTGCCAACACAGTCCCTAGTTTTATCTAGTAAAGGTTTCATTTGACGTCTCATGTACAAAGTTCTGCGAGACAGATCCGGAAGGATGTGTATTGTAGCCCCATCTAAGTGATATGGGCCCCTGTTCCAGGCGCGGCACATTATTTCCTCTTTCATGAGAAAAAGATGCACCCTGCACAACACATCTCTGGGCTGGGTGCCTTCTCCCCCACTAGGAATGTTCACTATGTGTATCCTATCCAATTCGATGGGTGCAGAGACAGGCCTGCCCAAGATTTCATTAAATATGCCACTAACAGTGTCCCGTAAGTCTGCTGCTCTAAATTGTCTCAGGGATGCCACGTAGCTTTATATTATTTCGCCTAATTGTCATGTTGCAGTCGCAGATGGGTCATAGCGGCCTGATATTGTTTGTGCATACCTTCCATAGAGTCTAGCCTGTATAGTATTGCATCTCTGTCCGTAGATAGAATTTCAACAGAGTTTTCAAGCTTCTGCGCATTCTGCGATATGTTAGTTATGTCTTGACACAGGGATGATACCATCCTGGTCGCAATAGTTTCCATGTCTTGTCTCGTGGGTAGGGACAATAGAATAGCTGACATCTCTGCAGGAGATAATACAGCATGAGAGCATAGGCCAGAGAGAGCGCCATGATCTATGGAACCAGCAGACATGCTAGGTTGATCCTGGCAGGTAGGTAGATCCTCTCACAACAACACAGGTACGCCAGAGATGCTGGAGCTTGGACCAGAGGGTCCTTTGGTAGTAGCAGGGGAAAGCGGAGGGGAACTGACTACCTGTGCAGTAGCTGTGGTGTGTCCCTCTTGGCGGGTTCTGGCGCCATCTTGTCCCTGGAGGTCGACCTAGTTCTCGGTGTTTCTGGGGTGAAGTAGTGCTGGATGTCAGCAGGATTTGTTCCGCGGAGGTCTCCGTGTTTGGGGCCCTTTCTGGACGTGGCCATCTCAGGCAAGAGCGGGCGAGAAACAGGCATATGGTTTGGAGCTCAGACAATGCAATTTCACGCTGTCATAATGTATCTATTTCCCCAATCACTGAAGTTTTAGATGGGGATAGCGTTCTGGCAGGCCAGGACGTTGTGATGACCAAGTGGGGCCCACATCGAGCAGGGGCAAGGCTGGGAGAGCAAGGGCACCTGTCTGGGTGTTTCAAGATGGCCGCCACTTACTTGGAAGATTCAGGGGTCACCCACAGGCATCTGCTCATATGTGGCTCTGCAATGGTTGTGAGGAGTGGTATGTAGGCTGGTCGGCTATAGGGGCTATGGGAGAAGGCAGCCTGAAAGTTCAGGAGGCCCGGATCGTTTGTAAACCTAGAGCCTGGGCTGGGAGTACAAAGATGGCCGCTGTTCTATGAGTAGGCCGGAGCCGCAGACTTTCCTAATGGCCACCGCCGTGCGGAGAAGCGCCACTCCGTTTGGTGCAGGAAAGCCCACAATTCCAGGGCTTTGGACGGAGCTAAAGGTAACCACGTCCTGCTCTCTGTTGCGTCAGGCTACGCCCCACTGTGATCCTTTTTTTAAAGGGATTTCTCAATGTCTTTTCTACAGTAAATAATAACAAAAAATGGATACTGACCTCCCTCTCACAATCTACTGTAAGGCTTGTGCAATGTTTATATCATTTCTAGCAGCCGTGGAATTTTAAATGCTTCAGAAAGCCACTAAAGAATGGAAAGTGTGTTATCTGAAGCATTACAAGGTGAAAATAATATGAATAAGCCTAAAAAAAAAAAAAAAAAAAAAAAAAGCAAACACATGATGCCATCTAATGCCCCATACACACGATCGGAATTTGCGATGGAAAAAGTCAGACAAACCTTTTCCATCGGAAATTCCGACCATGTGTATGCCCCATCGGAGTTATTCTATCGGAAATTCCAATGAATTCCATCCGATGGAATTCCGTCAGGATTCCAATGTGAATTTGGTCGGACAAAGGTCCGATCCTGTGTACGGGGCATAAGAACTAGTAAGCTGGAATATGTTAATTTTGAAATATATTGTTTCTGGGTTTAGCTACACATTATAAAATATTGATAGTATCTTTTAGATTTTAGTATAATAAAACTATTATAGTTCTCTTAATAAGTTAAAATAAAATATAAAAACAAAATTGGCAAATTGGTTGTTGACATAAAGACATGAAAAAAATCCACATTTGCCTAAATTTTTTTTCCTTTTTTTACATTATTGAGAGTAATCAATCACAAAATGTCACATGGTTATTGATATTTTATCCATATGTCTTTCTGTAATATAAACAAATGAGACACTCATCTAAGACTTGCTATTTGTAAATGACCATACATTTAATAAAACATACTTGTCATTTGTAAAATAGCAGTCTGGGGGTTTGTTGGCTGGGGGATAATTACATTTCACTGTTTAGTGAGATGATCCCCTTTTATTTGCTATAATATTTATGTTAAGAGGTCTCATAATTTTCAATAAACCTGCTGTGACCAACCAGGGAAAAGAATAAGTGGGCCAGTGCTGAGAAAATGTATAGAGAAAGAGGAGCAGCTGAAGAAGGCGTCTAATGGTATTTCTTTGTGTACGTCACTTAGAGCTGTTCTCAGCTATGCAATTTCACTGATATTAGAATACCTGCAGTGATAGTAATAATTGCGATGTCCCTTGTTGTGTTCTTAAATCACTTATTATTCAGTCCTTGCAGATGGGTTTTGAGCAAACTAGCACATCCACATGTTACTTTTGTACATCATTAAATAGCAACTATAATAGTTCGGGGTCCATTTTATTTAAATTTTTATTTTTTCCAATCTCAGACATTTGTGCACTGTTGTTGCACATTTCCATTTTTTATATAGTCACAATTCTACTTTTACAAACATGAATGAATGAAAAGTGAATTCCAAGAACATTATGGGTTAAATAAGGAGATACTGTAATAAACAACTGCACCCCATGTTAATCTCACTTAGAAGTTAATTATAAAAATGTTCTCCCGTATTTAACTTCCTGCCGTTTACACAGTATGAGCTACAAAATCAACACATTTTACCACCAGGTTTCAAAACAAGCTCAACAGTAACAAAATCAACTTGCAGAACTTTTTTCTTATGGTTTTGTATTATTATATTGCTATAGCATTATTTTTATTGTCCATCAGTACTGGGAAACTTTTGACTTCTCTATCCTCTTTCTATGTTCATCTAAAAAAAATAGCTGAAAAATATACTATTGAAAGAGTAAGAGGTAGGAAGTTTAATAAAAAATGGTCAAAATGGTCAGCGTATATCTGCTCTAGAGAATATGGCTGTGCACTGGTGGAGGCAGAATAGAGGAATATTTTTTTTTTCTTTGTTTTGATTTGATTTGTTTTTGGTTTGTTTGTTTTGTTTTTTTGCTTTGCCTGCTTGATAAATAGGCAGGACGATGAAGATTATCTATACCGTCAGTATATTTAGAAAATAATTTTTTTTGGAACTGAAATATTCTGTAAATTCCTTAGAATTTGTGATATGTTACATATGTGACACGTATGCAATTGAAGTATGTTTATTTGTATAAAATTGATTAAAAAACAATAATATATATATATATATATAATTTTCTCATGGATCTTCCAGCCACTCCCAGTCACAGAGAGTTTATTGTGTTAGGTGATTTCAAGTGCTAAGGATTATTGTCAGGGTGCTGTTCAGAAATACACGATCGGAATTTCCAACAACAAATGCTCGATGTGAGCTTTTGGTAGAAAATTCTGACCGTGTGTATGCTCCATCGGACATTTGCTGTCGGAATTTCCAACAACAAATGTTTAAGAATTGGTTCTCAATTTTTCCAACAACAAAAGTTCTTGTTGGAAATTCCGACGCACAAAAATCCTACACATGCTTGGAATCATTGAACTTAATTTTTCTCGGCTCGGCGTAGTGTTGTACATGACCGCATTCTTGACGTTCGGAATTTCCGACAAAATTTGTGTGACCGTGTGTATGCAACACAAGTTTAAGCCAACATTCAGTCGGAAAAAAATCCACGGTTTTGTTGCCGGAATGTCCGATCATGTGTACGTGGCATAAGAATGAGCGGGTGCTGAAAAGGAGTCAGAAGAATAAATATCTGCAAGTGCTGAAGAAAAGACTTGGCAAAGTTGGCAATACTTTACATGGCCATGCACGTTTGTATAAATGTTTGCACTGGCGCAGGTTTACGCAAACCTCCAGCCAGAACTGGCGCCAAATGCCCTATATAAAGTCGGTGGCTGCACTTAGACTTTGCTGGATGATCTTTGGCTACCAGTACTCCTTACTCCTGTGTTTCATGTATTCTTAAACTACCTGTTACTGACTCGGCTTGCCTCTGGACTGCCTGATCCCTGGTTTTGACCCCTGCATGCTCTAAGGACTCTGCTTCTCCTGTACTACTGTGTATGACCCTGGCTTGCTCCTACTACCCTTCTGCATACTCCTTGGCTTGCCTTCCTGTGTATGACTTTGGCTCTCATCCTGACTTCACCTCTTCAGTCCTGTCCCGCCAGCCTGCTCCCGCTTCTTCCTTGTTTGCTACCTTGCCTGTGGTCGCTGCCCTGATTCAGCGACACACCGGGGCTATGGAGGGTCAGCCATCTGCCCTGACAGACCAGCTATCCTGTTCCTCTGCGCTGTAAACTGCTTCTAGTGGATCTACCTAAATGGCACCAGTGTTTCTTTGAGTCTAGAACTCACTGTTCCCACTTTAAGGGGAAGCCCTTTCATCAAATCAGCCTTAGGCCAGGTACGTAACAATTTTTATAATCAAGTCAGTAATGGCTCTATATAGAAAAGTGGGAGGATCGCAAATCCTAGTCATAGAATGGTATCTGTCAAAGATCACCTTGATGGGAAACCAGGTACAGGTATATCCGAGACACAAGCACTGGCAAGTGGAAAACATCCAGTAGTGCTGCTATGTACAACATCACTAAAGCTAAAGTAAATTAAAACAGTAAGTGAGTAAACAGTAAGTAAAACGGCTTGCATTTCTGACTTGTCTTCCAGAGATTGTATTATGTGTTGTATCAATGCATGTAAAAAATGTAAATACAGCTCAACCATTTGGATTAATGAATGTACTTTCTCAAAATGTTGCTTTACGCAAAATGCATTTTGGGACCTACCCTGTATGAATGTCATGCTTACCCCTAACACAGGTGGTCAGACACTATAGCTGGTGTCTGTGTTCTTCACCTATAGCACCCCCCTTTCCCATAAGGCAAGCAGGCCTACTGGTACTCAGTTGCCCGCAGGAATTACACACAATGCTATAGTGCCTGGATACCACACCAGGGCATGCAAGAACTAAGCAAAGCAAACAGGTACTTTCTGTTCGCAGACAGGCAAGGTTCAGAATAGTCAGGAAGAAAATCTGAAATCAAAAGGCAGGCAAAGTTCAGGGAATAGTCCATATCCAATCCAAGCTCATCAACAAGGTAATCCAATCTAGAAGACCAGGGCAGACAAACAGGTAACTTGATCAGGTATTACACATGCTATCATAACTAGCATGAGACTGCAGGTTTAAATTAGGTTTGGTTTCCACCCAGAGACTGGCCATCTTAATCACTTTGCAGGTGGACAGACAGACAAGGAGAATGAGAAAACCAAAACCAGGATACTGGAACCAGCAGCTATGCTGGTATAGGGGTACACATGCTCCTTACAATGAACAACATGGAAACTTGCTGACTCCAAACCACAAGTACTGTCAACTTAGAAGTTAAATCCATCGTAGCTAATTCCACCTCAGAGTGAATTTTAGTTTCAGTATTACAATGGGGGGAATTTACTGTGTATTTTATGTAGAGGAAAACACATGTAAATCAAAAGCCTTCTGACTCTGTAAAGGTCTCTTACTCAGCATGATTGGTGAGCATGGTAGACCAGGATTGTTAATAGTAACTAGAGGATAAACTAACATGGAACAAGAGTGTGGACAGTGAAACATATCACGATACTATACGTAAATGTAATAAAGAGGCTGCAGTAGCAATAAAGTACTGATAACCCTGTCATTGATATTGTTAAGTGCGACAACAAATTGCAAAAAATCAGTAAAACTATTCAACGAATATATATGAGTTTTCTTGAATTTTCACCTTACTGTATTGTATATCACATATTACTTCTCACGTTCAGGCATAGTAATATAATACTTATATTTGAATTACTTCAAAGTTTAAAATTCTAGTGTGATTTTGCTACTTTCCTGTAACAGATTTTGAACGCCTAAGCTGTACACTGTACCGTCTAAACATTTTTCCTTTGATGAACAGTATAATATCCCAAACTGTTTTTCCTGCCTTCTGGCAACTCTCTGTGTCATGCTGTGATCTGACTTGTGCAGTAGAAAACAACAGGAAACTACAAACTAGTACAGCTATATGGATGTACTACATAGTATCTAGTTTTCTATTCATATATATATATATATATATATATATATATATATATATATATATATATATATATATATATATATATATATATATATACAATATATATATTATAAATGACTAAGTTGATTCAACTTTATTTTTTAATAATATATGAATAATTGGAAGCATTACATTTTAAGAGGGCTGCCTGATTTTCATTGGATAAAGATTTGTGTTAAAACATTTAACTTTATTGTTTATGAAAAATTATATTGGAAATATCTTTCTCCTTCCCATAATAGGTTTTGCTCTTGGGGCCTGAAACTTGAGGTCATGGAGTAATAAAACTAAAATGCATTAAATCCTAAATGTGATTACACAGGAATGAAGTCAGTGGAACTGGTTTACAGTTTACACATTAATGGCCTAATTTAATAAATAAATAAAAAAGGAAGTGCAAAGTACAATATCCCATAGCAACCTTGCAGAATTGCCTTTGCTGGTTGGGGAATAAATCCAGATAGGTTTGCTGTTAATACTACATTTTTGTATGATGCTTTATGCTTTACTATATTGAATAAACCAATTATGAGATGCCAAACACTTGACTTTATTTGATTGATTATAGAAGATAATTAATTTATATATAACAAGAATGTATCTCCAAAGTTGTAACATGATAAATGCATACACAAAGCAGCTTAAAGCGGAGTTCCACCGTAAAAAAAAAAAAATATTAAAAGCCAGCAGCTACAAAGATTGCAGCTGCTGACTTTTAATATATGGACACTTACCTGTCCTTGAGTCCAGCAGCGTCGGCAGCAGAAGACAAGCAATCGCTTGTCACTCTGCTGCCCCCACTTCCATCCTAGGTGAGGGAACCAGGAAGTGAAGCATTGCGGCTTCACTGCCCAGTTCCCTACGGCGCATGTGCGAGTCGCACTGTGCCATGCTCACTGGCCCCCGCTGTGTTCTGGGAGCTGTGTGTTTCCCAGAATACAACGGGGGGCGGGAACTGACATTCTGCCCGCAGTCTACCTGCTGACTGTATGGCCGGAAGTGGGTGCAAATACCTGTCAGGTATCTGCACCCCCTCCCCCTGAAAGGTGCCAAATGTGACACCGGAGGGGGAGGGTTCCAATGAGCAGAAGTTCCGCTTTAGGGTGGAGCTCCACTTTAAGGTGATTGTAAAGGATTTTTTTAATAATAATAATAAAAAAAAAAAATAACGAACATGTCATACTGACCTGCTTTGTGCAGTCGCTTTGCACAAAGCAGTCCCGATCCCCTTCTTTTTGGATCCCCCGCTGGTGCTCTGGGCCCCTCTGCCTTGCTGTTTTGTGTGCTCGCTCCTGAGCTGGCTCTCTTCATCCATAAGACACAGAGAGCATGTCCCCTGCTTCCACCTCACTGGCTGTGATTAACAGCAGCGGGAGCCAATGGCTTCTGCTGCTGCATCTCAACCAATCAGGAGGGAGAGACCATGGAGAGCCTTGGGTCTCTTGTACATTGCTGCATCGGGCTTAGGTAAGTATTAGGGGGCTAAGTGGAAAGCTGCACACCAACGTTTTTTTTACCTTCATGCATATGCATGAAGGTAAAAAAACTTCAGCCTTTACAACCAGTTTAATGCCGCGTACATCTGATGGACTTTTTCCATCGGACATTCCGATCGTGTGTGGGCCCCATCGGACTTTTTTCCATCGATGTTTAGAAATAGAACATGTTTTATTTTTTTCCGATGGAAAAAAACGATATTCCTATCATCTTTGTGCAACGCCGACGGAGAAAAAACCCACGCATGCTCAGAATCAAGTCAACACATGCTCGGAAGCATTGAAATTAATTTTTCTCGGCTCATTGTAGTATTTTACATTTGCAAGACAGCTTGAACAGAATTCTGATGAAAAATGCCATCGGAAAATCCGATGATGTGTACGGGGCATAAGAGTATCTAAATCTATAAAATGTAATATATTGCAGCTTACCAGTCCTTAGATGTGGAGACTGCATTTATTGTTAGTGTTTACATACAGATGCAATATTATTGTGGGTTACCGCCATTTTTTAAACTATCAGATGAAGTGGATGCCTTGGAGAGCAAAATACAAAATACAGATACGACTTATCTACAAAGTGCTAAAAATGCTGAATCACATGCATGAGGCATCTTTACCTTCATGAATAATTCATTTTATTAATGATTTTATTCAGGGTAATAAATCTTATGATACATTAGCTACTAAGGAACTAATGGTAATGTGTTAATCTAGATAACGTGAACTTGGTCAATAAGCTAGAGAGATTAGCTAAAAAAGACTGCTAAAAGTTAAGAAGTCCACCAAATTTTCCTTAATCTGTGGTGAATAAAAACTTATTGCAGGCAGGTTTAGTAGTTTGCTTATAGTTTTTTTTTTTTTTTTTGCATGTACAACCTTTCTGGCTTGAACTACAAGGAGTAGGAGGACCATGTTGCCAACTAAGAACAATGGGCCAGATTCAGGTACATTGGCGCATATTTTGACCGGCATAGCGCACCTCCTTTACGTTAGACCAGCGCAATGTAGAGGCGCAATCACCGTATCCTCATAGTATTTGCGCAGAATTTTGCACTGATGCAACGTAATTCCCGAGGCGTAAGGCGGAGTAATTCAAATTGGGAAGGACATGGGTGTGTTACATTGAAATGAGTCGTGACCCCATGCAAATGAAGGGCCGGCCGGATCGCGCATGCGCACATGAAGCAGATATTATTTAGGTAAGAGGGAGGAGGCTATTGGAATAATTCCTATGTTAGACATCAGAGGTTCAGTCTCAACTGCATATAGAAAAAAGATATTTCAGACATGAAGAACTGAAAACTAGAGAGACTAAGGTGAACACACTGACTCATTGATGAATCCAAAGTATATAGTAATAAAACTTTTAATGAATGTTTAATAACATAGGTATGAGGAATATTTACAGGGAAGGCTAGGATATCAATATTATGGGATCAAAGAAAGTTAGATTTGATTCTAGCATACACATACGTATTTAAAGACTACAAAAAATAGAGTTAAAAGACTGTCCGGACGTCTATGTATGGGAGAAAAAAGGGAAAATCCATCTCACTCAGGGAAAAATAATATCCCACACTGAGCAACTGTAAAATAAGTATAAAGTAATTGGAGATAGAATATTCCCCTTTGCCACCAAGGTGCTCGAGCAAAAAATATATATATGCGCAAGGGAAGATTGGAAATGGATAGAGAGAAAAAAAGAGAGATATGAAAAATAAAGGTATGAAAGGCTGCAGCCACAATATTTTCCAGTTACTCTATCATGTTGCTATTTTTAGCTTTATGTCATTTGATCCTTCGCACTACAGATGCTATTTTGGGATAGTTCACCGCTAGTTTTCACAAGATCACAATGTATACTTCGGTGGGTAAGCAGAGTTTAAAATACAGTACGTTACCAGAGCTTGATTGAAGCATCTTGTTCAGTTGCGGGTAGGCATGTAGTTTGAAACACTTTGAAGCATATCTTATGAAGAGCCTTAGTGTCTTCAGGGGCCGTTGGTGCACTGATTCATTTGTTGTAATTTGAATCAATTTGGAGCATATCCTATGAAGAGCCTTTATGTCTTCAGGGGCTGTTGGTACACTGATCTATATAGATTCATTCGGGCATCATGTTTTTTCATTAAGCAGATAAGGTGGTTTGCTGGAGTGTGATCACTTTGCAATCAACAATACCACAGATCGCTTGTAGAGTTTTCACCTGTAGAGAAGGCACTAGTGCTCGGGATCCTTGTTCATCTATGGTTCACCTGTGGTTCGCAGTTATGTATCGCTCAGATTTTGCTCTTTTTCTATATGCTTGGATTCCCTCGAGGCACCGTTATGGTGGAATCATATAGACCAGGGAAAACGGTCTATTATCATATCTCTCTTTTTTTCTCTCTATCCATTTCCAATCTTCCCTTGCGCATATATATATTGCTCGAGCACCTTGGTGGCAAGGGGGAATATTCTATCTCCAATTACTTTATACTTATTTTACAGTTGCTCAGTGTGGGATATTATTTTTCCTTGAGTAAGATGGATTTTCCTCTTTTCTCCCATACATAGACGTCCGGACAGTCTTTTAACTCAATTTTTTGTAGTCTTTAAATACGTATGTGTATGCTAGAATCAAATCTAACTTTCTTTGATCGCATAATATTGATATCCTAGCCTTCCCTGTAAATATTCCTCATACCTATGTTATTAAACATTCATTAAAAGTTGTATTACTATATACTTTGGATTCATCAATGAGTCAGTGTGTTCACCTTAGTCTCTCTAGTTTTCAGTTCTTCACCTCTGCACATGAAGCACACCATGGTCAGCACCTCTCTGCGCATGCTCACAACTCGGGAATGGCGCAATCAGTGAAATTGGAAGTGGACCCGGGCAACTTAGTGAGCTACGCAGAGAGCTTAAATAGACAGACACAAACGCCCTTCCTTTGCAAAAGTACATCCCTTTGTATCCCTTCCTATACAGCAAGGTGCTTTTGTTCTGTTGTTTATTAGCGTTTGTTTGTTTGTGACGTGTCTGAGATATTTGGGGACTGTTTTGCAGAGTGATTTTTGTCTTTCCTGTGTTTTCTTTGTTGTGTTTTTTTTTTAATTATATTTTTTCTGGGCATTTTTTTTTCTGGGCATTTTTTATTTATTTTTTGGTTCTGTTTGTGAATGATTTTGGAATGTGGGGGTGACATTCCTGCCCACGTGTGAATGGTGTATGAATGTACAGTGACATAATTGGAGCCGTGGCGTCGCTGCTCACAAGTCCTGCATGGTGGGCTTGTGCTAATCCAATTTGATGAGGATGTGATGTGTCTGTGTTAGGGACCACAGTGGTGTGCATGCATGCATTCTCATTGTGCCATGATTAATGTGTGTGTTTAACGTGCAAAGAGGCCTAATGTGAGCTGGCTCCTGCCTGCTCTTCCCTCAGAAGACGGGGTAGCCTTGGTTAGGGGGGGTTGTCTGGTTCGGGGGTCAGGTCATCACTTATGTCAATCTCCAGGCCCTTTCTCACTGCAAAGTTGTGCAGCATGCAACATGCACCGATGATCTGGCACACAAAGTTTGGGGAATACAACAGGGTACCATGGGGGGTTCCGAATAGGAGTCATGAGATGGGGTCCCAGTGCATATGCAGAGTCACCCTGAAGGGATAAGACAGGAGGATGTTAGTAGTGCATGTGCCCCTTGTGGTTTCAGCATCATGGGGGGGACAGTCATGCCTGCCACCCATGTCACTCACCAACCAGCCAGCTGTCCCCATACATGTTCTGTTCGAAATCTGTGGGGATGGGGCTAGGATTGTATATGTAGCTGTCATGGGTGTCATGGGTGGTGTCATGTGTTGGGCTGGTGATGTCCTCCTGCAGGGTTGTGGTTAATTCCAGGATGGCATGAGGGGTGAATCTGAAGATGCGAGACACCTCAGAATCACTCATGCCAAAGATGTCTATGCGTGTGTGATATATCAAGTGAAGAGTGAGGGGCTTATATCAGATTGGATTATTATATCCATCAAGGTTTTAAAGGGCTATTGAAAGATAGTGAGATCGTTTTTGCAATTTGTATGTATGTTATGTATTGATGTATATATGTATGTATATATTTTTTTATAATATTTATAAAAGCAAATAAAACGTTTTTTGGAAAAAAAAATCCTCTCCCGTGCCCTCCTCCGTGCCCTCCTCCTTCTTTGCTCATCTAAAGTCAGTAGTATAGCTATGAGCATGGATGCCCCTGGCATGTTGGCATACAGTTTGTTGTGCAGCAAGTGTGACTGCTCAGCTCCTCACTAAAAGTGTTGCTTTAGCTGACATGTAGACGGATTGTCTAATTTTATTCCACCTTTTATATTGACTCATTTTAGACAGGACGTGCAGCTGTTGCGCACAGCGCGTAGCCTGCGCTGCACCAACTTACTTTTGTGGATCCCCGTAACTCCCTCATTTGCATATTTGAATAGCAAATCAATGGTGTGTCTAGCGCAGTTTTGCATGCACGGATGCGCCGGTCTATCGAAATTACTCCGGTCGAAAAAAAATTGATTTTACGCGTATATCGTTTTGGGGATGCGGCGCATCGATACGCATGCGCAGATTTAGACTTACGCTACGCATATCCTGTAACGCCGGCGTAATGGCTCTGTGAATCTGGCCCAATGTTCCTTGTTGTAATAAGGACAATTCACCAACAAAGTTGCCTGGTACATTTAACAATGTTGTAATGTGAACAGATGAGCTGGTCATAGACTGACTCTGGTATGAATTTCGGTGCTTGATTCTATGTTTTACTACAATGAGATTTTGATATGGTATATTGCATAATGGGGATATCATAATTGATTACAGTGTGCATCTTCTAAGTGCCTGTATTCACTGCTAGTTGTCAACAATTCTTCATGTATATACAGTTACAGAAGTAGAACACAGGGCTATAGTGACATTAATTTACATATAAAGGAACCATGGGATAAGCAAGGTGAATTTCTGGGTCAGAGTTAAGGAGCAAACTGTAAAAAATTGCATGCAATCAATAAAACAAGGATTGTACATAGAACAATATGGAACCTCTGAAAAGTATAAGCACATATATGTACTCAGTACTTGGTTTGGGCACCTTTTGCAGCAATTACTGCCTCAATGCGGTGTGTCATGGAAGCTATCAGCCTGTGGCACTGCTGAGGTGTTATGGAAGACCAGGATGCTTCAATAGCGGCCTTCAGCTATTTTGCATTGTTTGGACTCATGTCTAGGGTTGCCACCTGTACGGGATTGACCCGTACAGTACGGGATTAGGATCTTCTGTCCGGTTTTCAGACTGTCACAAACCCGGACAAAACCATTCTAGCAGAGGGGAGCTTCATTAACATACTTGTCACTGTGGAGACAGTCACAGCAGCAATATCATTTTACACACACACTGTGGTGATGTGTGTGTTATGTATCTGAAGCTTGGCTCCTTTCTGTCCCCCCCCATGCTCCTGCAGTATCTCTTATTTCAGAACCCCCCCCTCTCCAAATTCACTAGTGGTATGTTCCCGAGAGAAGGGGGAGGCGCCGCGGAGCTGAGGAGGACATCATGACTGTAGCTGCTGTGTCGGGCTGCCCTGTCACTAGGAGGTAGGAGATGAGACGACTTTTTTTTACTAAGGAAAGTTTTGTAGGTTGCAAAGTTCCAGGAAGATTTATTTGGCATGGAAGCACTCAGATAATCAGAATCAACAAACCAGTGTCTGTGTGTGGGGGGAGGGGGGAGGGGGGGGGGCTGCAGCCGATGATCAGAGCCCAGCCAACTCACAGTATCTCCCAAGCAGCACTTATCTATGTCTACAAACTTCCCCCCTCCTCTGTCCAGATTATGTGAAGTCATTTATAACCTTTTACTTAACCCCGTATGTATGAGATGAGTTCACACCTCTGATTGTCCAGCCTCAGACCCTGGAGAACACGGGGTTACATGAATGGTCATTAATTACCTTCACATCATCCCAGTATACAGAGTGCTGGCAGCTTAACAGATTGTTTTCATAGAGTTGTATTGTTGTATATTTTAGAGGATGACCAAAATAGCTTATTTTTATTATAGACATTACTACCTGACCACTTCTCAGCCCCCCACTTCCCCCCACCTTACACCACCCCAGACCACTTCTCAGCCCCCCACTTCCCCCCACCTTACACCACCCCAGACCACTTCTCAGCCCCCCACTTCCCCCCACCTTACACCACCCCAGACCACTTCTCAGCCCCCCACTTCCCCCCACCTTACACCACCCAGACCACTCCTCAGCCCCCCACTTCCCCCCACCTTACACCACCCCAGACCACTTCTCAGCCCCCCACTTCCCCCCACCTTACACCACCCCAGACCACTTCTCAGCCCCCCACTTCCCCCCACATTACACCACCCCAGACCACTTCTCAGCCCCCCACTTCCCCAGCTTACACCACCCAGACCACTTCTCAGCCCCCCACTTCCCCAGCTTACACCACCCAGACCACTTCTCAGCCCCCCACTTCCCCCCACCTTACACCACCCCAGACCACTTCTCAGCCCCCCACTTCCCCCACCTTACACCACCCAGACCACTTCTCAGCCCCCCACTTCCCCAGCTTACACCACCCAGACCACTTCTCAGCCCCCCACTTCCCCAGCTTACACCACCCCAGACCACTTCTCAGCCCCCCACTTCCCCCCACCTTACACCACCCCAGACCACTTCATACAGACATCTCTCTGCTGCTTCCTACCCCCCCCCCAGCTGAGGGGCATCATTCCATGGTCACTTTCCTTCCCTTATCTTCCCAACATCACTCCCTGGTCACCCCACAGACACTGCAAGTAATCCCTCCCCATACTGCCCCCCATCATACCCTCTGCACTCCTCTCCCATACATACTGCCCCCCATCATACCCTCTGCACTCCTCTCCCATACATACTGCCCCCCATCATACCCTCTGCACTCCTCTCCCATACATACTGCCCCCATCACACCCTCTGTACTCCTCTCCCATACATACTGCCCCCCATCATACCCTCTGCACTCCTCTCCCATACATACTGCCCCCATCACACCCTCTGTACTCCTCTCCCATACATACTGCCCCCCATCATACCCTCTGCACTCCTCTCCCATACATTCTGCCCCACATCATACCCTCTGCACTCCTCTCCCATACATACTGCCCCACATCATACCCTCTGCACTCCTCTCCCATACATACTGTCCCACATCATACCCTCTGCACTCCTCTCCCATACATACTGCCCCCCATCATACCCTCTGCACTCTTTTCCCATACATACTGCCCCCCATCATACCCTCTGCACTCCTCTCTCATACATACTGCCCCCCATCATACCCTCTGCACTCCTCTCCCATACATACTGCCCCCCATCATACCCTCTGCACTCCTCTCCCATACATACTGCCCCCCATCATACCCTCTGCACTCCTCTCCCATACATACTGCCCCCCATCATACCCTCCAGAAATTGTATTTAATCACAAAGCTATATGCATAGTGTATACGACATAAAAAAATGCTGTTAATTGCATTGTACAGAGGTAATGAATTTAACGTACTACAAAATATATTTTTTTGCCATGCGCTGCTAAAGTGTTCGGGTTTGGCTTGAAGAAAAGGTGGCAACCCTACTCATGTCTCTCATCTTTCTCTTGTCTCTCATCTTTTAGGTCAGGCGAGTTTTCTGGCCAATAAAGCACAGTTCACCATGGTCGTTGAACCAGGTTTTGGTGCTTTTGACAGGGTGGGTAGGTGCCAAGTCCTGCTGGAAAATGAAGTCAGCATCCCCATAGAGTTCATCTGCAGAAGAAAGCATGAAGTGCTCCAAAATCTCTTGGTAGATGGCTGCATTGACCTTGGAATTAATGAAGCACAGTGGACCAACACCAGCAGATGATATTGCTCCCCAAGTCAACACAGACTGTGGAAACTTCACACTGGACTTCAAGCATCTTGCAATGTGTGCCTCTCCATTCTTCCTCCATACTCTGGCTCCTTGGATTTCAAATGAGATGCAAAATTTGCTCTCATCAGAAAAGAGGACTTTGGACCACTAAGCAACAGACCGGGTGTGTTTTTCTTTAGCCCAGGTAAGACGCTGCTGACGTTGTTTGTTGTTCAGGAGTGGCTTGACAAGAGGAATACGACATTTGAAGCCCGTGTCCAGGATCTGTCTGTGTGTGGTGGCTCTTGATGCACTGACTCCAGCCTCAGTCCACTCCTTGTGAAAGTCCCCAACACTTTTGAATGGCCTTTTCCTGACAATCCTCTCCAGGCTGCGGTCATCCCTGCTGCACCTTTTTCTTCTACACTTTTCCCTTCCACAACATTTTCTATTAATGTGCTTAAATACAGCACTTTGGGAACATCCAACCTCTTTTGCAATTACCCATTAAAGGCTTTCCCTTATGGAGGGTGTCAATGATGGTCTTCTGCACAAATGTGAGGTCAGCAGTATTTCCCATGATCATGATTTTTACTGAACCAGACTAAGAGACCATTTAAAGGCCCGGGTACCCTTTGCAGGTGTTATGGCTTAATTATCTGATTAGAGTGGGACACTTTGAGCCTAGAATATTGCACCTTTTCACAATATTCAAATTTTCTGAGATTGTGGATTTGGGGTTTTCATGAGCTGTAAGGCATAATCATCACAATTATGACAAATCACGGCTTAAACTATCTTGCTTTGCATTTAATGAGTCTATCTCATATATTAGTTTCACCTTTTAGGTTGCATTAGTAAAATAAATAAACTTTTGCACGATATTCAAATTTTTCGAATATCATCTGTATGTGTGATTACCGTATTTATCGGGAGAAAATACCTTGCGCCGACGCAAAACACGCACCCCAAGCTTAGAAAGGTAAAAAAGGAAAAAACATAAAACTTAAATTTTTGCCCTGCGTCCATCGGCGACCGTGTCCAGCGTCTGTCTGCGGCCTTGCGTGGGCTCCGTCAAACCTTGTTGGTGCCCGTCTGCGGCTTCCTTGCGTTGGGTCTGCATGTGGCTTTGGAGGTGTCCGTCTGCAGCCTCCTTCCAGGTGTCCGTCTGCGAGTCCATCCGCACCTTGCCCGGGGTTGCAACGGTGTTTGTTTTTTGGACTTGCCGCAAGCCGAGAGGAGACATATTTCCTGTGTTTTCGCTTCCTCTCGGCTTGTCTCGGCTTCTTTTGGCTCCTCTCGCGTGGCTGCGGGCAGAGTCGAGCGTGGCCGAGCCTAGCCGAGTGCACAGTACACTCGGCTCGACTCTAGGCTGCGGCGGGCGGAGCCGAGCGTGGCTGAGCCTAGCCGAGTGCACAGTACACTCGGCTCGGCTCTAGGCTAGCGGCTCAGAGACAGCAGGGATCGGCGTATATCGCGCACTCACGATTTTCCCCTGATTTTAAGGGGAAAAAAGTGCGTGGTATACGCCGATAAATACGGTATATGTCAGTATTACATTTTATATCCCTGTATGTTGTGGTCTTTCAGGTGCTTATCTAATAGTTTTTTAAACTGTCAATGCTCCCCACTGAAACAACTGCCTGTGGAAGGGAATTCCACATCCGTGCCACTCTTACAGTAAAGAACCCTCTAAGAGGGTACTCTAACAGGTTTTCTTCTAAGATTGCCCTGTATTTAGCTCTCTCCATCTTCCCATCAACTCTGACCAGCTTTCCTGCCCATGCTGAAAAAAAAAAACCCTACAACATGCTGCCACCACCATGTTTCACGGTGAGGACAGTATGTTCAGGATTATATGCTGTATTCGTTTTCCACTACACATACGTTTTGCTTTTAGGCCAGAAAGTTTGATTTTGGTCTTATCTAACCAGAGCACCGTCTTCCATATGTTTGCTGTGTCCCCCACATGGCTTCTCGCAAACTCCAAACAGGACTTTTTATGCATTTCTTTTAACAATGGCTTTCTTCTTGCCCTTCTTCCATAAATGCCAGATTTGTGGTGTGCACGACTAATAGTTGTCCTGTGGACAGATTCTTCCACTTGCGTTGTGGATCTCTGTAGCTCCTCCAAAGTTACCATGGGCTTCTTGGCTGCTTCTCTGATTCATGCTCTCCTTGCTCAGCCGGTCAGTTTAGGTGGACGGCCATGTCTTGGTTGGTTTGAAGTTGTGCCATACTCTTTCCAGTGTAGGATGATGGTGATGGATTGAACAGTGCTCCATGACATGTTTAAAGCTTGCAACTTTTTTATAGCCCAACCCTGCTTTAAACTTCTCCACAACTTTATCCCTGACCTGTCTGTTGTGTTCCTTGGCCTTTATGATTCTGTTTGTTCTCAAAGGTTCTCTTACAAACCTCTGAGAGCTTCACATAACAGCTGTATTTATACTGAGAATAAATTACACACAGGTGGGCTAATTAGGTGACTTCTGAAGGCAATTGGTTCCACTAGATTTTATTTAGGGGTATCAGAGTAAAGGTGACTGAATACAAATGTATGCCACACTTTTCAGATATTTATTTGTAAAAAAAAAATGAAAAACAATTTATCATTTTCCCCCACTTCACAATTATATGCCACTTTGTGTTGGTATATCACACAAAATACATTTACATTTTTGGTTGTAACATGGCAAACCAAACCACTGGCCTAATCACAGGTAGTAGGCAGAGAGGAGACAATGGTGTGTTGCATAGCTGCAGTAGAGAAAAGTAATTTAACCAGGCTGGCTGTGTCAACTGGAAAAACATCTGATGGTATAAATCGGCAGTGAAATTCCGTATGTTCAAGCAGATGGTGACATCACAAACAGGAACCTCAGAAAAGTGATGCAGATAGAAAAAACACCTTCACCGATGGAAAACACTGTCCCTTACCAGAGGGGAAGATCCCAACTAGAGACCTTCTGATCGCAGATGGCTTTCTCCCCAGCCAGGGGGTTCAATAGCACGAAATCCAATGGTCAACAGCTCCTCCCGTAATGAGCAAGTGATCAGTGTTGATTGATGACAAATTATAAGAAAAAAAGGTATATAGTGTAAAACCATTTACCATTTATTAAAATTAAATTAAAATTGCACTTACAAAAATGTAGGTAAAATATGCATGTAAATGTAGCCGGCCGGCTAGCACAACTCGAATATCTCCTGGACACGATTTGCGGTTATAGACGTCAGCACGCCGTCTCCCTACGCCGTTTAGTCTAAACAGACTTCGTCCTGGGGCACGAGCGGCATGCTGACTCACCGCAATATATACCTCATATGCACAAATGGTACCGCCCCCATCTGAGCTCCCAGAATCCCCGAAGCTACAAACGCCATCTTGGATGAGGGAAATATTTGTTTTATGACAGTAGTCTGTCTACTGGTTCATAAAATAATTTTGCTAAAAAGTTCTCTGCAGTATGTTAGGTTAGATGAAAAGGGAAAGATGAGAAAAGAGGAGAAAAGAAACTGTTTATCTTTCCCCTTTTAAGGCATTCGATTGCTTACCATAGACAATAGATGGCAGGAATGAAAGGCAGGAAGGACTGATGGATCCCCTCAGAGTCATCACGACTGCAAGATGTCCTTGTAAAGTCTAGGGATAGTACTTTATGTTTCCATTGCTCTGCTTTCAAACAAACGAAAAAACGAAGCGACAGAAGAACAACAAAAGTCACATGACCGGGATGAGCTTCCCCGGTCAGGTGACCTTAAGCCAATAGGCACTCGCCATAGGAAAGGGCTGAAACGCCCATTCAGATTGAAATTAGAATAGGGTTGCGCGCGTCCCCGGAATATGACGCGCGCATCCACAGTATGCGACGCGCGCACACACGCTTCCGCATTGGATACGGGAAGTATGGGCAACACTGCCCACATCTAAGATGACTTCTGGTGTTAGTATGGGTCGCGTGATGCGACGCACCGGATGTTATGGGCGGAAATACTAGTATCCGTCCAACAAGAGCACTTATATGGAAAAAAAGGAGGGCTGAACCACCCTTCTTGCAGGAATTGAAATGGATGCGGGGCGGACACCCAACAATCATTTTCGTTACAAGGAGTATGTGCAGCACTGCCCACACTAGGATGGACACCTACCTAATTTTCATATTATTAGAGTACCAGTAGGCAGAAATATTGATATCTGCCCCCAACTTCATGTTCTAAAATTTTTTTTTTAAATAAAAAACATTAATAAAAAACATTGAGGTGTAGTAGAAAGAATTGGATATTAACTTTATATATCCGAGTAAAAATACCTCAATATCTGAGTTATATTATACTCCCAGACATTAACTAATGACTTAGATATAAATGTCATTATATAACCCCTAAGTCCAAACTTAAAAGAAAATGATATGGCCAAATGGTTTAAGGAAGATTTGACACTCTCGCCCTCTGCTGGACAAAATTATAATTTATGTTTTTAACCTGACTAAACCATTAATTAGACTAATATAACCGCCAGAATTAAATTGAAAAACAGGATTGATCTGGGAACTCAGATGAATTTCACAACTGTACAGTTTCAGCTATTGTCAATAAATGCGTTAACATCTATGTCAATATTTAACCCATAAGGTGTATAGCATTTTACGTTATGGATCCACATCATTTCCATTCTAGATAGTTGTCTAATGAGTGAGTTTCCCCTCCAATGGGGAGTATACCGATCTATCCCCAAAAAAAGGGTATTAGTGGGATCCCGATTATGATGAAGGTCATAGTGTTTAGAAACAGAGTGATCTTTGTATCCATTTCTAATGTTCGTTAGATGTTCTCCTAAACGAACCTGCATCGCCCTTTTGGTCCTCCCTATGTATTGAAGGCCACAGGGGCATTCCAATAAATAGACGACCCCTGTGGAACTACAGGTAACAAAAGAGTCTATTTGGTGTTCCCTCTGTGTACTCGTTGACCTGAAGAATTCAGTTTTTTTATTCCTGATACGGTTAAGGGAGCAAAGTTGACACTTTCGGCATTGGTGGTAACCTTTGAGTTCTTTTTGGAAAAAGGAAACCCTCTTTGCGGGTGGATCCACCACATTGGGTGCCACCCTATCTCGTAGTGAAGGTACCCCTCTAAATACCACCTCCGGTTTAGGAGGTAAAAAGGTACTAATAACCCTATCATTAGCCAGAAGGTGCCAGTGTTTCCGAAAGATTTTATTAATTAAAAAATGTTGGGAAGAGTAGGTGGTGACAAACGGAATTGACAACCTCTCCTTCTTAGATTTGGGGATATCAATCAATAACGAGGTTCTCTCTAACTTTGCTACCTCTTTTTGAGTTACTTCTAGAGAGTCCTGATCATAACCTTTTTCAATCATTCGATTTTTCAAAATATCTGACTGTATTTGATAATCAGTATCTTCAGAACAATTCCGCCTCATACGAATAAATTGGCTTTTAGGAATTGACTGAAGCCACGATCGCTTATGACAGCTCTCAAGCGGTATGTAGGCATTGCGATCAGTCTTTTTAAAAAAAGAAATAGTTTTAAAGTGAGTCTCATCTTTGATAATCGTAAGATCTAAAAAATTCACATTTTTCTGGCTAGCCTCATAGGTAAAGTGTATTCCTCTATCGTTCTGATTGATAGAAAGAAAAAATTGTTCCAATTGTGCAGCAGAGCCCTCCCATAGGAGGAGGACGTCATCAATATATCTGGCCCAGAAGGCAAGACAGGGATGGCGATCCTTATGTATGACGTCCTCCTCCCATTTGGCCATAAATAAGTTGGCCAGGCTAGGGGCATATTTAGCCCCCATGGCAACACCACGCTGCTGTTTATAGAAGTTAGAGCTAAACCAAAAATAATTGTGGTCTGCTGCATACTCCAACAGATTCATAATAAATGCCTGCTGTTGTTCTGGTATACAGGAAAACATGTTCAAATAATATCTTACCGCTGATAGACCTAAATTGTGCGGTATAATCGTGTATAGGGACGTAACGTCCGCTGTGACTAACCATGTCTGATCATTACACGATTGTTGGGACAATAAATTCAGAACATGTTTCGTGTCTTTTTGATAAGAAGGGACTTGTTGGACGAGCGGTTGGAGAAAGTGATCTATGTACTTTCCCACCCGGGACGTGATGGAATCTATCCCACTAATAATGGGACGTCCCGGGGGGCAAGTCAAACTTTTATGGATTTTGGGCAAGCAATATAATATAGGAACTCTTGGAGCCTGTGGGATCAGAAAGAGTTGTTCTTTTTCATTCAGTATGCCTGACTGGCCACCTTTCCGAATTATATCCTCTAATGTCCGCTTGTATTGAACAATCGGATTTCCTAAAAGGGGAACATAAGTCTCCTGGTCACTGACTATCTTAGTAAGCTCCTGTAAGTAATCTTTACGATCTAATACTACTATGCCACCGCCTTTGTCCGCTGGGCGGATCACCAATTCTTTGTTTTTACACAAAGTGGTTAGACCCTCCTCCAGCGTTTTGTTCATTTTGGACTTAGATATCTTAATCCTATCCAAGTCACGCAGAACAACATCCCGAAAAACCCGAAGAGAGGGGGCCATCAAACCTGAAGGGTTAAAGGTTGAGGCGTTGGATAACCCGGAATGATGATATTCCTGTTGGGTTCTAGTTCCAATATTACCTGGTATACTAGCAAAGTATCTTTTTATGTTTACCTTACGGATGTATTTGTGCACATCCATATAGGTTTCAAATTTGTTTAACGCTCGGGGGGGGGCAAATTTTAAACCCTTGCTCAATATTAAAATTTCGGGCTTAGTCAAAGTCTGGGTGCTAAGATTGAAAATTCCCTCCTCTGTTAAGTCCTTGATTTTTTTAGACTGGACTCTCCTCCCCCCTCGTGTTCCTCTTTGTTTTCTATAGGCCTTTTTTGGCCTTGACTGGTTCTGGGAAAACCCCAATGAAAAGGTTCGGGATTTGATTCACTTGACCTGTTTGGATAATCTCTAGTTGGCCATACATAATCAAGGTCTCTTGCGTCATACTCGATGTGCCTTGGACTTTCATATCCCAAGCGTTCATTCTCTCTTAGAGGAAAGAAACGGTTAGAATAGTCACCATTACCTTGAGAATGGGGCCCTTGATCGTAATGGCGTAATGCCTGGGTTGGGGGTCTCTCTTGATAAGAGTTTCTAGGAGGACCTCTATCACCATTTCTGCCGTGGTAAGGAGATTCCCTATGACCAGAATAGTAATTTTGTTGTGTTTGGGAACCATATCCACGGCCTCCATTGGGACCATAATGCTGATTATCCCTTCCATAGGTCTCTCCCTTATGTGAGGAAGTCCCTGGCCTTTGCGGTGACTGATAGGATTCACGCCTACCTTTCTTCCCTTTCATATTTTTATTGAAAGATTTCTTTGGGGCTTTCTGTGTGGTATTTCTCAAGGGAAAATGTTGGATCCCCTTAGGGGCACCTTCAGGGATAGTTTCCCCTTGTGTTATGGCTTCCATTCTAGAATCCTGTTTATTTAATTCCTCTTCCGCTAACTTTTTTTGCCAAGTAAAAACACTATTGGCATGATAGTCTCCAAAGTCTCTATTGTACTTTTTTCTTTTTTTGATTCTCTGTTCCTTCTCCTCTTTGTCTAATATCTTTAAAAGATTAGTACTATAGTCTTTATATTCCTCCTGGTTAATAAAGGGAATGAGACTGTCTTTGAGGACTATAATTTCTTCGTCTAGTTTGGTCAACTTACTATGCTTCTTTTCAACCAAAAAACGTAAAAAATTTACCCCTGCATCGTTAAAGTACCGGAGCCAATTTTCAAGTTCAGTTTCGCCTTTTTGGGGGCAAACCTCCCACCTTAGACTTCTTGGAACCATATTTAATTTAATATAGGTATTCAAAAAGGCTATGTCCCATTGAGTGTGAATCTCTGAGACAGTTAGATTCTTTAGACGTGTGAAAAGTCCTCCCAAATCATTCTCTGTGTTTTTATAGGTCTCAAAGACCCCTTCTGAATTAAAGGTTCTTGAAGCCCTATATTCAAAAACATCCATTAGTGATGATGACAACCACTAAATGTGACTGGAAAAATAATTTGAAAAATAATTCTCCAACTCAATGCACCCACTGATAGGGTATGACTGCAGCAGTAAATATGTATCAACAAGTAGGCAAAATTAGTAAAAAAGGGGTGATACTGCGCTGTCTAGGCAAGATACAAAAAAGAAATAAATTGCAAGCGGCTTTAAATGGTGAGATACTCACAGCAAAAACAGTAATATTACAAGAACAAGCTGCGCAATATGAGAAGCTCTAAAATGATAAAGAGCAATACCAAACAGTGAAAACATATATATATATATAGTCCATCAAGCAGTTAATACAAGTGGAAAAACATCTGATGGTATAAATCGGCAGTGAAATTCCGTATGTTCAAGCAGATGGTGACATCACAAACAGGAACCTCAGAAAAGTGATGCAGATAGAAAAAACACCTTCACCGATGGAAAACACTGTCCCTTACCAGAGGGGAAGATCCCAACTAGAGACCTTCTGATCGCAGATGACTTTCTCCCCAGCCAGGGGGTTCAATAGCACGAAATCCAATGGTCAACAGCTCCTCCCGTAATGAGCAAGTGATCAGTGTTGATTGATGACAAATTATAAGAAAAAAAGGTATATAGTGTAAAACCATTTACCATTTATTAAAATTAAATTAAAATTGCACTTACAAAAATGTAGGTAAAATATGCATGTAAATGTAGCCGGCCGGCTAGCACAACTCGAATATCTCCTGGACACGATTTGCGGTTATAGACGTCAGCACGCCGTCTCCCTACGCCGTTTCGTCTAAACAGACTTTGTCCTGGGGCACGAGCGGCATGCTGACTCACCGCAATATATACCTCATATGCACAAATGGTACCGCCCCCATCTGAGCTCCCAGAATCCCCGAAGCTACAAACGCCATCTTGGATGAGGGAAATATTTGTTTTATGACAGTAGTCTGTCTACTGGTTCATAAAATAATTTTGCTAAAAAGTTCTCTGCAGTATGTTAGGTTAGATGAAAAGGGAAAGATGAGAAAAGAGGAGAAAAGAAACTGTTTATCTTTCCCCTTTTAAGGCATTCGATTGCTTACCATAGACAATAGATGGCAGGAATGAAAGGCAGGAAGGACTGATGGATCCCCTCAGAGTCATCACGACTGCAAGATGTCCTTGTAAAGTCTAGGGATAGTACTTTATGTTTCCATTGCTCTGCTTTCAAACAAACGAAAAAACGAAGCGACAGAAGAACAACAAAAGTCACATGACCGGGATGAGCTTCCCCGGTCAGGTGACCTTAAGCCAATAGGCACTCGCCATAGGAAAGGGCTGAAACGCCCATTCAGATTGAAATTAGAATAGGGTTGCGCGCGTCCCCGGAATATGACGCGCGCATCCACAGTATGCGACGCGCGCACACACGCTTCCGCATTGGATACGGGAAGTATGGGCAACACTGCCCACATCTAAGATGACTTCTGGTGTTAGTATGGGTCGCGTGATGCGACGCACCGGATGTTATGGGCGGAAATACTAGTATCCGTCCAACAAGAGCACTTATATGGAAAAAAAGGAGGGCTGAACCACCCTTCTTGCAGGAATTGAAATGGATGCGGGGCGGACACCCAACAATCATTTTCGTTACAAGGAGTATGTGCAGCACTGCCCACACTAGGATGGACACCTACCTAATTTTCATATTATTAGAGTACCAGTAGGCAGAAATATTGATATCTGCCCCCAACTTCATGTTCTAAAAAAATTTTTTTAAATAAAAAACATTAATAAAAAACATTGAGGTGTAGTAGAAAGAATTGGATATTAATATCCAATATTAATATTAATATCCAATTCTTTCTACTACACCTCAATGTTTTTTATTAATGTTTTTTATTTAAAAAAAATTTTTTAGAACATGAAGTTGGGGGCAGATATCAATATTTCTGCCTACTGGTACTCTAATAATATGAAAATTAGGTAGGTGTCCATCCTAGTGTGGGCAGTGCTGCACATACTCCTTGTAACGAAAATGATTGTTGGGTGTCCGCCCCGCATCCATTTCAATTCCTGCAAGAAGGGTGGTTCAGCCCTCCTTTTTTTCCATATAAGTGCTCTTGTTGGACGGATACTAGTATTTCCGCCCATAACATCCGGTGCGTCGCATCACGCGACCCATACTAACACCAGAAGTCATCTTAGATGTGGGCAGTGTTGCCCATACTTCCCGTATCCAATGCGGAAGCGTGTGTGCGCGCGTCGCATACTGTGGATGCGCGCGTCATATTCCGGGGACGCGCGCAACCCTATTCTAATTTCAATCTGAATGGGCGTTTCAGCCCTTTCCTATGGCGAGTGCCTATTGGCTTAAGGTCACCTGACCGGGGAAGCTCATCCCGGTCATGTGACTTTTGTTGTTCTTCTGTCGCTTCGTTTTTTCGTTTGTTTGAAAGCAGAGCAATGGAAACATAAAGTACTATCCCTAGACTTTACAAGGACATCTTGCAGTCGTGATGACTCTGAGGGGATCCATCAGTCCTTCCTGCCTTTCATTCCTGCCATCTATTGTCTATGGTAAGCAATCGAATGCCTTAAAAGGGGAAAGATAAACAGTTTCTTTTCTCCTCTTTTCTCATCTTTCCCTTTTCATCTAACCTAACATACTGCAGAGAACTTTTTAGCAAAATTATTTTATGAACCAGTAGACAGACTACTGTCATAAAACAAATATTTCCCTCATCCAAGATGGCGTTTGTAGCTTCGGGGATTCTGGGAGCTCAGATGGGGGCGGTACCATTTGTGCATATGAGGTATATATTGCGGTGAGTCAGCATGCCTCTCGTGCCCCAGGACGAAGTCTGTTTAGACGAAACGGCGTAGGGAGACGGCGTGCTGACGTCTATAACCGCAAATCGTGTCCAGGAGATATTCGAGTTGTGCTAGCCGGCCGGCTACATTTACATGCATATTTTACCTACATTTTTGTAAGTGCAATTTTAATTTAATTTTAATAAATGGTAAATGGTTTTACACTATATACCTTTTTTTCTTATAATTTGTCATCAATCAACACTGATCACTTGCTCATTACGGGAGGAGCTGTTGACCATTGGATTTCGTGCTATTGAACCCCCTGGCTGGGGAGAAAGCCATCTGCGATCAGAAGGTCTCTAGTTGGGATCTTCCCCTCTGGTAAGGGACAGTGTTTTCCATCGGTGAAGGTGTTTTTTCTATCTGCATCACTTTTCTGAGGTTCCTGTTTGTGATGTCACCATCTGCTTGAACATACGGAATTTCACTGCCGATTTATACCATCAGATGTTTTTCCACTTGTATTAACTGCTTGATGGACTATATATATATATATGTTTTCACTGTTTGGTATTGCTCTTTATCATTTTAGAGCTTCTCATATTGCGCAGCTTGTTCTTGTAATATTACTGTTTTTGCTGTGAGTATCTCACCATTTAAAGCCGCTTGCAATTTATTTCTTTTTTGTATCTTGCCTAGACAGCGCAGTATCACCCCTTTTTTACTAATTTTGCCTACTTGTTGATACATATTTACTGCTGCAGTCATACCCTATCAGTGGGTGCATTGAGTTGGAGAATTATTTTTCAAATTATTTTTCCAGTCACATTTAGTGGTTGTCATCATCACTAATGGATGTTTTTGAATATAGGGCTTCAAGAACCTTTAATTCAGAAGGGGTCTTTGAGACCTATAAAAACACAGAGAATGATTTGGGAGGACTTTTCACACGTCTAAAGAATCTAACTGTCTCAGAGATTCACACTCAATGGGACATAGCCTTTTTGAATACCTATATTAAATTAAATATGGTTCCAAGAAGTCTAAGGTGGGAGGTTTGCCCCCAAAAAGGCGAAACTGAACTTGAAAATTGGCTCCGGTACTTTAACGATGCAGGGGTAAATTTTTTACGTTTTTTGGTTGAAAAGAAGCATAGTAAGTTGACCAAACTAGACGAAGAAATTATAGTCCTCAAAGACAGTCTCATTCCCTTTATTAACCAGGAGGAATATAAAGACTATAGTACTAATCGTTTAAAGATATTAGACAAAGAGGAGAAGGAACAGAGAATCAAAAAAAGAAAAAAGTACAATAGAGACTTTGGAGACTATCATGCCAATAGTGTTTTTACTTGGCAAAAAAAGTTAGCGGAAGAGGAATTAAATAAACAGGATTCTAGAATGGAAGCCATAACACAAGGGGAAACTATCCCGGAAGGTGCCCCTAAGGGGATCCAACATTTTCCCTTGAGAAATACCACACAGAAAGCCCCAAATAAATCTTTCAATAAAAATATGAAAGGGAAGAAAGGTAGGCGTGAATCCTATCAGTCACCGCAAAGGCCAGGGACTTCCTCACATAAGGGAGAGACCTATGGAAGGGATAATCAGCATTATGGTCCCAATGGAGGCCGTGGATATGGTTCCCAAACACAACAAAATTACTATTCTGGTCATAGGGAATCTCCTTACCACGGCAGAAATGGTGATAGAGGTCCTCCTAGAAACTCTTATCAAGAGAGACCCCCAACCCAGGCATTACGCCATTACGATCAAGGGCCCCATTCTCAAGGTAATGGTGATTATTCTAACCGTTTCTTTCCTCTAAGAGAGAATGAACGCTTGGTATATGAAAGTCCAAGGCACATCGAGTATGACGCAAGAGACCTTGATTATGTATGGCCAACTAGAGATTATCCAAACAGGTCAAGTGAATCAAATCCCGAACCTTTTCATTGGGGTTTTCCCAGAACCAGTCAAGGCCAAAAAAGGCCTATAGAAAACAAAGAGGAACACGAGGGGGGAGGAGAGTCCAGTCTAAAAAAATCAAGGACTTAACAGAGGAGGGAATTTTCAATCTTAGCACCCAGACTTTGACTAAGCCCGAAATTTTAATATTGAGCAAGGGTTTAAAATTTGCCCCCCCCCGAGCGTTAAACAAATTTGAAACCTATATGGATGTGCACAAATACATCCGTAAGGTAAACATAAAAAGATACTTTGCTAGTATACCAGGTAATATTGGAACTAGAACCCAACAGGAATATCATCATTCCGGGTTATCCAACGCCTCAACCTTTAACCCTTCAGGTTTGATGGCCCCCTCTCTTCGGGTTTTTCGGGATGTTGTTCTGCGTGACTTGGATAGGATTAAGATATCTAAGTCCAAAATGAACAAAACGCTGGAGGAGGGTCTAACCACTTTGTGTAAAAACAAAGAATTGGTGATCCGCCCAGCGGACAAAGGCGGTGGCATAGTAGTATTAGATCGTAAAGATTACTTACAGGAGCTTACTAAGATAGTCAGTGACCAGGAGACTTATGTTCCCCTTTTAGGAAATCCGATTGTTCAATACAAGCGGACATTAGAGGATATAATTCGGAAAGGTGGCCAGTCAGGCATACTGAATGAAAAAGAACAACTCTTTCTGATCCCACAGGCTCCAAGAGTTCCTATATTATATTACTTGCCCAAAATCCATAAAAGTTTGACTTGCCCCCCGGGACGTCCCATTATTAGTGGGATAGATTCCATCACGTCCCGGGTGGGAAAGTACATAGATCACTTTCTCCAACCGCTCGTCCAACAAGTCCCTTCTTATCTAAAAGACACGAAACATGTTCTGAATTTATTGTCCCAACAATCGTGTAATGATCAGACATGGTTAGTCACAGCGGACGTTACGTCCCTATACACGATTATACCGCACAATTTAGGTCTATCAGCGGTAAGATATTATTTGAACATGTTTTCCTGTATACCAGAACAACAGCAGGCATTTATTATGAATCTGTTGGAGTATGCAGCAGACCACAATTATTTTTGGTTTAGCTCTAACTTCTATAAACAGCAGCGTGGTGTTGCCATGGGGGCTAAATATGCCCCTAGCCTGGCCAACTTATTTATGGCCAAATGGGAGGAGGACGTCATACATAAGGATCGCCATCCCTGTCTTGCCTTCTGGGCCAGATATATTGATGACGTCCTCCTCCTATGGGAGGGCTCTGCTGCACAATTGGAACAATTTTTTCTTTCTATCAATCAGAACGATAGAGGAATACACTTTACCTATGAGGCTAGCCAGAAAAATGTGAATTTTTTAGATCTTACGATTATCAAAGATGAGACTCACTTTAAAACTATTTCTTTTTTTAAAAAGACTGATCGCAATGCCTACATACCGCTTGAGAGCTGTCATAAGCGATCGTGGCTTCAGTCAATTCCTAAAAGCCAATTTATTCGTATGAGGCGGAATTGTTCTGAAGATACTGATTATCAAATACAGTCAGATATTTTGAAAAATCGAATGATTGAAAAAGGTTATGATCAGGACTCTCTAGAAGTAACTCAAAAAGAGGTAGCAAAGTTAGAGAGAACCTCGTTATTGATTGATATCCCCAAATCTAAGAAGGAGAGGTTGTCAATTCCGTTTGTCACCACCTACTCTTCCCAACATTTTTTAATTAATAAAATCTTTCGGAAACACTGGCACCTTCTGGCTAATGATAGGGTTATTAGTACCTTTTTACCTCCTAAACCGGAGGTGGTATTTAGAGGGGTACCTTATAGATAGGGTGGCACCCAATGTGGTGGATCCACCCGCAAAGAGGGTTTCCTTTTTCCAAAAAGAACTCAAAGGTTACCACCAATGCCGAAAGTGTCAACTTTGCTCCCTTAACCGTATCAGGAATAAAAAAACTGAATTCTTCAGGTCAACGAGTACACAGAGGGAACACCAAATAGACTCTTTTGTTACCTGTAGTTCCACAGGGGTCGTCTATTTATTGGAATGCCCCTGTGGCCTTCAATACATAGGGAGGACCAAAAGGGCGATGCAGGTTCGTTTAGGAGAACATCTAACGAACATTAGAAATGGATACAAAGATCACTCTGTTTCTAAACACTATGACCTTCATCATAATCGGGATCCCACTAATACCCTTTTTTTGGGGATAGATCGGTATACTCCTCATTGGAGGGGAAACTCACTCATTAGACAACTATCTAGAATGGAAATGATGTGGATCCATAACGTAAAATGCTATACACCTTATGGGTTAAATATTGACATAGATGTTAATGCATTTATTGACAATAGCTGAAACTGTACAGTTGTGAACTTCATCTGAGTTCCCAGATCAATCCTGTTTTTCAATTTAATTCTGGCGGTTATATTAGTCTAATTAATGGTTTAGTCAGGTTAAAAACATAAATTATAATTTTGTCCAGCAGAGGGCGAGAGTGTCAAATCTTCCTTAAACCATTTGGCCATATCATTTTCTTTTAAGTTTGGACTTAGGGGTTATATAATGACATTTATATCTAAGTCATTAGTTAATGTCTGGGAGTATAATATAACTCAGATATTGAGGTATATTTACTCGGATATATAAAGTTAATATCCAATTCTTTCTACTACACCTCAATGTTTTTTATTAATGTTTTTTATTTAAAAAAAAAAATTTAGAACATGAAGTTGGGGGCAGATATCAATATTTCTGCCTACTGGTACTCTAATAATATGAAAATTAGGTAGGTGTCCATCCTAGTGTGGGCAGTGCTGCACATACTCCTTGTAACGAAAATGATTGTTGGGTGTCCGCCCCGCATCCATTTCAATTCCTGCAAGAAGGGTGGTTCAGCCCTCCTTTTTTTCCATATAAGTGCTCTTGTTGGACGGATACTAGTATTTCCGCCCATAACATCCGGTGCGTCGCATCACGCGACCCATACTAACACCAGAAGTCATCTTAGATGTGGGCAGTGTTGCCCATACTTCCCGTATCCAATGCGGAAGCGTGTGTGCGCGCGTCGCATACTGTGGATGCGCGCGTCATATTCCGGGGACGCGCGCAACCCTATTCTAATTTCAATCTGAATGGGCGTTTCAGCCCTTTCCTATGGCGAGTGCCTATTGGCTTAAGGTCACCTGACCGGGGAAGCTCATCCCGGTCATGTGACTTTTGTTGTTCTTCTGTCGCTTCGTTTTTTCGTTTGTTTGAAAGCAGAGCAATGGAAACATAAAGTACTATCCCTAGACTTTACAAGGACATCTTGCAGTCGTGATGACTCTGAGGGGATCCATCAGTCCTTCCTGCCTTTCATTCCTGCCATCTATTGTCTATGGTAAGCAATCGAATGCCTTAAAAGGGGAAAGATAAACAGTTTCTTTTCTCCTCTTTTCTCATCTTTCCATTATTTTATGAACCAGTAGACAGACTACTGTCATAAAACAAATATTTCCCTCATCCAAGATGGCGTTTGTAGCTTCGGGGATTCTGGGAGCTCAGATGGGGGCGGTACCATTTGTGCATATGAGGTATATATTGCGGTGAGTCAGCATGCCGCTCGTGCCCCAGGACGAAGTCTGTTTAGACGAAACGGCGTAGGGAGACGGCGTGCTGACGTCTATAACCGCAAATCGTGTCCAGGAGATATTCGAGTTGTGCTAGCCGGCCGGCTACATTTACATGCATATTTTACCTACATTTTTGTAAGTGCAATTTTAATTTAATTTTAATAAATGGTAAATGGTTTTACACTATATACCTTTTTTTCTTATAATTTGTCATCAATCAACACTGATCACTTGCTCATTACGGGAGGAGCTGTTGACCATTGGATTTCGTGCTATTGAACCCCCTGGCTGGGGAGAAAGCCATCTGCGATCAGAAGGTCTCTAGTTGGGATCTTCCCCTCTGGTAAGGGACAGTGTTTTCCATCGGTGAAGGTGTTTTTTCTATCTGCATCACTTTTCTGAGGTTCCTGTTTGTGATGTCACCATCTGCTTGAACATACGGAATTTCACTGCTGATTTATACCATCAGATGTTTTTCCACTTGTATTAACTGCTTGATGGACTATATATATATATATGTTTTCACTGTTTGGTATTGCTCTTTATCATTTTAGAGCTTCTCATATTGCGCAGCTTGTTCTTGTAATATTACTGTTTTTGCTGTGAGTATCTCACCATTTAAAGCCGCTTGCAATTTATTTCTTTTTTGTATCTTGCCTAGACAGCGCAGTATCACCCCTTTTTTACTAATTTTGGATGTGTCAACTGTCAGGACTATGAAACTTTTAGAATTGGATTGATAAAAATACAAATTGTTTTGTTAAAACACCTTCACTATATACTGTATATTTTTAAAGTATATTTAAAATACCGATATATGTTTTTCAGTTGGTCATCTTTAAATCTGAACATCATATAAAATATACATGGCAGCTCTGTAAAAATTAACAGATAAAACAGCTCCTTTATATGTATTTTTTAAATGTATTAACCTGAAAATCAGTTTTAAATATAACAAAGGAAATTAAAAGCCAATGGCATTGACATGGAACTGTACTTCTCTGGGAAGTGTGGAGCAAGATAAAATTTGAAAAGGGTTAAAGTAGATACAATCTAGACTGCTTGATATTTGCTTACTAAAGCACTGTGTATTATAAACAGTTGATTTTTATTTATTTTTTATAAAATGTGTGTTTTTACAATTTTTTATTAAAGAAAACTACATTTGTGTAACCTAGGGCATTCTCTGTATTTTTTTTATTCTCAGTTCTCAGAGGGATTAGAGCACCTGTCAGTTTTTATTGCTATCTGTGTCCCCATTAAGGAGATTCACACCCCAAAACATTTAAACAGGGGAAATCTTTCAATGGGGACGCTAGTTTTGGTGACCTGGGGGTTCCCAATGATTTCCCTTAATTTGCAGGAATTTCCTCTCACTTTCTGTTTGGCTATGGGACAGGAAGCAAAGGGAAATCTCCCTTATGGGACATAAATGGTGAAAGAACATGGTCATAACCTTCCCTTGCTTTATCCAAAATGAAAATGTGAAAAAAAATGTTCGCAAAATACCCTTTCTCACTTTGAGCTGAAATTAAAGCACAAAACATGTTGGGCCAGATTCAGCAAGACTTGCGCTGGAGTATTTCGATATGCGCCGCGTAACTGTGAATATGCGCCGTCGTATCTAAGTGGCCGTACCCACCAAACTAGATGCGACAGAAAACGGGCTATTTCCGATCGGCTTAACTTTCCGACGCCAGAGTCTCGTCAGCGCATAATTTCGCTTGGCGCATCAGTCGCGCCTATTGATTTCCCCCGGCAAATATGCAAATGAGGGAGATTTCCTGATTCGCGAACGGATTAGCACCATACGCTGGCTACATGCGCCGCGCGTATCTCGTCCGTCCGGCGCAAAGTTATTTCTACAAATAGCTGCTTTATCTTTACTCCAGACGGCCACAGGTCAGCAGGAGAGCAGCTAAAGCAGCGTTACCGACGATAAGAGCTAGCTGAGCACCCCCACTTGCAGGACAACACCTCTGTCCCTGCTTGTCTGTCAACTTTTACAGCCATGGAGGAAGACATCATAGGTCTCCATAGCCGAGATGACGGCTGACAGCTCCTGGCCTTTAAAGTTCAGCTTTCTCCTGTGTTTGCGGGGAACGGGAGCAGCCATCTCAGAACAAAAGTAACTTCACTGCGGGGAGGGGGAACAGGATATACTTTAGTGCCGGAATGGCGCATCTACGGTGCATTTAAACGTCCAACGGAACACATTGCACTGACGTTTCCCGTGAAGTGGTGCCGACGGATGTTGTGAGCATGCGCACAAGGGGGCGAGTGGAGCCTCACTCACTGCGCATGCTCCGTGGTTGATGCGCTGAACGTAAGCCTCTGCGCTGGGCTCCGCCCATCATTTACATATGATCACACCCACTTCCACTTGCGTCGGGTTACGCCAGTGCATTTTCGTTACTCCGGCGCAAGTTTAGGAGCAAGTGCTATATGAATAACAGTACTTGCGCCGAAAGTGTCGGCGGAGTAACGTAAATGAGAAACGTTACTCCAAAGTAAAGAAGCACCCATCTACCTGAATCTGGCCGTTATCTTTTTTCTGTAAACTGCTAACCTCCACACGCACCCATGTAATCAAGTTGGAAGAAATATTTGAAGCCCAGTGTGGGTGACTAAGACCCCTTTCACACTGAGGAGTTTTTAAAGCGGTTTAGTGCTAAAGATAGCTCCTATATACCACATAAAAAACTCCTGCCCTGCAGTCTCAGTGTGAAAGCCCAAGTGCACTGCCGGGACCTCTCCAAAAGTCTTTGGAGCGGTGTGTTTACCACTCCTCCACCGCTCCACCCCATTGTAAACAATGGGAAATCGCAGGTATACCACCGGCAATGCGCCTCTGTAGAGGCGCATTGCCAGCGGTATTAACCCTTTTTCAGCCGCTAGCGGGGGTTAAAACTGCACCGCTAGCAGCCGAATTACTCCTCCCTGATAGAGGGGGAAACATTTGGAGGATTCACTGCCACCATCACAGAGGGAACCCATCATGCCCATCATGCCCCACTTTGGAGATGTGATCAGCTACAATCTTTTATTTGCATGATGGGCAGAGAGGGTCGTGCACATGATTTTTCTTTGGAACAGAGCATACTGTAGTAAGGAAGGATATACCACATATTAGTAGAACCATGAGTGGCAGATCTGGTTTGTTTATTTTCTTTGACACAGATTAGATCATAAAAGGGGTGGGAGGCCAATGGTCTTTTAAACAAATTAGAAAAGACAAAAAACCTGAGCTTTACTCATTATTAAAGTCAAATGCAGGTCCCACTCACTATTACTATTTAAGCTATAATGGCTATTTTCATTTTTCATGTACCTATTAATAATGTCATAAAGAGTTTTTTTTTTAAATAAGACAAAATAGAAGATACAGCAGAGTAAAATTGGGCAGGGTAGATTTACTCTGGAATAATAGGCCTAACTGGCATATGCCTGACTTTTAAAATTTCTTGGTGAGTAGGGGGTGCAGTGAATGAGAGTGATATAAAGTGAGGGGTTTGGGTGCACACTGCTCTTGCACTTCATTTTTTCTTTCACACAATGCAAAAAAAAAAGCCCTTGAATGGACTGTCATTAACAACTGCCTAATGTGTTATAATCACAACAAGAACACAGTTATATTCTTAAAAAATAAAGAGGAAGGACCCCATTTAACATAGAAGTATCTCAGGTGTTGACAATTAAAGAGCTCAATCATCAGTTTTTGCGGACAGATATTAGTCCTTAAAAGGATAAAGGATTTTCGGATCTACAGATCTGTGTACACAGGCCAGTCACATAAAAAAAAATACTCTGGTACTGGAATTTAAATACCTCAAGCATAGTTTACCATAGCAGATGTAAACCCACCCCCCTAAAATGTCATACAGGATTAAACAGCTGGTGATACTGATATAAAATCCCATTTTAGGCTTTGGGTTGTAGGGGGTCCTCTCTCCCACAATCTCCTGCCTGCAAATGAGCTTCTGTGCTGATTAAACAGTGCCCAGTAATATTACACTGTTTTACAAACTAAAGGCTCTTAAAAAAGCAGCTGAATAACAAAGAAGTGAATTTAGTGGACACAGGGACAAGCTGTAAGGAAATAAGGTGCAGTCATCAAAAAAAAAAAAAAGAAAAGAAGAAAATGTGCTCTTTAACTAGATGCCGACCGCCCGCCGTCATATTACTGCGGGACGGTGGTACTGCTGGGCGAGAGCCCGTAGCTATACATCCGCTCGCTCGCCCCCGCTCGCCCCCGAGTCCCGCGTGCGTGCGTGGCAGTACGATCACCGCCGGGCACGCGCGCTCGTTCGTTACAGAGCGGGGCCTGGGAGCTTTGTGTGTAAACACAAAGCTCTCGGTCCTGTCAGAGGGAGAAACGCTGATCTTCTGTTCATACAATGTATGAACAGAAGATCAGTGATTTCCCCTAGTGAGTCCACCCCCCATACAGTTAGAACACACCCAAGAACACACTTAACCCATTTCCTGCCCCCTAGTGTTAACCCCTTCACTGCCAATGGCATTTTTATAGTAATACAATGCATTTTTATAGCATTGATCGCTATAAAAATGCCAATGGCCCCAAAAATGTGTCAAAAGCGTCCGAAGTGCCCGCCATAATGTCACAGTACTGAAAAAAAATGCTGATCGATGCCATTACTAGTAAAAAAAAAATATTAATAAAAATGCCATAAAACGACCCCCTATTTTGTAAACACTATAACTTTTGCGCAAACCAATCAATAAATGCTTATTGCGATTTTTTTTAACGAAAAATATTTAGAAGAATACGTATCGGCCTAAACTGAGGAAAAAAATGTTTTTTTTTATATATTTTTGGGGGATATTTATTATAGCAAAAAGTTAAAAATATAGCATTTTTTTTCAAAATTGTCGCTCTATTTTTGTTCAAATGATCAAATACCACCAAAAGAAAGCTCTATTTGTGGGAAAAAAAGGACGCCAATTTTGTTTGGGAGCCACGTTGCACGACCGCGCAATTGTCAGTTAAAGCGACGCAGTGCCGAATCACAAAAAGTGCTCTGGTCATTGGACAGCAATATGGTCCGGGGCTAAAGTGGTTAAAAAAACAAATACACACATTCAGCTAAACCACTTCCATACCGGGCCTATTTTGGCACTCCTCTCCTACATGTACAAATCATAATTTTTTTGCTAGAAAATTACTCATAAACTCCAAACATTATATATGTTTTTTTAACAGACATCCTAGGGAATAAAATGGCGGTCGTTGCAACTTTTTATCTCGCCCTGTATTTGAGCAATCATTTTAAAAATGCGTTTTTTCATGAATTAAAAAACAACAAAACAGTAAAGTTAGCCCAATTTTTTTGTGAAAGATTATGTTACACAGAGTAAATAGATACCCAACATGTCACGCTTTAAAATTGCACATACTCATGGAATGGCGCCAAACTTCGGTACTTAAAAATCTCCATATACAGGTTTCCAGTTTACTGTTGCAGAGGGGGTCTAGTGCTAGAAATGTTGCTTGCACTCTAATGCACGCGGTGATGGCACACATGTGTGGTTTGAACGGCGTTTACATATGTGGGTGGGACTTACGTGTGTGTTCACTTCTGAGCACGAGCTACCGGGGACAGGGGCATTTTCAATTTTTTTTCACATACGTTTTATTCCTATTACAAGGAATGTAAACATCCCTTGTAATTAGAGGTGCACCGAAATGGAAATTTCAGAACTGAAACGAAACCGAAATAAAAAAAAATGTCAGGCCAAAACCGAAACCGAAAATTACTTTTCTTTTTTTTTATAATTGTATGTTAAAACACCACCCCCTTCCACCATCACCTCCTGCCAGCTCTTGCCACAATCACCTCCTGCCCCCACCACCATCACCTCCTGCACGCTCTTGCCGCCATCACCTCCTGCCCCCACCAGCTCCTGCCAGCTCTTGCCACCATCACCTCCTGCTCCCACCACCACCACCACCTCCTGCCAGCTCTTGCCGCCATCACCTCCTGCTCTCACCACCCCCTGCCACTATCACCTCCTGCCAGCTCTTGCCACCATCACCTCCTGCCCCCACCACCTCCTGCCAGCTCTTGCCACCATCACCTCCTGCCAGCTCTTTCCGCCATCACCTCCTGCTCCCACCACCACCACCTCCTGCCAGCTCTTGCCACCATCACCTCCTGCTCTCACCACCACCTCCTGCCACAATCACCTCCTGCCTCACCACCTCCTTCCAGCATTACCTTCTGCCACCATCACCTCACCCACCTCCTGCCACAGTGCCAGCATAACCTTCTTCCACCATCACCTCATGCCCCCACCACCTCCTGCCACCACCAGCTTCTTTATTACCTTAAAGCTGGGCTGTGTTGGACATGGCTGTGCTGTGCTGTTCTGTGCTGGGCTCAAGGCTGTGCTGGGCTCAGGGCTGGGCTGTGCTGGGCTCAGGGCTGTGCTGTGCACAGGGCTGGACTGTCACGGCTCCATCCTCTGCCTATGACGAGTGCACTGCATGAGCCAACAAGTGTCACTGACACCCAGCGCCATTTTTGAATAGCCGATCGAGTCAGGAGGACTCGGAGGGACAGTTTGGCAGTGACACTCATGACACTCGTGCCCATGTCGCCAATTTTTAAGCTGTTTCGGCATGTCGCCAAAACAGCTGTTTTCAGCCGATATGTATCGGCTACCGATATATTGGTGCATCCCTACTTGTAATAGGATTCTATTGTGACAGGTCCTCTTTATGGAGAGATGTCAGTAAGACACCACATCTCTCCTCCAGGCTGGAATGCATGAGATCGAAAAAAAAATTCACAGATCTCATGCTTAACAGCCGCAATCACAGCTTTGTTTAAATCCTGTAGCTGCAGGCATCATTCAGATATTCCCCTGAAAGACAAAGACGTCATATGACGGCCTGTGGTAGGGAAGTGGTTAATATGACTGTAAACAATGCATGTAGAAAGGCTGTTGCAGGTTGCAGGATACACATCAGCAGCATTAACCAGTAAACCCCCTAAATTCCCCATTATAAACAACATTTTGCTACCTAAAGGACATTCAGTAAAGGTTTACATTTACTTTAAATACTTTACTTTAAATACTTACATATTGGGGGTTATTTACGAAAGGCAAATGTACTTTGCACTACAAGTACACTGCAAGTACACATGAAAGTGCAATCGCTTCCGAACACTGTAGATCTAAGGGAAAGCTCTGAAATGAGGGGAAGCTCTGCTGATTTTATCATCCACTCATGTGCAAGCTAAAATGCTGTTTTTTTATTTTCCTTGCATGCCCCCCTCAGATCTACAGTGACTGCACTTCCAAGTGCACTTTCAGTACACTTGCAGCGCACTTGTAGTGCAAAGTGGATTTGCCTTTCGTAAATAACCCCCATTGTCTAGTAATGCTATCCATTCCCTATCACAGCTAAGCATATTGTCAATATGGATCCTAGGAACTTATAGTCAGGGGCTGGTACTTACCACAGCCCCCATTATTGCTCATTGTAAGCCACCTGATCTGATCAGTTCAGGAATTGCATTATTGCTAGTTGATTTCTGTGGCAGTGAACAGCTGCATTAGGTTGTTCATAAACTGTGGATGAGTTAAAGCGGGGTTCCAACCACAAGTTGCATTTTTTAAGTAGCATCAACTCAGTCACCTCTCATGTGGGAAAATATATAGATTTTCATCTACAGCCCACAGTAAAGGCCATACCATCCTATTTGAAGGACACACATCATACAATCTCCATGTTAGAGGGGATTAGCTATAGTAGAGACATACTGTTAGTCACGGCAGATGTGGCTTCATTGTACACTTGCATAGCTCATGACTTAGGGTTCACAGAAGTAGAGTCATTTTTGTACACAACATTTCAAATACGCAAAAAAGGTTCTCTATGGACCTGTTGCAGTTTGCTACCCGACATAACTACTTTTGGTACAATAAGGAATTTTATCTCCAACAAAAAGGGGTGGCTATAGGGGCCAAGTTTGCCCCCAGTCTGGCCAATATGTTTATGGTCAAATGGGAGGAGGATGTCGTCTATGCTTTAAACCGGCCAGAGATAGTTCTCTGGGCCAGGTATATAGACGACATCCTCCTCCTATGGAGGGGTGATCGACAATCCCTTGATGACTTTATGGCTATTTTGAATCACAATCAGGTCGGAATTAACCTGTCATATGAGGCAAGTAACTCTAATATACTTTTTCTCAAACTGGAGATTTTGGTACAGAATGACCAGCTGCTGACCAAAACCTACTTTAAGGAGACGGAACGGAATGGTTACATCCCGGTAGATAGCTGCCATCACTCTTCTTGGTTGGAATCAGTGCCCCGAAGTCAACTTCTAAGAATAAGGCAAAACTGTTCCAATCTTTCAGACTTTTTCAATCAGGCCGAATTATTAAAAAACAGATTTGTTGATAAAGGCTATCTTGGCCATTCTATTGATCAAGAGATTGATAAAATCGCCACTGTAGATACTGTAGGAGGGTGCTGACATTAGAATGTCCTAAGCCTATTCAAGAGTCAAAATTTAAGAATTCATTCATAACTACGTTCTCTACCCAGCATAAACAAATTAAGGAAATTATAAGAAAACACTGGAAGATTTTGAAAAGTGACCAGGTGTTGGGTCCCACACTCCCTTTAAACGCCGGAGTAATCTATAGAGGTGCTATGTCCCTAAAGGGACAAATTGCACCCAACGTTACGGACCCCCACACTCACATACATTTTTTTCCTTTTTCCAAGGAATTTCATCCCTGTCGGAGATATAAAGTATGTGTACATAATATATGCGGAAGAAAGAAAACTACAAGTTTTAGATCTACCACCACCTCCACCATCCCATGAAACATGTTTTCACTTGTGCCACGAAGCACATTGTGTACCTCATCGCCTGCCCTTGTGGAAAACAGTACGTTTGGTCGCACCATACAGGCTTTTTCCTCAAGGGTAGGTGAACACATTACTAGTATCCAAAAAGGCCGCACCAATCACACGGTGCCCAGACACTACCTTGAACGACACAACAAGAAGGTAGAGGGTACCAGTTTTCAAATCATTGACAAATTCATTCCCTATTGGAGAGGGGAATCGAGTCTAAGGGATGTATCCAGACTCAAAACTTTTTGGATATACCAGCTTAAATGTTATGTGCCATATGGCTTTAATGTGGACTGGGACATCAATGCTTTTATCAATCAGTCTTAAATTGGCCTGCCCATTTAGCCTCATTATTTTTGTTTTTTTTCTTCTCATAGAATGATTTTGTGTAGTTGCTGTGATTTTTAGGGTACTTAATATATTGTAAAAAAAATATATATATAAAGTGCAGCGCAAACCATGTAAGCAATAAAATATAAATTATAATAAATAAATTGGTAAAGTCCAAACAATTTGTGACGAAAAGAGGAAACATATCTGTAGAACATTCGATGAGACGAATGGTTGAAGATCTTCACCACGTGAAAGAAAACAGGGGTAGCAAGTAATAAAGCTTATCCCTCCACCAGTGTAGATGGCTACTCTCACCTTAGATTAAGACCACTGGGTTAACAGATGGTCATTAGGGCATAGAGAGAACCAGATGTGAAGTAGATCTCCTATTTGATGGTCTCAGCATGGATACCGGAACAAGGGGACATGGAAGAAATAACAACCATCTAAGAGCTTCCGCTTGATCACTGCTTTAATCAGATAGGCAATTGACAGGCTACTCACATTTGTTCAGAAGTTAACAGGCATGTACATGTATAAAACCGCTCACAGAGTTCCCCAAGAAAGACACCGAGCGACGTGTAAGGCTCCAAAAACCCCTGGACGCATTGCGTGAAAACACTTCCTCAGCAGGGTGGAGTGGAGCCGAGCACGTCTCCCGTTCGATATTAAATAAGCTATGGTTGCCGTAGCAACCCCCATCAACTAGCGTCATGAACGAGCGGCGTGGCACGACCCGCATCACGTTCAAGATGGGTAGCTTTATTATTCGATTCGAAAACGAACAAAACTTTATTATTCGATTCAAAAACGAACAAACAAAACTTTTTTCGATCGGCCCTATTATATAATTCAAGGGCGAATAGACCAAACACCTCGGAAAGTAATAGCGCCATCTTGTGGACGCTAAACATATATCCGACCCAAGGCATTAAAATAGACGAATAAAGTTATATGTGATGAAAAACGTTGCTCAGTGTCGACAATAGAACTCTACGAGTACTATTACAAAAAAAGCACCATAAACAACATGTATCAATTTGCCTCTAATTAATATTAAACCATATACACAATGGCCCAGATTCAGAGAGCGATTACGCCTGTCTAACTGGTGTTAGACAGGAGTAATTTCAAATTTCGCGCGCCGTATCACTAGTTTGAATCCTCAAACCATGATACGGCGGCTTCGGGCTTCGATCCGAGAGGCTTACGTCTTTGTAAGCCTTCGGATCTACGCTGCAAACTTTTTGCGGCCGCTGGGAGGAGTCCGCGTCGTTTTCAGCGTCGGGATATGCAAAGTACTTTTTACGGCGATCCACGAAGATACGAGCGGCCTTCGCAATCGCTTACGTCATTTTTTTGCTACTGTACGTACTGTTAGACCAGCTATTTGCTGGTCTAACAGGGCGTAGCCCATGTTAAGTATGGCCGTCGTTCCCGCGTCAAATTTAATATTTTTTTTTTTTTACGTACCTCGTTCGGGAATAGGAATATCCGTAAACGACGCTACTCAAAAAAAATGACGTAACAACGTGATTTCGCGCAATGCACATCGGGAAATTTCTGAACGGAGCATGCGCAGTTCGATCGCCGTGGGAACGCGCCTATTTTAAATGCTTCACGCCCCCTACTCGCGTAGATGGCTTGCACCGGGAGAAATACACTACGCCGCCGTAGTTTACTGGACAAAATCTACCGGGATTCCACGTAGAGCCAGGTAAAATACGGCGGCGTAGAGTATTTCTGATACTCTACGCGAATCTACCGTATTTTTCGCACCATAAGACGCACCTAACCATAAGACGCACCTAGGTTTTGGAGGAGGAAAACAAGAAAAAAAATTCAGAACCACAATGGTGTACCAAAATATTTACCAGTGCCCATGAAATGCAGCCTGACCTGTGCCATTAATGCAGCCTGAACATTGCCATTAATGAATAATGAATTGCCATTTAATTTATTTAAAAACACAGTGCACTTTGCTGCAAAGGTAGTCACTGGCTGCCTGCAGGAAGAGAAATTACAAGTCATTGATCAGTGTACTCTGTACAACTCTGTACAGCACAGGGAAATGCATTGTTTCAAATGATTTCAAGGTAGAACTGTGCTGAAAAAGGTTGGAAACATGCACAAAGAAGGAAGGAGAGATTGTCCCTGAATATGTGCTCCTGGAAATGAGAGACAACTTCATTATCCCTGCAAAGGCTGATTTTCTAAAAGATGTTCTTTATGCTGAGCTGGGTTAGGAATAGAGAGAGAGAATAGAGGGGGTTGGTGAGAAGTGCACACACTCACACTCACACTCACAGTCTCCTGGGTGCTCTCATTCATTAGTATAGCAGTGTTTGTCTGCTTCTTTTTACTCTTCCCACCCACCTCCTTCACAGACAGTACACACAAGCAAGGAGGGAGGGGTGAGAGAAGGGATGTGTGAAGCTGCTCAGTCGGGACAGGCTGCAGGCTTGCTAGAGGTGGAGTTGGATGGAGCAGTGTGCTGATTGGATCCTCTCCATGTAGGACAGCTACACTTCACGAGCCATCAGCTGCACTGTCTGCACACAGTGACAGAGAGAAGAGGACAGAGCTGCAAACGGAGGAGGGAGGAGAGGAGCAGGTGAATGGGATTTACACACACAGGAACTTATTTCTGTGCCCCTCACTTACTTCCCATGACGTTCGGCCGCGGGGGGGCGGGACCGGCAGCGGCGGGGGGCGTGGCCTAATGTATATTCGTTCCATAAGACGCAGGGACATTTTCCTTCAGATTTTTGGAGGAAAAAAGTGCGTCTTATAGTCCGAAAAATACGGTAATTGTATGTAAATCTGGGCCAATATATCTATTGATCTATCATGAAAAAATGTATATATGTATATAACCAATCTGATTAATTACATTTAATTATATTAAGCATAAAACACATACAATTATAAAATATAGAAATATGTATATGCAAACATATATATCTCATTAAACCTACACTGATGAACCAATAAGAATTGGAGGCATACTACAAACCAATGTAAATTACTACTATAATTACTACTATAATCTTGACAAGAACAAGGTCCCGCTAGGCACGGGCATTTTCAATATTAGCGGGACCTCTCTTTCTAATGATGAGTTACGTATCCTCGACAAAGGTCTCAAGTTTGCACCGGTTAGGAATTTCAACAAATTCCAAACGTTTATTAATGTATCAAAGTTTGTTAGAACTTTGAACATTAAAAAATATTTTTTGTCTAAACCGGCCGAAAGGTCCTCATTAATCACAGTTGGCACTCATTCCACCCTCAGGACCAAAAGTGTTTTTAATCCTTCTAACTTGGACACTCGTCATATAGATGTGTTTAAGAATATGGTCTTGAGTGACTTGGACCAAATGAAAGTTAGGAAGGTACACGACCCCCACTTTATTAAAAGGGGGTTGGCCTCATTGGAATCCAACAAAAACCTCATTATACGCCCCTCAGATAAGGGGGGAGGTTTGGTTGTCATGTCTAAACAATTCTATACAGACGAAATGAAACGTTTATTAAGTGATTCTAACACCTACCAACTCCTAAAGAGTGATCCGATTTTTGAATTTAAGGGACACCTTACATCTTTAGTTAAAATGGGAATCAAGAGGAAAGTTCTCTCTAAAAAAGAAGCAGAATATCTTGACCCTTGGGCTTGTAGAACTCCCTTTATATACTTTTTGCCCAAGATACATAAAAATCCTATTCATCCCCCAGGGCGACCTATAGTAAACGGAATTGACTCCGTCTCCTCTAGATTGGGCCAATACATTGATTTTTTTCTTGAAACCTTTGGTCTCTAATACCAGGTCCTTCTTGAGAGATACAAAGCAGTGTATCCAAATCTTTGAGTCGTTATACTGTTCTTCTGAGTGTCTCCTTATTACAGCAGATGTCAGCTCTCTTTACACCATAATAGGACATGCTGACGCTATTTTGGCTGTCAAGTGGGGTTTGTCACAATCCAACCTCACCGCCAAACACAAGAAGTTCCTCCTCCAATGTCTTGAGTTTTGTTTGACCAAAAACTATTTTTGATACAACAGAGGATTCTATCTTCAAATAATGGGTGTCGCAATGGGGGCTAAATTTGCCCCCAGCGTCGCCAATTTGTTCATGGCCCTGTGGGAGGAAGAGAGCATTTTTATTGACCCCCCAACACAGTTGAAATGCTATAAATGATATATAGACAATCTTATTATGGTCTGGGAAGGTGATCAGTCCAATCTGGAAAGCTTTTTAATAAGGTTGAATAATAACAGCAAAAACATCTTACTCACGTGGAATATAGATGCTAATAAGGTTGTCTTTTTGGATTTGGAGATCTGCAAAGAAGGAGAGTCCTTTATTACTCGGAATTATTTTAAACCATCTGACAGGAATGGCTATATACCCATAGACAGCTGTCATCACCGTAATTGGTTGGTTAACATCCCTAGGGGTCAATTTATTCGCTTAAGGCGTAATTGTACATTGGATACAGATTTTTATGCCCAGTCTAACACTCTGTCCAAAAGGTTTCTACAAAAAGGGTACAAGAAAGATCATATTGATCACAAATTATCTCGAGTGGGTAATTTGAGTCGAGCCGATCTTGTTGCGGACTCTCAAAAATCGCAGAGTGAAGGTGATAAGTTCGAATTCAAGATGGTTTTGGATTACAATATACAACACCGTCAGTTTGAAACCATTATTAAAAAACACTGGGAGGTTTTAAGAAATGACAAGGTTCTGGGTTCTGTCCTCCCTGTACGCCCTCTCTTCATCTACAAAAAAGCTCCCACTTTAAGAGATGTGATAGCCCCAGGTGCATTAGATCCACCTGTATTTAGAGAAAACACCATTTTCTCCTTCCTCTCAGGTTTCTTCGCTTGTGGCCATTGCCAGGCATGTAAGCAGTGTAAATTCAACATGAAAAAGCAGAAGGCATTTACCTCCTATTCGACTAACAAGAATCTCATTACCTGCAATACAGTGGGTGTGGTCTAAATGCTGGAGTGTGATTGTGGACTCCAGTATGTAGGCCGCACCTCACGTGCCCTATCCGTAAGAATAGGAGAACACGTGAATAATATCAAACTGGGCCTGCGCTCTCATAGTGTGTCTCGTCATTTCAGACAGTGTCACGATAGGAACCCCAGATGTTTGAAGTTCTGGGGACTTGAGAGAGTTGACAAACATTGGAGAGGAGGAAATACGACGTATCAGTCAGAGAGTATCTTTCTGGATATATGAGACTAGGGTTCTCAAGCCAGAGGGGCTGAACGTTGATTTCGACCTCAACTGTTTCATTTATAACAAATAATGATTCCATAATCTTCTTGTAGAAGTCTTACATGAGGTTTTTACTTTCACTAATTTCACTAATTTTTTAATTTTAATTTTTAGTTCAAATTTTAATTATTAGTAGTATTAGTATATGTAGTGTATTGTACCATTTTTGTCATATATATAGTTTTTTTATAGTTTTTTATAATTTATCTAATTAATCTATATAAATTTTCACATCTGAGGCGGCGTACACACGACCGAGGTTCTCGCTGAAAACCAGCGAGAACCTCGCTGGAAGCTGCATTCCAGCGAGGACCTCGGCCGTGTGTACACTCTCGGCGAGCTTCCCGTCGGGAAGCCCGTCGAGCAGAAATAGAGAGCACGCTCTCTATTTGCTCGACGGCCCGCCTGGAAGAATGGCTGGTTGCCATTCCCGACGGGTGGGTCGCCGATTTCGACGGCCGGCAGGGAACCTCGACGGGCGGAACGATGTGTTCTGCCCGTCGAGGTTCCCTGCCGTGTGTACACGGCCTAACTGATCATATATATAGTTTTTTATAGTTTATCTAATTAATCTATATAAATTTAATTCACATCTAACTGATGCAAAACCAACCACAGAGGCTCAATTTAGGATTTAGGATTATAGTAGTAATTTACATTGGTTTGTAGTATGCCTCCAATTTGTATTGGTTCATCAGTGTAGGTTTAATGAGATATATATATTTGCATATACATATTTTTATTTCTATATTTTATAATTGTATGTGTTTTATGCTTAATATAATTAAATGTAATTAGTCAGATTGGTTATATACATATATAATTTTTTTCATGATAGATCAATAGATATATTGTGTATATGGTTTAGTATTAATTAGAGGCAAATTGATACATTTGTTTATGGTGCTTTTTTTGTAATAATACTCGCAGTGTTCTATTGTCGACACTGAGCGACGTTTTTCATCACATATAGCTTTATTCGTCTATTTTAATGCCTTGGGTCGGATATATGTTTAGCGTCCACAAGATGGCGCTATTACTTTCTGAGGTGTTTGGTCTATTCGCCCTTGAATTATATAATAGGGCCGATCGAAAAAAGTTTTGTTTGTTCGTTTTTGAATCGAATAATAAAGTTTTGTTCGTTTTCGAATCGAATAATAAAGCTACCCATCTTGAACGTGACGCGGGACGTGCCACGCAGCTCGTTCATGACGCTAGTTGAAGGGGGTTGCTCCGGCAACCATAGCTTATTTAATATCGAACGGGAGACGTGCTCAGCTCCACTCCACCCTGCTGAGGAAGTGTTTTCACACAATGCGTCCAGGGGTTTTTGGAGCCTTACACGTCGCTCGGTGTCTTTCTTGGGGAAGAAACTCTGTGAGCTGTTTTATACATGTACATGCCTGTTAACATCTGAACAAATGTGAATAGCCTGTCAATTGCCTATCTGATTAAAGCAGTGATCAAGCGGAAGCTCTTAGATGGTTGTTTTTTCTTCCATGTCCCCTTGTTCCGGTATCCATGCTGAGACCATCAAATAGGAGATCTACTTCACATCTGGTTCTCTCTATGCCCTAATGACCATCTGTTAACCCAGTGGTCTTAATCTAAGGTGAGAGTAGCCATCTACACTGGTGGAGGGATAAGCTTTATTACTTGCTACCCCTGTTTTCTTTCATGTGGTGAAGATCTTTAGCCATTCGTCTCATCGAATGTTCTACAGATATTTTTCCTCTTTTCGTCACGAATTGTTTGGACGTTATTTATTATAATTTATATTTTATTGCTTACATGGTTTGCGCTGCACTTTATATATATATTTTTATACTATTTGGGATTTTTGTGAAGGTCCTTTTTGTGCTCAGCTAGCATTCCTAAGATACATTAACTGTATAGTTTCTGCATCTCTATTATGGAATAATTTGTAGTGATACATATTTTTCCATTCTTATTTTCACTTTTTATTCATATGCCTTATTAATCACATTGATCGTATATTTTTGCGCTGATTGCACCCTCTATTTGTATTACTTAATATATTGAACTTTGCGGATATGTTCTATTACTATCTTTGTGTTACATCACTGTTTAGAGTGACCTTTATTTCAGTGCTAGTGTTTTATCGAGACCCCTCTCTTGTAGAATATATTGTTTTTTAATTCTATTCCCCTATTCCACTCTTGTTTTGTGGGGACAGGTGGGTACGAGGTCCCCTAGATGAGCCTGTGATCATCTTTGGAGGTGTGGTGCAGGAGTTACTGTCCTGCCCCTTCCCAATATGAGAGGTGTCTTTCTCTAGTGTATCCTTACCAGCCTATTTTTCACATTGTACGCTCCCATTTTCCATGTATGGATATGGGGACGTGAGGTGCCTTTCTCCCCTCAATATTTGGACATGGACGTGAGTCGCCGCCCCCACATTAGATCTGACGTGATTGGTTGCGCTTGCTTTGTTTGGAGCGCACGCTTCCTGGTGTGGGTGGTAGCGCCCTGTTGACACCGGTGTCCCCGTTTTTCCTGGCTGTGCTGGACGGTGGATGTGCCAGGGGAGAAACGGTGCACATGATCAGGCTTCTGATGAATTTGGCTCACTCGTGTTTGGATCCATATTCACAAGGCCACTTCCGGTTATTGGAGCGCACGCCTAGACACCATGTTCACATGGCCATTTCCGGGTATTGGAGCGCATATTTTGACATCAATGCGGAAGTTAGGAAGCCTTGGTGGAACGCACGATTCCATTAGATTTTTTGTCTCTGGAGGGATCACATTTTCTTGGAGGGAAACCTTCCATGTTGATTCTACAAAGATTACTCCACTATTTGGATTGTTTTCACCTTTATGGACACATATATATAATATGTATATTAAGTTGTAAATCACAATTCACTTTGATATGGTTGAATTTGTTTCATTTCACTTCTTAATATAGAACTCTTGTTATAGGAGTTCCTGTTATAGGCGCTGCACTTTTATTTACTTATTTTTTAAATGTATGTCCTTTCATGAATATTTGTGGTGCTATAAATATGGTCACTTACTAGGTTAAAATCCGCCGCCGCTCCGCATAGTTATTCAGATAAAATACTTTATAAATTGCGTCCAGATCGTTGTCATTTTGCTTGTGGGCATTGTGAAGCCCACAAGCACTTACTTCCGGGAATCCGATTGTGACGAGTGTTATAGGGCCGCCCGTCCCACCCCATTCTTGCGCATGCACACTGCAGCAGCAGTGCAGCACCATCAAGCACTCGGGTTGCTATCACAACGAGTGGCAGCGGTGGAAGTGCATGCCGTTGTGATGGCAAAGAATAAACAATAACAAGCCAGAAGATTCAAAAAGAAGAATTACATGAGAAAACCGGTATACGAGTTCACCTTTTATTTAGTTTTGTGTCTGCCTTCATGTTAATAAAAATAAATCTTCAATGAATCGCGTCAATCCTGGTATCGAAGTCCCGTGATTCTAGCCCTAGGGGAAGAGCACGGCATCCTGGGAAATGATGACACACATTTCCCAGGAGCATTAGCGTTCTGAGGAGCTGAGGGAGCTGACGTCAGAATCTAAAGGCAGATTTTGTGCGACCGCATAGCAACAGGCATTTCCAGGTGAGTAAAAAAAATATATATATATTTTTTTTTTTCCTTTTTAGGTTTAATGTGCAGTATAATGAATTTGTTTATGGAAACTCTGCTTTAAGTCCATCACAAACCCAACCCTAGCCTGAACCCAAAGTTCATAGCTATAGTTAGTGGGACAATGTGAGAAGAAATTCTACTGCGCTGGGACAGTTTGTGTGTTATTTGCAGAATTACCATGTACAAATATAGGGAAAATGACAAAAAATTGAAAATAAATGCAAGCATCACATTTAGGGACTGGCAACCTGTAATTAATACAATTTTCATGGGCTTTAATACACTTTATACTATTTTCTTGCAATATAATAATGCAGCAACAGTGTCAGAAATTCTGAATTATATGAATGTTCCCTAATTAAGGAAAACAAGCTATTGTCCATCAGCTTGCTTAAAGAGCCCATTTTCCATCTGGAAGTCATCTTATAGATCAAATTATTTATTGCATTTTTGTGTGAACAGTTAGTAATGAGCAAGAAATGTGTTTAATTATCTTCTGTAACATAAGCCAAATTCTAATGGTGTTTGATTACATAAAGCCACAAAAATGTCAACCCCATTTCCATTTAGAGTGCTTGCTTAACCACTTGACTACTGGGCACTTAAACCCACTTAATAACCAGACCAATTTTCAGCTTTCGGTGCTCTCACATTTTGAATGACAATAACTCAGTCATACAACACTATAACCAAATGAAATTTTTGTCCTTTTTTTCCCACAAATAGAGCTTTCTTTTGGTGGTATTTTATCACCTCTGCGGTTTTTATTTTTTTCACTATAAATGAAAAAAGAACGAAAATTTTGTAAAAAAATGAATTTTTCTTCATTTCTATTATAAAATTTTGCAAAAAAGTAATTTTTCTTCATAAATTTGGCCTAAAATGTATACTGCTACATATCTTTGGTAACAAAACAAAAAAAAATTAGATATTATTTAGTGTGGGTGAAAGTTATAGGGTCTAAAAGCTATGGTACCAATTACTGAAAATTTATCAATTTGATCACATCTGATGTACTGACATCCTCTCTCATTTCTTGAGACCCTAACATGCCAGAAAAGTACAAATACCCCCCAAATGACCCCTTTTTGGAAAGAAGACATTCCAAGGTATTTAGAAAGAGGCCTGGTGAGTTTTTTGAAGTTGTAATTTTTCCCACAATTCTTTGCAAAATCAAGATTTTTTTCATTTTTATTTTCTTTCCACAAAATTTTCATATTAGCGGGTTATTTCTCACACACAGCATATGCATACCACAAATTACACCCCAAAACACATTCTGCTATTCCTCCCGAGTATGGCGATACCCCATGTGTGGGACTTTTACACAGCGTGGCCACATGGGAATGGCGCCAAACTTTGCGACTTAAAAATCCCCATAGGTGACGCTTTAAATATTTTTACTGGTTACATAATTTTAGTTGGAGAAGAGGTCTAGGGCCAAAATTATTGCTCTCGCTCTAACGTTCGCAGCGATACCTCACATGTGTGGTTTGAACACCGTTTTCATATGTGGGCGGGACTTGCGTATGCGTTCGCTTCTGCATGCGAGCTCACGGGGACAGGGGCGCTGTATGCCCAGAGTATTGCGGAGTATGCCCAGAGTATTGCGGAGTATGCCCAGAGTATTGCAGAGTATGCCCAGAGTATTGCAGAGTATGCCCAGAGTATTGCGGAGTATGCCCAGAGTATTGCGGAGTATGCCCAGAGTATTGCGGAGTATGCCCAGAGTATTGCGGAGTATGCCCAGAGTATTGCGGAGTATGCCCAGAGTATTGCGGAGTATGCCCAGAGTATTGCGGAGTATGCCCAGAGTATTGCGGAGTATGCCCAGAGTATTGCGGAGTATGCCCAGAGTATTGCGGAGTATGCCCAGAGTATTGCGGAGTATGCCCAGAGTATTGCGGAGTATGCCCAGAGTATTGCGGAGTATGCCCAGAGTATGCCCAGAGTATTGCGGAAGTATGCCCAGAGTATTGCGGAAGTATGCCCAGAGTATTGCGGGAGTATGCCCAGAGTATTGCAGAGTATGCCCAGAGTATTGCGGAAGTATGCCCAGAGTATTGCGGAAGTATGCCCAGAGTATTGCGGAAGTATGCCCAGAGTATTGCGGAAGTATGCCCAGAGTATTGCGGGAGTATGCCCAGATTATTGCGGGAGTATGCCCAGATTATTGCGGGAGTATGCCCAGAGTATTGCGGGAGTATGCCCAGAGTATTGCGGGAGTATGCCCAGAGTATTGCGGGAGTATGCCCAGAGTATTGCGGGAGTATGCCCAGAGTATTGCGGGAGTATGCCCAGAGTATTGCGGGAGTATGCCCAGAGTATTGCGGGAGTATGCCCAGAGTATTGCGGGAGTATGCCCAGAGTATTGCGGGAGTATGCCCAGAGTATTGCGGGAGTATGCCCAGAGTATGCCCAGAGTATGCCCAGAGTATTGCGGAGTATGCCCACCAGAGTATGCCCACCAGAGTATGCCCACCAGAGTATGCCCAGAGTATTGCCCCCCCCCCCCAGAGTATTGCCCCCCTCCCAGAGTATTGCCCCCCCCCCCAGAGTATTGCCCCCCCCCCCGAGTATTGCCCCCCCCCCCAGAGTATTGCCCCCCCCCCCCCAGAGTATTGCCCAGCATTGCAGAGTATGTGCAGCAGGGATGGCTGAGCAGGGAGGGATGGATGGATGGATCTGTGACTACATTTGTCACAGATCCATCCCGCAGCACTGGCGCTGCCATCCGCTCCCTCCCCTCTCCTCTCACACTGTACCGATCGGTACAGAGAGAGGAGGGAGGAACCGGCGTCATCAAATGACGCCGGTCTGTTTACATCTGATCGCGCCGTCATTGGACGGCGCGATCACGTGGTAAACCGCCGCTATCAGCGGCGATTTACCGTGATTCGTGACCCGCCGGGTCCTCTGGACCCGGCGGTCACGGACATTCCCGTGTGCGCGCCCCAGGGGGCGCGCGGGAGCGCGACTCTGGAATCACGTTATATAACGTGATCCCAGAGTTAAGCAACCACCTTGCCGCCGTTATTTTTCGGCAGGTGGTTGCTAAGTGGTTAAAGAGCCATGCAAATGGGGAATATCCGATATCAGAAGGCATCATGACAGTTTTTATCTTCCTTATGGCACGTGCTGGTTTCAATCCCCTATCTTCTTCTCACACTTCTTAATGTAACATAATCTAATGCGTAACATCATTTTCCTAAATGAGTATGAGAATGCTGCAGATTAACTCGCAAGGACTATTAATAAAGTCAGCCTATTTCCCACAGTTCCTCTCATTTGGAAGGTGTTATCCTAGAGGGTGCATTAGCAATGAGAACATTGCTCCTCTCCATTCGTTTAGACAATTCGGTATTGTAGCTCTTCCCGAGCACATGAACACCAAGCTTCAGAATAAATGATAGCACACTTTTTTCTAGAACAAAACGTTATTTATTTCATGCTAAACGGCTGGTTAAATTTAACATATTTTCTTCCAGTAGATTACACCTCTTATAATCTTGCCAAGCAGCTATGCTTTATGTTAATGCTACATAGCAACAGTCGTCTGTTTTTCTCTCCTTCAATTCAATTTCAGATGCATTGTTTTATGTTATGTGCTGGCACAGGACCAGGCGGATGAGTAGAACACTCTTGGGTTTACAAATATGCTATAAAATGTATCACAAATATTATGAAAATTTTAACATATTTTCCATTTATTGTGCTCTGGGATATAATACCAACGCCAAAGTAGAAGGTGCAATAATAAAAACCTAGAGGAGAATTTTGGTATCAACATTACTACTGAACTGCATAAACCATTTTAATATGTCAGTTAAAAGTTGAATGTTAACAGAGGAAACTGAGCAGCACTGTGAAGAAATTCAAAGTCTTATAGAAACAATTTAAAACAGACCTACCAGTAATTTTACAAGCCTGCACAAATAAATTCCTAACCTGATTAAATATAAAACACTATAAGGTTAAAAAAAAAAAAAGTAGCTTTTGTCATTGAAAAGTCCTATTTAAGCAACTGTTCCTAAGCATGGTCTGTCAAGATCTGACTTAAAAAAGCATAGAGAAAATGACTTCAAAATTGTAATTTAATAGAACTGGGCAGTGAAAATATCACTAATTTGTACCGTGAAAAGGATGGGACTTTAAAAGTACCAAAGGATTTATACAAAGTTTTTTTTATAAAAAAATAAATTTTATTTAAATAACAGATGGAGTTTCTTTAAAATGACAATAAAATGAACATTTTATTAAAATAAACGATAAGCAAAAGCATATTGTTTAGATAGAGAAAGAAAAAAAAACAGGGCGCCTCTAAGTGCAGAAGTATAAAACGTTTAATATCCCCTAAAAAGGTTAAAAACACTAACAAGATGGTGGATGAAACAGGCATGTAGCAGGTAAGTGTGTCCAGAAGATGTTCAAGTGGCAGGACAGTCCCAGTCTGATGATCGTTTAGATATCATGTGCAACCACTTTTTACTCTACATGTTTCGCTCAAAGAGCTTCATCAGGAGCTTTCAAAAGTGTTGCATGAAGTTTTTTGATACTACAAAAGAAACAACAATCAAAAGAATTTTCTTTTGAATTAAATACTACTATAATAGTAAAATAGTAAATTATATGGTTACATATACCAATACAAATAATTATAGAGTTTCAAAATAATATAGTTTGATAAAGAGCTGAGAGTGCATGCCTACCAGATGCTTTTTTTTTGTATTTTTTTTATGTTATTGCACTATTTTATAACTATTGATGTTATGTGTCCTTGTCATCAATTTGGTCACTGCAAATGGCTTTCTAAGTTGATATGGATTTAGAATTTTTGTGAATTTTTTTTTTTTATTTACATTTTTTTGCCTAATATCACAACATTCTTCATTTATTATTTTTTCTTTTTATGAAAAAAACATAGCACTGTGGAACCTTTGTCTCGATATAAATGGACAGTTGGAAGAGTATGTCATGTGTCTCAGATGCCTATATAATATATTTTTCATATATCTTTTTTATACTACAACTTTAACCACTTCATTACCGGCCCATTGTCATATGATGTCCACAGAGGGGATCTCCCATCCCGGGTGGGCGTCATATGACGCCCTGGGATTTGTGGGGGGATATCTGAATGATGCCTGCAGCTAGAGGCATCATTCAGATATCCTTTTCTTCTGCCGGAGATTCTGTGCAACATAAGATCGTTCTTAGAACATATTCTGTATGTTCTTTACAGATATACTGTATATACCTTTGTGTTTCAGTTTGATTTGTTAGCTGAGAAAGAGGCATTTTTTTTTAAATGTTTTTATTTACATTTGATGCTGCTTTAATAATATTAGATTTGCAACACTTGATACATAATAAATGTTCATTTGTTTTGAAAGCCTGTTTCACCACATGAGACTATTCCTTTTTTTTAAAACATATTGTATTATTTTTATATAAAAACCTTCAAGCATATATCAAATACATTTAGGAAAATAAGTTTACAAGTTAAAGTTACAAGTTAATGACAATTAAACTAAGTAACTAAGTAATAGAGCAGCACAGTGATGTAGTGGTTAGCACTTTTATCTAGCAGCAAAAGGGTCGCTGGTTCAAATCCTGACCAAGACATTCCCTGTCTGCAGTTTGCATGTTCTACCATGTGCCTACTATACCATGTGCCTACTAGGGATGAGCTTCGCGTTCGTACGTTTGTCAAAATTCGAACAAAAACGGTAATTCGCGCCAAATTCGAGTGACGTAAAACGGCCCATAATTCACTGTGGCATTGCACGCTGATGATTGGCCAAGCATGCTTGGCCAATCACAGCGCGCAAAAAACGAAGAGCCATAATTGGTCAAAGCCCGGGTGGCTTTGGCCAATTATGGCTCAGGGCTTTAGCACACGCCCCACACTATATAAGGCCGCCTGCTGCTCTCAAAGATGTTTTCCAACAATAACTTGAATATTGGCCTCTAAAATGAGCGTTTTTGAATTCGAATGTTCGAGTCCCGTAGACTTCAATGTGGTTCTAAATGTTCGCGCAAACGGTCGGTCTGTTTGATGGTTCTGGTGCGAACGTAATGCGGGGGTGTTCTGCTCATCCCTAGTGCCTACATAGGTTTCCTCCCACACTCCAAAGACATGCTGGTAGGTTAATTGGTTCCTGTATAAATTGTTGCTCAGAAGAGATGTCAGTCTGTAATGAGGAAATCCGTTGAAGAATTTTTTGCTTTGAATAACAATAATAGTGTTACCGATGCTACCTTATGGTGTTCCCACAAAGCATATTAGGGGTCTCCTGATACAATTAACTGCCAGGGAAAAAAAATAGATACATCAAAATAAACTCATTACTAAAAGAGATTGCAAGCCAAGAAGTATTACATAAAAAAAATCCTCTAGATATTAATTTGGAACGTCATCTTTCCAAACTACGAGTGGAACTCAAATCTATCCTAATGACTGACCATGAGAAGTCCTTTAAGAAACTTAATTTTAAAATATTACTCTGAAGGTAACAGAGCTGGTAAACTATTAGCTTCCCAATTATGCCAGCGTAGACAAAAAAACGAAATTATTAAACAAACCCACCACAAATCGGGAAAAATAATGTTCAATCCCCAAGAAATTGCAGATGCATTCTCACAGTACTATGAAGATTTATACAACCTTAGATATTAACACCCCTCAACCTGATACTAATAAAATAAAAAGTTTTTTAGATACTGTTAATTTACCCTCCATCGACCCAATATCCTTAGATAATCTCAATAAACCAATCTCCAATGAAGAAATTTTGAAAGTCATAAATGATCTTCCCAAAAATAAGGCCCCTGGTGCTGATGGCCTATCAGGTGAATATTACTCGGCTTTTAAGGATATTTTGACCCCATATTTATCCAGACTTTTCAACCCAGCAGCAAATTCAAAAACTTTCTCAAATGAACTTCTAGAAGCTGTCATAATAACACTTCCAAAATCTGACAAGGATCCAGCCTCGCCCTTGAATTACAGACCCATATCCTTACTAAATTCCGATCATAAAATGTAGGCAAAAATTCTGGCGAATAGATTAGTTAACATCACCCCCTCATTAATTAGACCTGACCAAGTAGGTTTTGTTAAAGGTAGACAAGCTCCCGATAGCACTAGAAGAATGTCGAATTTTATTAACAGAATACATAATGATCGAATGCCCGCCCTAATATTAACATTGGATGCTGAAAAAGCATTCGACAGAATTCATTGGGGGTATATTTCACACACTTTATCTAAATTCGGCCTTCAAGGATTTATACACTCTGCCATTATGGCTTTATACACTCATCCCACTGCTAAATTATTCTCTTCAGGTATGCTTTCTAGAACTTTCACACTGACTAACGGGACCAGACAGGGTTGCCCTTTATCCCTACTGATATTTTCCCTTGTGATAGAACCCTTAGCGGAATATATACGCTTTTCCCCAGATATCAAAGGCACTAGGATTGGTCAGGATGAACACAAGTTAGGCCTTTTTGCTGATGACATTGTACTGACTCTAGCCAATCCTGAATTATCCTTACCATCAGTAATTAATGTGCTAGATAAATTTAAAGATGTCTCATACTACAAAATCAATATACTGTAAATAAATGTTACATACTACCCATACATATCTCTGCTCCATTAATAGACAGCCTTAAGTCACAGTATGGATTCATCTGGAATAATACCTCAGTAGCATACTTAGGAATACGACTTGCACCACAGCCAAACAAAATCTATGATGTTAACTTCCCTCCCCTCTTAGAACAAATTAGCCGCGACCTATCAAAAATGCAGAAAACTCAATTATCATGGGTTGGGAAAATAGCTGCATTTAAAGTGTAAACATTACCAAAGATTCTATACTATTTTAGATGCCTTCCTATCCCAATTCCTGCTAAATTTTTCAAGCAACTAAACGCTAAACTTAGACAGTTTATTTGGAATAAAAAAAAAATCAAGGGTTGCCTTTTCTATTTTTACCTCCATTACAGCTCATGGGGGTATGAACTTACCAGATATCAGGAATTACTGTTATGCTGCCATCCTAGATCAGATGAAATATTGGTTCTCCCCCCCAGAAAGACAAACTATGGTTGAACATAGAACGAGATTCCACCAAGAATTCTGACTTATACACCTTGGGCCAGATTCAGAGAGCCGTAACTCCTGTCTAACTGGTGTTAGACTGGAGTAATTTCAAATTACGTGCGTTTTTTAGCTAGTCGGAAACCTCAAACCATGAATAGATGGCTGCGGGCTTCAATTCGACTGGATTACGTGTTCGTACGCCTTCGGATCTACGCTGCAATAAAATTGCGGCCACTGGGTGGACTTCCCGTCGTTTTCCGCGTCGGGGTATGCTAATGAGCTTTTGCCGGCGATCTCCGAAATTACGATCTTCAATCGCAATCTCTTACGGCATCTTTAGTCATCTTTTTTTTGCGTAACACTATACCAGCTTTTTGCTGCTCTAATATTAGACAGCCCATGTTAAGTATGGGCGTCGTTCCCACGTCGAATTTCTACGTTTTCCGACGTCTTTTATTATTTTTGATGTAAAACGTCCGGGAATAGGAATGTCCGTAAACAACGCTACTCAAACAACGAATGACGTAACAACGGGAAATTTCTGAACGGAGCATGCGCAGTTCGATCGCCGCGGGGACGCGCCTAATTTAAATGCTTCACGCCCCTTAATCGCGTATTTCGATTACGCGGCGAGAAATAGACTACGCCGCCATAGCGTACGGGCAAAAATCTACCAGAATTCGATGTAGAGCCTGGTAAAATACGGCAGTACGAGAGTATTTCGATTACGCAGCGCAAAATTAAGTGTATCTGAATCTGGCCCCTTGACGTTAGCTACTATTGTACTCCCAAAAGTAGTCATTCCCAATCTAGTATTAAGGCAAGATTATTTGCATGGAAACACATAGGGCCAGATCCATAGAGAGAGTACGCCGGTGTACTTTCAAATTACCCGCACCGTATCTTTAGTTTGAATCCTCAAACCAAGATATGACGGCATCTGGGTTCGATCCGACAGGCGTACGCCTTCGTACGCCTTCGGATCATAGATGCAATACTTCGGCGTCCGCTCGATGGAGTTATCGTCGTTTTCCGTGTCGAGTATGCAAATTAGCTATTTCCGACGATCCACGAACGTACGCTCGGCCGTCGCATTCTCTTACGGCGTCTCTAGTCGGCTTTTTCTGACGTATAGTTAAAGCTGCTTTTTTCCGGCTTATAGTTAGACTTGCCATGTTAATTATGGCCGTCGTTCCCGCGTCAAAATTTGATTTATTTTTGCGTAAGTCGTCAGTGAATAGGAATGTACGTAATTCACGCTGGTAAAAAATATAACGTTGTTGCGACGTTATTTAGCGCAATGCACGGCGGGAAATTTCTGAACGGAGCATGCGCAGTTCGATCGGCGTGGGGACGCGCTTGATTTAAATTAAACATGCCCCCTACCCGCCCAACTTGAATTCCGCACCGTTACGCCGCTTGAGATACACTACGCCGCCGTAGCTTACGGCGCAAAATCTTTATGGATTTGAACTAAAGCCAGGTAAGGTACGGCGGCATAGCATATCTCAGATACAATGCGCCGGGGCAGATCTTTAACCACTTAAGGACCGCCTACTGCACATTTACGTCGGCAGAATGGCACGGCTGGGCACATCAACGTATATATACGTTGATTTTAGTACCCAGCCGTGGGTCGCCCGTGGGACCGGGACCGCGGTCGCCGCTGCAGTGCCGCTGCAGTGCGGCGATCCATCCCTGGAGCGGAAGAACGGGGAGAACCGTGTGTACACACGGCTTCCCCGTGCTTCTCTGTGGCCGTAGCATCGATCGCGTCATCCCTGTAATAGGGGGACGCGATCGATGACGTCACACCTACAGCCACACCCCCTTACAGTTGTAAACAAAGCACATAGCCACACATCCCCTACAGCGCCACCTGTGGTTAACTCCCAAACTGCAACTGTCATTTCCACAGTAAACAATGCAAATTTAAATGCATTTTTTGCTGTGAAAATGACAATTGTCCCAAAAATGTGTCAAAATTGTCCGAAGTGTCCGCCATATTGTCGCAGTCACGAAAAAAATCGCTGATCGCCGCTATTAGTAGTAAAAAAAAAATAATTAACAAAAATGCAATAAAACTATTCCTTATTTTGTAAACGCTATAAATTTTGCGAAAACCAACCGATAAACACTTATTGCGATTTTTTTTACCAAAAATAGGCAGAAGAATAAGTATCGGCCTAAACTGAGGAAAAACATTTTTTTTTATATATTTTTGGGGGATTTTTATTATAGCAAAAAGTAAAAAATATTGAATTTTTTTTTTAAATTGTCGCTCTATTTTTGTTTATAGCGCAAAAAATAAAAACCGCAGAGGTGATAAAATACCACCAAAAGAAAGCTCTATTTGTGGGGAAAAAAGGACGCCAATTTTGTTTGGGAGCCACGTCGCACGACCGCAAAATTGTCAGTTAAAGCGACGCAGTGCCGAATCGCAAAAAGGGGCAAGGTCCTTTACCTGCATTTTGGTCCGGGTCTTAAGTGGTTAAGGATCTGGCCCATACTTTCCAAATCTAGACATTTAGAAAAAATATATAAAATTTACCTCCCTACAGAAATGATTAACTACTGTAAAATCTGAATGTCAGTAGACGATTGGATTTTCTCTTTACGTTAACCTTCCCCTGAATTATAAAAATGTGCAAGCTGGGAAGGTGTAAGAGTTTGAGGGATTTCAACGTTAGAGATACCATCGATAATCTGGGATTATTTATCCCAGCAGAGGGATTACGTTAAAAAAGGTATTTCAAATTTCTATGACATACTTTCATCCCAACCATTTGAGAAAAATGCTCATATGATAAAATGGGAGACAAATGTAAACGTATCCTTTTCTTGGGATCAATGGAAAAGATCATTCCAAACAATTAAAAATGCATCTTCATGCATTGAACACTGGGATAACGCCCCAAAAAATACTAATAGATGGTATTTAACCCCCTACAGGTTATCTAAAATTTACCCTACAATGTCCGACAGTTGCAAATCGTTGAGAAGCTTTTGGAACTCAATATCATCCTTCATAGTAGATCTCACAGATAACCTTCTTGTGCTTACACCTGCCTCAGCATTACTGGGTATTGATCTTGAGATATACCCTACCATTTATAGAACTGTTGTGACCCATATATTGATAGCCTCGAGACTAACTGTTGCTAAACTATGGAAATCCACAGATTCACCTAATATTACCACGGTCATAAATAGATTGAATATCCAAGCACAATTTGAGCTGATGCTAGCTTACAAAAACCATACAATCCCCTCTTTTAGGAGTAGATGGAAAACATGTTTAACCCATCATAGAGCCTCCTCCTATTTAAGAAATTGCAATATTTAATTCTCGCTTGATTGTTTGAAAACATTTATGTTTAGTATTAAGCGGTATGCAGGTGTAGTACCATGACTATTCCATTAGTTCTTAGTGGCTCTGTTTTTGTTTATTTTTACTTTTATCTTTTATTTATTTATTTATATTGTTACTCTTTATTTAGTACAGGCTGTACTATTGTTTATCGTGATGTCCTACCAGTCCTACAGTTAGAGTCGGTTCACACTGGGGCGACTTGGGATCCGACTTGAAGTCGTCTCAAGTCGTCCCAAGTCGCGCTGTCCAGAAAAGCAATGTAAGTAAATGGGAGCGGTGTTAATACACACTACTGAGGTCGCTCCGACTTCAGAAGAGGTTCCTGTACTACTTCAATCAGACTTCTAGGCGATTTGTACCCATTGATTTCAATGGGAGTCGCTTCCAAGTCTGATCACTGTTTTAATTGAAGCTACTTTCCAGGAAGATAACATACATTTCTCAGGCAAACCCCTCCCTCCCCCTCCCTCTCCCAGAGCTGATTGTTGTTTTATTGGCCACTGGAATGTCTCCTGACCTGAAAAGGACTTCAAGTCGTGTTGTAAATCTCCCCAGATCGCCCTGTGGTTCATGCTCAAGTCGTGTTGAAGTTGCTTCTGAAAGTCGTGCTGGAAGTCGTGTCGCCCTAGTGTGAACCGACTCTTAGAACCCAGATGGGGTAGGCTGGTCTAGGTCATCAAGGCCCGTACCATGTCTACAAGAAAGGCCTTTACTATTCTTTTTATGTCTTTGCTGTTTCATTTGTAATACAACTCTGTTCTTTATGCATTTGTTAAGCGACTGTACTATCTTATTCGATATAATAAAAATGTATAATTAAAAAAAAGTTAAAAACATGAAATGTCTAATGAGTCAGACAAAAATATGTGTATTTGACAGTACTTAATTTTTTTTGAGTAGACCCAGCACAATATTTTTTTATAGTGTTCCCTGTTGATCAATTATGTTTTTACAAGCCTCATGGTAAGAGATAGGAGAAGAAGCTTGTGAGAAACCATGCTAACAAAACTATAAAGGCATTTTCTGCAGTAAGTCAAGTCTTAACCTAAATGATGCCTGAACAAAGATGACACTGGCCTACACAAACATTTATTCACTTAACATGAAAAAAGTATATCTGATACTACAGTAGGTTCATTTTGAAAGGAACTCAAGTTAAATGAGAAAATATAGTGCAGTGTTCCTATAATTATTTTAGTGACACCCATTCCTTTGTTAGACATGTGACTTATATGTCACAATGTTCATTTGTCACACGTGTTTATTACATTGTATGATGCTGGTATTTGTTTTTTTGTAAAATCACTGGATTGTTAAGTATTGTGGAATATATTGTTGTTGGTATGTTGTTGCCTCCATCCCACATGTTCATCATTATAGCAATAGATATAATTGTGGCCTGGATTATAGGTTTTACCTATACAGAACTAAGTATTACAGACAGTAAATTTTGTATATGGGGTATTTCTGGAGATTAGCTCCCAGTTTGATCCAAATCCCTGTTGGGATCAAATTTGATTTGTTTGTAGATTCTTTTATGAAATTAAATAACATAGTAGCAGTGTTATTCTGCCAAATGTGACAACTTCCCAATCAGGTTGGTGTTAGGGAGCTAGTGCCTGCTGGTATTTTACCAAGAAGAAAGTCATCCCTGCCCACACTATTCAGCTGTCAGCTTGCAATTCCAGGCTGCAAGGTGAATGCAAACATAGTGGAGGGGATAGTCTGAAGACAAAAACCAAGCCAAGAAAAGGGGGGCAGGCCCCACTTTGGAGCCATACACTCAACATAAACATGCCCTTAACATTGGGAGGGTACCTTTGCCCGGGTCCGCCTGACAAAGGACCTGTTGATGAGAGCAAGCACCTCTTCTTCACAATCCTGGCCTGGTGGTTGTGGGGTTCTGCAGGCAGAAGGGTTATCATAATCTGTAATTTGTGAATGAGTAAGGGGTACATAATACCCCTACTTGCTCACAAAAATAGGAATTTTGATATACCTGTAAATTCTATATTTTGGAGTACAGTAGGGAGCACCGAAATTGATTCTCAGACCATGGGTTATATGTCACTACCCACAGGTGATTGACCATTAACAAAAGCTTTGCTGGGACCGCCGTCTAGTGCATCAATATAGTCTTGCCCACTCTGTGAGGCTCCAGTTTATTAGAAAGCAGAGGGGTGGAAAACCTAGCCAAACAGCAGTAACAGGCACACAGGAAATATAAGCAGGGTCAACAGGCTCAAACAGACAGTTGACAGCAGAGACACTTGGTGGCTTAAGCATGCATCAGAAGTTGCCCAAAGAGACACATTGAAAAACTGTTTTGAAAACGTAAGCAGAGGATCACATGGTGGCTCTACAACCTGGCAAAAAAAAAAAGAAAAGATGCTTAAAGCAGAAAAAGCCCAACATCTTCAGGAGAAGGGTTTTGGGTAGGGCAGGAGGAACTCAGTTTGAAAAGGGCAAAAGCCTCCTACCAGTAAAATTCTATTACATCTCCTGCCAAGAATAGTCTCCGGGATTTGCATTAAAGGGGGCCGACTTATGTAGTAAGCCCTCCAATCAAGATCCAAGCTATACCAACCAATGGGACATCAGCATGCAGGGATAGACTCGGAGGAGATGGGAGGGGAAAAGTCTCTTTATGGAAAAGCAGCCATCCGAATGGAGCTAAAGGGTAATTATTGGAAAAGGTCTGTTTTACTTGTAACTGAATATGTCTTTAGACTAATGTTTTAAGGAATATACTCTGTATTCTTCCATGTAATTATTTTACTTTATCCTAAAATTTTCTGTGTATTAGATAGATTACCAACTATACTCCAATAAATGTAATTATGTATTTGCATCTTCAAAGGCAAATTAAGGGCATCCAAAAGGCATGATTTTAAAGGGTATTGAGGTATTGAGTGAAGATTCTTGACTCCTTTAGCAAATATATTAAAAAAACTCCAAGAAGAATTCTAAGAAAACCCCAGGTGTAAGTATCATTTTTCTCCATGCCCTACCCCCTGGTACCAAATAAACAAGGGCAGAGCTTCTCCAAATGTTAGGCTACCTTACTTTTGCATGTTAGCTGCTGGGAGGGCCCTGAGCTCAAGAATATGCTGGCCTGGATGAGGGACATCTGAGACTTGGGATGGATAATGAAACCTCCTCTTTTGTACTGCCTTTCCTTACCATCAACTACTCCTCTGTAATGTCTGCCCCCACCATAAAATGCCCCTTCTACTGGCTGTTCTGTCCATCAACTCCCCCTCTGTACTTCCTCCTCTTCCCACTTGTGTACTGCTTGTTTGTTTTGTTTTATCTACCATTGACAAAGCAGTCAATTTTCCTTCCACTGACATAGTGGCTTTTTTGACCCACTAAAATTTTTACTCCCACAAACACCAACACAGGAGCATTTTTTCCTCCTAATTACACTGAAGCAGCAGAATGTGTCCTTACTGCCAATGACACTGATACAGCAGTGGCATTTCTTTTTTGGTACACATCAGTTTTATTTTCTTCCACTGACACTGATGCAGTGGTATTCTTTCCTCTCACTGACACTGATGTATTGACATGTTTTTACCTCTCACTGACATAACAGAATATTTTTTCTTCTACTGACAACAACCTTTTTTTTTTCCTCTGACTAGAACTGTTGCAGGGGCATTTTTACCATTCCACTGACAGCAATATAGTGGAATTTTTTATCTGACAGTGATGCCTGGGCATTTCCTCATTTCCCACTGTTAGCAGTAGTGTGTGGGTACAATGACTGTGCCCTATGTGTGCAGTGTATACAGCGAATAGATGTAGGTTCTGTTTAAGGATCCCATTTTAAGCCCCGCCCAAAGTTAGATGCAATCGTACCATGCCCACCCTTCGACACAGCATGGCACGCCAAGCATGCCACATGATTTGTTTGTGGATTCTGTCCCAGGGTCCCCTAGGTAATATATCATATCATTATATTATTCTTATATATTAGAATATCCCTATTCATGCTCACATGTTGTCACTCTGTTTTATTTTTGTAAACTATAAAGCCAGGATGATCACCCTTAGGTCATGCATTATCATCAAAGTTACTTGTAATTCACTGACAATTCATGCAGCTTTTTACATATTGTATAGTCACATCATTCCCTGCCAACAAGAAGTTTATAATATAATCTCACATCCATATATAAATTTAATAGGGCCAATTTGCAGAGAGGCCAGTTAACCTACCAGCATGTCTTTGGAGTGAGGGCAAAAACTTGTAAAACTTATGTAAGCACAGGGAGACCATGTAAAACCTAAGTATTGTCCTGGTTAGAATTTGTACTGAGAACCCAAGTGCTGCCAGGAAGAGGTGCGAATTGTTAAGCCACTGTGTTGCAACACAGCCTCTCGTGCATGTACTGAGTAAATACTGATTTGAAATAGGGGCATGATTTTGTGACCATGGTCAGTAGGGTGTTACTGAAATTAATTTTAAAAATCTGGTCAGCTTAGGTTAAAAGAAATCACAAAACATAGCAAATATGTTTGTTGCTTCTTGCTCGAAATTGATAAGCACTTGAGGGTACCTTTTTTCTGTGTAAGGTCAACATGATCATTTGTTTTCCAAAAAAGCTCAGAACCAAAAAAGTTCTTTATGATTTATCTTCTTGTAAGTAATGTATACAAAGTCTAGTGCATTATCCAGCTGTAAATAGAAATGGAAGACATGACCTTGTGAAGGTAGTAAGAGAGCTGGTAATGAGGGATGTTCAGTTAATGCAACTTGATCTGAGCTCTCCAGGTCAGAGGCCAGACCTCCATGCAATGGGAATAGGTGTAACAAAGACAACGGTGGTCACATCTATTTATCATCACATGAGTAGAAAGTAATATAACAGCTATCAGTTCTGGTCATGTGTCTATAATGCTAATTAGATAAAGATCTACAGAATGTCATTATCTAACTGACTTATTGATTGTAAAGTCATGAATGACATATCACCCTGTAATATTGAGCAGCAATACAGTGGAGAAAGTCAAGGAGACTGTCCCTGAAACACCCCCTGTAAACCACCACAGTACTACTGGCGATCAATCACAATCCAACAACCACTGTAAAATGCAGCTAATTAAAAACAATGATATACTGTACATTCTTGTGTTAGATTAATATATATATATATATATATATATATATATATATATATAACAGTATATATATATATATATATATATATATAATATATATATATATATATATATATACTGGGGAGAACAAGTATTTGATATACTGCGTTTTTTTCCCCTTACAAAACATGTAGAGGTCTGTAATTTGTATCATATGTACTCTTTAACTGTGAGAGATGGAATCTAAAACACAAATCCAGAAAATCACATAGTATGATTTTTAAATAATTTATTTGTATTTTATTGCATGACATATGTATTTGATCACCTTCCAACCAGTAAGAATTCCGGCTCTCACAGACCTATTTTTTTTTCTCTTTAACCGGTTAAGACCCAGACCAATAAGCAGGTTAAGGACCTTTTTGAGGTTCGGCACTGCGTCGCTTTAACTGACAATTGCGTGGTCGTGCACCAACAAAATTGGCGTCCTTTTTTCCCCAAAAATAGAGCTTTCTTTTGGTGGTATTTGATCACCTCTGCGGTTTTTATTTTTTTGCCCAATAAACAAGAATAGAGCGACAATTTTGAAAAAAAGGCAAACATTTTTCCTTTTTGCTATAATAAATATCCCCCAAAAAGATATTAAAAAAATATATTTTTCCTCAGTTTAGGCCGATACGTATTCTTCTAAATATTTTTGGTAAAAAAATATGCAATAATTTTTACTACTAATGGCGGCCATCAGCGATTTTTTTCGTGACTGCGACATTATGGCAGACACATCGGACACTTTTTTTTTGTGTATTTTTTTGTGCGTGAACTCGAGAGAGAGGAGCCAGACTGCAGGAGTTGGGAGTAGGCAGACCCTCCCCCCGGAGGCAATCGCCATCCCTCTCCATCCTTCTCCATGCCCCTGGTGGCAATGGCGGGTGTGAGGGGGGGGCCTCCCACTCACCCCGCCCTACCTGCTCCTCTTGGGAGCCCAACGGGACCCCAATGGGGCAGAGGGACTCCCCCTATGAGGGAGTGAGGGGGCCTAGCCCACCCAGCCCACCCAGCCAGCCCCGTAGGTCCTTCTCCTCTCTTTATTTTAGGAGACCGCATGGCCAAAGTGCGTGTGTGTTAAACCAATTTTGTGTGCGTGCAAGTGTGGTGGTTTTTGTGGGGGGGGTGGGCGTACTAAGCACAGGCGTACCTTGCATAGCACACCCACCGGGAGCCGGGCTGAGACCACCAAACTCAATTCACATGTAGCCAAGACCGGGATCCGAACCCTTTGCTGCAGAGGTGAACGGCTTGTCAGCGCAGTGCCAATCACGTTGAGCCACCACAGCTCTACATCGGACACTTTTGACACATTTTTGGGACCATTGTCATTTTCACAGCGAAAAGTGCTATACAAATGCACTGATTACTGTGAAAATGGCAATTGCAGTGAATGGGTTAACCACTAGGGGGCGGTGTAGGGGTTAAGTGTGACCTCATGTGTGTTTCTAACTGTAGGGTGGCAGGGCTGGACGTGTGACATCAGTGATCATTGTTCCCTATATCAGGGAACAGATGATCACTGACATTGCCACAGAGAAGAACGGGGAAGATTTGTTTACACTTACCCCTCCCTGTTTTTTAGCTTGTGACCCACAGCTGGGCTCTTAACCACTTAAGGGCCCATTCACGCCAATATACATCGGCAGAATGGCACGGCTGGGCACAATCACGTACCTGTATGTGTCTCTTTAAGCCCAGCCATGGGGTCGCGAGAGCTGCACCGGCGGCGCGCTCGTGACCCGGTCCGAAGCTCCGTGACCGCGCGCACGGGACCCGTGATCGTCTGTTCCCTGATATAGGGAAAGACGATCACTGATGTCACATGTTCAGCCCCCCCTACAGTTAGAAACACATATGAGGTCACACGTAACCACTACAGTGCCCCTAGTGGTTAACTCCTAAACTGCAATTGTCATTTTGACAGTGCATTTTTATAGCTCTTTTTGCTGTGAAAATGACAATCGTCCCAAAAATGTGTCAAAATTGTGTCCGCCACAATCTTACAGTCACGAAAAAAATCACTAATCGCCACCATTAGTAGTAAAAAAACAAATTATTAATAAAAATGCAATAAAACTATCCCCTATTTCTAAACGCTATAAATTTTGCGCAAACCAATTGATAAACGCTTATTGAGATTATTTTTTCCAAAAATAGGTACACAAATACGTATCAGCCTAAACCAAGGGAAAAAAAAATTATATATTTTTATTATAGCAAAAAGTAAAAAATATTGCATTTTTTTCAAAATTGTCACTCTATTTTTGTTTATAGAGCAAAAAATAAAAACCGCAGAGGTGATCAAGTACCACCAAAAGAAAGCTCTATTTGTGGAAAAAAAGGACGCCAATTTTGTTTGGGAGCCATGTCGCACAACCAAGCAATTGTCAGTTAAAGTGACACAGTATCGAATCGCAAAAAGGGGCAAAGTCCTTAACCTGCATAATGGTCCGGGTCTTAAGTGGTTAAAGAGGACGTATATATATATATATATATATATATATATATATATATATATATACATATATATATGTGCCCAGCCGTGCCATTCTGCCGACATATATCGTTATGCAGCGGCGCTTAAGTGGTTAAGAAGCCCTCCTGTTGTCCATGCATTACCTGTATTAACTGCTGCACCTGTTTGAACTTGTTACCTGTATAAAAGACACTTGTCCACACACTCAAACAGACTCCAACCTCTCCACAATGGCCAAGACCAGAGAGCTGTGTAAGGACATCAGGGATAAAATTGTAGACCTGCACAAGGCTAAGATAGGCTACAGGACAATAGGCAAGCAGCTTGGTGAGAAGGCAATAACTGTTGGTGCAATTATTAGAAAATGGAAGAAGTTCAAGATGATGGTCAATCTCCCTCAGTCTGGGGCTTCATGCAAGATCTCACCTCGTAGGGCATCAATGATCATGAGGAAGGTGAGGGATCAGCCCAGAACTACACGACAGTACCTGGTCAATGACCTGAAGAGAGCTTGGACCATAGTCTCAAAGAAAACCATTAGTAACACACTAAGCTATCCATCATGGATTAAAATCCTGCAGCGCATTCAAGGTCCCCCTGCTCAAGCCAGTGCATGTCCAGGCCCATATGAAGTTTGTCAATGACCATCTGGATGATTCAGAGTTGGAATGGGAAAAGGTCATGTGGTCTGATAAGACAAAAATAGAGCTTTTTGGTCTAAACTCCACTGATCATTTTTAGAGGAAGAAGGATGAGTACAACCCCAAGAACACCATCCCAACCATGAAGCATGGAGGTGAAAATATCATTCTATAGGGATGCTTTTCTTCAAAGGGGACAGGACAACTGCACTGTATTAAGGGGAGGGTGGATGGGGCAATGTATCACAAGATCTTGGCCAACAACCTCCTTTCCTCTGTAAGAGCATTAAAGATGGGTCGTGGCTCGGTCTTCCAGCATGACAACGACTCAAAACACACAGCCAGGGCAACTAAGGACTGGCTCCGTAAGAAGCATCTCAAGGTCCTGGAGTGGCCTAGCCAGTCTCTAGACCTGAACACATAAGAAAATCGTTAAAGGGAGCTGAAAGTCCGTATTGCCCAGCAACAATCCCGAAACCTGAAGGATCTGGAGAAGCTCTATATGGAGGACTGGGCCAAAATCCCTGCTGTAGTGTGTGCAAACCTGGTCAAGAACTACAGGAAATGTATGTTCTTTGTAATTCCAAACAAAGGTTTCTGTACCAAATATTAAGTTCTGATTTTCTGAAGTATCAAATACTTATGTCATGCAATAAAATGCAAAATAATTACTTAAAAATCATACAATGTGATTTTCTGGAATTTTTAGATTCAGTCTCTCACAGTTGAAGAGTACCTATGATAAAAATTACAGACCTCTACATGCTTTGTAAGTAGGAAAACCTGCAAAATCGGCAGTGTATCAAATACTTGTTTGCCTTACTGTATATGTGTGTGCACTGTATGTATATGTATATATATATATATATATATATATATATATATATATATATATATATGTATATATATATATATATATATACACACCGTATTTATCGGCGTATAACACTTTTTCACCCTGAAAACAGACTGAATATAAAAACGGCATTGTACATACTGTATATAGTGCCTTGGGAGGTACTATCTCAGACGAGCAGACACCAGAGACAGGAGGGTCCCGGTACACTCAGATCTGGCGGCAGACATCCTCCTGCTGCTCTGCACACAGAAGCCAGTGTAACTCTCACGGCCGTCATAGTGTAGCCATGGTAACGCTCTGCACTGCTCGCGGGAGTTGAGGCTGATGGGAACGAGAGTTAAACTGGCTTCTGTGTGCAGAACAGCAGGAGAATGATCTGACAGAGCTTGTACCCGGCAGGTACAAATCATTTGAATGTAAGCTGACTAAAAAAAATTCAATTGGTCTGCAGGGGGGGGGGGGGGGGGGATGTGGCTGTTGGTCATCGGAGAGCAATAAATTATAATGTCAGCGAGGGGGGGGGTAATGAATGACACTGCCTGACAGGGGGAGGGGGAGCTAAGAGAGACACACAACACACACTGGCTGACAGTCCCCCCCTCCCTGAAAATAGTTTGTGTCTCTTTGCCCTCCCTTGTCAGGCATCAGTGTGCACTTGTCTTAACCACTTCAGCCCCAGAAGGATTTACCCACTTCCTGAGTTACCCTTATTTTGCTTCAAAGTTCAGTATTTAATTTTTTTTTCCTGAAACTTCCCTCTTAAAATTAGGGTGCGTGTTATACGCCGATAAATACGGTACATATATATACATATATATACAGTACATATACAGGTGATACTTACAAAATTAGAATATCGTGCAAAAGTTAATTTATTTCACTAATGCAACTAAAAAGGTGAAATTAATATATGATATAGACCCATTACATGCAAAGCTAGATAGTTCAAGCCGTGATTTGACATAATTGTAATGATTATGGCTTACAGGTCATGAAAACCCCAAATTTAAAATCTCAGAAAATTTGAATGTTGTGAAAAGGTGCAATATTCTAGGATCAAAGTGTCCCACTCTAATCAGCTAATTAAGCCATAACACCTGCAAAGGGTGCCTGAACCTTTAAATAGTCTCTCAGTCTGGAATCACAATCATGTGAAAGACTGCTAACCTGACAGTTGTGCAGAAAACCATCATTGACACCCTCCATAAGGAGGGAAAGCCTCAAAGGGTAATTGCAAAAGAAGTTGGATGTTCCCAAAGTGCTGTATCAAAGCATATTAATAGAAAGTTATGTAGAAGGGAAAAGTGTGGAAGAAATTTTGCATCTCATTTGGAAACCAAGGAGCCAGAGTATGGAGGAAGAATTGAGAGGCATACACTGCAAGATGCTTGAAGTCCAGTATGAAGTTTCCACAGTCTGTGTTGATTTGGGGGGCCATGTCATCTGCTGGTATTGGTCCACTGTGCTTCATTAAGTCCAGGGTCAATGTAGCTGTCTACCAGGAGATTTTGGAACACTTCATGCTTCCTTCCACAGACAAGCTCTATGGGGATGCCTTTCCAGCATGACTTGGCACCTGCCCCAGAGGCGTTGCTAGGGGGGTGCGGGGGGTGCGGCCCCCACCCGGGTGACACCCGCTAGAGGGGTGACACCATCCCGTTTTTTTTTGTTGTTTTTTTTTACATTTTTTTTTATGGGTGTGTGTGTGGGGGGGGGGCAGACGTGTGGGGGGGTGCGGAGGGTGTGGGGGTGCAGATGTGCGGAGGGTGTGGGGGGGTGCGGGGGTGCAGACGCGCGGTCCGTGCAGGCACTGCTAACACCGCCCGCTGATCAGCCTGGAACTTGGAAGGCGCCGGCGCCTCTTCCTCTGTGTTTACATTCAGTGAGGAGGAGGCGCCAGAGAGACACACACTGCTGTGTGTGTATCATAATCACCGGCCACTCTGTTCTGAGGTCTGATCGTGACATGTGCGCGGGGGTGACTCGGTTAGAGGGCTGCCTATGCTGATGGGGGTAAGTGTACTAACTAAGGGGGATTCTGGTCTCCACTAAGGGGGGGTGTGTATACTCCGGGGGGATTCTGTACTGATGGGGGTGTGCACTAAGGGGGGTGTATACTGCAGGGTCTCTGTACTAAGGGGGAATTCTGTACTGGTAGGGGTCTGCACTAAGGGGGTTGTGTATAATCTGGGGGTCTCTGTACTTAGGGGGATTTTGTACTGATGGGGGTCTGCACTAAGGGGGGATGTATACTGTGGGGGTCTCTGTACTGATGGGGGTCTTCACTAAGGGGGTGTGTATACTGTGGGGGGATTCTGTACTGATGGGGGTCTGCGCTAAGGGTGGTGTGTATACTGCAGGGTCTCTGTACTAAGGGGGGACTCTGTACTGATGAGGGTCTTCACTAAGGGGGGTGTGTATTCTGCGGGGGTCTCTGTACTTAGGGGGGATTCTGTACTGATGGGGGTCTGCACTATGGGGGGATGTATACTGTGGGGGTCTCTGTACTGATGGGGGTCTTTACTAAGGGGGTGTGTATACTGCAGGGGTCTCTGTACTAAGGGGGGATTGTGTACTGATGGGGGTCTGCACTAAGGGGGGTCTGTGTGTGTATACTGTGGGGGTCTGTACTGATAGGGGGTCTATACTGATGGAGGGGTCTGCACTAAGGGGGGTGTCTATACTGCGGGTGTCTGCACTAAGGGGGATTCTATACCGTGGAGCAACAGACTGACCGGACCAGCAGGCAGTGCGGCGTCATCCTGAAGGCGACGGCGACCTGTTGAGGGACACGTGAGCTGCCCGGTGCACAGATTTGGAAGTTGGAACCGAGCGAGGAGGCCCACACCAGACACATCAAACTCCTATCGGGATAGGGAGCTGGCTGAAGTGGGAGCGGTATGTAATATAACAAGGACAAAGTGCACGTGATATGCGTATTATTTTGTATTGTAGTGTGCATTGTATAATACAGCAGCACAATGCTGAACACCAGCAGCTATAGAGGAACAACAAATCCCAGCAATAATACATTATACAGGCTGGTTAATATATTATTGCTGGGATTTGTTGTTCCTCTATAGCTGCTGGTGTTCAGCATTGTGCTGTATAATGTATTATTGCTGGGATTTGTAGTTCCTCTATAACTGGTCAGTGGTAATCTGCATTGTGCAGTATAATCATTATACAGCGCAATGGAGAATACCAGCAGCCATAGAGGACTACAAATCCCAGCAATAGTACATTTATGGATCTGTTGATAAAATGCACTTTACAAAACCACAAATAGTTTGTTTGCAATTCACCTGCACTCTGCACCCACTCTGTGCCCACCTGCATTCTTCACCCTGCAGCCACCTGCACTTTGTACCCTGCACCCACCACCCACCACCCACCTGCACCCTGCACCCAGCACTCTGTACCCACCTGCACTTTGTACCCACCTGCATCCTGCACTCCGTACCCACCTGCACTTTGTACCCACCTGCACCCAGCACTCTGAACCCAACTGCACTCTGCACCCTGCCCTCTGTACCCACCCTACACCTACCTGCACTCTGTACCCTGCACCCAACTGAATGCTGCACTCTGTATGTAGCACCCTCATGGTATTTAATGACCCTTTAGGACCCTCCCACACCCAGTTGCTGTGGCACGCTCAACCCCCACCCCTCTACTTAGGGGAAAATGTGGTGCAAGGTTGAGTTCCTGCACGTTTTCCCTAAGAAGAATGCCCTGGGTGACACTACCAATTAGCACTGTGGCAGGCTGGGGGGGGGGGCGATAGAATGACAACGTGAGAGGCGCGTAATGCCCTACTGCCTGTTCTGCCGGGGGGGGTGACACCATGTTTCACCGCACCGGGTGACACCAACCCACAGGCAGTGTTGTTCCATCTGAAAGCCTGGAACCACCCTCTATCTTGGACCCTGGGATCCCTGGGAAGGATCTACAATTCCTCCAACCATCACTCTCCATAGAGCCGTCCATCCGAGGAGCTCTCACAAGCGCATCTGACACAGTGCTCCTGGCATATGTGTCCACCTCATGCGGTAAGAGTACCCATCCTCTTATATCTATCAGTTTGGCTATCCTGCATGCCCATGAAAGTGGATCACGCATACCATCTGAATCTCCAGTAACACAGGAGTGGTTCATAGGAGTGTTTTATATGAAGACTTGCCTGTTTTTATATTTTGTTCTTTGAAGGACTCCCTCCATATTTTATACTTCACACTCCACTGATTGTATCCTAAGGGTCTCACCACCCTCTCTGTACATTTTTGTATTGTGTTTTTGGATCACCCATTATAATCTCACCCATTTGGATGAGATTTGTGTATATTGCTTCACGCAAATTCACGTTTACAAGCGCTGCACTTATTTTTCTTTTATTGTTTACTCACAGGTTGTTTCACTGTTAGTGCTGGCAGCTTTTCTTCATATTTTTAGCAGCGCAATTTTATTTTGTTTTGTGTGTACACAACCGGGCTCCCCGCTCTACAGGTACCGGGGTGAGGGGCTCTGGCTTACAAAAATCCATTGGTAACCAGGTCCTCTTATGCACACCCCACCCCAAAGTCCATTTAGTTGATTTTGTGAAAAGTTCAGAGTCAAGTACTTTGTATTGGGTCAGAGCTAAGCCTTTAATGGCTATAAGAGCAGAAGGGGCCAGATTCTCATATATTTTCGGCGGCGTAGCGTAAGCCATTTACACTACGCCGCCACTGCGTACTAGAGCAAGTGCTTTATTCTCAAAGCACTTGCTCCGTAGTTTTCGCCGGCGTCTCGTAAATCGCCAAGCGTAAACCCGCGCAATTCAAATGGGGCGGCTTGTATTTAAATTAAGCGCGCCCCCGCGTCGAACGAACTGCGCATGCGCCGGCCGGGGAAAAAGCCCAGTGCGCATGCTCCAGCTCACGTCGGGAAGCGGAGTTGAAACCGACGTCAAAACGACGTGAGCGTCATTTACGCAACTCCCTATTCGCGAACGAGTTAGTAAAACGACGTAAGCGACGGAAAAAGCCGACGCTGACCCGACGCCATACTTAACATGGCGTCCGACGGCACCCGACGGCATCCGACGGAACTTCGTAAGGTTACTCCACATAGAGGGCCAGATTCTCAGAGGCGTTACGACGGGGTATCTCAGATACCCCGTCGTATCGCCTTTTTTTTGTCCTCGTATCTATGCGAGTGATGCTTAACATCACTTTTGCATAGATACGCTTCTACATCCGACAAGTGTAAAAGCATTACACTTTCGGATCGTAGGTGTAATGACAACTCCGGCCACTAGGTGGCCTTCACGTTGTTTTTTCATTTGCATATGCAAATGAGGCTAGTACGGCGATTCCCGAACGCTTTTTCGCCGCCCCTTCGTCGCGTACGTCGTTTACGGACTCGTAAGGTTACCCCAGCTTCTGGGCCAGATTCTCATATATTTTCGGAGGCGTAGCGTAAGCCATTTACACTACGCCGCCGCTGCGTACTAGAGCAAGTGCTTTATTCTCAAAGCACTTGCTCCGTAGTTTTCGCCGGCGTCTCGTAAATCGCCAAGCGTAAACCCGCGCAATTCAAATGGGGCGGCTTTTGAGGGGAGAGCCATGTGCACTTGTGCTGCAATTGTGATGCATCGTGATGGATCGCGGAATCGAATCGAATCGAATCATGGACTTGATAATCGTAATCGCATCGAATCGTGAGACCAGTGAAGATGCGCAGCCCTAATATATTTTGTATCAGGAGTTTATTTTTAAATTCTTGTATTTTTAAATTTGTAAGCCTAATATGTATATGTTTGCCTCTCACATATGCACTCACATATTCCATTTAGATAAAGCTAATTAACCTACAGCAATGGATTTTTAATTGTCTCTTCCTTTTGAAAAAGTTTTTATTATTCCAAAAGAGGAAGAGGGTAAAGGGGTGCTCCAAATGTCCCCTGCCATTAGTGTGTTGCAACAAGGTTTCTAAAGGCAACCAAGTGCAACAAGCAACAAAGTTAGAGTAGATCTTAATGGTCAAAAATTGTGAACTTTTTGATCTGTGCTCTGGAAGACTGGCAAGCGCTCACCCCAAACACAAAAGGCTCACCCACAAGTCAGTAGAAGGAACCGAACCATGGAAACCTTAGTCCTCTCAGCAGCTCTCTGAGTATGCCCCCACAGTTCTCTGGGTCTCTCCTGTCCTTGTATCTCTAGGTACAGGAATACCACTGCCTACAACTCAGTCAGTGGCTACTCTCTGCAGCTCTGTCTCTCATGCCGCAGTACAACACAGTCTCCAGGACTGCACCATCCAGGGAACAATATTCCCCAGTAGCCCCTGCACCCACTCTGCTCCATCCTCCAATTGGTGGGGATACACGTCTGGGAAGCAGCCTATGGGAGTTCTTCCTTTTTCTTTGTTGCCAAGGGCAGTCTCTGGTCTTAGGCTGCTTTATCAGTCAACCATCACTCTTCCTTGCTATTCTCTTCTACCTGTGATCTCAATCACAAAGGAGGGAGAAATTAGCAGTTTAACTTGGGAGAAATGTTCTGTGGGTTAACTGTAAACCTTTGACTATATCTGCAAGCTGTATGCATTGAGCTATAACCACATGAACTGTTGGCTATTTGGGTTACAAGCGGGCATTTCTAGCAAAGGGATCACTTGATAAACCATAACAATTTTTTTTTATACATTAGCTGTTGGTTGATTTTGTTGTGACTTATATTTTATGTCTTTAATAAATGAATGTGTGTGTTATATAATATACTGTAGTGTAATCCTATCTCATTGTAAGCATCATTTTTTTTCATAAACAAAATGTAACATTCGTTTTTCTTTTCTAGCAAATAATTTATAGGTAAAGTGAACAAATGTTCTTTTGAAGTCTACATTGTACAATAGTTTGTATTTTCAAACATGCTGTGTATTCATTCTGTTGTTATACTGGGTTCACTGTTATCCTGATCTCTTGGGACAGGCTATTATTCTTCTATAAAAAGTATAAGGAAGATATTACAGTTCATTTTACTGGAACTACAGCAAAGGGAGAACATATGTTCAGTACAACAATGATGTGTTTATGAAACGCAAACTAGCTGAGAGACAACCTCTAAAGCAGTGGTCATCAACCCTGTTCTCAGGGCAGTGCCGATCCTGACCTCCCCGGGGCCCTAAGCAAAATGACACGTCACATTAAAGTTGAGAAGCGGGGGAATGGGGGACGATGCCGACAGTGTCATGTCACATTGAAGATTAACGTTGAGTAGCGGGGAGAAGGGGTGTTCTACTGTCGGAAATTACATCTTACATTAAAGTTAGAAGCGGGGGGTGCTGACTTCCTACCTCTTCTCCCATACAGCCAGCGAGTTGAGAAGCGGGGTGAGGGGCCGAAAATGACTTCTCACCAGGCAGGCATAATGAGCCTATAGGGGGGGATCGGCCCTGCCTCAAGTCCCACTAATGCCTCGTTTCCACTGAGCGGATCGGTTTGGTACGGTTCGGTACGGTACGGTATTTTGGGTGTTTCCATTATGAAAGCGTGCCATAAAAACGAACGGTACCGGACCATTCTGGGTCCTGCTTCAGATGTGGGGCCATAGAAAATGGAACAGTTCCATTAGGGCGGACCTACAATACATCTCACTGATTGGTGGACGTGCTAGGTTTTTTTTCTAAACCTTGTATGGTCCCGGATGGTCCGATTTGCAGTGGAAATGCCGGACCATTCTAACCCGTTCCATTCTAAACAACCTAAACCGATCCGCTCAGTGGAAACGAGGCATAACAGGCCAGGTTGTGTGTATTATTTTGGGGAGATGCATACTAGAATACTGCAATCACTGAGCAGCAAATGATATCACCTGTGATGTATTTCAGTTATTTTGCAAACCTGGCCTGTTAGTGGGCCCTGAGGACAGGGTTGATGACCACTGCTCTAAGGCCTCGTTCACACATGGATCCGTTCAGGTCCGCCTGTCAGTTTTTCAGGCGGACCTGAACGGGCGCTCCATGCACCCCTATGGAGCGTCGGATGTCAGCGGAGACATGTCCGCTGACATCCGACCTGATCCGATCCGCTAAAAACAAACGTATGGGGCTCACGTCCCCATCCGTCCATGCGGATCGGATCGGGAAAGATCTGATGAAAACGGACATGCTGTCCGTTTTCATCAGATCGCTCCATAGAGGACAGCGGGACTCGACAAGCTCCTCCCCGCTCAGTGAGCAGAGAGGAGCTTGTCATCCGTCGGCTCAGCGGAGATCTGCGGACTGATCTCCCGCTGAGCTGGCAGACACAGGCGGACTCCGTCGGAAAGGACTGAGACGGAGTCGGCTATGTGTGAACGAGGCCTTAAGGAAGGGCACCTACATGGAAAGAGAAAAAATAGGAAAGACCCTCCAATCCAAGTATGATGCTGCTGATGGTATTTGTGGTATTTGTGCTAATTATGAAAGACCTTACTGCAACTAGCTGCAAACTTTTTCTTACAAAATACTGTATGTTGTGCCTTGCAGACACTCATAACAAATTGATTGAATTTCATGGCTACATTTACTGCCCGCCATCATATTACTGCGGAGCGGTGGCTCTGTCTCGCGGGAGCACGTAGCTCTACGTTCTCCCTTTAGAGACTTGTAGGGCGCGCCCCCGAGTCCCGCGCGCATGCCCGGGACACACAGCTCTCGTTCCTGTCAGCGGGGGAAACGCTGATTTTCTGTTCATACAATGTATGAACAGAAGATCAGTGATTTCCCCTAGTGAGGCCACCCCCCATACAGTTAGAACACACCCAGCAATACACTTAACCCCTTCCCTGCCCCCTAGTGTTAACCACCTTCACTGCCAATGGCATTTTTATAGTAATCCAATGCATTTTTATAGCATTGATCACTATAAAAATGCCAATGGTCCCAAAAATGTGTCAAAAGTGTCCAATGTGTCCGCCATTAGGTCGCAGTACTGAAAAAAAAAACGCTGATCACCGCCATTACTAGTAAAAAAAATTAATAATAAAAATGCCATAAAACGACCCCCTTTTTTGTAAACGCTATACATTTTGCGCAAACCAATCAATAAACGCTAATTGTGATTTTTTTTTAACAAAAAATATGTAGAAGAATACGTATCGGCCTAAACTGAGGAAAAAAAATTTTTTTTTATATCTTTTTTGGGGATGTTTATTATAGCAAAATGTAAAAAATATTGCATTTTTTTCAAAATAGTCGCTCTATTTTTGGTTATAGCGCAAAAAATAAAAACCGTAGAGATGATCACACGACCGCGCAATTGTCAGTTAAAGCGACGCAGTGCCGAATCACAAAAAGTGCTCTGGTCTTTGGACAGCAATATGGTCCGGGGCTAAAGTGGTTAAGGTTTTCATAGTTTAGATATACTGTTGTAGACATTTATATTGTAATAGCTGTTATAAATCTGAACTTCAGGCTGATATTAAAATAACGTTTTGCACTGACTAAACCACCATGTGTGTTTTAAAATGCAAATAGCTTACGTGCATTTATTTACTAGAGTCTATTAATAAAAAATAAATTAAAAAAAAGGCACTGGGCATATAAAAACAAAAAAGTAGCTTTCAGTTTGGCGGTGTCCCCCACAGTACTTCATCTCTACCAATAGATGGCACCAGTCTTCCGATTCGAATGATAACCAGCATATTTCAACTATTTTCTCATAGCGGCCCGTGGGACTCTTTTTATTCTGTTGTAATGCATTTTCTGTTTAAATATCATGGTCTATGCAAAGCATTTTTTACACATAATGCTGTTAACAATAGACATTGGGTCAAGGCCTATGGCAACACCCTGAATTTGCCCAATCTCATCTGATCTCAGAAGCTATGCAGGGTTGGGCCTGTTTAGTACTTGGATGGAAGACATTGGCGGTAAGATCTTGGTGATTCATGGCATTATTTTTCATTACTATAATATTTTTATAATTTTAGTTTTTGAGCACTGCACTTGTTATATACCTGTACCCATTGTGCTGAGTATCAAAGCATAGTGTCAGCAGCTACAGTGATATGTGCAGATATTTACCTGAGCGCAGATATTTCACTTCTATTTTTACTGTATACATACAGTACACATAGTCAAAGTCCTTGTACACTTACTGTGCCACAAACAAAAGTTTCATGGGCATGTACAAACCTCATTGCAAATGGGTTTTTACACACAGCCTACCTTAAAGAAAAAGGTCAATATATAAGTTCTTTGGCAGACTGTGTGCATTGACTGCTTAGCAACCAGCAACTGTTGAGATGATTAACACATTGGTCAGAAGTATGGTATGTATAATATATAATAAAGAGAGCAGTAGTATGTCATATACAGCCCAGCATACAGAATTCAGTGGTCAAGATTGTGAAATTAGCAATATAGAACCACACATGGTACAGGGCTTAGGAGTGCAAAACAAATAACGTCCAGGGGTGCATAATGCAGAGTGCAGGGCTCAGAAGTGGGTATTTCACAGAGTTTAAAGCTCAGGAGTGCATAACACACAGAGATAAGTAGACATATAGTAGTATATAATGCCAGAGAAAACAGGGCTCATGGGTGGGTATTTCACAGAGAGCATAACTTCCAGATTTCTGTGGTTAAGTATGGATAATGAAAGTAGTGTGGAACTCAGGAGTGCATATAGCACAGAGTGCAGGGTTCACGAGGGGTAACACACAATGTGCAGGGCTCACGGGGAAATAGTATGCATAATCCAGTATGTAGGAGTTACACAGTAAGAGTATCACACACAGTGCAGGGGCTGGAAAATGTTATCACACAGAGGGGTCAGGAATACATATTGCAAAGGGCCCAGAGATGAGCGGTGCATAATTCACAGAGTGCAGGGACAAAATTGTTTACGGCACACAGTGCAGGGGTCTGGACTGCATATCACACAGAGTGCAGGGGTCAGTAGTGGGTAACATAGAGAGTGCAGGGGTCAGGAATGCATCTGGTAAAGAGTGAAGGGGTCAGGAGTATGTAAAGCAGAGAGTACAGCAGTCAGTAGTATGCACACATTGAGTGACTCAGGAAATGTAATGCACAGGCAAGTATAGAGAATGCAATCAAAAACTACCCCTCATCACAGTAGAAATCTCCCCCAAAATACCAGTACAAATCTCCTCAGCCCTAAATCCCCCCCAGCCTAGACCCTCCTTCTTCCCCAGCACAGGACCCCTCCCAGCTCACGCCCCAACATAGACTCCTCAGGCCAGATTCAGGTACAATTACATTGGCGCAGAGTATCAGAGATACACTACGCCACCGTATTTTACCTGGCTCTACGACTAATTCAGGTAGATTTCGGCCCGTAAGGTACGGCGGCGTAGTGTATTTCTCGCGGCGGAATCGAAATATGCGATTAGGGGGCGTGAAGCATTTAAATTTGGCGCGTCCCCGCGGCGATCAAACTGTGCATGCTCCGTTCAGAAATTTCCCGCCGTGCATTGCGCGAAATAGCGTTGTTACGTCATTTTTTGTTTGAGTAGCGTCGTTTACGTACATTCCTATTCCCGGACGACTTACGTAAAAAATAAAAATAAAACGTTGAAATTTGACGTGGGAACAACGGCCATACTTAACATGGGCTGTCTAATACTAGACCAGATAAAAGCTGGAATAACTTTACGCAGCAAAAAGATGACTACAGATGCCGTAAGAGATTGCGAAGGACGCTGGTAACTTCGTGGATCGTCGGAAAAAGCTCATTTGCATACCCAGACGCGGAAAAAGACGGGAACTCCACCCAGCGGCCGCAAAATTATTGCAGCGTAAATCCGAAGGCGTACGAACACGTAAGCCAGTCGGATTGAAGCCTGAAGCCGTCGTATTATGGTTTGAAGATTCAGACTAATAAAACGACGCGCGTAATTTGAAAGTTCTCTGGTCTAACGCAAGATAGACCGGAGTAAGGGCTCTGTGAATCTGGCCCCTCATTTTTAGCCCACCCACCAGTACTTATCTCCTCTCTCCCTGAGGACCACTCACAAGACATCAGATACATTAGTGTTTCACAGTGAAGGGGAATCCACAGCTCAACTTTGTAATCTGTTCCGCTGGCCCTTAAGGTCTGGTATGGATTTTAAGGGGAAACCTGCACCAAAATTTTAAAAAATGACATGGGGGTCCTCCCAAAATCCATACCAGGTCCTTCAGGTCTGGTATGGTTTTAAAGGGGAACCCCAGGCCAAATATTTTTTTTAAAATGGCATGGGGCCCTCCAAAATCCCGACCCTGAAGAAGGGACAATATCCTGAAACGCTTCAGGCCTCACCTTCACTCTGGAGATACCATCCATATCAAACCACAATTATTGTAACTGTGTTTGTTATCTTTATACTGTTTTTACGTACCAGTCAATTAATGGTGTCTACATGATTGACTTCTTAAACTCTATTTAATACATTTATGTTCTACTTACTGTGTTGTATTTTCAATTGGTTGCCTTAAAAGTCCCTATCCTTTCTAGGGACCCCCCTTTTTTTCTGTATATTTACATATGGGATGTTGGCAACATTATAGTCTATTTTGGTGAAACAACCTTTTTTAAGTTATACGAAATCCATACCATACCCTTATCTGAGCATGCAACCTGGCAGTCCACAGGAAAAGGGGGGATAAGAGAAGCCCCCTCCTTAACCATACCAGTCTACATGCCCCCCAAAACACATTGTCCCCATGTTGATGGGAACAAGGGCCTTTTTCCCACAACCCTTGCCTGGTGGTTGTGGGGGTCTGCGGGCTGGGAGCTAAATCTGGAAACCCCATATCCTGGCCCTCCCCTTATATGAATGGGTATCGGGCATGTTGTACCCCTACACATTCACCAAAAAAAGTGTCAAAATAGTAAAAATTACCGGAGACAGTTTGTTTATTTAACCACTTCAATACTGGCCCATTGTCATATGACGTCCACAGAGGGGATCTCCCATCCTGGGATGGACGTCATATGATGTCCTGGGCTTTGTGGGGGGGTATCTGAATGATGCCTGCAGCTAGAGGCATCATTCAGATATCCTTCTCTTCTGTGCAACATAAAAAAAGGTTGATCATTCTTATAGGCGGCCTTATAGGCCCCCAGCTGGTGCTTCTCCGGGCTCTATTGTGCCATTGGGGGCCCGGAGAAAGAATCGTCCCGCGCTGGCAGGAAGTGGTCTTATTGACCCCGCATCTCTCCATAAAGAGGACCTTTTACACACATTCCTATTACAAGGGATGTTTACAGTGATAATAAAAAATAAAAAAAGTGTAAACAAATAAATAAATATGTAAAAAAAGAAAAATAATAAAAAAAAATTAAAACGCCCCTGTCCCCGGTAGCTCGCACGCAGAAGCGAATGCACACGCAAGTCTCGCCGACATATGTAAACGCTGTTTAAACAACATATGTGAGGTATCGCCATGTGCGTTAGAGTGCCAGCAACAATTGTAGCACTAGATCTCCTCTGTAAATCTAAACTGGTAACCTGTAAACATTTTCAAAGTGTTGCCTATGGAGATTTTTAAGTACCGAAGTTTGGCGCCATTCCATGAGTGTGCGCAATTTTAAAGCGTGACATGTTATGTATCTATTTACTTGGTGTAACATAATCTTTCATATTTTACAAAAAAAATGGGCTAACTTTACTGTTTTGTTATTTTTTTAATTCATGAAACAATTTTTTTCCCCAAAAAAGGCGTTTGAAAATTATTGCACAAATACTGTGCAAGATAAAACGTTGCAATGACCGTCGTTTTATTCCCTAGGGTGTCTGCTAAAAAAATATATATAATGTTTGGTTGTTCTGCGTAATTTTCTAGCAAAAAAATGATAATTTGTACATGTAGGAGAGAAGTGTCAGAATAGGCCCGGTATGGTGGTGTGTATAAAAGCCCTGTATTGAAGTGGTTAAAGAAAAAGTGTCCCACGATGTAACTCCATCTTCGATGACAGCGCTGACGACCCGAGAGAAAAAACTCTTCCTTGATGGAAGGTGCCCCACGACTGCAGGCTTTTTACAATGACAGCTATTACAGCTATTATATAGATGTAGGGCGGGGCCACCCGATCACCGGCCCCCCTCTGACATTACATGATATCACATGACAAATATGGCTATATCCAAATGTAATCAATTATGTCATCCAGGATGCCCAACCCTTTTGCTAACATTCAGGCCCAGGAGCTGTAATTTATGGCAAGTAAATATCAGGGGGGCTTCCAGATTCTGATAAGTCCTCCCTCCCACAGACCCTGATAACCACCAGGCCAAGACTGTGGGAAAGAGACCTTGTCCTATTCAACATCGGTGCAAGGTACCCCCATTTTTAGGGCATGTGGCATATGGTTCAAGAAGGTGGGGCACACACGCTAAGCTGTTCTTTTTTTGCAGGGACCTAAAATCTATACCAGACCCTCATTAAAGGCTTCCTGCATAGCTAGAGGTTTGGTGCTGGGGGGTGGGTGAACAGGTCATGAAGTTCACCCATTCACCAAAGCAGGGTAAGGTGAACCCTGCATCACCTCAAACTCAAACCTAATCCTCACAGATGATCAGTCAGAAATTAACTGAATTTCTAATTCCTGGCAACACACATGATTTTTGGGGATTGAGTACAATTAGCTGTCCAGTTGTCTTTTGCAAAATGACTTAAACCCTCCTACTTTTCCATCTCTATAACACAGAATAATGAATTTTCTGATGTGATAAACTGGTTTTGTTGCCCTTATCAAACTGGTATAACAAAATGCTTTCTGTGGTATATTTAACAGGCCAAAAGGTGGCAAAAAAGAAGTTCATAGTTTGGATTTACAAACTTTCCTTCAGTCCAGCTGTACTGCTTGCACACAAATCAGAGATTTCTACCCATTGAATAAACATGTAATAGTTCCATTAGTTAATAACTGAAATGTATAAGGAATATAACACAGCACACTTCTTGACAGTGTACACAGTGGCACCAGAAGCAAATGACCATAACATTAAATACTTCCCAGTTTTAAGGAAATCAGCAGTAAATTATCAAAATCTGCCAATGAACATGAAGCATATAAATGCAACAGCAGAACATTGTGTAATGTATTGTAATGAAGATTTATTCACTGGCAAAGTCAGATCACATCTACATGGTGATTTCTTAGATTTCATTAGTTAAAGACATAAAACAGCCTGTCTATGAGAGGAGGAACAGTGGGAAGTCCACATAAATTACTATAGCTCAATTGGGTGCAGACAGTTTACGCAGTGTTTATTACCAGTAAAAAAGGAAGGTTTTCTAATTAGATTAAAAGGTTTGGAAAACAACAGTGGCCCTGTAATTTAAGCCTATTGCGAGAATAATACACTGTAAGAAGCTGCATTGATTAAAAGTAAACTGATAAGTTATTTGTGCTAGTTCATTGTTTATTGACGGAACTCCCGCTGCCGAGCTGCAATTTACCGCATAAGATCAATGAGAGGATTTGGCTAATTTTCTACATGGCCATGAGATTTATAACTATGCAAAGGGCAGTGGAGACTCTGCTGGAAATACCAGCCATGATCCATTTGTTGTAATAATCATCAAGGATGCAGAGATACATAAATCAGCAAGAATGTACATTAAAGAGGGCATCCCTGTTGTAAAATGTGATATTAAAAGTGCCAATTCCCCAGAGAACATTCACAGTCTGTGACAATGTACTCTGTTACAGAATATATATATAAAAAAAAGTCAAGTCAATAGAAAAATAAAAGCCAGAGTGCTTTTATTCAAGGACAGCAGTCAATCAGTGTCTCCGGCAATTGATTTAAGGGTGCAACGTCGGAGCCTGTGATACATATATTTTGGTTTCCTACGGTGATGAGTGCCATTTCCAACAGTGCTGAGCAAGCTGAATTTCAGGGTTGCTTTGCCAAGGGTTTTCGGGTGACAGGTTATAAAACGCAGGGGGTCGTTCCCCTTTGCCTGTGAATGATTGTTTTTCCTGTGTGTATTGGAAGAAACAGACGAGAGAGTAAATTAATGATATTTCAATCTGTTTTTGTCCTACTGTGCCCTTCAGACCACATGGAAGTGTACAGCTGCCTGTAATCCCTGTCTCCCTGTATTGTTTATCACTGTGTCTGGAGTCAGTTAGAAGTCCCAATAATATCCTCATACTCCTGTGTCTCTATTAAAAATAGCTGAGATATTAACCCATTCCACTGCTTCAGTAAGTGTAAAAACAACAAGCAGATATTAACTTTTTTTATTTATACTGTACTCGACTATGCATGCACCCACATATACCACATATGCATGCATTTATAACAGTTTGATCACAATTAAAATGACAGTTACTATAGTTGCTAAAGAGAATTTCCAATGTAACTGGAAATTCTTTCTCTGTATGTCACCTTTAAATATTCATACCCTTTCCCAACTCCTAAGTTTTGTTTAATTTGAGTTCCTTTTAAGCACTATTTACAGCAGTACATGCTGGTAAATTGTATTTTAACACAATTGTACAAACGTCCTAATACTCTATGGTCATATATTTGTCTGATAAGCATTGTCTTGCCTCTGAAAATTGAACCATTAAGGTTTCAATTAAAGTGGTTGTACACCCCATTCATGAAATTTGCTCGAACCACATATATCTGTAGTATTTACTTATCTGTCTCCAAAGCTTTAGGTGTTGTTTCTCTCTGGCGCTTTGTTCTTCTGTTATCAGCATGAGTCACTTCTGACAAGTTCTCAGACACATGAGATAACAGTAGCTAAAAATCTGTTTTGGGGACGATGATAAGCAGGGTTCCTTGGTTCTTCTGCCTATGTGGAGGGGGGGGGGTGTCTCTTTTCTCCAACCAGTTCTCACACAGTGCAAATACAGTTTCTCCACCCAGCCCTAAGTACTGCTGAACAATAAAGAAAGATTTTCAACACAATGTATAAGGAAAGTTGTATCGCATCAGGCGAACACGCGCACACATGAACGAACACTAAACCCAGGCTGATCGCAGGTGCACAAACGAATGTGCGAACTTACGTGAGCGCGTCCACAGTTCCCTTTTGCACCAGACAGCCTATTTTAAGGGCTCGCTGATCCTTGTTCAATGCTCACTGGTGTTCAGCTGTTTTCCTGTGTCCTGCCTGTATCCTGCTTACTATCTGTTGCTGACCTAGCTTAACACTGACCTAACAATTGGATAACATTTATACTACCAATTACTGGTTACTGATTCCAGCTTACTCCTGATGCTTCTGTCTGATGCCCTGGTACTTTGGTGTCTACTCGCTGCTGACTCTAGCTGATCCTCTGACTTTGCTCCTGTTTCCTGTCTGGCTCCACACCACCTCTAAATATCTGAGCTGGCTTCCTCTCATCCAAGCTCCATTGGACACAGTACACTACTGTCTCCAGACTTTTTGGAAGTCTTGGCAAGCCACATATCCAGAATCTGCAAGCCTGGAGGAGTTCACCTTTAATCTCAGTTGATTTACCCAGCATCATCACAGATCCTGACCTGATGTTCTGCCTGAATCACAAGCCTAAAACTTTTGCCACAAGCTCTGCAACCAACATCTATTGGCACTTGTGTTCCTCCTGTCCCTTGGCACCCTCTGTTCCACTCTCAGTGGGGCCTGGGCTGGAGATACAATGGAGACCAACCTTGTCATTTACTACCTATACTACCTTGTCATTTACTCAATATACTACCAGGTAACACACGATATGCACTTTTCAAAGGGTGTAGTGAGGTAAATACTGAAGATATACAAGTAAAACCTATGTAAGAGGATTTTTTTAATCTCTGTGTATAACCTGAGGCTGTTTATTTCACTGGGTATATGTGAGGGTTTACAACCACTTTTGAGGAGAGGGGAAGTCTGGGCTCATTCGTCTGGGCTTCTCCTCAGGGTCACACAAGTGCAATTCTTTTTTCACTCCCATGACCCATTTTCAGCAGAGAGCAGTCTGAAGTCCGCTCTCCGCTGATGTCACTGCCATGAGTCTGGGGGAGCGCATCATCACGATTTCCCAAGTTAGGATCCGCCAGCTGCCCTGATTGATGGCAGTCTCAGCATATCAGCGAGCCGCTGAGACAGCCTCTCCCCGCCCCTCCACTGCTCGGCGCTCCAATGAGCGCAGAGATGTGAAGCAGAAGCCATGCTGACTGACAGTCAGCATGGCTTTGCTCGGGGATCTGTGAGAACCGAGCCAGCGGCGGTGTTTGCTGGCTCGGTTCTCAGTGCAGGGATGGCATGGGACAGATGGAGCATCAGTCTGATGCTCCATCCACCGTGGTAAGTATAAATATCAAATAATCCCCAAACCCATACTTTTCCTTTAAGGATAAGTCCAAGGTTCATTACAAGCCCAGGTTTGGAAAGAATTTTGGTTGTTTGGGCATTGATCCAAATGCCTGACATCCATACCAGACCCTCATCAAGGATAAGGGTCTGGTATGTATTTAATGGGTTCCCCATTAACATTAACAAATGAATCTCATTTGGGATACGAGTCGAGTATAGATCAAGGAAATTCCCACCCCCTTTGCTCACAAACAGAAGTAAGCGGCTGTCATTTAACAGTGATTTAAATAGCATTTTTTTCTTTGTCATTGCCAATTTTACTCTAGTAAGTTGTATGCATTGTACAGATGTGCCATTTCACAAGCAGGTTCAGGGTGTCCCACATGGAATTTTACATTTTTAATGTTGAGCTTTAAGCATTTTGAGAATTGCTTCTTCCCTCCAAACAATTTATTTTTATACTGTTGCACGGTTTATTGACAGTAAATAATTATTTAACGTTTCCTTAAAGAATCTTATCCCACCTGCTGATAAATATATATTACTAAAGAGTATAACTGCGCTTAGGAAGGTATTAAGGGGAGTAAAAAAGGATGGAAAGCGTAAATTATATATATATAGGTATCGGACTGCAGCCCCCCCTGATATATACTCCCCAAGGGGAATATAAATAAAGTGCAAGAAGGAAGGGTGGTGGCACTGTCACTATATTGGTTGATTGATTATGCCAGTAACCATAAACTTAATGGTTAATTGAATGTGGCCTGCAGGGACAACCTCCCCTGGGCTAAGATATGTAATCTAAAAGTGTGGATAAACCCCAATTAGTGGTATGTGAACAAAATCACCAAGGTGTGAGTGTACAATGGGTGCATAAGGTTATAGTCCTGAGGAGAGGACGAAGGTGTCCATAAAAAAATTTATTGATATAGGTAATCGAATATATCCAATGTGAAAACCAGTACAAACAAACTGTGAAAATACCACTACATTAATATTAGACAAAATAAATAAAATAAGTAAATCAATATTGTAACCGGCAAAGTCCAGTACTCTAAGTGGATAAACTCCTGACTAAGGTACTATGTGCACGGTGTGTAATAACACATTGATAATAACACAAAGAATACAGCAGTCTATAGTAAAGTGATCCAGTGAAGGCAGGCAGTAAATAAGTGACACAGGTCAGTAGTCCACGTGAAGTAGATCCACTAGTAGCCAGGTGGAGTAGGTCTATTCCAAGGTGCACCTAGGCTAGGTGAATGATCACAATAAACACAGAATGTGTTTCATGCAGTGGTTCCGGTGCTCCCCCTCCTGGGTCCCCACTCACCAGAGACACACCCCTACAGGAGTAAAGTGCATAGAAGTATGGGTTGCAGCTGCTCCTCCACACGGCTCTCCCGTCCCAGGATTCTATACGTATGTCCTCTAGTCTAAGTGACAGGGTCCCTTTAGTAATCCAGATTCCTCCGGGGAAAGAAACAAGCTTGCATTGCGTAGTATGTTTGTTTAAAACGGCAAGGTTTTATTGGCACAGACACAAATAGTGGCGTGCACAAAAAGCAGAAGATACAAAAAATATATAAACAATACATTTTTTTTCCTATAACTACAGCCTAAGGCTAGGTACAGGGGCTAAAAACAAAACCAATATAAATCCGCCTTGTGTTAATAGGCAGATACCCCACCACTGCACTTGTTTTCCGATGTGCGATCGCACCAGCAAGGGAATGGCATGCGTTCCACTGAGAGATTAGCTGGTCAACCCGGAAGTGCGTGAGGGTGTGCCTGTAACCGCTTTACGCACGTTTCGTGAAATTACGTCTTCTGAAGCGGGTACACGCATACCTAAGCTTTCGATATAAATAGTGGACGTCAGCATGATACCGCCCTCCCACTAAGCGGCAATGTCAATCAAGTTTTGTGCAGGGGTGCCCATCAAATCAGGCAGATTTAGTACAGTCCTATGGCATCCCTCGTTAACATGTTGACGTCCAATGTTGGATAATCCTCAGATGTAATTTCACAAAACGTGCGTAAAGCGGTTACACGCACACCCTCACGCACTTCTGGGTTGACCAGCTAATCTCTCAGTGGAACGCACGCCGTTTCCCAAGCTGGTGCGATTGCACATCGGAAAACAAGTGCAGTGGTGGGGTATCTGCCTATTAACACAAGGCGGATTTATATCTGTTTTGTTTTTAGCCCCTGTACCTAGCCTTAGGCTATAGTTATAGGAAAACATTTTTTTATTGTTTATATATTTTTTGTATCTTCTGCTTTTTGTGCACGCCACTATTTGTGTCTGTGTCAATAAAACCTTGCCGTTTTAAACAAACATACTATGCAATGCAAGCTTGTTTCTTTCCCCGGAGGAATCTGGATTACTAAAGGGACCCTGTCACTTGGACTAGATGACCTACGTATAGAATCCTGGGACGGGAGAGTCGTGTGGAGGAGCAGCTGCAACCCATACTTCTATGCACTTTACCCCTGTAGGGGTGAGTGTCTCTGGTGAGTGGGGACCCAGGAGGGGGAGCACCGGAACCACTGCATGAAACACATTCTGTGTTTATTGTGATCATTCACCTAGCCTAGGTGCACCTTGGAATAGACCTACTCCACCTGGCTACTAGTGGATCTACTGCACGTGGACTACTGACCTGTGTCACTTATTTACTGCCTGCCTTCACTGGATCACTTTACTATAGACTGCTGTATTCTTTGTGTTATTATCAATGTGTTATTACACACCGTGCACATAGTACCTTAGTCAGGAGTTTATCCACTTACAGTACTGGACTTTGCCGGTTACAATATTGATTTACTTATTTTGTCTAATATTAATGTAGTGGTATTTTCACAGTTTGTTTGTACTGGTTTTCACATTGGATATATTCGATTACCTATATCAATTAATTTCTTTATGGACATCTTGGTCCTCTCCTCAGGACTATAACCTTATGTACCCATTGTCTTAGTACACTCACACCTTGGTGATTTTGTTCACATACCACTGATTGGGGTTTATCCACACTTTGAGATTACATATCTTAACCCAGGGGAGGTTGTCCCTGCAGGCCACATTCAATTAACCATTAAGTTTATGGCCTTGATAAATATATAATATCATAATATTATAAAACGTAATATACGTGTATCAATACCAGTCAAAAAGAACAGCAACATAAAACTTTTCCTGTGTGCAGGAAATTGTTTCCTATGATAATATCCACACAAATGTAATTATTTAATGTATGAACTTTAGTCAATTACTGCAAAACCTCTTTGAACCAAACTCAGATATGTTCACCCCTAGTTTTAATAATACTCAGAGTTAAAATGACACAGTTGGGTGATTTACTAATTCACATGATATTTAGGCATACATTAGTTAGACCAGTGTTTCTCAACTCCAGTCCTCAAGGCACACCAACAGGTCAGGTTTTCAGGCTTTCCATTATTTTGCACAGGTGATTTGATCAGTTTCACTGCCTTAGTAATCACCACAGCCATTTCATCTGAGGGAAATCCTGAAAACTTGACCTGTTGGTGTGCCTTGAGGACTGGAGTTGAAAAACACTGAGTTAGACCTATTGTTTATATTTAAAATGTTACATTGCCATATCCCCTGTAGTATTATCATATTTTTATTTAGAAACCCTCTATGCCTTGACTAATAGATACATGAAAATAGTTTGTTTGACTTACAAGATGCAGAATTATTTAACTACATTTACGTTTTTAACAAAGAAGAACTTCATCAGTAACTGCCTGAACAATCAGATGTATAAATAGAAAAAAAAAAATCTTTCCCTTGCTTCAACAAAAATGGTGGTTCTGCTGCAACAAGCATTGGCTTGCTTAGAAAAAAAGTTAGCTGGTATATTCTCATCAAGCTATTTTTTCTTTATCAGGCAAAGGAGTAATGTCTGCATTGGCATTTAGAAAACATTCACAAGCTTTTATTTGCTTGGCCACCCTGTGACTGCTACAACAAAGGGATCTGGATAGAAGGCATTTTCCGTTGGCATTCACTTCAATCCTCTTTAGTTCCATTTGGTTGTACTGGGGCCATATTAATATTATTCCATTGGTATACCCAAATGTGGCAGGAGAAAAGGGGGCAGTCCAGACTTAAATTCAGGAGATTTGTTTACTTGAAAGCATTTCACTTACATCCTTGCTATGCCTACCAGTTATGTTTTCCTAAAGGAAATATAATAAAACAAAAAAAGAGTACACATAATACATTAAATATATTTTAAAAATACAAATTTGTACATAGTGAACAATTCATTATAGCTGCGAGTAGTTTTAAATGACTTTTTTTCCTTTAGAAATTTCATTTTGTGCATGGACTTTTCTAAGCATGGGAAACATGTGCTACTTTTTTTTTTTGGCTCCACATTCTTGGTTCTAGAGGAGTATAACTCCCTATAAAACTCATAAAAATCATTTAAGATGTCAGTGCTACTAGTGTGCGTCTCCCCAGACTCCACTCTTATCGCCAGAATATTCGAGGAATCCCGCTGCTCCCTAGCTACTAGTGCCAGAATGTGTCCCGTGTTTTCCCCTTCCTCGAAATGGCTCTGTTGGTGGAAGTATCTCCTCTTCTCCGCTGTCGTCAACAATACCGAATTGTACATAGATTGCGCCTCAGCCCACATATCCTGATTATTTTGAGAGGGATCTGCTATCACAGCTTGTTCCCTACTTTTCATTTCATCCCGAACTTTATCCTCCCATTCCCTGTAACGGGTCTTAATACCCGCGGTTTCCCTAATCAGGCACCCCCTCAGAAAGGCTTTTAGTGTGTCCCATACCACCCCTGCACCAGCTGTACCCCTATTGAATTGAAATAAAAATATAAATGCGCTAGATTACAACTAATATTGTGAAACCGTGCAGTGAAAAAACACTATAGGGGCTAACAATCTGAAAAACTGACAGCTAAGCAGTGTCAAATAATCAGTGAATTCCGCTGACACAACAGGTTCACAACTGTGTACCAGAAATATATAAATGACAAATGAAAATGGCACATATACAGTAATAAAACAAAGTGTCCATGACCATAGTCCCAATTCCACAGAATCCAAAAGTGTCCAGAGATGTGCAAACAATTCAGCAACTATAGATACCAGCGTCTCTTCAAGTTCATCTAAAATCCTGACTCATGTAGATTGAGAAACATACCTTAATGCGGTCCACGGTACATGTAATGGGAAAAAAAACATAACATAGCACAGTACTGTTTGACAGAGCGATATCAGCAAGGGCACGTTACAAGTTACACTCACGGATCCCATTTATATATTTCTGGTACACAGTTGTGAACCTGTTGTGTCAGCGGGATTCACTGATTATTTGACACTGCTTGGCTGTCAGTTTTTCAGATTGTTAGCCCCTATAGTGTTTTTTCACTGCACAGTTTCACATTATTAGTTGTAATCTAGGGCATTTATATTTTTATTTCACTTATTTTTTGGGTTTGAGCACCATTTATTTTAAGCAGCTTGTTACATTTGGTTATTAATTTTTGTGTTGTAATTATTAGTTTTAGTAGCGCTGTATTATTCATATATATTTTTAAACCTACTGAATTGCCAATACTCCTGTACCTGGCCTATTGTCCCATCCGAGGATGAAAGTAATGTCAGCCAAAATGGGTTCACTTTCCATGATGGGCGGAACGAGGCAACCTTAACATCCAGTCTGACCCAAAATGGAGAGTGATCCGACAATAATCTTGGCTCATAAGCCGAGTCCCTTACCTTTTGCATTAATGCTTCATTTCCCAGGCCTAGATCTATTCAAGAGAGTCTGCCATACGAGGCAGAATGGCACGAGTAGCATCTCTCGTCGCCATGCCTCTCCCTCCAGACATCCCGAAGTCCCAGTTCTGAAAGCAACAATGCAAACGCATTAGCTGTCAAAGACATTGGGCCAGATTCAGGTACACGTAAATTTGCGCAGCGTATTCGAAATACTCTACGCTGCCGTATTTTACCAGGCTCTACATCGAATTCTGGTAGATTTTTGCCCGTACGATACGGCGGCGTAGTCTATTTCTCGCCGCGTAATCGAAATACGCGATTAGGGGGTGTGAAGCATTAAAATTAGGCGCGTCCCCGCGGCGATCGAACTGCGCATGCTCCGTTCAGAAATTTCCCGACGTGCATTGCGCGAACTAACGTCGATACGTCATTTGTTGTTTGAATAGCGTCGTTTACGTACATTCCTATTCCCGGACGACTTACGTAAAAAATAAAAACAAACGTTGAAATTCCACGCGGGAACGACGGGTATACTTAACATGGGCTGTCTAATATTAGACCAGCAAAAAGCTGGTATAGTGTTACGCAAAAAAAAGATGACACCAAGAAAAAAAAACCCTAGCGGAGCGGATTGGCCCTGTCGGCCCTGGACTTTGCTGACAGGCGCTCGTGGAGGGTGGGTCGCCCCCGCCCTTCTTTGGCGCTGAGTCACTATTCCTCACTCTTGTATAGCCTGGAGCCACAGAGGGTCTCAGGCACCACAAGCCCCCACCTAACTTCCAGGTGAGGATGCCATGCGGTCATTTGTTAATCTCTGTGTCCCAACATGTATTTTGATGTACTTTGTGAACACTGTTGTTTGGGTCCATGTGGGCCGATCTCTCTGCTTTGAATAAATAAAGAATTAAAAAAAAAATCATCTTCCACTGTACTAAGTCTCTCCTCCAGCACATTCATTTTTTCCACTGCCTTACTCACCCATTGACAAAAGCTCACCTTTAATGTCCTTGAGCTCTGCATCCAAACCAGTTTTTGAGTCTCTACAGGCATTAATAGCATGCAACAGATCCCTTAATGTGGGTTCTTCCTCCCTTACCGTTAGTGCGCCCTCCACGTTGCTCTTAACTGTCTTAGCAGGGGGTAGTACAGAAATCTCAGCCGTTACAGTGTTGACTCCCCCCCCCCGCCCCTTTAGTACTCACAGTTTTTGGATTAAACTTTGCAGTAGCAGATGGGCTGGTCGTTGCCTGTCCCTTGCCCTGGCTTTTCCGATCCGCTGCTGCTCCTACTTGGGCTGGTTGCTGAGAATGTATCCCCTTTGCTGAAGATAGGGTAGTTCGGGCAAAACGTTCCAGCTTCGCCGCTGTTGCCTGGTTTTTCACCGATGGGGTGTTCTTAATCCCTTCCTGGGGCAGTTGTGCTACCTGAGCTTTTGTGGAGCGGGTGCCTTGTATTCCTTGAGTGCCTTCTTGGGCTGGATAAAGCTGGACTGGTTGCTCCTCTTCTCTACACTTTTTGGACATGTTAGTGTCCCAACTTTACTTTAATGTCCCTAGGGTGTCCACTCCTGTTGTCTCACCATAGTATAATACCAAATTTATTTACCAGTCCTTTATAATTATTCGGTAGGCACTATGACTTGCGGGCAGGTCTTCCAGGACTCCCAGGCCCGTTTAATCAGAGGTGCCTCTTACCGTCATTCCGATTTCTATTTGCTAGTAAATCAGAAAGGCAAAACACAAAAAAAAAAAAAAAAAACACCTTTCTGTTCTCTGTTTTTTTAGTAAGGGCCCCACACACTAGCCACATATAGCTCGATATTAATCCTATCAGTTCTATTTTTTTTTCCTTTCCACCCTTAAATTAAAAAAAAGCAAAAAAAAGCAAAAAAAAAAAGTTAATAGGCAGCTCAAAGGGAACGCGGCTGGTAGTTAGCAGCAAGTCACTCATCCAAGCTTTGTGATGAAGAACAGGCTATGTCATCAAAGAGTCACTCCATGCAGATCGATGTTAGCTTAGCATATGCATATGCAGTGGGGTTAAGCAAGCGTTACCCTACCCTAGTTCGGTGGTCTGGCAAACACTTTACCTCTACGCTGGTGTCCCTCTTGCAGCAATCATATCCCTTGCTCCAGCTCTCTATCTCCACCGCAGACCGCAGACAGCCGACAGTTAGTATGGCAGTGAGGAAGCTCTCTCACGAGAGGATGCAAGGTCTCGAGGGGTCCTCGGGGGAACACTGTCTCCCCGAGCAGCTCAGTATACTCCTCTATCCGCTTGGCAAGGAAGGCACACACAGCCGCACTCGGTCAGCAACGCTCCGGACTCCCTCAGGCAGCCTAGCCGAGCACCGAGCACAAACACCGTAAGCTTCAGGGATCAGGAGCCAGGTACGAAATTCACGGGCCACTGTCCAGCCAGATAGGGCGCGGACTAATAAATGTGCTGGGCGATTTTAAGCCAATGCAGGCAGAGCGCTTACTGCGGGTAGGTAGCCGGGAATAGACATCTTCTTGCGGCATGGAACAGCAGCATAGTAGAACATGCGCTACTTTACCGCATACTATAGACACCCCCCAGGTACGAAATTGAAAGAAATATTTCACTTTTATTGTTTCACTTCAAGCATTATTAAAAACGTTTGCATTGATGCATGTCCCCTGGGGCAGGACCCAGGTCCCCAAACACTTTTTCTGACAATAACTTGCATATTAACCTTTAAAATTAGCACTTTTGATTTTTCATGTTCGTGTTGCATAGACTTTTTAACGGCGTTCGCGTGTTCGAACACATTTTTTGCCTGTTGTCGCATGTTCTGCTGCGAACCAAACCGGGGGGGGGGGGTTGTTCGGCTCATCCCTATTCACAACATAAAATACAATATGCTCAAAATGTGTACAAACCAAATATACAGTAGTTGCTCTGTGTAAATATAAATAAAAAATAATAGAATAATAGTCCCAAGTAATATTGTCCTTATAGTAAAATAAGTAAATCAATAACCCCTACAGGTGTCGTAAAAACAATAATAAGTCCATCTATTTTTTTTTAAGTGAAGACTAGAGTCTAAAAAGTGATCATCCATGAAATCAAGTGTCCATAATATCCTAGATGAGTCCCGGTGAAATGTGATTAATGAATCCACCACCTACACATAGAGCATCTTACCGAATCATCCAACCCCAAGTTATAGTAGGTCTCACATGACATAAAGCTGCAGGGATCTCGATACGGATCATCCGACACAGAAATACATGCGGCATTCCTGATGAAAACTCCACTACTATCTCCTTCCCCTGCTCCGTGATCAACCTGGCACAAAAAAGATAGACCTCCAATAATGTAATACGTCAAAGGATTTATTGTAGCAAGCCAAACAATTACTTACAGAAATGATTTCTAGTAAGCGTGTGTAGTATTAAAAACGCCACTTGTGCCAGCTCCAGCAAAGCATGGGTGACTACAGCACAAAATCCGCCTTCCCTGATGTACATTTTGTATCAACCAATGTTGTCAATGGGATCAGTCCCAAATGGATGATGTGGGACAACTCTTGGATAAAGAAAGTGAATCCACAAATGTCTTCCCTTATATTGGGGATGGGTGAAACATCCCCTTTAAAGCCTCCCAAAAATGTCCTTCTCTTTATTGTAAACACTCCAACACTCTTCCTCCTGCTTACCACCAACACCCTAAAATCATGGTTACTATGTGTCCTTGAGAGGAAAATACTACATTAGGAATCAAAATTGTTGATATGCACACAATTGAGAAGTATGAGGAAAATAAATAGGGGCAATAGAAGTAAAAATGAAGGCTAATATGTGTCCTTGAGGAGGAGAGAAAGGGTGCATTAGTGGTTGTCAGAGCCTGGACCTGAACCTGGGACCTCTTTTGCATCTGGCAATGACTCTTCTCTCTCAGCTACCTGAGATTCTGGACAGCACCCTGCCTGATCCATTAGACAACCCTGCCTTGATTTCTGTTGAACCTTGAACTTTTTGCTCCTCTCATGAACTTCCTGATATAAGCTATGTCTCTGCACTGTTGCCAGATTATTGTGGTTCATATCTTGCCAGCTGCCTCGAGCTACCACTAATGCTACTTTGAATCGACCTTGGCTTGTGATCCCGACTACGAAACTATTCTCCTGCATCAACCTTGGCTTGTGACCCTGACTACGAAACTCTTCTCCTGCATCAACCTTGGCTTGTGACCCCCAACACTTATTAAAAGTCAAATGGCTCAGACAATTCAACCTCTTATGCCCGGTACACACGATCGGTTTTCCCATCGAAAAAAGTCTGATGAGAGCTTTTGGTCGGGAATCCCGACCGCATCTGACGTTTTCCAATGGGAAAACTGCCGGAAAAAGATAGAGAGCAGGTTCTCTATTTTCCCAACGGAAAAAAAAATCCTAGAAGAAAAAACGTTCTTCAGTATGGAATTCCGACGGGAAAAAAAATGCATTCTCAGAAACATTTTGACGCATGCTCGGAAGCATCGAACTTCTTATTCTCGCCTCGTCATAGTGTTGTACGTCACTGCGTTCTTAACGATTGAAAGTTCAGAGATCTTTTGTGTGACCGTGTGTATGCAAGACAAGCTTGAGCGGAATTCCGTCGGAAAAAACATCCAACTTTTTTTCTGATGGGAAATTCGGTCGTGTGTACCGGGCATTACAGAACTGAGAACTGCTTAGCCTGACGTTATGTTGTACATTGAAATCTAAAATGAGACATGGTGCATCTTGATGGTGTTGTGATTTTACTTTATTTTGCAACATATTGTTCCTGTCCATCTCGTGTACCCCTTGTATTCGGTCTTGTAACCAAGAGTGATCGTATCCTTTTTCTTCAAATCTTTTTCCTATGAGTTGGGCCTGTTCTCTGAAGTCTTCTACCCTACTGCAGGTTCTCTTCAGTCTTATTAGTTGGCCCTTTAGGATGTTGTAAAGCCACGGTTTATGGTAGCAGCTCTCTAAGGACAAGTAGCTATTGGTGTCAACCTTTTTCAGTAGGTTTTCATGACAATCTTATAATTCTCAATGGACAGATCCAAAAAGTCTACCGTCTTATGATCGATTGTCCATACTAGTCGGATATTGTTGACATTGTTGTTCAACTTTTCTAAGAACCTTTCTAGATTTTTTTTTACTTCCATTCCATACTATAATTAAGTCATTACAGTAATATAGCATTTATATAGAGTTAGTTTCAATGGTGTGTCTTTATATATTGCTTGTTCCTCCCATTGTGCCAAATTTTGCTCCCATCGCAACGCCTTTTGCCTGCTTATAGTATGTTTGATCATGCCAAAAATAATTATATTTAAGGCAGAAATCTAAACATTTGATGAGAAATTTCCTTTGTTTGCACAGCAACTGGCTATGATTTTTAAGAAGCCACTTGGTGGCATGGCAGGCGTCATGATGTTGAACTATAGTATAGAGAGATGTAACATCTGCTGTGGCCAACAGAGTGTGACCCTCTAGTACAGGGACCGTGCCAATCAGTTGTAGGATGTGCTTTGTGTCCTTTAGGTATGCTCTTGTCCCTTGAACTGCTGGTTGGATATACAGGTAATGGTCCATATATTGACCTAGTCTGGATGTCAAAGAATCTATCCCGTTAACTATTGGTCTTCCCAGTGGGTTATCTTTACTTTTGTGTATCTTCGGAACCGTATATAGTATTGGGATTCTACATATTTCGGGTACAAGATAGCGTTTTTCTGTTCAGAATATCCTTTTTAGTTCCTAAATTAACCAACTGTTCTAATTCTTTTTTATATTTCCTGGTGGGGTTCCCCAATAGTTTGACATAGGTATCTTCTTCTTGTAATTGTCTCTCGATTTCTTTTACGTACTGTTCTTTAGCTTGTATCACTACTGCTCCCCCCTTATTACTATATCTTTTCTTTCAGTGAGGGATTGAATTCCTTTCTTGATATGGATGGTATCATATTTCTTTTTTACCTCTAGAGATTCTAAATCTTGTAGAACCAACGTCTTAAAAACTTTGATATGTTGTCCATCTGATATCTGAGGATTGTACACTGAGTTATTCCTTAAAGTGCTGTGTGCTATGCTTTCTTGGGGGTCCGTAATGATGTTAGGTTTCGAAAATGGATTGTTTATAATGTGCTTTTTTATGCTCATTTTCCTAATATACTGTATGGCCCCGTACACACGTACGAGAACCTCGTTGGGCTAAACTCATCGTTTCGCCTGACGAGGTTCCCGATGAGCGGTCGAAAAAGCTTGTCGAGCCAAAATCCTCATTGAACAACGAGGAAATAGAGAGCATTCTCTCTTCTTTGGCTCGACGAGCTTCCCGACGGGACGTTCGTCGAAAGTGTACACACGACCGAGAACCTCGGCAGAATATGTCTCCCAGCGAGCTTGTCGTGTGTACGGGGCCCAACACTCACTTTTTTACCCTGAAAATAGAGGGTAAACTGTGTATGCGTGTTATATGCAGGGGTTGTGGAAAGTTGTTTTCCTGAAACTTCCCTCTTAAAGTTAGGGTGCGTGTTATACGCCTGTGCGTGTTATACGCTGATAAATGTGGCACTTCTTGATTCCAATATAGGTATTGAATTCATTGAGGTTTCTAACTGGAGCATGTTTAAGGCCCCGATCAAGGACTGCGAGTACATCAGTGGTTAAGTCAGTACCACTGAGGTTGACTACATTTTCCAAAATACAGGCAAAGCAATACAGCAAGAAATAAGGGGGAAAAACGGACCAGCCATGAAACACATAAAAACACAGAGATGACTGCCATGAAATGTTGTCAGACTTTGTCAGCCCTGGGACTCCAGAATCTTTGGCACACAACAGCAACAATGTAGTATAGTGAAGAAGTTGCTGAAAGCTCTCCCCCCCTCAGTGGCTGGGATCCGAGCTGCACCGCTAAAGTGTGCTATCCATCCTGGGACATCTGAATGAATGTGCATCCTAGATCCATTGAGGAGGACAAAAAAGGAACACAGTACTGGTAGGTGAGCTGACTTTTATGGGTATGGGGTCCTATAGCATTGGAGAGGAGGCGGGGTTAACCCACACGTAGGCTGCCATGGAGTCTCTCAGGAAACATTTTTTTTTAGTTTTGCAGTAAATAGAACAAGCAGCAGAATAAAATGTATCGTTTTCTCCACAGTAACGGTACTTGTTTAATTACTGATCAAACTTGGAAAAAAAAATGTCTGATTTTTACTCCTATTGCCCTTAGAATGCAAAAAAAATCTCAGAGGAATTGAGACAATATATGTATAAATTCTTTATCATAAATAATTACAAAGTTATACACTCATGAACAGACACAGAGCAAAAATGAAAAAATTCTAAAATCTGAGCACTTAAAATGATCAATCTGGAAAACATTACGGGAAGCACTTTTATACTAATCATTTGTAAAACAGTATTATTTGAAAATAACTACCAGTAGTACTAGTATTTCTTAACAATTATCAATCTATTGCTGTCTTAGTATCAAGTAGAATGATGTGGATGTAGAAAAAAAATCGTATGTAAATAAAGAAAACTGTGTAGAACGTTAAATGTTCTATTGCTGGTTTTAGTGCATTAAAACAAATTTAGCCGAGTCAAAGTAAAAACGATCATGCTTGTGGCTTGGTACCAAATTATGACAGCAAGAACTTTTATTTTGATTTATGAATGCACAGAGGCCTTGCATAACACATTAGAAGAACATCATTTTGCTTAATTAAATTCAAATCTTCGTTTCACAAGGGCAGAGGTATAAAAGAAAGTTTTCTTGTCAAAAAGCACTCTGGTGTGTATGGTACATCACAGTCATTTTGTATATGCTGCCTCAGTGTTTTTACTGACTGATAAAAAGTATTAAGCGGTGCTTAAAATGAGCTTAAAAGATATTGGCACTAAATCTGAATTGAACAGCTGGATCACGTCTCAGTTTCCACTTAATGGTTTGTAAAAATGAATTTTTAGGCAGATATTTGCCTTTTATTGTTCAATTTTTAACTTACTTCTTAAATTCTTACAACTTACAAAAAGTTTAAAATATATACTGTTAAATATTAATAATCCCTAGTTGTTATTAAAGTGTTGGCAAAGCCCAAGAATGAGCTTTTTTATTTGCTCCCCTTTATTCTGTTAAATATACAAGTAAAGGTGTTTTCTTTTCTATCTTTTTAATAGATGCAAAAAGTAATTCTGTCATAAATGCTGTCATTTAATAACTTTCTGTACCGACTTATAGACCTTGTGACATTAAAACTATAAAACAAGAAAAAGCTGCGCAAATATAAACACTACAGTGTAGAACTCAATTGATAGTCCAGTGTAGAGTAAATGAGAGTCCCGTCAAGCAGGTAATGAAAGAAATATATAATATATAAAATCCATTAATCAAGTGCGGAACATGTTAAAATATGTAAAATCCATTAATCAAGTGCGGAACATGTTATGCTTCTGATGGAAACTGATAGCAGAAAACAAATGTTCTTTCCTCCAGATAGATGGTGACATCAAATGCAAAAACCTCAGAAACAGTGCATGGATAGATAAACACCTCCACCTTTCAATCACCCCGCCCCTTACCAGAGGGGAAGATCCCAACTAGAGATCTTCTGACAGCAGATGGCTTAATCCCCAGCCAAGGGTTAACGTGACAGGATATCCAAAGGTTGAGTTTTCTCCAGCAGTGGACAGATGATCCGAGTTGTAATGAAATCAGTATGGAGAAGAAAAAAAAAAAAAAAATCACGCTGTGGTTGCGACCGCGCGCGTCATCTTCCGGGGACGCGCGGACTGTACACATGACGCGTTCAGTGTGGGCAGTGTTTGCCCACACCCTCCCTGCGCCTTGATTGGTGTTTCTGTTCACCTGACTAAGAAGTCATGTGACTACTGTGTATACTGCAGAGCGCAGAGCGCTCTGGATGATCAGATGTCACCCACTGCAAATAGGGATGATTATAACACACATGGAGGCTGACACCAAGAGCAGGGAGATACCACAAATAAGGGACATGGACAGACTTGCACGAGTGATCCCTGATCCTATATGATTGACACCATAATCCACCAATTACTGTGAGTGACAAAAATGTTTTTATCATTTATCATTTACAATATTATCTCTTTTCTTTTTTTGTAATGGCAGTAATTGCAATTAGATAGGTGAGGTATTATTGGATTTGCCATTCCCATATATTGGATACATCCCTTATCCAAGATGGCCACATTAGCTTCAAGGATTCTGGGAGCTCAGATGGGGGCGGTACCATCTGTATTTGTTAGATATAAATTGCGGTGAGTCAGTACGCCGCTCGTGCCCCAGGACGAAGTCTTTAGGAGACGAAACGGCGTAGGGTAGCGGCGTGCTGACGTCCTTCAAACCGCAAACTGTGTCCCGGAGTGAACGGGTGTGCTAGCCGGCCGGCTATTTTTCACATGCGAATTTTATCTACTTTCTTGTAAGTGTGATTTTAATTGTTTATTAAACAAAGTTATATGGGTTCACACTATGTAGCTTTTTTTTTTTCTTCTCCATACTGATTTCATTACAACTCGGATCATCTGTCCACTGCTGGAGAAAACTCAACCTTTGGATATCCTGTCACGTTAACCCTTGGCTGGGGATTAAGCCATCTGCTGTCAGAAGATCTCTAGTTGGGATCTTCCCCTCTGGTAAGGGGCGGGGTGATTGAAAGGTGGAGGTGTTTATCTATCCATGCACTGTTTCTGAGGTTTTTGCATTTGATGTCACCATCTATCTGGAGGAAAGAACATTTGTTTTCTGCTATCAGTTTCCATCAGAAGCATAACATGTTCCGCACTTGATTAATGGATTTTACATATTTTAACATGTTCCGCACTTGATTAATGGATTTTATATATTATATATTTCTTTCATTACCTGCTTGACGGGACTCTCATTTACTCTACACTGGACTATCAATTGAGTTGTACACTGTAGTGTTTATATTTGCGCAGCTTTTTCTTGTTCCGCACTTGATTAATGGATTTTACATATTTTAACATGTTCCGCACTTGATTGATGGATTTTATATATTATATATTTCTTTCATTACCTGCTTGACGGGACTCTCATTTACTCTACACTGGACTATCAATTGAGTTCTACACTGTAGTGTTTATATTTGCGCAGCTTTTTCTTGTTTTATAGTATTATTTTTGTGTGTATCTCACATTTTAAGTTGCTAGCATTTTTCTAGACCATTCACATAGACAGCGCAGTATTACCACTCCTTTTTTTTCTCAGACCTTGTGACATGTCAGGGTTTCTTAGCTGAATGGTAGTGCCAAAACAGTGCGCTAACGGCACGCCAGATATAGTTTTCAGGCCTTTCCTGCCCACTTCTATTTAAAAGAAAGTCAAAATTCACACAGGCATATCTTTGCACGCAGGAGTTCTCATCATTACTATGAATCAAACATAACATTCAGCCTCCTGGCTCTGAGTGAGTGAGTGAGTGAGCGAAAACCTGTATAGCGCAACACATGCAAACTTAATCGCCTCAGGGTGCTTGGTATCCATTCCCTACTATCTTTTGCCTTCAGAATAGATGGGTTTTGAGTTTTTTTCTGAAGGACTGGTGATTCACTTCCGTTCGGATGCTGGTTGGTAAAGCGTTCCATAGTCTAGGTCCTTAGACTGCAAATCTACGTTCTCCTTTGGACTTGTATCTGGCCTTGGGTATCTGGAGTAGATTTTGGTTAGTAGAACGGAGGACGTGATTGGGGTTGTGACATTTAAATTTTTCATGTAGATATTGGGGGGCACTTAGAACACATTTATGCGTCAGGCAAAGTGCCTTAAACGTAATTCTGTCTTTTACTGGCAGCCAGTGAAGGAATCTCAGGGAGGGAGAGATCGATTCCCAGTGTTTTTCCAGTCACAAGTCGTGCCACCGTATTTTGAACGACTTGTAGACGGGCAATTTGGTACTTTGGGAGTCCGAGGTAAAGGGCGTTTGCATATTCGAGTCTGGAGTTGATTATCCTTCCCACTACGACTGCTATGTCTTCTTTTGGGATTAAGGGAATGAGTCTACATAGCAGGCGCAGCAGATGGTGGGATCTGCTGACCACTGAGCTTATTTGTGCATCCATTGTCATGTTGAAGTCAAAAGTGACTCCAAGACTTTTGACTTTGGTGCTTGGGACGATGGTTTTTCAAATTTATTTTTAAAACAGATCACATCCTAGTGATCTCCATCGACGTCTAAAAGCATTGCTGGTATGATTAGAGAAAGACCCTGGGCCGAGTAGCTGATGCGACTCTTTTATGTTGCCGAAAATTCGCATTGCGAATTTTCGGCAACATAAAAGAATCGCATCAGCTACTCGGCCCTTCTTTTGCATCAGAGCCAATCAGAATAACTTGAATATTTGGCAAAAGGAATATTGCGCGATATTCCTTTTGCCGAATATTCAAGTTATTCTGATTGGCTCTGATGCAAAAGAAGGGCGGAGAAGCTAATCGCGCAATATTCCTTTTGCCGAATATTCGAGTTATTCTGATTGGCTCTGATACCGGCCCCCCACCCTAAGTGAATGAGTATGGGGTACATTGTACCCCTACCCATTCACCTGGAGGCAAAGTGTAAACACAAATAAACCACACAGGGTATTGGAATATTTTATTAGTTGGCCACCGGGGGGGGTGTGTATGATCGCTTTTATAAAAGCGCCCCCCTCCGGCGGGCTTCTGCGGGGGGTGGGTGCCGCTGTTCTTCGCCGCCGTCTGGTTCTCTTCCGCCGCCGGGGGGGGCGCTTTGATAAAAGCGCCCACCACCCGGCGGGCTTCCTTCGACATCTTCGGCAGCAGGGGGGGGTCTTCTCCCACTCTCCGGGGTCTTCTCCCACTCTCCGGGGTCTTCTCCCGCTCTCCGGGGGTCTTCTCCGGCTCTCCGGTGTCTTCTTCTTCTTCAGGACTCGCCGCCGCTATCTTCGTGTGTTAGCTCAATTACTAGCGGCGGCGAGTCCCCTCTTCTGTGACGTCTTCTTCTTCTTCTCTTCTCCAGATGTTGACACGACGCTTCCTTTCGCTGTTATGGCGGGCGCGCGGCTCGCAGCGAGTTATATAGGCCTGTCTTGTGACGTTGCAGTCCCATCATGCTCCGGTAGGTACCACGTGGGTAGGTAGCACGTGGTACCTACCGGAGCATGATGGGACTGCGACGTCACAAGACAGGCCTATATAACTCGCTGCGAGCCGCGCGCCCGCCATAACAGCGTCAACATCTGGAGAAGAGAAGAAGAAGACGTCACAGAAGAGGGGACTCGCCACCGCTAGTAATTGAGCTAACACACGAAGATAGCGGGGGCGAGTCCTGAAGAAGAAGAAGACACCGGAGAGCGGAGAAGACCCCCGGAAAGCCGGAGAAGACCCCCGGAGAGCGGGAGAAGACCCCGGAGAGTGGGAGAAGACCCCTGAGAGTGGGAGAAGACCCCCCCGCCGCCGAAGATGTCGAAGGAAGCCCGCCGGGTGGTGGGCACTTTTATCAAAGCGCCCCCCCGGCGGCGGAAGAGAACCAGACGGCGGCGAAGAACAGCGGCACCCACCCCCCGCAGAAGCCCACCGGAGGGGGGCGCTTTTATAAAAGCGATCATACACACCCCCCCCGGCGGCCAACTAATAAAATATTTCAATACCCTGTGTGGTTTATTTGTGTTTACACTTTGCCTCCAGGTGAATGGGTAGGGGTACAATGTACCCCATACTCATTCACTTAGGGTGGGGGGCCGGTATCTGGGGGCCCCCTTATTAAAGGGGGCTTCCAGATTCCGATAAGCCTCCCGCCCGCATACCCCGACAACCAACGGCCTGGGTTGTCGGGAAGGGGCCCTGTCCTCATCAACAAGGGGGCAGGGTGCTCAGGGGTGGGGGGCCGCAGTGCACCCCCTGCCCCAGAGCACCTGACCCCCCCCATGTTGAGGGCATGCTGCCCGGTACGGCTCAGGAGGGGGGGGCGCTCGCTCGCCCCCACTCCCTTCCTGGCCGACCGGCGTGCTTTGGATACGGGTCTGGTATGGATTGTGGGGGGACCCCCACGCCGTTTTTTCGGCGTAGGGGGGGGTCTCCTTACAACCCATATCAGACCTAAGGGCCCGTTATGCTCCTGAGGGGGGAACCCATGCCGGATTTTTATTTGTATGGACAGAAGATCAGTGATTTCCCCTAGTGAGGCCACCCCCCCCATACAGTTAGAACACACCAGGACCACACTTAACCCCTTCCCTGCCCCCTAGTGTTAACCCCTTCACTGCCAATGGCATTTTTATAGTAATACAATGCATTTTTATAGCATTGATCGCTATAAAAATGCCAATGGTCCCAAAAATGTGTCAAAAGTGTCCCATGTGTCCGCAATAATATCGCAGTACCGAAAATAAAACGCTGATCGCCGCCATTACTAGTAAAAAAAAATAATAATAAAAATGCCATAAAACGACCCCCTTTTTTGTAAACGCTATAAATTGTGCGCAAACCAATTAATAAACGCTAATTGCGATTTTTTTTAACGAAAAATATGTAGAAGAATACGTATCGGCCTAAACTGAGGAAAAAAATTGTTTTTTTATATCTTTTTTGGGATTTTTATTATAGCAAAATGTAAAAAATATTGAATTTTTTTCAAAATAGTCGCTCTATTTTTGTTTATAGCGCAAAAAATAAAAACCGCAGAGATGATCAAATACCACCAAAAGAAAGCTCTATTTGTGGGAAAAAAAGGACGCCAATTTTGTTTGGGAGCCACGTCGCACGACCGCGCAATTGTCAGTTAAAGCGACGCAGTGCCGAATCACAAAAAGTGCTCTGGTCTTTGGACAGCAATATGGTCCGGGGCTAAAGTGGTTAAGGCCCACAAAATAATTTTCAATCCATAAATAGTAATGTAAATAAACAAGAAGGTTTTGTTAAAATTCCCATATAAATATTATTCAACAAAATCATTAAAAACAGCAACAAAATCGTTCAAACAGATTATGGCTGATGTATTGTATTACCAACAGGACATGCGATATGCATATAAGTAGTGTTCTACATTTTCTGATAACTTCAGGATAAAGACACCGTGACTCATCGTTAGCAGAATCACCCGACAAAGTTGATTCTTTCTTCAGGGGTATATAACAGTAGAACATTAATATTTCTATAAGCAAATTAAACAGAATTGTAAGCAAGATATCTCATCACAATCAAATAATTATCACATTTTGAAGTAATTACACTTACATGTCATCAAGAAATAGAGGTTTTTATACAACATCCAAGGGGGCGGGGAGGGGAGGTGGTAGCAAGGACCACCTAGAGTGCACGTCAAGAGAAGGCAGGACTATCACAGTGAAATAAAATCTAGTTTAGAAATAAAACAAACCATTGTAGTCATAGTGATAAGCCAGGCAGGAAATTATTGCAAAGAATGTATTCACTAAAAATAACTACAAGGAATTTTCACAAAAAAATACTGCAAAAAAATTGTGTACCAAAAGTAACCAAAAATGTGTGTATATTTTTAGTGAACATTCCTTGTTGTTATTTTTAGTGAATACATTCTTTGCAGTAATCCCTTGCCTGGCTTATCATTATGACTACAATGTTTCATTTTTTTTATGCTAGATTGTATTTTGCGGTGATATTCCTGCCTCCTATTGGCATGCACTCTAGACAGTCCTCGTTTGACCATCCCAATGGCACTGTGAGTATGCTACCACCCCCTTTTTCCCCTAGTATTAGGATGGATATCTTTGATCGCTTTTTAACTTCTTTGGCTGTTGTATAAAAACCTCTATTTCTTGATGACATGTGAGTGTAATTACTGTATATACTCCAGTATAAGCTGACCCAATATAAGCCGAGTCACCTAATTTCACCACAAAAAAATGGGAAAACGTATTGACTCAATAATAAGCCTAGGGTGTCCATCTGCATGCCTCACTGTGCCTCACTTTGCCTCACTGTGTCCATGTGCATGCCTCACTGTGTCCATGCCTCACTGTGTCCATGCCTCACTGTGTCCATGCCTTAATGTGCCCCATGCCTCACTATGCCTGTGCCTCACCGTGTCCATGACTAGACTGACGTTAACCATGAGAGTCTATGGAAGGCGTGCCCGGATTCGAAAAATAGGTGCTTTCCAGCCGTAGGTCCCCCAGACAAAAAACGTTGCATACTTGTAGAGGAGAAATGGGGCTACATGTGTGCCAAGGGGACCTACAACAAGCCGGTACCAGGTCCCCAAAGTCACCGGAGAAATTACCGTTTAACATGGGAGTCTATGGAAGGGGTGCTCCCCAGCCGTAGGTCCCTCCGGACAACAAACTGTGCACATTTGTAGAGGAACAGTGGAGCTACATATGTGCCAAGATTGGAGTCCAAGGGACCTACGGCCGGCCGATACCGGGTCCCCAAATCCGGGAGATGAGGCGCAAAAAGGTGACTCGAGTATAAGCCGAGGGGGCATTTTCAGCACAAAAAGATGTGCTGAAAAACTCGGCTTATACTCGTGTATATACGAAACTTCAAAATGTGATAATTTGATTGCAATGAGATATCTTGTTTATAACTCTATTTGCTTTGATTGTGTAAGCAAGGCAGATCTCTGTGTAAACAAGGAAGATCTATGTTGACCCGGAGATCTTGTCTTTCTGCTATGCAGAATGATGGATCTGTGTGTTGTCCCAAGCAGCTTATCCCCCATACAGTTAGTAAACACAGGGAACACAGTTAGCCCCTTCCCTGTCAGTGTCATTAGTACAATGTCAGTGTACATTTTTAGCACTGATCACTGTAATAGTGTCTTTGGTTCCCAAAAAAGTGTTAAAAATATCAGTTATGTGTCCAATCTATCCGCCGCAATGTTGGAGTCCTGCTAAAAATCACTGAACACCAACAATACTAGTAAAAAAAAAAAAATTATAAAAAAAAATTCCATAAATCTATCCCCTATTTTGTAGACGCTATAACTTTTGTGCAAACCTATCCATGTACGCTTATTGTTTTTTTTTTTGTTTACTAAAAATATGCAGCAGAATACATATTGGCCTAAATTGATGAAGAAATGTGATTTAAAAAAAATAATAATATTGGATATGTTTTATAGCAAAAAAAAAAATATTGTTTCAAAATTATTATTTTTTGTTTTTTTGTGGAGGTGATCAAATACCACCTAAATAAATCTCTATTTGGGGGGAATAAAAGGACATCAATTTATTTAGGTACAGTGTCACACGATTGTGCAATTGTCAGTTAAAGTAACACAGTGGGGTATAGCAAGAAATGGCCTGCTCATTAAGGGGATACATCCTTCCGGTCCATAAGTGGTTAATGGACCATAAGGCAATAGATGCCAATGCATACACTGCAGCACACAGTGTGGTTGTGTGAACGGGCCCTTATGCTGGGTACACATGGGCCAAAATTTGGATGAAATCGATCAGTTTGGAAGCAACTAACCAAATTTTGGCCCATGTGTTCAGCTGCCTGTTTCGACAGAAGATGGTCTTTCTTACCGTCATCTTTCAAAGGGTGTGCTGGAAAACCAATGGCTTCCAGCACTGATCAGTGTGTTCTTCACTTGTGTTAATACGGCAGTCTCTCTCTCATTTTTTTTAGTTCAGCCACATGAGTTGAACAAATAAAAAAATTCTAGTGTGTATCCAGTCTTAGTGAGCCAACTGCAACTGGACAGATGAGGCACAGGTCAACATTTGTCTGTTGCCACCTTTAGGCTGGCAGATATTGATGAACAGACAGACATTGTAAGGGATCCAATAGAGTTGTCCCCACGAATTCGCGGGAGCGTGCGCGTGCGTGAATTCGCGGGTGCACACGCATGCACAGGAGCGCGCGCCCGCATCCATTGGCGTCAGACAGCCTATTTAAAGGTTGCACTGACACCAGCCGAGTGCTGACGGAACTCAGCGGTTCAGGTTCCTGTGTCCTGTGCCTGTTCCCGTGCTCCTAATCCCGGTTACTGATCTTCGGCTCCCTAGACCTTGCTCTCGGACTCGCTTCACCCCTGACTCTTGATTCCTGATCTCGGCTCTCCAAGTGACCCTATTTCCTGCCTGATGAATTTGTACCTCGCTGCCCGCTCGTTGCTGAACCCGGCTTTCCATGCGACCACGATCCTGTCTCCTGTTTTGCTCCGCTCTACTTCCCGGATACCTGCGACTTCGTCCCTGCCACCTGCTGCGACTTTGTCCCTGCAACATGCTGCGACTTTGTCTCTGCAACCTGCTGCGACTTCGTCCCTGCAAACTGCTGCGACTTCGTCCCTGCAAACTGCTGCGACTTCCTGCCTTGCAAGATTCGCATCACCGGCTGCGGGCTTCCCAAGTTACATCTGCAGGCACTCGTGTCTCCCCTGGCCCTTGGTTTCCCCTGTCTCCACTCTCAGTGGGACCAGGGCCGGAGATTCAAGAGAGGCTAACCTCATCATTTCAGACTTCACCCAGGTACGTGACAGACATAAAATGGATGAACAATGCCATTTAAAAAAAATGTGCCTACATTAGGCTGTTACATTGAGAACTGAAAAAGAGGGGAATTGTACTAATTTTGTGTCTCTGGGACAAGAAGTGAAGACAATTCTCTCCAAATTCTCCAACTCCACAGACAGCAAAATAAAGAAAAACTGACAAGAATATACCTTCTCTACTTCTCTACTACTAACACTAAAAAAATAATAATTTAGGGAAATGCTTTGGTGTCAGTGAGAAAGTGAAATTAGGGTGGCTTTTAGTGGTTTTAGGGTGAAATAGACCTTATACGGATCCTGGGGGGTTAAGAAAGCTTCTTCCAATTATCATGGACCCTCATTAACCGAATTGTGTTACGTTTTTATTTATAAAAAAAACAAAAAAAAACAACAGACAATAGACAGTAGAAAAAAGTAAAATAACAAAATAGAAATTTCACTGCAGAATCATAGACTTATGACTGTGAAAAAAGGTTCATTAAATTATATACTTTAACCTCCCTGGCGGTATGATTCTTTAAGATTTTAGGTGCTAAAAGCGGTACCATTATTTGCAAGGGAATTTGGCGTTTTATACTGTAGGCTTGTAATTCTTAGGAATAACTCACTGAAATCTATCCAAACAAGAGTCTAATAGGCATCCTGGGTATGATTTTTTTTTTTTTTCTTATTAAAAATTATAATATAATAAATAATTATAAAAAATTATAACAAATAATAATATAATTATAGTAAAAATTATTCAATAATGTAATCAAATCAAAATCACTGAAATTTGCTCAGTTGCAGAATTTTTGCTGTCATTATTTTTTTTTTTTTATGACGAATTTCCCCACAAATCGCTATCGCTAAATTCTGCAAGTGATTCTGATTTATTATCGCTGTTTTCTAGCTGATCTAAAACCATTTTTGACATAAAAGGGACATTTTTGGTTGCTATGGGAAATCTACAGTTTGCAGGGAGAAAGAACAGTTTTTATTATATAAAAGGACATGTAGTGTACAGGGCAGACCACTAGGGACATGGGGGGTGTGTATTTTTTACATACAGTACTGTAATCTATAAGTTTACAGTGTACTGTATGTATAGTGTTTGTTTACTTTTTTAAATTTGGCGCCGTTCCCCCCCCTACGTCGCGACGCTCGCAGGGAAGGGAATCGGCGGAACACACAGCATCAGGCGGACATCCGGCCGCCGTGTACTGCGGAGATTCATCGCTGGATCGCAGAGAAAAGGTAAGTAAACTTTTTTCTGCATCCAGCGAGGCAAGTCCGTGTGTGGCACGGGGTTACCGATCGTAGCTTTAAAATCTCACCCCGTGCCACACACGGGAAGACCGCCAGGGAGGTTAAAGTTGGTGTAAAGTTTGCTGACAATGTCCAAAGCTTGCAGAGCTGCATTGGAGCACAAAAAGAAAATACTTACTGAAGCTTCTGTTGCCATATCATGAGTGTATCAATATTCTGTGATGGTGGAGAGTGTCAAAGTAGTTTTATGGTGTTGGATACTATATACATTCAGATCAAACACTTTAATAATACCCAGAACCCAGGGCATTTCTGTTGTGAAGAATGGTTTAAGTTTTATATGAAAAAGTCATAGGGGTTGATTTACTAAGGACAAACAGTGCATTTTCAGAGCTTTGCAAAGAATGTCCAATCACATGTAAGGAAAAAAATATTATTTTTGTTTGCACGTGATTGTATGATGAAAGTCTACTGTGCTCCCCCTTATTTACTAAGTTCTGGGGCAACTGCACTTGCAAAGTCCACAGTAAAATTGCCTTTAGTAAATCAACCCCATAAATGGTATGAGATGAGCTTTCCACCTTGTCTCATAGGTCCTTGAATGTCCCTCTCTAGAATGTCACAGAGGAAATTACAGTAAAACAACTGCATTCCTTTGCTTTTCATGGTGTACATACTGAAAAAGCAAAGACATGATCATAATTGAGGTGAGCATATCATGCAAGCTGCAATTTAAGTGATGACCACATGCAGTAAAGCTAAGAGCTCGGTATTTACCAGTATAGGAGGACACAAGGTAAGGAAAACCGATCAGAAGACCCATCAAACAAATATATATGCCTTATAGACTAAGGCCTGTGGGGGCACAGTGCTTTAGTATGTAAAACAAAATTAATCATGTATTCTTTTTTTGGCATTATTTTTTTATTAAGATTACTAGAAAAAAATGTAATTTCCAAATTCCAACCAGTTAATAAAAAGTCTAAGTGTGTGTGCTGCTTGAAAACCCCCAGGTCACCATTTACATCTTACTGTGCATGAACCATACCAGCTTATGAGATTATTAAAGTGTTTTTTAGTGAAATGTATCTTTTTTTCAGACTAATTCTTACATAAAATGCTCTAATAGCAAATTATATCTACCAACTGAAATATTACTTTACATAAGTGGTGAAGTTCATATAATGGTTTTGAGCAATTAAATGGTTATTCAGATTAAATTTCTGCCATTACCACAGCAATATCTATAAGTGTCTCCTCTAGCTTTACATAATCATTTATTATCAAAGGCTTACAGCTTGGCAGGCTTTTAAAGAGTGACTAAGCAGGTGTGTGTCGCTACCAACATCTGTTGCTAAGTATCAGTTCTTCCATAGAACAAGAAAAATACCTTGCTGAAATCTGTGATCAAAAGTCTTCACCTAGTGTGTAATATATAAATTTCATCTAATTTACACTAAGGGATTAATTTTTTTTCATTCTGAACTACCAGTTTATGAATTCTGTGTAACACCTTCGTAGAGATCGAATGGAATTACGGATGATACAAATCAAAACAAATTAACAACATTGTAATAAAGGATAAATTCACCTTTTTGAGCAGAATTTCACTTTTCATAATAAATACTGTAGAAGGGTGTTCCAAAGCCATTCCTGACCCAGCCCTCCCAATGTGCTTTTCTCTCACTTACCTCATTCACATGATATTTAGAATCTTGTCAGTCTTGTATATTTTTTTTTTTTTTATAATTTTTATTGCAGGTTTTAAATTAACAGTACATAACAGAGCCTAGACGGCATACCCATGCTCAATTTCATAGCAAAACAAAAACAAGAAAAACAAACAGAAACAAAAGCACAAAAAAAACACAATAAAAACAACCTAGCTAAAATCAAGGCACTCTGAAGTATCGAAAAATTGGTACGCATTAACTGCCCTCGCAGGCTGAAATATTAGGATTCTTATTGGCCATTCTATCTCTCAAACATCCTACAGAGCTTACTCGAGAATTTATGAAAATACGCACTCTCCTATATCTTATGTGTCAGGAAAGACTCCCTCAAATGAAGTGTAGCACCCTGGGGTTTAGTCAGCGATGCTCCTCACAGATTTATTTGCCAAAAGTAGATACCTTAGTCAACTGTTAGAGAGCCATTGATTTCTTCCTAAGTTTGACATTGTTGTACTTTTATCTTCTACCACTAAGTGGCAGGGCACTTGATGGTACTAGATATTAGAAGGAAAACTCAAGGTCGGGTTATGGGTATATGGGGTATCTCAGCCAATGGGCAGGGGTTTTCTTGAATCCCTTGGCCTGCCAGGAGAACCTATATATTCGGGTGAAGTCATGTGATCTATGCTCTGTTCCACCTGGACGGCTGTCTGGGTGGACGTGTGTCGTATGCCCTGGGATGCTAGGCCAGAGATTGGGCCTATACTGGTGCATCTGGCTGCCAGGCTTTGTGAGGGCCCATCCAGAAGTAAGAGGGCAGCACAGGGTTGGGATTGTGGCTTGCAGTCCAACCAGAAGTGACAGTTCTGGCAGCCAGATAACATGTCAAGGTAAACATAGTGAATAACTGAAGCAAGTACCAGAGCAGCATTCTCACTGAATGGGCATGTGCAGAATCGGGAAACTGCAGGCGGTGATCAAGTCAGGGACCCGAGTCAGTGAATCAGAGGATCCAGTGAGAGACCAAGAGCTCAAGGGGCTGGAGAAATACAAGTAGAAGTTGTAGTGAAGCTGAGAGGACTGTTGCGATTTGTGTTGGGAACTGTTAAAGACTGTTACCATAGGAGACAGCAATCCTGCACGTGCAGATATGGTACCTTGCTGGGGCCTTTCTCTGTGCGGATGTCCTCCTATTGAAGTCTGGGAGTCTGCCAATTGAAATTGCAAGTGCTTAAGGGTGTCCTGGCCTTAACTCTCTTTCCCTCATAAAAGAAAGACTGTAAAATAAATAAACATCTCTTTTGCATTCAAAAAGTGTCTGGCGCCCAATAACGTACACCTTGCACCCACTATGCCTCACAACCTACTACTTACAGAACGATTTTAGCTATATTTGGCCTTTGAGGTCCTCATTAGACTGGGAAAGGGTTAAGACTTTGCTACAAAAGCAAAAATGTAGAGTTGTACAACAATATATACCATTAATTATCTATCCAAGTTTTAACTGGTCATCCGAAGAATCTGCATTAGTATAAACCACCCAAATATTACACACTTTATGACATTTCACAACCTCTAGCCAGATAAGTGGTTTTGTAAAATGGCAGGGCTGAACTGACCAGACATTTCCATGAGTTAATTGATGGTGCGGAGGAGAATTTCCATTGCATGACGATGGGCTTGCGTGCATAATAAAGTAGTATCCCCAAAAGAGTTCTAACTGTTCGGCTAGGAGCCAGTGGATCTACAAGCCCCAGAAAACATATTTCCACCCTCAATGGAATCTGAACCAGTCTGAATGAATGTGGTAACCTCATTACAAAAGGTCTTGACCAGGAAACAGCTCCAAAAAATATGTATAAAGTCTGCCACAGTCGTGACACACCTCTAAGGAAGTGCATGGTGGATGTCTTACATGTGCACACAAGTATGTTCAAAGCTGAGCCAAAAAGAATCTCTGCACTTTTAGAAATAAGTTTACATCTCGGACTGCTGGCCCATCAGTAGCAGGAGCCCTGGTGCCCCAAAGCTAGGGGTCCTTGTAATAAAGCACTTGTTACCATGTATCCATGATCCTCCCTTTCCAATCTGAGGTTTGATTTTTGATGCTCCCGGCATGAAGGACTTATCATTATTCCCATCTCTTCCTTAGACATATGCGACACTGTATGTGTGGCTTTAAATTTGGTGCCCATTTGACATAAAAAACCTCTGAAGGAAGACTGTAATTTGTCCATAACATGTAAGGAAAAAGAAAAATGGTGTGGGGTCCCTCCAAAATCTGTACCAGACCCTTATCCGTGCATGCAGCCTGGCAGGTCAGGAAAGGGGCCCAAAAGCCCCTTGGCTTCATTCCCCTGGCCTCATCCCCAAAACTAGTGGTTGTGGGTGTCTGCGGGTTTGGGAACCCCAAAGCACCATCCCCAGGTTGAGGACATGTGGCCTGGTATAGTTCAGGAGGGGAGGCGCGCGCTCACTCAACCAATCCTATCCTTCAGGCTGCATGCTCGGATAAGGGTCTAGTATGGATTTTGGGGTGAACACCAATTTTTTTTTTCATTTTGGCGTGGAGTTCCCCTTAAAATTTGATACCAGACCCAAAGGGCCTTGTATGGACTGGGGGGAACCCACGCCAATTTTTTCCTTGATTTGTATCAATATTGCCGGGAGCCAAAAATACATTACAGCAATATTAAAGTATTTTTTTTCTTTAGAAAATTAATTTTTCTGCAGCACTGTAAAACAGACAGATGTGCCACTTTACATGCAGACTAACGGGGCCCCTAAGCATGATATTTAAAGGAATATTTCATTTTTATTGTTTCACTTTAAGCATTATTAAAATCACTGCGCCTGAAAAAACTTGTTTTTGCATTGGTACATGTCACCTAGGGCAGTACCCGGGTCCCCATACACTTTTTATGGCAATAACTTGAAATAAGCCTTTAAAATGAGCCCATCCCACTAGATTGGATCTTAGATCACAAGCATTTATTCATACATACAGAATGAGTTTCAGTCGTATGTTTTCATACTTTGGTCCTGAAGTTGAAGTATAACTCCAGGACTTCTTATTTAATTTTCACTGGAAACCTGTGGTGGGTGGGATATAACAGAGCTGAGCTGCTAGAAATAACTCCTCTTTAATAAACCCAGAAGAATATCAGGAAGATTAACTTTTATTAAAATGATTTTTATTGGAAGCCAGAAATTTGATAACATATAGTTATACAGTACATGTAAAATAAGACATTCTTGCAGCAATTTTAGCAACAACATTCCTTTTCTTGTATTTTTTTTGAGTTTAAGCAGACCGTCTAGTGAATATGTAGGTATTTCATAAGAATGATGACAAATATCTGTAGTGTTGCTGGTTTCAGCCTAGGAACGCTTAGCTGTAGGAAAACAAAATCATTATGAAAATGATATACAATATAATCACTAATCTGGATAACATTTTAATAATATTACATAAACACATTTTATTGTTTACTATTTGGTGTCACAGATCAGCAGTCACCTTCTAGCTAATTTAACTGGATGCTGGCAAATTATGCAAAGATGCAGGTAGGTACAGCCACTTACTGTACACATACAGCATACAATGCTTCTAAACAACACACACCACATTCAGTACCTACTTTAAATACTGTATTTACCCACAATTTCTGGATTGCAAGACACCCCACACTTCTGACACTGGTAGTCAGTCACTTCCCCAGCAAGAACAATTAAACTAACCAAAGACTCCAATAGTTAGTGCATACGCACGCCTTGGTCTTGTCAGAATGTCAGAATTAAATGATTGAAAACTGACTACCAGGTTCCAAAAATATTGGTTTGGGGTCTCTGGTATTTAGATTAATTATTTTGAAAACACACCTTGTATAATAGAGTCTACAAACTAAAACATGTAAATACTTCATACACTTGTAGTTGAAAAAAAGTAAAGAAATTGCTTCTCAATCTTGATATCCTTTTTTTGTACAGAAAAACACAAAGCTTAAAAAAAGGTACATCCCCATTTCCACCTATTCTCCCAATAAACCAGCATATAGATAACATTTTCAATGGTATTCAACTATATAAATTTATAGTTATTAATGAGTAGGTGGGACAAACAAAGTACATAAATCAAATACCTCTAAATAATTTCCTAGTAAGTCAAATGAAACTTGAAAATTGTATGCATTTTACTAAAGAATTAAGATCTGACATCTTGTCACCAAAAGCAAATGAACATAAGCAAGCACCATTTTTGCTTGATGGGTACCCAGCTGTGATACAGTATATCTCCAAATTATAGGAGCCACTTGTGACTTACATTAAAACAAAGTCCCTTTTGAGTCTAGGAGTATTACTAGCTCTGTCCTGACTAAGGGGAAGAAAAGAGAACTGCATAATCTATACAATCTTGTGAAGCAGGTAAATAACTGCTTCAAACATGGGGATTTTCCTCTATTGTATTGAGCTAGCTGTCTGCTCCAGACATCTTATAGGCACTCAGACAGAAGTTATGGGAAATCTAAAATCTTAAAATCCGTAGTTGCACATAAAAATCAGTTCACAAAACTAAACGGAACAGTTTACAGTGACCTTCTACCACTTTCTATATAATGTAATACCATTAAATCGTTTGGTGGCATCTGTTTTGCATGTTGGTGGTAGGTTATCTTGATCTGTTTTACAAAATAAAGCTTGTTAAGGTCCATGTACAGTACATGGCCATATGCTGTAAAAAGTGAGTGTATAACTGCTGCATATAGCCATGTTCAGCTGTATCCTTTCTTTGATTTCTAAGGGTGGATGTACCTGGGTATACATTGGTGCTTGCATAACAACACACATACAGTACATATGGATACAACCCTTGACAAATATAGTCTGCATCCAGGGCTGTATGTCCGAACGCATGCATGTGGTTACACAAATACCAGTGTATACCTGTGTATAGCCAATTTCTGTAATTGATTTTTATGGGCAGTATGCAGCAGCTGCATCTTCCAGGCAGGGAAATATACCCAGCGTTTAGAACATAAACTCCAGACGATATATGCATGAGGCCTAAAAGTGGATGAAACTTCTAAAAAGACTGTATACCATATGACCATTATTTAGGTAACTGAGATTCCAATGTTATGGTTTCTGAGTACTTTCACTCCAAGAACCAGTAGATTCATGTGTTTTTGCAGATTATCAACACTCTGTGCTCTTAGGACACAAAGGGAATGCATGTTTCTGAATGGTCTTAATTATCTGATTCAAGATAGGAGGAGCATTTATACCAAAGCTCAGTGTAGTATGTAGTCTATAAAGCACCCTGGTGTTTAGGCAGGGTTGCTAACAAATTTAGTTTGCCAGGTAGTAATTGTCCTGGCCAATTGTTAGGAGATCCACTGATTTCCCTCTAATTCTGGAATTTCTGCACCTTTTACTTTTCTGTCACTAGGTGGCACTGTGGGTGGTGACATTAGATCAGCATGGTCATAGCAAGGTAAGATCATGAATAGATGGGGTATCTCAACAAACTGCCAGGGGTTTCTTTAGTCTCTTGGCCTGCTGGGAGAGTCTATTTATTTAGGTGGAGTCAGGCGATCTGGGTTCTGTGCCACCTGGACAGCTGTCTAGGTAGATGTGTGTTGCCCTGGGTTTCTAGGCTGGAAGCCAGAGGCCTGTCCCGGGGACACCTGGCTCCTAGGCTGCCTGAGGCCTAATCAGGAGCAGGAAAAGCAGCGTAAGGTTGGGACTGCAGGATTGGAGCCCAACTGAGTGGCGGAGGTTCAGCCAGGCGGGGAACCATGTGTGGCTGGAGGTATAGGGGATGCAGTCACCACTAAGGGACAATCCACCTTATTACTTGAGACTACTGTGAGTAAGCTTAAGCAAGTACCAAATTAGTCTTCTCACCAGCCAGGGATGGTGAAGAAATGGTGAAAAAATGGTAAAGCTCCAGCGAGTGCCAAGCCAGGCACACAGCAGGTTAGCAGGGGTGACGCTTGAGGAGTATACAGCAGGTTAGCTGTAGAAGAGCTCTGGATATCTGGTGATGACTGGGATCTGAAAGTCTAGGGAGAGACTGGGAGTTCATTAAGTGAAGACCTACAGTGGCATACTGTACTGTGAGATAAGAGAATAACTATTCTGTGTTACCAGGAGTTATGTATGAATACCTTTAGTGACTGTTACAAGTTCAGTTGCCATAGGAGACAGCAGTCCTACCTATACAGATGTAGCATCTGACTGGAGGCCTTTCCCTGTATAACTGTATACCTATAGTCTCTTGGAGTCTGCCAATTAACATTGCATCTACCTAAGGTTTCCCTGGCCTTAACCCTCTTTTCCACAGTTCTTATTAAGAGATAATAAAGCTCTTGTTTGCAAAAAAAAGTGACTGGCACCCAATTCTTCCATCTTGTATTACACCTACTATGCCTAGTAATTCACTCTACATAGAGGGATGTCAGCTCTTCCTGACTGTGGAGGTCACCATCAGGCCCATGTAGGTTGCTACATCTATATGCCTTTTGGCTCTGCTAGAACTTTCTACACAGTTTAGGGAGGAGGATGGGGTTGTTTCCTATTTTTATGGGATAAGAGCCATAAGAATTTCCAAGTAAGGTGAACCCAAGTATGTTGTTTGTTTTAGGGTGCAGTTAGTTTTCAGTCGGCGCAGTTATCTGATGTTGACTTCCCTAAAGGTTAAAAACACAATTACCCAATTTACTTCTAATTGTATGCCTAAATAAGAAAAAGTAAGATAAAAAGTAAGTAAAATCAGTAAAAAATTGTTGTGGTGGGGAAATGTCAAACTAAATAATCTTATACAAGTATACCTTTGTTTAAGAAGTATATTTTATGTTTTAAATATCACAATGTGTATTACCATACATGCATAAAATAGTCTTTGCTTTCTGTGTTTGATGCAAAAACCTGCCATCTATTCCTCAACATCTGTGATAAATTCCCCAGTACATATTTTGAAATAGACAAGAGAGCCTTTGTTGGATATAAACCAACAGTTCTGATATGGTTCTGTCAATTCCACAGATGTCCAGCAGTTACATTTTAAATCAGCAATAGAGTCGCAAAATAAAGTGTTATGTTTCAGAAACGTATTTCCTTACAGGTGGTTTAATAAATGCTGTAGGCTTTCAATCTGTTGGGAAAATGTAAGTAGCAGACACTTACTTTTATCTTATTAACATTTAATTTTTTATTATGCGCAACAGATTAAAATAATTACATACACTCTTTGGTAAAAGAACGTTGAGCTTACAGACGCCACAAACCGTTTGCTAGAAATACATACTGTAAACACAATATAAATAAACAATGCCCTTAATGTGTGCCAAGTATAAAAACAACTGAATTTCACTTATGTTCCTTTCACAAGAATGGTCCAATCAGATCTACTTTTTTTGGTGGATCAGAAGCTCAATATCAGTCTACAGGCATGTGGGTATAAATAGACATGCATCCAATTTTATTACCTCCAAGTCTATCTAGTTCTGAAAAAATGAAAAAAGGTTGCCTCCTTTATAATTTTTCAGACCTAAAGTGATGGATCAGGCCGCGTACACACGACCGGTTTTCTCGGCAGAATCCAGCAAGAAACCGGTTGTGTGTACGTTTTTCATCGAGGAAACTGTCGAGGAACTCGACGAGCCAAAAAGAGAGCATGTTCTCTTTTTCCTCAACGGAAATGGAGAAATTGGCTCGTCGAGTTCCCCGACAGCCGAACAAGGAACTCGACAAGGAAAACGATGTTCCTCGGTTGTGTGTACGAGGCCTCAGATGAAAAAGCATGTAATCAGATGCAAGTCCATTTACATCTGTATGCCCCTAGACCTAACATGGGTCAGTTTGCCTCCATTGAAAAGCTTATGGAAAGCTGGAGAGGTGAAAACAGTTCTGAGACAGCTTTTTGGACAATCCAAACAAGTTCTATAACACATCAAATATGAAGATAGAAAGGAAGCTGCACTGCATTGCAAAAGGCGAAGTAAAGTTTATTTAGCCAACAGGTGCTTTTACAGTGGAGTGTGACCTCCACTGTATTTGATGCATTAGTCAACAAGATATTAGATTGTTGGTGAGCAGCAAAGCAGAGCAGTGACTTTTACAGATGAAATGTTTTTTTTTATTTTCATCACATCTTCCTCCTTGCACTTTGTAGTGCATATTGTTTACATATTTTTCTCTCCGTATAGCACATCTTACTGAAAGAAATATCAAATGTTGCACCAGGAGTTTTAAAGGGGATGTGGGGAGCACACATTTGCTGTAGAGGCAGTAATCTATAGCAATCTTAACGTCACACGTCCAGCCCCGCCCTCCTACAGTTAGAAGCACACATGAGGTCACACTTAGCCCCTACAGCACCCCCTGAGTGGTTAACCCCTTCACTGCAATTCTCATTTTCACAGTAATCAGTGCATTTGTATAGCACTTTTCGCTGTGAAAATGACAATGGTCCCAAAAACAGGATATATGCAGTCTCCAACCACTCCTATAGCGTTACCGCATTTTTTGATCATCCTACAGATTATGTCTACAGCATACAGGTATCTGTAGCATTACACACACTGAAAATCATGTGCTGTCTTCTGTATCAGGTAAATAGACCATTATTGCATTAAGGTTTGGGGATATCAATAAAAATTATATATAAAAAATGATGTCCTTTACCCCATGACTAGAACACTTGTGTTTTCTACTGAATGACACTGTGGGGGAGATCTGGTGCAGCTTTGCATAGAAACCATCCAGCTTCCAGGTTTTATTGGCAAAGCTTATTTGAACAAGCTGAAGCTTATTGGCTACCATGCACAGCTGCACCAGATTATGAGTACACCAGTTTTAGCCCTGGTTCACACTGGGCTGCAGGAGTGAAATCGCGCGATTTCAGCTGAACTCGAGCAATTTCACTCCCTCTGGCAGTCCCGATTTTGGCGCGATTTATGAGACATCTGTGCAGGGTTCTGCACAGATGTCAATGTAAATCGCGTCCTGAAATCGCAAAAAGTAGTACAGGAACAGATGCGGCGTCACACCGATTAGGACGGTGTCATTGCCGGCAATTGCCGCCGATTTGAGATGCGATTTCACGATTGAAATCGCATCTCAAATCGAACTAAATTGTACCCAGTGTGAACCTGGGCTTAAAAAAAATCTCCCTGTGTGTTTGCATAAAATTGTCTTTACTTCTAAAATGTACCAGTAATATTGGTTAGCTTGTAGCCTGTGGCATAGTTTATTACACTTTGCATTATGAACATTTAATCCAAACATGGTCAACTTTTACTTACCTGTAATTTAAGCAGGATCAGACACTTAGAGAAAATGGCTGTTTATCTACTATGTCCTTCCGTGAAGGGCCTTCCACTTGATTCAGCAATGGATTATGCAGAGTTGCATTAAATGTTCCTTTAAGCACCGTGTCTTTAAATACTGGGCTCAGCTATAAAAACAAACAATAAAAACATTTTGTTTTAGTATGTAATCAGGCATGATTTTATGCACTTAAAGCGGATGTCCGCTGAAAAAAAAAATATTAAAAGCCAGCAGCTACAAATACTGCACCTACTGACTTGTAATATTAGGACACTTACCTGTCCTGGAGTCCAGCGCTGTCCGCAACAGAGGACGAGCGATCGGTCGTCACTCTGCTGCCCCCCACCATCCTCGGTAAGGGAACCAGGAAGTGAAGCGCTCCGGCTTCACTGCCCAGTTCCCTACGGCGCATGCCCGAGTCACGCTACACCTGCCGATTGGCTCCCACTGTGTTCTGGGAGCCGAGTGTTCCCAGAACACAACAGGGGGGGGGGGACGGGAAGTGACGTCATGCCCGCAGTTTACCCGAGACTGTGTGTCCGGAAGTGGGTGCAAATACCTGTCTTTAGACAGGTTTATGCACCCCCCTCCCCCTGAAAGGTTTTAAATGTGACACCGGAGGGGGGAGTGTTCCGATCAGCGGGAGTTCCACTTTAGGGTGGAGCTCCGCTTTAAATTAAATTAATACGCATTTAGTTTATTTATATTGTGGTATCAAATGCTAAAGCACTTTAAAAGTTTCAGAGTTCATGCTTATCAGTTTCTTTCTCCAAAAGGTATAAACTGTAATGTCCCTTCCAGAATCATAGCGATTACCACAAGACCAGTTCCAGTCTTTGCTGGAAATAACCCACCAGAAAGTTTGCATTGGTGTTTTAAAGCCAGAAGACACAAAACAAACATAAGGTAACATGGAAAGAAGATATTTTATTCAGATTGTGCCCTTGGAATACAAACACAGAATTCCCCCTATGCCACAGCTACGAAATTTAAAAAAGTTTTTTTAATTTATTAAATTCATATGGCATAACAAGACCCACAGAATAGCTAGCTCGGTCCTGTTATCCTTAAGATCAAGGATGAGGGGCCTAGGAGCCCCATATCTGATGAAATACCATCATGCTTCACACTTACGTTATATTCTCTACTGGCCTTCCCAAGGCGCACCCAGTCAGTGGTCAGAAATTGATTCACGGTAAATATACCCAATGCACTTATATTCGCTAATATGGAATCTTATGTAAAATCTCCCTTTAAGTCAATGAAACATTTACTTTTAGGTCCAATGCTTTTTACTATGCAGATTTGGAATGTGTGTTTTAAGGAAATATTCCCTATTCTCCTGCTGCTCATCTAAAAACAAAAGGAAAGAGAAGAACCCAAAAATACAGAAAGCATTTATTAAATGGATGAAATTGGATTCATAAAAACAATGGCATGTGCTAGGTAGGAATGGGCGAACAGTTCAGCCAAGCATAAGTTCGGGCTGAACTTTGGTTTTTTTCGGGTGTTCTGGTGAACATCGGAGGGGTCCCCATCAAAATCTATACTAGACCCTTCAGCTCTGGTATGGATTTAAAGGGGAACCCCATGCCAAAATTTAAAAAAATGGTGCAGGTGTCCCCCCAAAAATCCATACCAGGCCCATTATCCGGGCATGCAACCTGGCAGGCTACAGGAAAAGAGGGGGGGTGAGAGAGCGCCCCCTCCTGAACCGTACCTTGTCCCCATGTTGATAGGGACAAGGGCCTCATCCCTATAACCTTGCCCGGTGGTTGTGGGGGTCTGCAGGTGGGGGGCTTATTGGAATCTGGAATCAATGGTTTAAATATATTTTGATCTAACTAAATATACAGTACATACTATATACATACATATATATATATATATATATATATATATATATATATATATATATATATATATATACACACACTAAAAAAGGCTAAAGGTATGTTAAACATGTACATATTAGTTAATTAATTGTCATGAAAATACCATACACATACATATAAAACTGTTGTATCAATCTGAATTCTGTATTTTCCTTTCTGACTTGTGAGATGAACTTTTCAAAGGATAATCTGTATGTGTGGCAAATATGAATGCCAGCAAACCAAGCTTAATGCAACAATTCAAAGCAAACAACAGTAAAAGTCATGCCGGTGCTTCTAAACCTGAAATAGTCCATTATTGTTGCAAAAATATAGTGTGCTGTCATAGCTTTAGACCTCCTTTGCTCTAAAACTTCTACATTTTCCTTGTAAACCAGCAATTTTTCTGAAGGTTGTTGAACTCTGCCACAGAAATGACCAATTATCTGCAATCGAATCTTCTTTAAAGTAGTTCACAAAATAGTCATATGTCATAGTTTATAAAGGAATGTTTTACACAGCTCCACCACTATCCTAATGTGAGGAATTTCTCCATCGATTTTTCCTTAGTTCTAGTCTATTTGTTAATCAGAATGATCATAAATGTACTTTGTGAAGAACTACACATTTATTTCCTTTACTTCAGTAGCACATTTTCACTATTCCCTGTACATATGCACTTCTGTGTGTCACAGGGCTGCAGAAGAGGAGTTTCATGAGACACAGGGGTTGATTTACTAAAGGCAAGTAAATTCTGCAAGTGCAGTTGCTCCAGGGCTTAGTAAATGAGGTACAGGTTCACTTTGCAAAGAATACCTAATTACATGCAAGAAAAATTATAACAAACATCATTTTTGCTTGCACATGTTTGGATGATGGAAGTCAGCAGAACTTCTGTTCATTTACTAAGCTCTGGAGCAACTGCACTTGAAGAGTAAAACTGCGCTTTACAAAGTGCACAGTCTATTTGCCTTTGGTAAATAAACCCCTCAGTAAGCACAGGGAAGAGCTTCATGTGACATCATCACTGCTTTCAGGCAATATGGATATTCAGACCTTAGAAATGGAAAACAAATCAATGAAGCGTCCCAGAATCAAGAAGGAATCTAGGAGGTCATAAAAAGAGATGGCTAGAAGGAATGGGCCATTAACGTCATTATTATTTATACCTGTAGCTCCTATGCCCAAGCCTCAACATTATGGAAGATCCTCCGAACAGATTCCTGCTCCCAAAAGATCATTCAGTCAGGGAGTTTCTGATGATATTAGAGACCCTGTCTCATCTATCCCTCCTTTCATACAGGAGCCCTCTAGTATACCCACGGCATCACAAGTGGTTACAGATGCCACCACTTTGCCAGATTTTTTTGTCATCCAATCCCACTGTAGGGTCTTCCCATGAGCCGAGAGTGTATTATTATCATCTAATCATATCAGTGTTTTTTAGGGAATGGCCCCCCTCTGTCCGTCTCAAAAAGAAAACACATAGAAGAGAAAGGAGGGGGGCAGAGGTCAAACGAAGAGAGAAAATGAAAATGAGAAAACTGTAAAAATCTATAATCTGTCTGGCAAGTTAACGATATCTCTTTATTTAGTAGAGGACTCACATTTGCACCAACAACACAGCCAACTCCATTTACATGTTTAAAGATTTAAATACGTTTATCAGAGATTTGACCGTACAGAGGTTTTATAGCATACAAGAGACCAAAAACCCTAGACCTATAAGTACACAGGAACGCACCAGTCTATCAACTGTTGACATTCCCTTTGATGACCCAGACCTTGCTGTCTTGCAAGGTTTTTATGATGACAACTATCATGAGGAAGATTTGGAGTGGCTCACTCAACATATCCCCACATCTCCTCCCATAGTACACACTAGTTTACATCCAAAAACGCAAAGGTCCTTACCTTCAGTCTTTTTATCAAGTCGTTTATACCGATTTGATTCAAATGTGCGTTCGACTCGAACATCGTGTGTTTGTACGTTCGTCGAAATTCGAACCAAACGGGTCGTTTGAGTGACGCGTCACGACCCATAATTCACTGCGGCATTGCGCGCTGATGATTGGCCAAGCATGCTTGGCCAATCACAGCGCGGAAAAAAAACGGAGAGCCATAATTGGCCAAAGCCAGGGTGGCTTTGGCCAATTATGGCTCAGGGGGTTTAGTACACGCCCCACACTATAAAAGGCTGCTTGCAAGGCAGCCTCGTGTAGTGTGTTGCGGCGTTGTTAAAGAGATCAGTCCTATAGAGAGAGACAGTGGCCCAGATTCACAGAGCAATTACGCCTGTCTAACTGGTGTTAGACAGGAGTAATTTCAAATTTCGCGCGCCGTATCACTAGTTTGAATCCTCAAGCCATGATACGGCGGCTTCGGGCTTCGATCCGAGAGGCTTACGTCTTCGTAAGCCTTCGGATCTACGCTGCGATATTTTTGCGGCCGCTGGGAGGAGTTTGCGTCGTTTTCATGCATCGGGATATGCAAATTAGTTTTTACGGCGATCCACGAAGGTACGAGTGTCCCTCGCAATCGCCTACGTCATTTTTTGGCTACGTAATGTTAGAGGAGCTTTTTGCTGGTCTAACAGTGCGTAACCCATGTAAAGTATGGCCGTCGTTCCCGCGTCGATTTGAAATTATTATTTTGTTTTTAACGTAACTCGTTCGGGAATAGGAATGTACGTAAACGACGATACTACGACGTAACGACGTGATTTCGCGCAATGCACGGCGGGAAATTTGCGAACGGAGCATGCGCAGTTCGATCGCCGCGGGAACGCTCCTATTTTAAATGCTTCACGCCCCCTACTCGCGCAGATGGATTGCGACGGGAGAAATACACTACGCCGCCGTCGTTTACTGGACAAAATCTACCTGGATTCCACGTAGAGCCAGGTAAAAAACTGCCTGGATTATATATCTGTGTGTATCCTGGAAGATGCACTCTCCACCGTCAGGAATGTTTAAGATCAAACCGCATACATATAAGGTAAAAAAACTCATATAGTGTGATACCGTTTAAAAACATTTATTGAGCCCAAAACATCCCAAATCATATATTGTGCGTACCACAATGTAAAATCATCAAGCATAAAACGAAAATCTGTACTGTGCCTGTCAGCTTCTCCCTGTGAGTCTGTAGAGATGTAAGTTACTGCTACAAAACTCTCCTGTTCCAGCTCTGGAGGCTACACGGCGTCTCTGGTCAGTGATAAGCGTCACGCATGACGCGTTTCGTCATTGGTTAGACTTCAACAGAGGGCGTGACAATGCTTCTCACTGACCTGTATAAATACAGCAAAACCGAGCGAATCGCGTTCGCCTATTGGTCAAATCCGATCACATGTGCGCTCACTTCCGCTCATGCGCCCGGCGGACCGTACGGCATAGTTAGGGTATGGGCGGAAGTGATCTTCAATTCGACGTAAGATCGTAGCCTACATTTTGTTTAATCGAACGTCAGTTACGTTGCCGTCACAAACGTGTCAGTGACCCGCTCACTCATCGCCCATTCGATCCCATTGGTCAAACAGCGCGTTCCACCTCGCGCATGCGCACATGTGCGCTGCCTGCCGCGCATGCGCACACGACCCAAAGGGAAAAAAATAGGCGAATAACGGAGTGGCGACATTTCTATGACTCAATGATAACTTTTAATCAAAAAGGAGCCATTAAATGTATTGCCACATTCATAATGGCTGCGGATGTGCTGTATATAGAAAAAACAATAGAAATTCTAACTAGTAGAATAAACAATATCACATCAGAACATCATAATGGACAAACTTATGTCAGTATCACTATTTCTAGAATACATAACTCATAATCTGCATATAGTCTTACACTCCTCATAAGAGCAATATCAATACCATATATCTAACTATTGGGAAATGCGTTTAGGTGGTATTGTGTTGTGATCACAGATACCTTTACTTATATTATAGGTTTCTATATTTATGCAGTTAAAAGTACCATTATGATGACATATGTCACAAAATACGCGATCCAGATGAAACAGAGCAAAACCGCTCAAATGGGCGTAAATATCTGCAACATTTTCTCTAAGACATTTCAAGAATTAATAAAATTATTAACAATTATTGAAAATTATCAAAAAAATTATTACAAATTATCAAAGAGTATTGGGCATGCCAAAAATTACTAAAATATTAAGACATAATGAAATACACCAAATGTCATGATAGAGATAATAAAAATAATAAAAAATGAAAATAAAAATAAAAATAAAAAGTACCACCAATATTGTATACGTCTTATACTGAAACCACTAGACTTAAAAATGACATGAAACCACTAGATTAAAGAAAGGACTAAATGGGGCTAAGTCCCAAAAAAGTAGAAAATAGAATCACACTAGTCTAAAAAACTTAAGTGTCACTAATAAAACAGTTAATATCCAGTTCTATATTAAGGCCTTTTGGGGTTAAAACATCTGTTAGGAAGATCCAGCGTGTTTCGCGTTTGGAAAGTTCTCTTACCCTATGTGAACCTCTCCAGTTCAATTGGAGATGTTCAACACCCCAGAACTGTAAGCCTGAAGGGTCCTGATTGTGTTTCAACTTAAAGTGCCATGACACGTTGTGATCTTTGTAACCCAGTCTAATGTTCTTAATATGCTCCAAAATCTGTACCTTAAGTTTCCTTTTTGTTCGCCCTATATATAGCAAATTGCATGGACATTTTAAAGCATATACAACATAATCGGTGTTACATGTTATAAATTGCTCAATTTGGAATTCTTGATTGTTCGAGGGGGCCATGAAATTATCAACTCCCCTCATTGGCTTTGATACGGATTGGCATGCTTTACATTTTCTACATGCGAAAAATCCTTTCTGGTCCCAAAAGGACTTTGGCCTCCTAGGGGGATCTAGAACTTTTTTTACTATCCTATCCCCATAACTCGATGCCTTCCTGTAAATAAATTGAGGCTCAGGTGGAAGGACAGTGCCCAATTTCTTGTCCAGCAACAAGACATGCCAGTGTTGTTGGAATATTGATTCCACTTCCTTGTACTGTGTATGGAATTGGGAAATAAAACCCCACTCTTTGTTGTTTGTGGTTGGAATTTCTGTAGTAATTTTTGGTTGAAAACAAAATTCTCTGGGAATCGCATGTACATATACCTCCATCCCTCATGATTTTGAACTCCGAGCAGCTGAACATTTTCCTTCAAAGGATTCCATCATTAATTCGAGACTCTTACATTCTGCCTTAAGCATAACCATTTTGAATTTAATAATACGCATTACCTCCAAATAAACGGTACAGCTATGGGAGCAAATTTTGCACCGAGTTATGCGAACCTGACAATGGGATATTGGGAACATTTATCCCTATCTGCCCATCATCCTTTCACTTCTAAAATTGTATACTGTGGTTGATACATTGATGGTGTGGTAATAATATGGGATGGATGGAACCCATCAAGATATTGACCTTTTTGTTAAACACTGTAATAATAATGATTTAGGCATGTATTTGATCAAAGCTCATTGGCCTTTTTGGATTTACAGTTATGTCATGATGATGGTATTATTTTTGCCCAGAATTATGTTAAATTGACAAAAGGCAATTCTTTTATTCATTATGATAGTTGTCATCACCCTAGGTGGGTGAATAACATACCACAAAGTCAATTTTGCCGTCTCAATGGCCCTTCTTACCAATACATTTTTGGATAAAGGGTATCCTGCTACACTGGTAGATGAAGCCTGCAAATATTACCAACAAGTCAATACTACCTCACGTATTAAGGCTCCATCTGACCAAAAAGTGTCCACACGCTTTGTCACCCAGTTTCATGCCAGACATAAAAATATGGAAAAAATTCTAGCCAATCATTGGTCTATATTACTTGAGGATCCCCACCTCAAGTCTAGTATAGCCACTTATCCTAAGATAACATATTGGAAGGCCCGTAACATCAAGAGCAAAATAGCTTGCAGTAAAGTCATATATAACAGACAAATTTCTCTTTTGGTAATGGTTCCCCTCCTTGGCATGTTCCAATGTAAAAAAGCACTTTGCCTGACGTGTCAATTTGTCCTACATGGACAAAAGTCCTTTTTAGCAAAATGTAAGACATATATTTTTAAAGATTTTCAGAACTGCTCCAGTGATTATGTTATTTATTGTCTTACCTTTTATGTAGGGAGGACGATCAGGGCTCTGAGGGCCCGCTTTGGTGAGCAAAGAAGATTCATTGAGAAGGGACGGGACCACCATAGTGTCCCCAAACATTTTCTGTGCCACCATAAAAAATCTACCACAGGCCTGAAAGTTTGGGTATTGGAAGCCATCTCTGATACCTTACAATTTCCTTACAGCAGACTCTTTCTTTTTTGTCCATATTGGGTTTTCTACTCATAGAAAATAGTCTATACCCATATACATAAATATTGGTAGACATTTGTTCTATTTCTCCAATTTATTTTTTGTGCAAATATGCTTTGTTATAAGGTAGTCCATTTTATGAGATTCTGGTTGCTGCACTATTTGGTTGCACGACCAAATATGTGGAACAATATAATTTAGGCAAGAACCTACCTTCTTATCTTTTCCCCTTTTATATATGTATGTTTTAATACATACAGTATGTGTATTTATGTATGTATATATGTGTGTGTGTATATATATATATATATATACATATTTATGGTTCTATAGGAATTACCCCCATTTTTTATTCTCCCAACTTTAGATATAACAGACAATAAAAACCTTTTTAGTGTTTTTTAGTTTTGTTTATATAAGTATATAAATATGTATTTTATTGGTGACGCTGTATAATTGTGAGATCCCTGTTTTTTTATCAATGTATTTTAATGTTTTTTTTGCGGGGGTCCTATTTTCTTGACAGCTAATTAATTATATTCAGTCATTTCACTATATCTAACAAGCATTGGCCCATTCATGATCAGATCTTCGTTATAGTGTAAAGATGTCTTAATATGCTGCTGGTGTGCTGTGGTTTGCTGTTCTCTGGGTGGCCACAGTATATAAACACCATCACACCTGCAGTATCCCAGTAGGCCTGTAGAAGGAGCTTGTCTCTGAGCGCGTAGTCTGTTGTTTCTAATCTCACCTTCCTTCCGGTGCTCTCCTTGGTCCCACTCTCTGGTAATGTCATCATCTGTGTCTCCACGCTGAACCTGACTGTTTCCTGGTGTCTACAGGATAGATTTCTCTCCCTGCCTGCAGATCCGTAGATCAAGATGGACCTGAGACTGGACCGCACCACGCATCACGAGACCCTGATGAGCCTGTTTTGTAATTGTGTATTGTAAGTACATTTCTTTTGAGATAAAAAATAGTATCTGACATATTGCACTTAGGTGGCGCTTCCCTTTTTTGTTTCCGTGCCATGGCCGGCGGCTTCCACGTGCATTCACGGTAGTGACGTCATCGTGGCTCTGGCCAATCACAGCACCGAAGCCCGCAAACCTGGAAATAACGTCAGGAGACAGGTCACCAGTCACAGTGGTGTGTTGGGACTGCTGCAACAGCTTCCATCTAAGGTAAGTATTTCATAATGAGCTATTATGTGATGCACACTAGCTCATTATGCCTTTGTCTTGCAGGGGTTTTTTTTTCTCAGTTTACAACCACTTTAAAAACAAGCAGCAGACATGGCAGTTTACTTATGTCTATCCTATCTATCCTAACATAATTTTTAAAAGCCAAACATACCCTGCAGACACAACGTGCATAGCAACTAAATACCACACTTCATGCAGACTGATGTTTTTATCTGAATAAATATGAGGAGAATTTGCCATTAGACACAATGTTTTGAAAACCTCTGCTCTCGGCTGTGATTTGGTGTTGATATTAATTTCCCTGCAGTCTCTGTATCAGTGTGAGCTGTCACAGATAAGATAATCACATATGTAAGAGATGGTAACGGTAATGATTCACCTTTAGCATGAAGGTTGTGATCTCCATTCCCTGGGCTAGATAAAGGAGTGTTTATATTAAAGTGTATAAAAAACAACTTGACAACTGGCACATCTATTAAAGAGATTGCTTATGCAACTAAAGGTTTGAAAAATGTTGTACTGCAATAAGTGCAGCTGTGATAAAGCTACATCTTTTAGGATATAAGGGAATACAATTACTACTGAACAATGTAATAACATAGAATACAGGAACTTAGGAACAGCACATTCACTAATTGGAAAGTAGGAATACAGTAATAAAAAAGTGACTAGTGACAGAGAAAAGGTTCTTTGGCACTTGATGTACATGTAATGATACTGGAAATGTTTAAAGGTAATGGGATGCAAGAAAAACACACCACCTTGCATTATAATTAGGTCTTTATCTTGTGACTATTAACTTTAAACTGTGTATATTTTCAGTACTTCATAGTAATATATTTGTATTACCAGCAAATAAAAAAACAAGTGACACAATATACACTAATTTTTATTAATGTGTGGATAGTTTTAAAACATAGGCCTGAGCTCTCTATGAATATATTGCATTTAAAGTACAGTAAAACCTTGGATTGCGAGCATAATTAGTTCCGGAAACATGCTTGTAATCCAAAGCACTTGTATATCAAAGCAAATTTACCCATAAGAAATAATGGAAACTCAGATGATTCGTTCCGCAACCATTTATTCATAAGTCCTTCAGTTTATAGTCCATATAAAAACATTATAGCAATGTGACCAGGTTGTGTAACCATAAAATGTCCATCCACAAATGGAGGCCTCCACAAGGGGATTAGAAGCAAAATCCAGCAGGAGCTACAGAGTATAAAAGAGAGGAGAGGTGCCTCTAATGCCTTGTTTCCACTGAGCGGATCGGTTCTGGTTGGTACAGTATGGAACGTTTAGAATGGTCCGGTCTATTCTGGTGAGCGTTTCCACTGCAAGTCGGACCAAAAAAGGTTTTGGAAAAAATGCCTCTCGTGATGTCACACTAGTGCGACGAGAAACGTGATACAGCGTCACTCAGTGTCAGCCAAAACAACAACAACAATGAAGGTCATTCAGCAGCTCGTCTTCTCTCTACTTGCCTTTTGTTTCTTTGTAGTCAAAATAGATGCCGCATTGTATGAGAGAAGGTTGCGAGCGGCAATGAGAAACACAGCAGAAAAGAGAAGAAAACTTCTAGCTTGGATGTTTAGCCGGGAGGAGAAGTACACATTTCCGCAGCTAAGACAAAGACGGCAGTGCTATAGGGTAAGCACAACTAACCGACTTACCTGAAACACACATATACACACACTGACCCTCCAACCTGACATATACACACACACACACACTGACATACACACACACACAAACTGACCCACCAACCTGACATACACACACACTAACCCCCCAACCTGACACACACACACACACACACACTGACCCACCAACCTGACATACACACACACTGACCCACCAACCTGACACACACACACTAACCCACCAACCTGACACACACACACACACACACACACACACACTAACCCACCAACCTGAGACACACACACACACACACACACTAACCCACCAACCTGAGACACACACACACTAACCCACCAACCTGACACACACACACTAACCCACCAAACTGACACACACACACATACACACTGACCTACCAACCTGACACACACACACTGACCTACCAACCTGACACACATTTATTTTTTGTGATATGTTACCATTTGTTTTAGTTTTTTTAGATGCTTCTCTTTTTAGCAAAGCAGTGCCGCCAACCAGTCATTTGGGATTTCCCCTGTGCCAATAAGTGGTGGCATGTGACTGTCCCAGGATTCACACACACACACAGTGGGTGCAGAATTTAAGAATGTCAGAGGAAACCTTCTCATACCTTTGTGCCAAGCTACGTCCAGTGATGGAAAAGCAAAACACCCACTTCAGAGCCAGTTTGTCTGTGAGGAAAAGAGTTGCCAATGCACTGTGGAAGCTGGCTGCCAACAGTGAATACAGAAATATAGGTTATCTTTTTGGTGTCAGTAAATCATCAGTGTGCCAGTGTGTGCAGGACTTCTGTTCATTTTCCAGACAGGGAAAACCTTAAAGACATGGCTGAGTAGTTTGAGAACATGTGGGGCCTTCCTCAGTGTGTTGGTGCTATTGATGGCTCACACATACCAATAATAGCACCACAAGAATACCACACTGACTATTCAACAGAAAAGGCTGGCATTCCATCATCCTCCAGGAAGTAGTGGATGGCAAGGGACTATTCTGGAATGTGAATGTAGGAAAGCCTGGGAGTTTGCATTATGCTCGGGTTCTACGATTGTCCACATTTTGGTATTGGGTTGGCCAGGGAGGCCTGTACCCTGTTTGCACTAAGAACATTTGTGGGGTGAATGTTGGCTATTATTGGGCTTGGGGACTCTGCCTACCCTTTACAAAATTGGCTCCTGAAACCATTTCCTGACAATGGCCGCCTAACAACAGAACAGCAAACCTACAACAAGAAAACATCCAGGACACGTGCCGTAGTGGAAAATGCTTTTGGAAGACTTAAGGGTAGATGGAGGTGTCTTATGTAGAGGAATAACAGTGACATTAAACTAAGACATGCCAAATCCATGGTACTAACTTGCTGTGCTCTTCACAATCTTTGTGAAAGTCATGGGGAAGACTTTGACCAGGATTGGAATACATCTCCAGAAGAGCCAGTACCAGTAATAGCAGCACAGGATATGGAAGAAGAGTGCAGTGAAATACGTCAGGCTCTAATGCGGCACCTTAACGTTTAAGTTCTTACCGTGAATTATTAAACATTTTAATTACTTTTTGTAATATTTTTTAATAAAATGTTAAATGAAATCAGAGAAGTCCTCCATGTTTTTTTTATTCAACAAAACACTCATCTTTCTACATATTCTTTAAAGTATTTTTTTTTTAAATATAGAAACATTTTTTACAAAAACTTAAAGGGGTTGTAAAGGTTTTTTTTATTTTATAATCTAACTAATTCCTTTAAGCTCATGCGTTGTTGGTTCACTTCCTTTTCCTTCGATTTTCCTTCTAAATGTTTTTTCCTTTGTCTTCTTTGTCTGAATTTCTCACTTCCTGTTCCTCCTCAGTAAGCTGTTCTGGCTGACTAAACACAGCTCATCTGATGGTGACAAGTTTACTGAGAAGGAACAGCAAGTGAGAAATTCATACAAAGAAAAAAAACATTTAGAAAGGAAATGTAAGGAAAAGGTAAGTGAACCAACAATGCACTAGCTTAGAAAATAAAATATAACCTTTAAAACCCCTTTAATTATTTTTTTTTAAACATAAACATGGGTAGAGGTCCTGTGCTGCACGAAAGGCACTACTGTCTGGGTGGCGACCTGGGTTGATGACTGGCTCCAAGCACTTGAACAAGCTGACCAAAGACACCGAGGAAGGCCTGGTTGAAGGTAGCCAACTGCTCCATCTGCTGCCGGGCGATTGCTGCCTCTTGACACATAGCTTCCTGTGCATCCTGACACAGTGCCTGAAACCGCCTCTCAGAAAGGTTATCCATTCTTTCCAGCTGCCTTTCTTCTGCTGCCCGCATATCCTCCATGACTGTGCACAGATCTAACTGCAATCGTCCTTTCACCTGTAATATACAAAAGACCAAAATATTGTTTTTGGTAACATCTGTCAAACCACTGCTGTAAGCCCCTTTCTCATCTGCCCCACTAGACTGTACCACACTGATCGACTGTCCCACTTCTGTCCCCTCTGCTCATCTGCTCCACCAATACACAGCACTGCTCTTCTGCCCCACTTCTGAACCCCCTTCTCATCTCTTCCACAACTGTACCCCCTGCACATCTGCCCCACTGCTGAACCCCCCTTCTCATCTCTTCCACCACTGTACCCCCTGCTCTTCTGCCCCACTGCTGAACCCCCTTCTCATATCTTCCACCAGTGTACCCCCTGCTCTTCTGCCCCACTGCTGAACCCCCTTCTCATCTCGTCCACCACTGTACCCCCTGCACATCTGCCCCACTGCTAAATTACTTTAAGAAAATGCACAATTAAAAAATTATCTATTATCATCATGTCTTACCATTGTGCCGGGGTGCATTGGGCGTATTCTGTGGTTGGCTACTCTGTGGTTGGCTTGATGAAATACTACTGGTGCTGCTGAAAGACGTTGAAGGTCCATCATCTGAAAAGTTTTACGCATTATTGGAGAGTCCATCAACTGTTTCTGAAAATAAACATATGGTTATATATTTTTTTTAAATGGTTAGCAGAGCGATAGCCTATGCCAAGTTTAAACAAAAACACTTACCAAAGGGGTCTACCATGGATTTGAGAATTACAGTTGCAGACCTCTCTCCCTGCCTTGGTTTGCCGGCCAATGACCGTAAATGGCGTCCATGGCATTGTACCACCTCCAAGAACTCGGACAGTTTCCACTACGGCTGTTGGCGTCCTTAATTTTGCCCTACACTGACCCGATGTCCGTTCAAATCCCTCGGCTGCCATCCGCTGAGAAATATCTTTATACACCTTTTCATTTCTCACTGATCCATCAAGCTCACTCTGAATAACGCTATCACCAATTATTGCTAAGAAAGTAGATAGTTCCTCAGATAACCAGACCCTGCTGTTGTTTGCCGGCATCCTTCTTGGTGCCTTGCTTTGACGTCAGCATTGATGTTTTCTGCCCACCAATCAAGGGAATGTACCGTGTGACGCCAGTAGCTCCGCCCTAACCATACCGTTCCATTTTCTATGGCCCCACATATGAAGCAGGACCCTGAATGGTGCGGTATGGTTCGGTTTTATGGCACGCTTTCATAATGGAAACACCGAAAATAGCGTACCGTACCGAACCGAACCGATCCGCTCAGTGGAAACAAGGCATAAGTGTAGCAATATGTTGCTAAATGTTGTACCTTTATTAAATGTACTGTAACCATATTGCTACACATAGAGGTGCCTCTCTTCCCTTTTATACTCGGTTATGACATGAAGCTACTCTTATACCAAGACATGTATATCAAGTCAAAATGTATTAAATATGTTGCTTGTTTTGCAAAACACTCTCAAACCAAGTTACTCTCAAACCAAGGTTTTACTGTAGTTCTAAAGGCTCAAGTTTTTTTTTTTTACCTTCATGTATTCAAAACATGAAGATAAAAAACCTTCTGTGTGCAGCAGCCCCCCTAATACTTACCTGAGCCCCCCTCTAGATCCAGCAATGTGCACAAGCACCTTGGCTCTCTGGAGACTCTCCCTCCTCATTGGCTGAGACAGCAGAAGGGACCATCTCACAGCCAGAGAGCCAATGAGGAGAGAGAGGGAGTAGGACTGAGCCACAGCACTATGTGTGAATGGACACGCAGAGCAGTGGCTTGGGGTTGAGCCCGCTTGAGTGCCCCATAGCAAGCTGCTTACTTTGGTGGGGGGAACTTGGCAGTAGAGAGGGGCCAGGAACGCCTGCAGGGGACCTGAGAAGAGGAGGGTTGGGCTGCTCTGTGCAAATCTACTGCACAAAGCAGGTAAGTATGACATGTTTGTTATTTTTTTTTAAAGTGATTGTAAAGGTTTGCTTTAAAAAAACAAACATGTTATACTTACCTCTGTGCAAGGGTTTTGCACAGAGCGGCCCCAATCCTCCTCTTTTAGGGTTCCCTGGTGGTGCTTCTGGCTCTTACTCTGCATCGAGTGCCCACACAAACAGCAGCTTTCCATGGGGGCACTTATGCGGGCACGCTCCCGAGTCCTGCTGCTGTGTCCATTGACACAGACAGCAGGACTCGGCCCTGCCCTGGCACCCATGTCACTGGATTTGATTGACAGCAGCTGGAGCCAATAGCAGACCTAACACGGTCTTTATCGGGGAGGCCGTGTGGCCCTGGATGGTTGACCTAGGGGTCTAGAGAGAGACGCTAAACCTAGAGGTCCTGCAGAGCTGACTGGAAGGTAGACACCAGAAAGGATCTGATTCTGCCTACTGTAAGTACAGATCTGTGTCTTTGGGGCCTGTCGAGCGAGGGCTGCCCCTTCAGCTAGAAGAGTCATTGGACGGGTGTCAGGAAAGAGGATGCTAGAGAGTGTCCTGAAGATAATGTAGTGCATCAAGTCTGCTGCTAGTGAGAGCAAGAAGACTCAACCATTCCTTACATGTGGCTGAATGGTCCAAGCAGTATGTCTGCTTCCACAGATAATCCGGTGAGACCAACTGAGAGTAGTCCTCATTTATTGTGAATAGTTCTAGTTGGAGTATCCCACTCATCCCCTCTCCCATCCCAGTTCCAAATAAAATACAAAAAAAAATAAAAAATACCTTGGACTGGTCTTTGAGTAAAGAGCACAGGAGAGAGGGAGTAAATGAGTAAGGGTAGAACAACTAGGAGCTCTCAACAGCTAAGTGGGAACCCTCTTAGCAACACAGCAGGAACCCTCAGCAACCAAGCAGGAAACCCTCTTTATCAAAGTGGGAACCCTCAGCACCTACATGGGAATCCACAGCATCTAAGTGGAAACCCTCTGCACCTAAGTGGGAACCATTGGCAAACAGCTGTAGGCAACCAAGGAGAGACCTGTGCAGGGATTTGGAAACCTCCTCTACACACCGCAGATATAGCAAAAATGTACATTACTTCTTTATTAGGATGGAACACAGAGCAAAATACCGCAAAATGTTTTTTTAAATTTTAAAGCAAAAGGGATGCTACAGGTGTTAAAATTTTAACATCTGAATTGTCATGAATTGTGGACTATTCTTCACACATCAACACACAGGAATAAATATTCAATCAATAAGCATTCTATTGTAATAGTGGATTCTGCATATATTTAAGAAACTGCCCCTGTTCCTTGGTGTATGTTGGCAAAACCTTAGGCTCCATTAAATGATCCAGAAAAACTGCAGTGACATGCATGTGGCCTTCAACCTTTACAGTCTCAATAAAACTATTAATAGTGATAAAGTGGTTGCTGTGCAATCTGTAAAAACACAGCACCAGACACATGAGCTGCTGAATATGGCAACAAATCCCATCACCAAACCCCATTGGGGTGATGATAGAGATATATTTCTGCTCCAAAGAGAGTCTTTTTGAATTCATACCTAAAACGGAGCTCCAGTCTCTGAACTAAAAATGAAAAGTCAGAAGTAAGAATGAGCCGAACCTGCCAAATACCGCCCAGACTAACCCCCCACCCCCCCCCCCCCCCGCGGTTCGGTTCGCAACAGAACTTGCGAAAAGGCAAAAAATGTGTTCGAACACACAAAGCCTACGGGACACGAACATGAAAAACCAAAAGTGATCATTTTAAAGACTTACATGCATGGTATTGTCATTAAAAGGGACCAGGGGACATGTATCAAAGTTTTAAAAACTGAAGTTTTTTCAGGAGCAGTAATATTAATAATGCTTAAAGTGAAACAATAATAGTGAAATATTCCTTTACATTTCGTGCCTGGGGGTGTCTATAGTATGCCTGTAAAGTGGCGCATTGTTCCTGTGTTTAGAACAGTCCCGTAGCAAAATGACACTTCTAAAGAAAAAAAAGTAATTTAAAACAACTCGCAGCTGTAGATAATTTTTGGGTCTTGGCAATACAATAAAAGTAATTGAAAAAAATGACATGGGTTCCCCCCAGTACATTACCAGGCCCTTTGGCCTGGGTATGAATATTAAGTGGAACCACGAACCAAAATGAAAAAAAAAGCTGTGACAGCTTGCATTTTCACTATGGGGACCCGGCTGTGGCAGCTTGCAGCTTCACAGCCGGATGCCCACTGCACATGCATGAGCGCCACTGCGCTCTGTGACTGGTCCTGAAGTGTTCTGGGACCTGTCATATGTTCTAGAAGACTTTGGGAAGGAGCGGGAAGGGGAACTTCCGCTTCCCACTGCCTTAGGCAATCAAAGCGGAGGTGGGGTACCTGTCAAAATCGGGGACCTGCTCCCCCTCCTTCTTCAGACAGGGAACACCAGTGGGCATCTGCCCCTTTAAATGCTTGTGACACCGCTGCACTTGTGAGTAGCTGTTTTTTATCCAAAGACAGAAAATGGAGCAGACTCAAAGGACCACTTGGTCTTTTTTTCTGCCTCACTCTTCCATGTTTCTATTCAAAGCAAGGCTTGGAACACATACAAGTGGTGTGTGCAGGGAGGCAGAAGGTGAATGTAAGCTTAATACAGTACTGTACACAGAACAAACTTTGCAGATGGTAAATTATGTAAGAAGAGCACTACACAGTGTCCTGCAGAGGATGAACTTGGAATGTACTGCACTGTTTAACCTGTTATTGCCGACAGCATGCAAATATGCATCCTCTCGGCAGGTGGACCTTGGCGCTGAGCGGCCGCATATTTGTGTGCAACATTTCAAAAACAGATGTGCCGAGAGTGGGCACCCTGCCTGATCCCGACACAGTTGCCGGCAGCCAACGGAAAGCTCCCGATTGCTGCTTGCAATTGGGAGCTTTCTAAACATGTGACCTCCATGACACTGCGATCACATGATCATAGACCCTGCACCATCATCTGAAAACCTTTAAAGGACTGGGATGTGCCGACACCAAAGTGTTAACATGAGATAATTTGTCCGGACTGGGGGGAGCTAGATGAGGGACATGTCCTATTTAGAGAGTTGAATAAGCCAAGGGAGGTTAATTTATTTGATCAGTAACATCATTATAACAGGTGATAATATGCATGTTATTTAGATAAAAGTGTGGGATAGATTGGGGCCAATTACTTGAGTATATACTGTTCTGCTTATTGCAGACACCTAGATGACAACATTGCATAATGCTAAGCAGTTAAAATGGCGTTAAGAGAAAGTCTTTTACTTTTTGTTAGATTAGCTTTCTATTGGGCTATGTTCATTTATTTATATTTGTCATTAACATGTTTACATTAAAATGTGCTTAAGTCAACAGAGAACAAACAAACTTCAGTGCTCCTCTGAACTTTCATGACAAGCTATTTTACCTTCAAAGGATGTGTTCCTTTCATCTGTTGGCTTCTGCCTTTCTTTATGGTTGACAACTAAGGATTCAAAGTCATACTCAGATCGTGTTTCTCATAAATATGTAAATATAGAGCGGATCACTTCACCTTGTATTACATGTGTATTTACAGAATGCAACTAATAAACTTTAATAAGTTCCAAACTTTGAAATATAAATTATCAGTTATGTAAATCTCCATCAAGCAAAGAACAAAAATATACATAGTAGAAAGGGACTGCGGCACGGTAGTTTGTATGACTGCCTTGCGGCGCTCAGGTCCTCAGATCAGTCTACATAAAGTTTCCAGATTTTTCTGGGGTTTGTGAGGCTTTTATCTGCTCTAATTACACTGAGCAAAAATATAAACGGCGCCAACCTAAAACATATACAGTATATACTGTGAAAAGAAAAAATTACAGCTGCCCTTTTAAGTGTGAAACACACTAATGATCAAAACCCTAAAAAATAAAGTAGGTGCTAATCTCAATGGATGAACACCAATCGCCAAAAAAGGAAAATAACAGAGTGATCGTGCAACGCAGTTTTATTAAAATGATCCCATTAGGCCACATACACACGATCAGACTGGTCCGATGAGACTGGTCTGACAGACCGTTTTCATCGGACCACGCTGAAGTGGTCTGATGGTCTGAAGTGCGTACACACCATCAGTCCAAAATCCCATCGGGCCAGAACACGGTGACATAGAACACAACATCGTGCTGAAAAAACGAAGTTCAATGCTTCCAAGCATGCAACGACTTGATTCTAAGCATGCGCGAGTTTTTGGTCCGATGCTTTTGTGTACTAACCATCGTTTTGGTCCGATGGACAGGTGTCCGTCGGACAGATTTTAAAGCAAGTTTTAAAACTTTGGTCCGACGGACAACGGTTCAATGGGCCGTACACACGATCAATTTGGTCCGATGAAACTGGTCTTCACACCAGTTTTATCGGACCGGTCTGATCGTGTTTACATGGCCTTAAAAACTCATCCCACAATCCATGCGCTTATATGTTAGTGTGCCCAGACTGGCACCAGCTCGATCAACGTGTCTGAATTAAAATACAGCCCATAAATCCCTCAGATTGTTTCACAAGCACCGCCCTACCTCTTACCAAGCATGTGTTCGAATAGCAAATGGATGTGACGTCACTTGCGGTCCACTGGTGAACAAGCAGCAATCCGACCTCTATGCATTTTGCTGTAATAGCTCTGCTCTGGTCTTTTCCTACACAAAGTTACCAGTGAATAAGTTTTCTACTTAAAGCGTTTGTTACCCCAACACTTCATATTGCTGATATGTGCCTGCCATACCACGTACTTGAATGAGAAAGTATATTGTTCTCTTTGTATTGCTTTCTTTATGTGAAATCCCTGGTGTTCCTGCTAGCCTCCTTGCTTTCCTATTAAAAACTGACCACACTAAGCAGGAGAACACACATCGTGGTCGGTTCTCTAGCTGTGCTGGGAACTAAGTGTGATCAGACTTGTCCTGACATGCCCCCACTACACAGCCATTCACTGGCTCTTATGCAACTGAGAACAGAGGGCATGTGATAATTCATAAAAAGGGAAAAAGTTACTTATGTTATTATACTTATACCTATACAAAATGTTTGTTCTTTAAACTGAATAAGTTGTTTTACAAGGTGATCATTTACAATTACCGTATTTATCGCCCTATAGTGCGCACCGGCGTATAGCGTGCACCCCCACCTAGAAGGGAATCCTAAGGAAAAAAATAAATACTGGCAGTTTACAGTTAGTTACTTACAGTTGCCCAGCGTCCATCGGCGGCCTTGTCCGGTCCAGCGTCCGTCTGCGGCCTTCACGGTGTCCTCCCCGCTTCTCCCACACTGTGATCACCGCTTCCCGCGCTGTGTTTGAATGCCGCCGACGACATATACTGAGCGCAGTACACTCAGGCACGCTCGGCTTCTCTCGCATAAAGACTAGGAGGTGGCACAGGGCGTGACCGCGAAGGGAGCCGAGCATGGCCGAGTGTACTGCGCTCGGTATATGTCGGCGGCGGCTTCAAACACAGCGGGGATATCGCGCACCCACGATTTTCCCCTGATTTTATGTGGAAAAAAGTGTGTGGTATACGCCGATAAATACGGTACTTTAATATGATAATGTGTGTCTATGTGAATGTAATACTATGTCATATGTTGTTCTTCTATAAATATGGGCACATTTTTTTCCCATAGTGTATAAGTGATCCACTTTTTGTGTGACAACTGGACAAGTGATGTTGCAATCACAAAGATGAAAGAAATGGCTTCAAAGAAAAATGAATTTAAGTCATGGTAAAATTATATTTGTTTCATTTATCCTTCAGGAACACTTCTAACTTGTGGATACCAAGTATGCATATAGAGGATTTCCCCTATAATTGCTCCTCAGCTACATCAAAGGCTTTGAAAAGGAATCAGATTTAGAGAGAACATTCTGACTGTTATCGGTAGTATGCTGTGGTAAAGTATAGCTTGTAATACAACTTTTGTATTTTTAAATTATAGATGGAAACCTCAATTTACTTTTGCAACATCCATGTTCTCCTATTTTTATTTTTTCAACATTGCTTTAAAAAACTTGAGTGCTCCAAATACTGCTCCTTTACAGACTGACAACTGGCTCTGCTATTGAAAAAATGCTATTTTTCAGACTATGACTTGTATAATGAATTTGGAGGATTCATGTGTTGTCCTGGTTCCCAAGAAGTTATCCTACAGAAATCACTCTCACCCAAAGGTAAATTCAGTAATGGTTAATGCATGCAATATTTGTGTCACACAAGCATTTTCTAATACAATTTTCCAGCAATAATTAAAAAGCCAATTCAATAAATCATAATATCAAATTTGCAGTACATATCAAAATAATCTGTACATAGATGTGGTAAATATTGCAAACAAATTATTTATCACATGCTATAGGCACTTAATATTTTAGAAAAAAAAAAAAATTAGAAGAACTTTGCGCTTGCCAGTTAGTGAAAATAAACAATGTTTCAATGTGAGACAGCAAATATGCCAAAAAAATAATAATACATTAATTAAATAGGGAAATCAGCATGAGTGAAGTCCCAAATATGTTGTAATTGAAATAGATCTTCCTTTTAAACATATGTGCAAATTGATCCACCATAGAGAAACCACACCTCTGTGCACCTTCACTATGCACTTCATTAACACGCTTACCAGAATGTTTTGACTCCCTTTTACAGAAGTCAAAATATGCTTGAATAGATGGGATTCCACTCAGCACCATACATTCATTCTCCTGTCTGTACTTCCTGTTATTCAGAACTCCACCGTATCCATAAAAAATAATTGGGGCAAGCCACATAGTGTAAAACCGCAAACTTACAATTTTATCAAAAATATCAAAATACCCACTGCAATAAAAAACAATAGAAAATGTTTTCTTACACTCCTGGGGGATGTTCCTGATCTGCAGTGGTCAGGACCTATCAAAAGTGGTCCAAGGAAGAATAATTAGCAATAGAGTCATTGGTAGCCAAGGCTCATTGATACACATAAGCAGCAAAGGCTGGTTTGTGTAGTCTTCTCCAATAGAAAAGCTACTGTAGCTGAAATTGCCAGATGTCAGAAAACACAGTGCATCACAACTTGTTGCATAGGGAGCTGCATAGAGGATGGACCAGGGTGCCTATACTGACCTGTGTCCACAACCAAAATTACCAACAATGTGAGCATCACAACTAAACCACAATTCAATTGAAGAAAGCGGCTTTGTTTGATTAATTCAATAATCTGTTTGGGGACACAACAATGAGTTTAAGGCCGCGTACACACGATCGGACATGTCCGATGAAACTGGTGCTGTACCCAGCCGTGGGTCATGGGCGCGCGCCCAAGGCGCGCTCCGGGACCGTGGGATTTGCGGGCCCGATCGCCACTGGAGTGCGTCGATCGGTCTCCGGAGCTGAAGAACGGGGAGAGCCGTGTGTAAACGCAGTGCCGAATTGCAAATAGGGGCAAGGTCCTTTAGCTGCATTTTGGTCCGGGTCTTAAGTGGTTAAGTGTTCTCCACCACCTCAAACGTGGTTGGAGAGCCATTCAGTTCACCTACCTCAAACTCTGTTGGAGGGCTAGGGAGTACACCCACCTCAAACTCTGTTGGAGGGCTAGGGAGTACACCGACCTCAAACTCTGTTGGAAAGCCAGTAAATACACTGTGATAAGAGTCTACCAATAACTGATTGATGTGCATTGACTAGCATTCTAACAACCATAAGGGCAGCTTTATTTAAATGTTTTTCATAAAATGAATGTTTAGGGCTTGATAAATAATCTGTAACTTCATGAAGGAATTAATTAGCTAAAGAGTTTGGGGACCCCTGCATTATCAATAAACTAAACAGTAATGCAGATCTCAGATGCAGAGCAAACCCAGGTTGAATGGCTTTGACATACACTGCTCTGGGCACTGTTACCATCATCACTGAACCCAAGTGCTCTATTGTAGTGTTCAGTCATAGAGATAAAAAGAAGACACATGTACCTGCGGAGTAGTCACTGTTAAATCAATTCAGACATATTTAAATATACGTTTTCAAGTACTTATACTCTATGTCCTTCAAGTCTCAAAAATACTTTACAATTCTATTGTTAAGTACAGTCTGTATCTAGACAAGGTTATCATTGTGTGAAGGCTCTCACAATAAGACATTCAGTGAAAAGAGCTCTAACACTGAATACACTGAAAGTCAAGAGGATGATTTAAAATAAAATAATCCATCATATTTGGTTTTTAGTTAATAATTCTGTTAATAAGTGCTGATAGTTAAAGCTTTGGTTTAAGCAATAAGAGTAATGATAAACTCTTTACATGGTCCTATGTGAGACACATAATCAGTTTATAAATAATTAAGGTTATTAAGCTGCTATTAAAGTAATTACATACTTGAAGAGCTACTACATGTTACAGTAACAGCTGCATCCATCGTGCTGAAGTTTAATTGCACTTTTTTTATATAACTTTCACACTTTTTCACATTTAGAATTCTAATTTTACTCAACATCACATAAGACAAAAATTATGTTTATTCATTTTGCTTAAGTTAAGCTAATAAAATCAACTGAGATTGTTCCACATATCCTCCACAGTGGCATTCACAAAGAAGCATGTCAGTGAAGGCAGAGACAGTCATTACCAATCTGACTATACCAAACAATGAAAGTGACCCTATTACCACAGGTTTACATGTGTACAAAAAATACACCAGTTGAAAGAAGAGTGTATATACTTACCTTTTCAGTTTGTGTGTCTTAAAACACCACTGCTTTGCTGCTCCCTAGCTACTGCATGTATTCTCCACTTTAGGATATGTAGAATATTTGCTCCCTCATCACATGCTCTGTTTCAGGATGCATGTGTGTATGTGTCGGCAGAATAAACCATGGTGTGTTGTAGGGGAAACGGGTATTATGACCCACCTGAAAGGTCGATTATTGGCAGCAGCCAGAAAGCAGAAAAGCATTGGTGTTTCCAGATAAGGCTGCCAGGAATTGGGAAGTCAATATTGGTAACCTGATAGATGATGAATGGGAGAAATGTAGCACTGTAGACCATGCCTGTATGTTTACTTAACCACCAACAGAGGCTCTCCCAACATTATATCCTACTTGCATTTACAATATAGCCCCTTAAAACTTTTAGGCTGGGTTCACACTTGTGCGGTGAGAATTTCAGCTCTTTTATCTCTGCAGATAGATAAGGGAAGTGTTCAGCAGATTAGCTCAGTTTTTGCTGCAAATTTGGAGACCTGGGGGAAGTTCTGAGTGAGAGGAGAGTGGGGGATGAAATGTATTGAGCTGAATGAGAGAAATTCCTGAAGAGAACTGAACACTGCGAATCAGCTGCGTACCCATAGAAGATAATGGGACTGAATTCGCACCTGAGCCGCACCGCAAGGCCTCCACAACGCATACGGATTTCCGGCAATGCGCAGTGCGAATGCATCGCACATATGTGAACCAGCCTCATTGAAAACAATGTATTTAGAAATGTTCTGCGTTTTGGATGCGGTTGAAACCGCAACCAATTCGCATAGGTGTGAACCCAGCCTTACAGATTGAAGTGCTCCAGGAACTCATGTGCCGCAGATGTCAGAGAGAACATGGGGACCTCATACATTTGCTATGGCGCTATCCCAAATTGCATTTATTTTGGATGGGAGTAGTAAATATCTTGAATAGTAGTTAATATACCAATGGACCTAAAATATTGTATTGTAGGCATACTGGATTCTTTAGAGTTGCAAACACCCAGTAAGGAGGCTATTTTAATGGCCCTATTTCAAGCAAGCAAGCCTATTCTAAATCATTGGACGTCTGATAATTCACCCACTGTGGGTGAGTGGCCTAAACAATTTGGTAATACCCTCCAACTCAAAGGCTTAATACATGGGCTAGCACAAAGGTGATTTAAATAAATAGACAACACGAAATGTAATACGACACTTATTTATTTAACTTGGAATTGATATAGTCACGGTGTTATCCATAAGGGGTTAAAATAATTATTAAAATAAAATAAATAAATAAGCCATCTTGGCTAAGATATATTTTAACAAGGAATTAAATTGTGTCCATCCAGCTAAAGCTGGACGACTACTCCCCTACTTGGACAACAACATGACTTAGAAATTAGGGAGGGAGGGTGAGCGCTGCTTGCTGACTGGAACGGTCTGACGAGACCGCCACGCTCGGTTCCCTTTATCAGCTCCTACCGCGCGGGATATTCAGCCGTCCACCCGGCCAATCAGCAGCTCCTTCAAGGTAGCCAATTCCAGGGATGTTGCTGCCCAGGGATGGCGCTGACACCTGAAGGTAGAAAACACAGCAGGAGAACTGTGCGCTCCCCCTTTGGGCCAGCCCATGTTGGTCCAGCTTAGTGCTGTGACCTTTCAGGGGATTCTTACTCAAATTCAAAAAACTCTGGTCAGCTTGGCTGCACATACCAAGTTTGATCTCACTGGTTCCAGTGAGGCGGCGTACACACGACCGAGGTTCTCGCTGGAAACCAGCGAGAACCTCGCTGGAAGCTGCATTCCAGCGAGGACCTCGATGTGTTTTGCCCGTCGAGGTTCTCTGCCGTGTGTACGCGGCCTCACAGTCTGGATAGGTATTCTACTATGATCCAATGCGTATGTTACAGTTTTGATAGCTTTTCAAGAGGCTTGTCCAATATAATCCAGTTTGTTTTTTGCAATGTATGTCATATATGCCTATGCATTTTCCTAGTACGCCCTTGGTTCATACTGGTATGTACTGATCAATGTTGTACTCCAGTATAATGTGATATGCTGTAACTCTTTAACTACTTTGGGTGGTTATACCAGGATGATAACTGCAGCTGCAGATTTTTGAAAAATCTAAACCAGGGATCCTCAAACTACGGCCCTCCAGCTGTTGTAGAACTACACATCCCATGAGTCATTGTAACACACTGACATTCACAGACATGACTAGGCATGATGGGAATTGTAGTTCCTGAACAACTGGAGGGCCATAGTTTGAAGACACATCATCTAAACCATTCTGAAACACTGATCTTGGTGATTTTGAATGCTTTTAAGTGCAGAAGAGGGATGTGGGGTCTTAAAGAGCTCCTCTCCTACTCAGCACAGTGTGGGGGGACTCCTTGCTGCAATGTGGGGGGATTCCTGGCTGCTACGTGGGGGGACTCCTGGCTGCAATGTGGGGGGACTCCTGGCTGCAATGTGGGGGGGGGACTCCTGGCTGCAATGTGGGGGGGGGACTCCTGGCTGCTAGGTGGGGGGGACTCCTGGCTGCTATGTGGGGGGAACTCCTGGCTGCTATGTGGGGGGAACTCCTGGCTGCAAAATGGGGATATTTTGCTGCACTGATAGACATGGGCAGGCTGCATTTTTGGGCACGGATAAAGTTGTTGTTAATATTTATTTTATAACTTAATTCTTTATAAAACATTTAAGTGTAATTTCATGAGATTTATGAGGGCGTGTCTAGGGGCGGGATTAGGGGCGGGGCATGGTAGGGGTTGGGCGGGCCAACTGGTGGCGAGTACGCCTTGAGGCCTGGCTAGTAGCTCAGGACTTGAAATTTTGAGCCCTGACAAACGCACTTCCTTTGCAAAAGAACATCCCTTTGTATCCCTTCCTATACAGCAAGGTGCTTTTGTTCTGTTGTTTGTTGCGTTGTGACTTGTCTTTGTGATATTTGTTGACTGTTTGATCTAGTGTTTTGTAGAATATATTTGATAGTGTTTTTTGGTGACTGCTTGTGAGACTTTTTGGTTGATAGATTTTGGTTTGTTTGTTTTGTTGCTTGATTTTTCCTGCTTGTTTTGTGAGTGATTTTTGTTGATTGTTTGGGAGAGAGTTGTTGTATGAGTATGACTGAGAGGAAGCGTAAGTTGAATTTTACTTTGGGGGAGAAACAAATAATTGCCAACACCACCCCAGCCAGGAGGCGGGAGATTTTGCAGCACATTACTGACCAGGTGAATTGAGCCGGGGGGGGGGGGAGACCCTGACATGCGAGGGGATCGAAAAGAAAATCAATAATCTCCGGCGTTTGGTCCGAAAGAAGCTGGCCAAAATGACAGCCCATGCCAGGGGCACAGGAGGGGGCCCACCATGCCATGTTAGGCTGACAGCGGAGGAGCGTGCGGTGTCCCAGACCTTTCATAGACAACAGGTGGAGGGCCTGCCTGGCTATGACTCCAGTCATGAAGCCGTGATGCCAGGTAAGGTTTTTTTGCCCTATCAGGTGTGTAGCATGTGGGGGGGAGGGAATATGTGGCAAGTGTGTGGATCCTCCAACCTGTGAATGTTTTGTGTCATCCACAGATGTGCAGGAGGGTGCTGGGCCATCTGGCCTGACTGCACCATCCCCAGGACAGCAGTCTGTTGAGAACCCCCCGACAAGGCCGGAGTCCTCGGAGGAGGTTGAAGAGGAGGAGGTTGAGGAGGAGTTTGAGGAGGAGGAGGATGTCATGTCAGCCAGTGGATTGTTGTTTTTGGAGGAGTCTTCCTCTCTGGCTGGCAGCAGCCAGCCCTCCATAAGGGGTAGTCCCTCCCACTCCTCCCCCAACAGGGCTCCCCTCCCAAGGGGCTCCCCTTCTCCCCGGCCACAAGCCTCAGCTGGTGGCAGGAAGTCGTCCCAGAAGACCAGGGGGGTGGCCGAGGTTCTGCCCGCCAATCTGAGAAGGGACCAGGCCCTTCAGACCCGCCATCTGGGACAGGTCAGCCAGACTTTGGTGCGGATGGAGGAGAGCCTGTCCTCCATAAAGGATACGCTTAGGGACCTGGACTGCCACTCCCGGGCTCTTACAAACTGCCTAAACGTACTGCAGACTACAACAGCAGACGTTGGGCAGGATGTGAGGGCCCTCACCCAGGCTATCCAGGCCAACACGGCAACACTAAGTGCTGGCCTGACCAGAATTGCCGTGGCCTTGGAGGGCAGGCCGCCAGGTGGGCAGAGACCAGGGGCTGCTCCTCCTTCCCCGGATTACCGTGGGCGCCCTAGGCGTGGCTCACGCCAGCGGCATTAATTTGTTTTCCCCCTTTTTTTTTCAGTTTTTTTTTTTTTGGGGTTTTTTGGGATTTTTTTTTTTTTGCTGGACAATTTTTTTTTTTTGTGTTGTGAATGTTTTTGGAATGTGGGGGTGATATTCCTGCCGGAAAAAAAGGGGTGTCACCCTCAGTTGTGGTGGAGAAGGGTTCCCCAGGACCAGGGAGAAGTGATCCCCAGGTCCGTGTGAATGGTGTATGAATGTACAGTGACATAATTGGAGCCGTGGGGTGGCGTTGCTGCTCACAAGTCCAGCATGGTGGGCTTGTGCTAATCCAATTTGATAAAGATGTGATGTGTCTGTGCTAGGGACCACAGTGGTGTGCATGCATGCATTCTCATTGTGCCATAATTAATGTGTGTGTTTAACGTGCAAAGATGCCTAATGTGAGCTGTCTCCTGGCTGCTCTTCCCTCAGAAGACGGGGTAACCTCGGTTAGGGGGGGATTGTCTGGTTCAGGGGTCAGGTCATCACGTAGGTCAATCTGCAGGCCCTTTATCACTGCAAAGTTGTGCAGCAGGCAACATGCACCGATGATCTGGCACACAAAGTTTGGGGAATACAACAGGGTACCCCCAGACTTATCCAGCATCGGAAACGTGACTGCACTGCATGTGAGCGGTGTGTTGGGCTGGTGATGTCCTCCTGCAAGGTTGTAGTTAATTCCAGGATGGCATGAGGGGTGAATCTGAAGATGCGATACACCTCAGAACCACTCATGCCAAAGATGTCTATGCGTGTGCGGTATATCCTCTCCCGTGCCCTCCTCCGTGCCCTCCTCCGTGCCCTCCTCCTTCTTTGCTCCTCTAAAGTCAGTGGTATAGCTATGAGCAAGGATGTCCCTGGCATGTTGGCATACAGATTGTTGTGCAACAAGTGTGACTGCTCAGCTCCTCACTAACAGTGTTGCTTTTTCTGACATGTAGACGGATTGTCTAATTTTATAACACCTTTTATATGGTCTAATTTTAGACAGGACGTGCAGCTGTTGCGCACAGTGCGTAGCCTGCACTGCAACAACGTTCTTTTGTGGATCCCCGTAACTCCCTCATTTGCATATTTGAATAGCAAATCAATGGTGTGTCTAGCGCAGTTTTGCGCGGACGGATGCGCCTGTCTATCGAAATTACACCGGTCAAAAAAAGTAGATTTCTTGAGTATCTCGTTTTGGGGATGCGGCGCATCGAAACGCATGCGCAAATTTAGACTTACGCCGCGCATCTCTTGTAACGCCGGCGTAATCGCTCTGTGAATCTGGCTCAATATCTCTTGCATACACAAGTCAAAGAGAAATATACATGATTTCCATTTTAAATAATATAAATAATATATAATATATAATAATATAATATAAAATATAAAATGCAGTATATAATCTACATAATGATGTATAATAAAGTTTTTCTTAAGTGGACTAGCATCAAGTCAGAATCAGTAACTGTAATTAGTATGATACATCATAGATATATTAATTGATGGAAAGAAAGGGATAAAGAGAGTTCTTATGGTGTAATTCTGATAACAATGATAACAATTGTGCATGCAAGATATTAAATCTAGTTTTTAATATAAATAGATATGAACCAAGGAAACAGAAAAATAAGGGTTCATGAACAGAAAAGATAACCTAAGAAATTCAGTGTAGAAGAGTCATTTAGGGTGTCCAGAAGGCAAGGGAATGACTTCCAGAGTAAGGAACATTAAAGAGAATGGGCCAGATTCACAGAGCCATTACGCCGGCGTTACAGGAGATGCGCGGCGTAAGTCTAAATTTGCGCATGCGTATCAATGCGCCGCATCCCCAAAACGATATACGCATGAAATCTACTTTTTTTGGACCGGCGTAATTTCGATAGACCGGCGTATCCGTCCGCGCAAAACTGCGCTAGACACACCATTGATTTGCTAGTCAAATATGCAAACGAGGGAGTTACGGGGATCCACAAAAGTAAGTTGGTGCTATGCGCTGTGTGCAACAGCTGCACGTCCTGTCTAAAATTAGACCATATAAAAGGTGGAATAAAATTAGACAATCCGTCTACATGTCAGCTAAAGCAACACTGTTAGTGAGGAGCTGAGCAGTCACACTTGCTGGACAACAAACGTTATGCCAACATGCCAGGGACATCCTTGCTCATAGCTATACTAATGACTTTAGAGGAGTAAAGAAGGAGGAGGGCACGGAGGAGGGCACGGAGGCGGGCACGGGAGAGGATATACCGCACACGCATAGATCTCTTTGGCATGAGTGATTCTGAGGTGTATCGCATCTTCAGATTCACCCTTCATGCCATCCTGGAATTAACCACAACCTTGCAGGAGGACATCACCAGCCCAACACACCGCTCACATGCAGTGCAGCCACTGGTCAAGGTCCTGGTAACACTCCATTTCCTTGCCAGTGGCTCTTTTCAAAGAACAAGTGGAGTGGTGGCTGGGATGTCACAATCCTCAATGAGCAGATGTGTGCACCAGGTTGTCCCTGCAATCCTCAGATGCATGGCCAACCAAATCATCAAACCAACCACTGAGGACCTGCGGCTGAAGGCAATGACAGATTTTTACAGAATTGCCAGATTCCCACGCACCGTGGGGGCCATTGATTGCACACATGTGGCACTCCAGCCCCCCCATGAGACAGAGCACATATACCGCAATCGGAAGCATTGGCATTCCATCAACGTACAGGTGATAGTCGAGGCCCAAGGCCTCATATGGCACGTCTGTTCCAAACACCCCGGATCCAGCCATGACAGCTTCATATACAATCAGAGCCCCATCCCAATGAAATTCGAACAGAACGTGTATGGGGACACCTGGCTGGTTGGTGAGTAACATGGGTGGCAGGCATGACTGTCTCCCCTCATGATGCACACATCACAAGGGGCACATGCATGACTAACATCCTCCTGTCTTTTCCCTTACAGGTGACTCTGCATATGCACTGGGACCCCATCTCATGACTCCTATCCGGAACCCCCAAACCCCAGGAGAGGAAAGATACAATGAAGCCCAAACACGTGCAGTGGTGGAGCGCACCTTTGGCCTCCTGAAGTCACGTTTCCGATGCCTGGATAAGTCTGGGGGGACCCTGTTGTATTCCCCAAACTTTGTGTGCCAGATCATCGGTGCATGTTGCCTGCTGCACAACTTCGTAGTAAGAAAGGGCCTGCAGATTGACATACGTGATGACCTGACCCCTGAACCAGACAATCCCCCCCTAACCGAGGATACCCGTCTTTTGAGGGAAGAGCAGCCAGGAGACAGCTCACATTAGGCATCTTTGCACGTTAAACACACACATTAATCATGGCACAATGAGAATGCATTCATGCACACCACTGTGGTCCCTAGCACAGACACATCACATCCTCATCAAATTGGATTAGCACAAGCCCACCATGCAGGACTTGTGAGCAGCAACGCCACGCCACGCCACAGCTCCAATTATGTCACTGTACATTCATACACAATTCACACGGACCTGGGGATCACTTCTCCCTGGTCCTGGGGAACCCTTCTCCACCACAAATGAGGGTGACACCCCTTTTCCGGCAGGATTGTCACCCCCACATTCCGAAATCATTCACAACACAAAAAAAAGGGGGAAACCAAATTAATGCCGCTGGCGTGACCCATGCCTGGGGCGCCCACGGCCACGACCCCGGCTCCTCAGGGGAGACTCATGGGGGGGTAATCCGGGGAAGGAGGAGCAGCCCCTGGTCTCTGCCCACCTGGCAGCCTGCCCTCCAAGGCCACAGCAATTCTGGTCAGGCCAGCACTTAGTGTTGCCGTATTGGCTAGGATAGTCTGGGTGAGGGCCCTCACATCCTGCCCAACGTCTGCTGTAGTAGTCTGCAGTTAGCTTAGGCAGTTTGTAAGAGCCAGGGAGTGGCAGTCCAGGTCCCCAGGCGTATCCTTTATGGAGGACAGGCTCTCCTCCATCCGCACCAAAGTCTGGCTGACCTGTCCCAGATAGTGGGTCTGAAGGGCCTAGTCCCTTCTGAGATCGGCGGGCAGAACCTCGGCCACCCCCCTGGTCTTCTGGGACGACTTCCTGCCTCCAGATGATGCTTGTGGCCGGGGAGAAGGGGAGGCCCTTGGGAGGGGAGCCCTGTTGGGGGAGGAGTGGGAGGGGCTACCCCTTATGGAGGGCTGGCTGCTGCCAGCCAGAGGGGAAGACTCCTCCAAAAATAACAATCCACTGGCTGACATGACCTCCTCCTCAAACTCCTCCTCCTCAAACTCCTCCTCCTCAAACTCCTCCGAGGACTCCGGCCTTGTCTGGGGGTCCTCATCAGGCTGGTGTCCCGGGGATGGTGCAGTCAGGCCAGATGGCCCAGCACCCTCCTGCACATCTGTGGATGACACAAAACATTCACAGGTTGGAGGATCCACACACTTGCCACATATTCCCTTCCCCCCCACACACATGCTACACACCAGATAGGACAAAAAAAACCTTACCTGTCATCTGGAGTCTGACTGGAGTCATGGCCAGGCAGGCCATCCACTTGTTGCCTATAAAAGGTGTGGGCCACCGCACGCTCCTCCGCTGTCAGCCTAACAGGGCATGGTGGTCCCCCTCCAGTGCCCCTGGCATGGGCTGCCATTTTGGCCAGCTTCTTTTGGACCAGACGCTGGAGATCATTGATCTTCTTTACGATCCCCCCGCGTGTCCGGGTCTCCCCCCCCCCAATGAATTTATCTGGTCGGTAATGTTCTGCAAAATCTCCTTCTTCCTGGCCGGGGTGGTGTTGGCACTCTCCTAAGCCGTGAAGGAAACGACCATATTGGGTAAGGGCCCGGGCAATCATTTGTTTCTCCCCCAAAGAAAAATTGCTCTTGTGCTTCCTCTCAGTCATACTCATACAACAACTCTCTCCCAAACAATCACCAAAAAACACACACAAAAACAAGCAGGAAAAATCAAGCAACAAAACAAACAAACAAAATCTATCAACCAAAAAGTCTCCCAACAAGTCACCAAAAAACACTATCAAATATATTGTACAAAACACTAGATCATACAGTCAACAAATATCACAAAGACAAGTCACAAGGCAACAAACGCGAACACACAACAGAACAAAAGCACCTTGCTGTATAGGAAGGGATACAAAGGGATGTACTTTTGCAAAGGAAGGGCGTTTGTGTCTGTCTATTTAAGCTCTCTGCGTAGTTCACTAAGTTGCCCGGGTCCACTTCCAATTTCACTGATTGCGCCATTCCAGAGTTGTGAGCATGCGCAGAGAGGTGCTGATCATGGTCTGCTTCATGTGCGCATGCGCGATACGGCCGGCCCTTCATTTGCATGGGGTCACGGCTCATTTCAATGAAACACGCCCACGTCCTTCCCAATTTGAATTACGCCTCGGAATTTACATTACACTGGCGCAAATTTCTGCGCAAATACTATGAGGATACGGTGATTGCGCCTCTACATTGCGTCGGTCTAACGTAAAGGTCAAAATATGCGCCAATGTACGTGAATCTGGCCCAATGTCTTGAGATATAGACTATAGAATCAACACAATAAAAGATTAGAAGGGAGACAAAACATTATTTTGGCTATACAGAGCAAGATTGAGGGTAACCTACAATTAAGAGTATCAGCTTTAGGCTTCCCCTAAAGAAACTTCTAAAGCAACTAGAAAATATATTTAGTCATTAAAGTGATACTAAAATCTCTCTTTTTTTTTTGTTAAAAATAGAAAACATGTTATATTTACCTGCTCTATGCAATGGTTTTGCACAGAGCAGCCTGGACCCTCCTCTCCTCGGGTTCATCGCTGGTGCTCCTGGCCCCTCCCTCCTACTAAGTTCACCCACAGCAAGCAGCTTGCTATGGGGGCACCCAAACCACAGCTCCCTGTGTCCATTAAGACAAGGAGCCATGGCCCAACCCCGCCCCTTTCCTCTGCTCATTGGCTGACTTACTTTGATTGATAGCATTGAGAAGCCAATGGCGTGGCAGTGCTGTCTCAGACAATGAGGAGGGGAGTCCTGGGCAGCCAAGACACTGCTGCAAAATTGCTGAAACTAGATGAGGCTCAAGTAAGTATTGGGGGGGGGGCTGATGGGGGGGCTGCTGCGCATAGGTTTTTTATCTTAATGTATAAAATGTATTAAGATAAAAAAAACTTCTGTCTTCATAACCACTTTATTATATACTTATGGTCTAATCATAAACGTGAACAAAAATTGCTTATTGCTTTAATATTGTTATATAATACAATGATCAATTGGATCTTTTCAGCTGAAAATATTCTCTACCATTTCTATGTATTATTTTATTCTTAGTATTCTTTCCAAAGTATTTTTTTACGCACAAATACTATTAGAAAGAAGTGCTTCTTCCTGAGTATGGGAAGTAATTATGGTTCCATTACATGGAACACAGCTAATTCTGTTGGACAATAAATGAGGGTTTGAAAAAGAGAATTGCTATGTACCAGTTGAAAGGAGCACTTGTTGTTCACAGAAACCAATTATTGGAGAAGAAATTACAACTTTAAGAAAGACTCTGCATTTTTATAAAACTGTGGGAATATTGGCCTGTTTCTTTCTGATATGTCAATAGTAGAAAATTGAGTGACTGAGACACAGCGAACAATAGATAAAGGAAAGCAAAACCAAATTAAATAAAGGAGTATGTTTTAAATGTATACGGTTTGTATCAATGCCTTTTCTTCCAGTCTTAATCTTCATGTTATCTTTACATACTGTACATTACAATATAACAAAGAGAATTAACTGATGTTTGTGCAATCTTTGACTGAAAATAATTGTTATTTTGATTTTCAGAAATGATGTAATATAAACAACTCATTTTATAAAGTTGTGATCTAACCAATTCAGTACTGGTACTAGTCTGTATAAACTTCATAATTACCAGGCCACTTTTTAGTAGACATGTGCAATTAGTTTTGTTCCGAAATCATTTTTTAACAATTTCAACAAATTTGTTAATTCCAACACGAGTTAACGAAAACTATATAAGTATTGGAATGTTCTTTCAAAATGTGGCTGTCAGTGAACGTAACGAATACAAATTTAGTTGAAGTTACGAATTATCCAAAATAACGAATGCTGTATTTAAACAAATGGAATGTAATAAATTAACCCCTTTGCGGCAACCGTATGAATATATGCACCTTGGCTTTACGGGGTTATACCGGGATGGTCGGCTCTTCAGGGATAGCAACCAATGCACTAAAAGTCACTCAGCTGTTATCCCGAAGGAGCGAGAGGGGACGCCCCCTCATCCTGCCGCCTTCCACCACTTTTCCCGGGCCTCCTATCCCACTGGGAGACCCTATCTGACACTTCCACCAGCTAGAGTCTCCTTTGTGTAAACACGTCACAACGTTTTTGGCGATCTGCATACTTTAAAGTGCAATGGAGGGATTTGGGGTATTTTAGACCCTGATCCCTCCATAAAGAGTACCTGTCAAAACCTATTACAAAAAAAGTGATACATTTTTATTATTTTTTGTAAAAAAAAAAAAAAAATTTTAATTTTTTTAAGGTGCCCGGTCCTCGTGAGCTTGCTCAGCAAAGAAAATGCACACGTAAGATGTGCTATATATATGTATATGTTACGGTGTTCAAATCACACATGTGAGTTATCACCGCCATCGTCAGAGTGAGATAAATAATGATCTTCTCTGTAACTCTAACATGGTAACAATTATTGTTTTATTTTTTATTTTTATTATATATTCTTTATTATTTCCCTCAATACAAAAAATAAAAATCACTTTTAAATTACATACATCTTTTTACATATGACATATTATGAAAACTGTGAAGTGCTCACTATACCCATGTCCCACCCACCCCTCCCCCCGCACTTCCATTAGCTTGTTCATGCTACACACAGAAATTGTACCCTTGCTATAGTGGGATCTCTCTTTCCTTCTCCTTCCCGCTTCTCTTACTTTCCGAGTGGGTTTGTTCACCTTATCTATAATGTGCAGCTCTCTTTCTCTATTTGCTCTTTCACTCCCCAGCTAATCTCTAGATACTGATCTAGATTCTTCTCCCCTCTCTAGGTTGGACAGCCCATTCTACTCAACCTGGGTTCCCATAGTAATTTGAATTTGTTAAAATTGCCGTGCCTAGTTAGAGCTACTTTTTCTTTCCACATTGTCGTGTTTATTACGTTAACCCATTCCACCGATGTTGGTGCTTTCTGAGATTGCCAGTTTTGTGCTATCAGTTTTCTGGCCTGAAACAGGCACCTTATTACCGCCACTGTAATACCCCTTTGCTCTTGCCTCTCTTCTATACAACCTAAAAGGCAAACTCTGGCCTCCGGCTCCAGGGAAACCCTAAAGGTTGTATTTATGATGTTCAATACCTTAACCCAATATCTATGTAGCTTCGGGCATTTCCACATCATGTGTATAAGATCTCCTGTACTTTGACACCTAGGGCATTTGTCATCTGGCCTCCTACCAAACATATATAGTCTTTTTGGGGTATAGTAGACTCTGTGCACTAAAAATAAGTGGGATACTCTCTGTGACGGGGAGAGTGACACCGATGTCTCTAACTCCAGTATCCGTTCCCATTGTTCTGTTGTTATAGGGCCTACATCCTCCTCCCATTTTTGTTTATTTTTCCCAACACTCTCCTTCACTATAGAGCCATCAGTAATCTGTGTATATAGTTCTGAGATAAGGCCTTTAGAAATTCCTGACTTAATTAACCGTTGAAGGTGGGGGATTTTTTGCCATCTTACCGGTTGGACTTTAAATTGGGCTTGGAGGGCATGTCTCATCTGCAGGTAAGTATAGAACAGGGAGTTTGGAATAGCATACTCTCTACTTAATTCTGAAAAATATTTCAGTACATTAACTGTGTATAATTGCACCAGTTTGGTTATGCCTAATCTTTCCCATTCTTTTAACTTCCCCATGGCTAGTATTTCACCCAGATGTTTATTTTCCCAAAGGGGGGAGTATTCCATTGGTCCCTTATACCCTAAAGCTAACTTTCCTGCCTGCCATATTCTTATAACCATCCTTAATGTTGGATTCTTAACAGGGAAGGAATCAGCCTCTAGGGCTTCTAATATGGAGTTATGTGGGGCCCCTGTTAACATCAATTTTCCGCTAGCGCTCCCTCCTCTATCTGTAATACACCCCCCCAAGTGCTGTAACTGTGCCGCTAAAAAATAGCTGCGAGGGTGAGGAACGGCCAAGCCTCCCTTATTTGTTGGAAGTTGTAATGTTTGGAGACTAATCCTCGCCTTTCCCTTCTTCCAAATTAATTCCCTAAAAAAGGTCTATGCTTTGCCTATCCATACTGGAGAGTTTTGGAGCATGTAGAGCATCCAGATCATCTTGATCAGATTACTTCGTCCAGCCACCGATAAAGGAAGCCGAATATCAATTTTACATTTAAACTTAACTAGAAGTGGCTCCAAATTATTACTAATATTGTTCTGGGTCTCGTGTTACCACTATCCCCAAATAATCAATTTTCTCTACTATTTTTAATTGGGGGATTCCTACAAAAGTTGGATTTCCTGCTGGGTCCACCGGCAGAAGGACAGACTTTTCCCAGTTTATCACCAGGCCTGAAAATCATCCAAATGCCTCCACTGTCTGCACTGCCGTTTTTTAAGATGTTGTAGAGTCCCCCAAGAAAAGCAGGACATCATCCGCATAGAGTGCAGTTTTTTCCTCCCCTTCTCTTAAACCCTTGTATGCCCTGTGAAGTTCTGATCATAATTGCTAATGGCTCTATTGCCAGAGCAAAAAATAGGGGGGACAGTGGACATCCCTGTCTTGTCCCTCTTTCTAACTTAAACGTCTTTGAATATTCATTGTTGATTTTTATTTTTGCACTTGGGCAATTATAAAATGTTTTTAACCACTTAATGAAAACAGGGCCGAATTCAAATTTCTCTAAAACGCGCCAGAGATAGTCCCACTCTAGGCTATCAAAAGCCTAAGTGGCATCCAGAGATAAGATGGATCTATCACCTGTATTCTCTGTTGGCGTTTGTAGGTTCAAGTACAGCCTTTTGATATTGGTGCTAGTAGATCTATTCGGAATAAATCCTGACTGATCCGGATGTATGAAATTCTGAATATATTTATTCATCCTAGCCGCCAACACCCTGGCCAGTATTTTAACATCTGAACATAGCAATGATATCGGTCTATAAGATGACGTATCCAATTGATCTTTCCCTTCTTTCTGAAGCACTATAATGGTAGCTTCTGACATCGAGGCAGGCAGCTTTCCCCCTGCTACCGCCCAGTTAAACACCTTTAATAGTTTCAGGAGCAATACCTCACTGTACTGTTTGTAAATCTCAACTGGTAAGCCATCTGGTCCTTCAAGGGACTTCTGGTTAGACATCCCTAAAACTAGTTTTCCTGTCCTCCTCTGTCAAAACTGGTGTCTCTATTCCCCCCAGGAATTCATCTATTTGTGGCATATCATCCCCTCTTTTTGATTTACAAAGGTCCTGATAATTTGCCACAAACGTATCCAATATCACAGATGTTTGAGTGGATATCCTACCACCCAGGGTCCTTACCGCAGGAATGTTAGAGGGAATCAAATTAGTTCTGGCTAAGAGGGCTAATGTATGACCTACACTCTCCCCTTCCGTAAAAGCACTCTGTCTTTGAAATAGGCGCTTATTCTCCACTTTCCTATTAACTGACATTTTATACTCCTGCTGTTTCTCGAGCCATCTCCTCTATTTCATCAGGGTTGGATCCTCCATATATATTTGTTCTGCTTCCAACACCTCTTTTCTGATCTTCTCTTCCCAATTATTGTTTTTAAAGCGCCACCTATGGAGAATTTTAGGTACCGTAATTTGTCGCCATTCCACGAGTGTGCGACTGTGCGAGTGTGAGACTGCACCCAACTGATTTTATATCTTGTTTTCCTTACTTGCCATTGCCTTGATTTTCAATTGACAGGAGAGTGTGAAAACACCAAACATGACCCCTTTTTGGAAAGTAAACCCCTGAAGAGAATCTAATTTTTTTGCCATAATTTTTTTTGGAAATCAAAAATACATGCTGGTATTGAGGGGCTCTCCTGCTAAGCAGAAACACAGATCTCTATTTTCTTCCAGGTAAGCCATCCCCCACACAGTTACAAAGCACTCCCTAGGAACACAGTTAACGCTTTGAGCACCCCCGATGTTAACCCCTTCCCTGCCAGTGTCATTAGTACAGTGACAGCGCAATTTTTTCAGCACTGATTACTGTATTAGTGTCACTGGTCCCCAAAAAGTGTCACCTAGTGTCCAATGTGTCCGCTGTGCAAATGTTAGCTAGTCAACCTAAATTATAAGATATATACAACCCCAATTCCGGAAAAAGTTGTGACGACGTGTCAAGTCTACAAAAACCGAATGCAATGATTTGAAAATCTCATAAAGCCATCGTTTATTCACAATAGAAAAAAAAAAAAAAAAAACATATGAAATGTTTAAACTATTTTAAGGAAAAAAGGGCACTCTTGAAATTGATGGACAGCAACACATCTCAAAAAAGCTAGGACAGGGTCATGTTTACCACAATGTAGCCTTCCCCTCTTCTTTTAACAACACTTTGTAAATGTCTGGGAACTGAGGAGACCAGTTACTGGAGTTTTGGGAGAGGAATGTTGTGGCCTGATATAGGATTCTAACTACTCAACAGTCTTGGGTCTTTGTTGCATTTTTGGATTCAAGATGTGCCAAATATTTTCAATTGGTGAAAGGTCTAGAGTAGACCATGGGTCTTCAAACTATGGCCCTCCAGTTGTTCAGGAACTACAATTCCCATCATGCCTAGTCATGTCTGTGAATGTCAGTGTGTTACAATGCCTCATGGAATGTGTAGTTATACAACAGCTGGAGGGCCGTAGTTTGAGGATCCCTGGTCTAGACTGCAGGCAGGTCAGTTAAGCACTAGGACCCTTCCACTACAAAGCCATGCTGTTGTCAGAGTTGCAGTTAGTGGTTTGGCATTGTTCTGCTGAAGTATGCAAGACCATCCCTGAAAAAGACGTAATCTGCATGGGAGCATATGCTGCTCTAAAACCTGGGTATATCTATTTATCTATTTTTTTTTTTCATTTAGTTACTTTCGAAATTTGTTTTTATTTATTTTGTTTTTCGTTGGAAATTGCATTCGTCCGAAAATCCGAACAAATTAAGTTTGAATCTGTCATTGAAGGCTTATGGTGTCTGACTGTCTGTCGAATGTTCAAAGAAGATTTGACGGAGCAGCGAAACTGTACGACTCTGCAATCATACTTTTCCGGTTGAATGTTCTGCCTACAAGCTATAGTAGAATTCTAATCTGATATGACACTAGTAATAATTATATTTAATAATGATTATTACTAGTCAACCAATAATAGAATTTTTCTATAGCCTATGGGCCGAGCATTTGAAAATTTATGATTGCAGCGTCATACAGTTTAGCTTCTCCGTCGAAATCTTCTTAGAACTATCAAAAGACACCATGAGCCTTCAATGACAGATTGGACGTTTGTATGTTTTTCGATGCTTTGTCGAATCTTCGTCGTTCATGTTGAAATGTCAACTTAGTTCTAGCTATTTTACTGCTTCTCCTCTTTGGTTACAATCAGCCAATAACATTCATCATCATCATTATTTTTATTTTACTTCCCCCACCCAATTCCAGCCGCGAGCTTTTCTCTCTATAATGTCAAATCTTTTCTCTCTATAATGTTGAATCTTTCCTCTCTATAATGTTGAATCTTTTCTCTCTATAATGTCCAATCTTCTCTCTCTATAATGTCAAATCTTTTCTCTCTATAATGTCAAATCGTTTCTCTATAATGTCAAATCGTTTCTCTCTATGTCAAGTCTTTTCTCTCTATGTCAAATCTTTTCTCTCTATGTAGTATAGTCTTGGACTCATAGAGTTATGCCCCGTACACACTTCACTTTTCAAAGACGATGTTGCCTACACACCATCGTTTTTTCACAAAAAGCGAGGTTACGTTCACCACTCTTTTCCATTGAAGCTCGCTTCATAACTAGCTTCTGGGCATGCGCGGGTTGAAAAACGTTGTTTTAAACGACGTTTTTTGCTACACACGGTGACTTTTTGTGAAACAAAAAACGACGTTTTGAAAAACGACACATAAAATTGAAGCATGCTTCAATTTTTTTGGTCGTTTTTTACAAGACATAAAACTACGTTTTTCCCTACACACGGTCAATGAAATTTACGTTTTTAAAAACGTCGTTTTTTTTTCATCACATAAAGTGATCATGTGTGCCCGGCATTAGGGTTAGGCACATTCGACCAACGAAAACGAAAATAAAGCATTTATTTATGTTGTATCTTTTGGTTTTCGTATTCTGTGCGAAAATACCGGAAATTCCGACGAAAATGCTTTAAACAATTTTTAGATGCATCTTTTCACAGATTGGTGAATCTATGCCCAGCTTTACTTCTGAGACACTCTGACTTTCTAAGATGCTCTTTTATACCCAGTCATGTTAATGACCTGTTGCCAATTTACCTACTGCAATTCATTGCAACATGTTATTCTGGCTCTTCTTCAGTAGTACCACTTACTTTGCCAGCTTTTTGTTGCCCTGTTCCAACTTTTTTGAGGTGTGTTACTGCCATCAATTGTAAAATTACCTTTTTTTTTTCCTTGAAATTGTACATTTTCTCAGTTTAAACATTTGATATGTTTTTTATTGTAAATAAAATATGGGTTTATGAGATTTTCAAATCATTTCATTGTTTTTTTTTTATGTAGCTTTTATACAGCGTCCCAATTTTTGGGGACTTGAGGTTGTAGAAAGCTGAAATTCTGAAAAGAAAATAATTTGGATTAACCTTTGTCTTGCTGACCACACAATACATATAAAGAATGGCAACAATTTAAAAAAGGAATTGACTTATGCTTCACCGCTGGAAAACTTCCAAAGATAGGTGACCTATGTGTGTATCGATTTAATGTTGACCCTTAGTATTCAGCAAATATTTTGCCACTGTTGATTTTTTTATTTTACCAGATGTAGCAATAGGTAGCTTTTACATGCTATTTTACTTAAGCGGAACTGTGGGTGGCACGAGTTCTATTTATTTCACCGAATACCTGTAAGGCAATGTGCCTTCTGCCGTGAAAAGGGTAAGCTGCATATATTTCTGAATGCTAATCTTCATTCAAATATCCTGGTAGTGAAAAGGTCACGATGAATGATTAATGTATTATGTTGTAACCATATACCACAAGAAAAGCTTTTTGAGCTACTTACTTGCAGAATGACTACACCAAAAGAGTAAAAGTACTGTATTTCTTTTGTAAACAAAAAAATAATTGTACATATTGTATCAGCTTACTAACCATTAAATAACTGTCATTTACAAAATCCATTATTAAAAAATGTATATGAATGTATTTTTTAAGAGGCATTATGCTGTTCAGGAGAACGTGTTAAAAACAAACCAACATTATGTATTTAAAGAGCCAGTATTGGTTTGGAAATATTAGAGAATTCATTGCTGTGAATCATTCTAGAAAATATGACATTTTAATTCATAAATGTGCAATGGGATGTTGAACTCTTTATAAAGAGCTGTGGATGTTTTGGAATGCTGACGCTAAGCATTCCATTATCTTATTTTTATTTTGTTTTTATGATTGCAGATCAGCAGCATTGTGGCTTAAGCCTCGTACACACGCTCGGTTTACTCGGCAAGAACCAGCAAGTTAACTGCTGGCAGAGCTTTCTTGCAGAGTATACTAAGCGTGTGTACGAGGCTTTCAGGTTTCTCATCAAGAAAACTGCCTAAAATCTCGAAGAGAAAAATAGAGAACCTGCTCTCTACATTCTCGTTGTGATTCTCGGCAGAGTTTTTCTGCCGAGAAACCCGAGAGTGTGTATACTTACCTGTGGCCGTGGAAACCCACGCATGCTCAAAATGACTTTGACGAATGCGCGGTAGCTTCCTAGGCATAGTTAGGGTGCAACAAGATGGCGGCGACGGCATCAAATGTGACGAGTGCATGCTCGTCGTACTCGATGTCACCGCGTTCTTGCCTTCCAAAAGAACCATGGTTCTTTTGAAAGGAGTGTCTGTACACTCAGGCGGCAAGAGATTCTTGCCAAGAATCTTGTCAGGGAAAACAACGTTTTTTTCCTGACGAGATTCTGGCCCATGTGTACAGGGCTTTGGTGGTTGCAACTCTTTTTATGCAGCTCTTGGGTCCTGGATTTTAAATTGGTTGTAACTTTGTATAGGCAGACTACGGTTCTCTTCTTGTGTTATATATGTTGTGGCAACCAGGGGGGTTGTTTAACTCAAATGTAATGGTCATCAGTGAGTCCAGTCCATGCCAGATATGCCTTTTATTATTCTGTCCACTTTTATTAAACACAAAGGAAAAAGTTCATATCAGTCAGTATCTCTTGCAGGAGTTTTCCTCCATAAACACAAAATACAACAATGTTCAGCCCTTCTTGCTCTCTTTAACAGCACCATTGCTCAGGCCTCATGCCTCAGTCTTTCTGACCATCTAACACAACATCCCAGTGCTTGTGCACAAATGTTGTACTTCTGTCAGCTCTCTGTCTCTTTCTTGCAGCACCCTGCTGCTCTGTCTCTCAGGCTCCAGCCTCTCTCCTGTCCCAGACAGCACCGTGCAGACAGGCATACCTCTCTGACTGCTTCCTTGCAACCACACATATGCCGCGTACACACGGTCAGTATTTCGGACAACAAATGTTCGATGGGAGCTTGTTGTCGGAAATTCTGACCGTGTGTAGGCTCCATCGGACATTTTCTGTTGGAATTTCCCACAACAAAAATTTGAGAGCTGGTTCTCAAATTTTCCAAAACAAAACTTGCTGTCAAAAATTCCGAGCTTGTGCAAAAAAATTCCATGCATGCTCCAAATCAAGCAGAAGAGCCGCACTGGCTATTGAACTTAATTTTTTGTGGCTCGTCGTACATGTTGTACGTCACCGCGTTCTTGATGTTTGCAATTTCCGACAACATTTGTGTGACCGTGTGTATGCAAGACAAGTTTGAGTCAACATCCGTCGAAAAAAATCCACGATCTTGTTGTCGGAATGTCCGATCGTCTGTACGCGGCAATAGACTTTTAGGGAGGGTGCAGCCCAGACCCATAGTTCTGATTACTCTAAGAACTCAGCACACATCTGCACCATCAGTGTGCCAGTTCTCTGCAAAACCTGTTCCTGGCTGCCTTTTCACACTCACAGTGAACCTCACTGTCACAATTTCTACTTATTTTAGGAGTCTGCCATTTTCTAAATGTAATTATCTATTTGTATATTGTTGTATAACATAGTTACATAGCTGGTACAGTACATTTGAATAAAGACACCAGCCCATCCAGTTCAACCTGTGTGGGTGTGGGTGTGTCTGTGTGATTATATCAATACAATTTCCTATATCCCTATACAGTAATTCAAAAAAGTGAGTACACCCCTCACATTTTTGTAAATATTTTATTATATGTTTTCATGTGACAACACTGAAGAAATTACACTTTATTACAATGTAAAGTAGTGAGTGTACAGCTTGTATAACAGTGGAAATTTGCTGCCCCCTCAAAATAACTCACACAGCCATTAATGTCCTAAACAGCTTGAAACAAAAGTGAGTACACCAATAAGTGAAAATGTCCAAATTGGGCCCAATTAGCCATTTCCCCTCCCCAGTGTCATGTGACTATTTAGTGTGTTGCGTCAGGTGTGAACGGGGAGCAGGTGTGTTAAATTTGGTGTATCACTCTCACTCTCTCATACTGGTCACTGGAAGTTCAACATGACATCTCATGGCAAGGAACTCAGAGGATCTGAAAAAAAGAATTGTTGTTCTACATAAAGATGGCTGCATGGTGGCCAAGACCATACAGGACAGGACAGGTTCCAGTCAGAACAGGCCATGGTCGACCAAAGAAGTTGAGTGCATGTGCTCAGCGTAATATTCAGAGGTAGTCTTTGAGAAGGTGTATGAGTGCTGCCAGCATTGCTGCAAAGGTTGTAGGGGTGGAGGGTCAGCCTGCCAATGCTCAGACATAGGCTGCACACTGCGTCAAAATTGGTCTGCATGGCTGTCAGCCCAGAAGGAAGACTCCTCTAAAGATGATGCACAAGAAAGTCTGCAAACAGTTTGCTGAAGACAAGCAGACTAAGGACATGGGTTACTGGAACCATGTCCTGTGGTCTGATGAGACCAAGATAAACTTGTTTAGCTCAGATGGTGTCAAGCATGTGTGGTGGCAACCAGGTGAGGAGTACATAGACAAGTCAAGTGCCAACAGTCAAGCATGGTAATGAGAGTGTCATGAGGCTGCATGAGTGCTGTCAGCACTGGGGAACTACATGAATGGCAACATGTACTGTAACATATTGAAGCAGAGCATGATCCTCTACCTCCGGAGGCTGGGCCGCAGGGCAGTATTCCAACATGGTAATGACCCCAAACATACCTCCAAAATGACCACTGTCTTGCTAAAGAAGCTGAGGGTAAAGGTGATGGACTGGCCAAGCATGACTCCAGAACTAAACCCTATTGAGCATCTGTGGGGTACCTTCAAACGGAATGTGGAGGAGCGCAAGGTCTTTAACATTCACCAGCTTTGTGATGTCATCATGGAGGAGTGGAAGACGACTCCAGTGGCATTTATGGCTGTGTGTTGAGTTATTTTGAGGGGACAGCCAATTTACACCCTTATACAAGCTTTACACTCAATACTTTCATTGTAGCAAAGTGTCATTTTAGTGTTGTCATATGAAAAAATATAATAAAATATTTACACAAATGTGAGGGGTGCACTCACTTTTGTGAGATACTGTATACTGCATCCAATAAGAGTTTTTTGAAATGATCAATACTCCCTGCAGACTCCACCAACTGTGGAAGGGAGTTCCATACCCTTATTGCTCTGACAACAAAGAACCCCTTACACAGTTTAAAATAAACTGCTTTTTGTATAACTTGGGTGGCCACGAGTTATCGTAAGCAACCTTAGACTGAATAGTTTTCTCCATATACTAGAATATGAGATATGTGTACATATACAGTGGGGATCGAAAGTTTGGGCATCCCAGGTAAAAATTTGTATTAATGTGCATAACGAAGACAAGGAAAGATGGAAAAAATTCAAAAAGGCATCAAATTACAGATTAGACATTCTTATAATATGTCAAAAAAGTTATATTTTATTTCCATCATTTACACTTTCAAAATTACAGAAAACAAAAAAATGGCGTCTGCAAAACTTTGGGCACCCTGCAGAATTTATAGCATGCACTGCCCCCTTTGCAAAGCTGAGACCTGCCAGTGTCATGGATTGTTCTCAATCAAGGTTTTAAATGCCCAGACTCATCTGACCTTGCCCCAATGATCAGCACAAGGGTTCTTCTAAGCAGTTGTCTAGAAAACTGAAACTGAAAAAAGTTGACGCTCACAAAGCTGGAGACAAAGCTGGAGAAGGCTATAAGAAGATAGCAAAGCTTTTTCAGATGTCAATATCCTCTGTTCGGAATGTAATTAAGAAATGGCAGTCATCAGGAACAGTGGAAGTTAATGCAAGGATTGTGAGAAAAGCAATTTAAAACCCACGTTTGACTGCATGATCCCTCCAGAAAGATCTGGCAGACACTGGAGTTGTGGTACACTATTCCACTATAAGGAGATACTTTAAATATGGTCTTCATGGAAGAGTCATCAGAAGAAAACCTCTTCTACATCCTCACCACAAAAATCAGCGTTTGAACTTTGCATATAGACAAGTCTGATGCGTTTTGGAAACAAGTTCTGTGGACCGATGAGGTTAAAATATAACTTTTTGGCCGGAATGAGCAAAGGTACGTTTGGAGAAAAAAAGGGCACAGAATTTAATGAAAAGAACCTCTGTCCAACTGTTAAGCATGGGGGTAGATCAATCATGCTTTGGGGTTGTATTGCAGCCAGTGGCACAGGGAACATTTTGCTAGTAGAAGGAAAATTTGATTGAATAAAATTTCAGCAAATTTTGGATGGTAACTTGATGCCATCTGTGAAAAAGCTGAAGTTAAAGAGAGGATGGCTTCTACAAATGGATAATGATCCTAAGCACACCTCAAAATCCACGGAGGATTACATCAAGAGGCGAAAACTGAAGGTTTTGCCATGGCCTTCACAATCTCCTGACCTCAACATAATTGAAAATCTATGGATAGACCTTAAAAGAGCAGTGCGTGACAGACAGCCCAGAAATCTCAAAGAACTGGAATACTTTTGTAAGGAAGAATGGGCAAAGATGCCTCAAACAAGAATTGAAAGACTCTTGGCTGTCTACAAAAAGCGTTTACAAGCTGTGATACTTGCCAAAGGGGGCAGTACAATATATTAACTCTGCAGGGTGCCCAAACTTTTGCAGACGCCATTTCTTTGTTTTCTATCATTTTGAAAGTGTAAATGATGGAAATAAAATCTAACTTTTTTTGACATATAACAATTTTAATTGATGCATTTTGGAGATTTTTCCATCTTTCCTTGGCTTCGTTATGCACATTAATACAAATTTTTACCTGGGGTGCCCAAACTTTCAATCCCCACTTTCAATCCCCACTGTAAGTGCCTCTTCTCCAGGGAGAATACGTTTAGTGATTGTAGTTGTTTCTCATAACTGAGGTTCTCAAGTCCCCATATAAGCTTTGATGTCTCTTGAATTTCTCCAGTTACAGCACATCCTTCCTGAGAACTGGTTACTAGAATTGGGTGGCATACTCAAGATGTGACTGGATCAGAGTTTTGTAAATTGGTAGAACATATTGTGGCATAACTAAACAAATAAAAATAGGCATGGATTGAGTTCCCCCCAGGGACACCATTCCACATTTATATGGGCAAGGGTTTTAAGTTTTACACTCTTAAAATAACATCCAGAGTAGACATATTCATAACTGTAAGCCAAATAAACAATATGTGCTCAAGGTGAAACAATCTCTAAGCAATTGTGATACACAAAAAAACTGAAAGAACTAGCAACTAGAGGATATTGTGACATATTTGGGTGATGGTTTATTGTGAGACTGGGAACTGAGAATGCTTGGACACTGCCATGGCTATTAGAGCTGTAGCAGAGCAGGAGAGCAATGGCAGAAAAAAGCAAGGGGAAAAAAAAAGCAAGGGAAGAGGCGCCTCTGGGTGTAATAGTTTAAAACAATTTTAATTATAAAACATAGGTAATGTCACTCACATTTTAGAAGTGAGAGGTAGGCATGTAGAAAATGGCAATATCAGATATACCATGCAGAGCTGACAAAGTTAAGAAGCAGGACACACAAATTGCAAACCATGAGTTAAGGACATAGTAATAGGTAAAAAGTCAGATACATAGATTCCAAGCATTAATAAATTGCAAACACACATAAAGTGATTTTAAAGGCTAGTTTTTTTTAAAATACCAAACATGCCTATAGTTATCTGCTCTATGCAAGGGTTTTGCGGCCCCAATCCTCCTTTTCTGGGGTCCCCCGGTGGTGCTTCTGGCTCTTCCAACTCATTGAGTGACCCCACAGAGACCCCGTATTCCATGGTAGCACTCGTGCAGGTGTGCTCCCGAGTTCTGCTCCTGCATGCATTGACACAGGCAGCAGGACATGGCCCCGCCCCTGGCTCCCGTGTCCATGTCCAATGAAGACCTGGGAAAGTGACATGAGATGCTGTGTTCGATCTCGACTCTGAAACCATCAGGCGCAGATAAGAAAAAGGGGGCTCTTGGGGCAGCTGCACCACAGAAGGTTTTTCACCTTAATGCATAGAATGCATTAAGGTGAAAAACCCTGAGGGTTTACAATTCTTTTAAATAGTAATAGATTGACTGGTAAAATGACACAGGTGGGAATGTGCAATAGCTACTGTATGATGGACTGAAGATAATTAAGAATAAGGGGGAACAAGGAGATGAGTGCAATAAAGATGGTAGCTTACACTACCTATCTCATTAAAGTTAATCTTAAGAAGCTAGGATGGTCGAAAAAAGGATTTGCATATAATTTCAGCTATTCTCACTAAAGTAATATCACACAAATCTCATACAAAACATATGTTCATTGAGCTTGAGGTAAATATCACTTGACAGAGTTAGGAGATCTGGTAAAAGGCTACAAACCACATCCCCTAAAGTTGGGCTTTAGTATTTCTCTATTCATCTGTAAAATAAATGTCAATCACCTGGAACAGAGATTGCTGTAAAAATGCAGTGATAAAAGGCATGTGGTCATTAAATTCAAATTTGTTTTACATCAACATATTGGCACTACCCTTTTTCCACATGCATGTCTTGTTCTTTCCAGTAACCAACTTGCTGGTTACTCATACACGATTACTAAAAGTTGCTTTCTCTTTTAGATGATGTCAGCCTATCACTTTAGGCCTTCTCTGCAATCATTGGGTAACAAGACCCTTAGCTTCTCCCATTTCTTCATAGTAGGATTGGCATCTATATAATGGAAGTGATTGGGTATAGTGGTTGTTTGAAGAAAGTATGACAGGTGAATAAATGGAGCTGGGTTAGAATAGAACATATACCATATCTGTACCTAATTAAGCAATGTGCTGTATGGCCGTGTTTATGATGTATTTTGATTAGAAAACTTTGAATAATTTTTCTAATTTTTTTTCTAAAAGGAATTGAATCTGCTTTTATTATGCATTAAAAAAATACTTCTAAAGCTGAAATCAGGACTAGCACTATCCATACTGCAACTTATTATGTCAGAACCAGTATCTGAAAGTGAACGATATTTAAGGGCAAACCATCTAATCCTAATGCTATACAATGTCAAAGCTGAACTTGCTCTGGCTGGCGTTGCAAACACACAATTAGATTAACAGAACTCACATTCCTAAGTATTGTGGTCCGGTCTGAAACCGTGCAGTCAAGTTTAATTTATAGATGTTCTTTGTCCTGAATGACTTACTGTAAAATTTAAAAGGCTTTGTACATTAATGGTTACCAAAAGGACACTTGTTGCTTTTCAGAAATGCAGAACAGCTTGGTTGTTTCACACAATGGAATAAATCAATTAAAAATACATGGTATTTGTTTGGAAGCTGCAAAGCTCTTATATGTTTTTGTTAAGAAGCTAAATTGATTTTATTTAGCTGCATTAATTGAGCAGATTACTTTAAGAATAGCGTTCACTTTATTTAAAAATGCATTATAAAGCATAATGTCCCCTCAAAGTGCTATAATACATATTTACTGATCATTTAGTTTTGTCTAAATTAAATTTGAAGAGAACATAAATATTTACTAAGTAAATCCCTAAGTTGATGACAAATAAACTATTCTTTTAAACCAATAAAAGAAACATGCATTTGTGAAAATGATTTCAGAACAGAAGACTCTCATTGATTTTATAAACACAATTGTTAGGTATTTTATTAAAGTAGGATAGCAACTACGTTTGATAGGCAAGGCCCGTGCTTCTACAATAAAATCATTACAGCTCTGTTAACCTTGCTGCTGCATTAGCTCCCTCAGTGTTAGCACTAGAGGTGAGCTTGGGGTTGTCCAGGTACCTGTCTGAACGTCAGATTCTAGTATGTTTGGCAGTGGCAAAAATCATATATAGTAGTTTTATTTCTACTGATAACATCTATGACAGCTTCCTACCTATCCATAGTCGCTAAGAAAGCAGTGGTTGCCAGAACCTGTTGTTTCCTTAGTTACCAGTGACATGACCCCAGGGCTGGGGAGAGGATGACATAATTGACTAAACATAACCAAATTGACCAAATGAAAATTATGTTGTTCTTTCCAAAAATCCATTCACTTATATGACAAATCTGTCACCGTCACCTTCTCTATTTAGGGCAAAATGAGTGTGTTTGCAAAGGGGCTCTTCCGCTAAAACACTGATATTCATCTTGCCGGCATTTCCATTGCAGGGGTGATATCACTCCTTCTCTTTGTCATGTGGATGAGTTCAGAACTAGCAATTAGCTACTATACCTGTGCTCTTTCACATGGGAGGAGGTCACATGCTACCCCATACCCAGAATCATCAGACGTTTTAGCATGTTGCACTGGAGCAACACTGGCAAGTTGTTACCAGTAAGTAAAGGAGGCCTTTTTGCCAATTCACGTTAAAAGGGAGATGTGACAGTATGTTTTTTCCCCCGTGGGATTTTCATCTTTATTAGTTTTATCATGAGAATACAAATAGTAAGCACATAATGCAAGTGTTGCAGAAAACACTTTTTTCCATCACATACATGTCAAGTAGTGTGTAGTGGCTTACAATATGACATTAAGGTAAAGAAAATAATGCAGTTAGTGAGCATCATTGGTACAGTAAGTTGAACAGAAAACAAGCGACAGTGTATTTTTACCTAACATGTTATATGTGTTTTATTGTCAGATCTACTACAATTTTGTACAGGCTACAGGGAGAATAAACAGTTTGAAGTAAACTGGTAGTAAATATACATACAATATGATATTTACATTTTTCGAAAACATGCCAAATTCAAATATAATATGCTGCATCTGCTATTTTTTTTTTTACAGAATATGTTATCAGGTAATTTTTGGTGCTGTATGGATTAAAAGTAGTCACATTTGAACTCAGTAGGACACATTTTCAAAGCTTGTAGGGCACACAGACACAAATCCTCTTACTTTTTTAACTGGATTTTTTTTTCTTTTTTGCCATGGCCTGCTTTGAAAATGTACTTAGCTCAGCAAAAGCATGCTTGAAAACTCAGGCAGATATTTTTAAGATGTAAGTATGCAGCGTATACCTCGGATTGCTGATGTGGTTTAGGATTTAAAACTTGTATTCCAGTAGCTTGATGCTTTTGTTTATAATGTGTTTTGACTGGTATAATTCATTTTAAATATTGAAAACTGAAGATGCAAAAATGGGGGACAGAAATGCACTCTAACTAGAAAGTAATTAAGAATGTAGGATCTTTAACCACTTAAGACCCGGACCAAAATGCAGGTAAAGGACCTTGCCCCTTTTTGCGATTCGGCACTGCGTCGCTTTAACTGACAATTGCGCGGTCGTGCGACGTGGCTCCCAAACAAAATTGGCGTCCTTTTTTCCCCACAAATAGAGCTTTCTTTTGGTGTTATTTGATCACCTCTGCGGTTTTTATTTTTTGCGCTATAAACAAAAATAGAGCGACAATTTAAAAAAAAATGCAATATTTTTTACTTTTTGCTATAATAAAAATCCCCCAAAAATATATAAAAAAACATTTTTTTTCCTCAGTTTAGGCCGATACGTATTCTTCTACGTATTTTTGGTAAAAAAAATCGCAATCGGTTGGTTTTCGCTAAATTTATAGCGTTTACAAAATAAGGAATAGTTTTATTGCATTTTTATTAATTATTTTTTTTTACTACTAATAGCGGCGATCAGCGATTTTTTTCGTGACTGCGACAATATGGCGGACACTTCGGACAATTTTGACACATTTTTGGGACAATTGTCATTTTCACAGTAAAAAATGCATTTAAATTTGCATTGTTTACTGTGGAAATGACAGTTGCAGTTTGGGAGTTAACCACAGGTGGCGCTGTAGGGGATGTGTGCCTATGTGGTTTGTTTACTACTGTAGGGGGGTGTGGCTGTAGGTGTGACGTCATCGATCGCGTCCCCCTATTACAGGGATGACGCGATCGATGCTACAGCCACAGAGAAGCACGGGGAAGCCGTGTGTACACACGGCTCTCCCCGTTCTTCCGCTCCAGGGACCCGCCCGCGACCCACGGCTGGGTACTAAAATCAACGTATATATACGTTGATGTGCCCAGCCGTGCCATTCTGCCGACGTAAATGTGCAGTAGGCGGTCCTTAAGTGGTTAACTTAAAATCGTATGCCCCCTATGGCCACACAATTGAATGAGATTTAAAAAGTTTAATTAATGACTTTAAATAACATTTTAGATGCATGGTATTTTTAATTTAGTATTATATAGTTATTTTATATTTATATTTGTATTAAGTTTGCATTCATATATGTATTTGATGTTGAAGAATGGAAGCTATCCCTTTTCTGTAGGTTTGGCAGTAAATAACCGAATGAATATTAACTTCTGGTTAATTGCGTAAAATAGTGAATACATACATTTTATATATATATATATATATATATATATATATATATATATATATATATATATATATATATATATATATATATAGCACTTGATTGCAGTTGTTGATACCAAGGGTGGCACAACCAGTTATTAGGTTTTGGGGGCAATTACTTTTTCACATAAAGCCAGGCAGGTTTGGACAACTATTTTGCCTTAATAAATGAAACCATCATTTAAAAACTGCATTTTGTATTTACTCTGGTTATCGTTGTGTAATAATAGCATTTACATTTGTGTGATGATCTGAGTAATTCAAGTGTGATAAATAAATAAAAAAAATCTGAAAAGGGGACAAATACTTTTTCACACAATTTATATATATATATATATATATATATATATATATATATATATATGTGTGTGTGTGTGTGCATGTATCAGGCAGTGGGTGCACTCAATCTGACTTACAGCAGGAGGACGTTTTAATGCAACTTAAACAATGTCACTGTTTTGGTAAACCACAGTTCACCTTTCTCAAGACTCTTGCTGCTGTAAGTCCTGTTGAGTGCACATACTGCCTTCTGCATATTCTACATACTTTTTTACATGGTATGCACAAAGGCAATTACCCCTACTAGTACGTGCTGTGGCTCATCTCTATTCAGATATTATTCAAATAAACTTAGTGAAAAGTCCTCTTTAAATCTTGTTCACACTAGTGTGCCTATAAATGCATATTGTGTTTTTAATGCGCTTTTAATGTGTTGCATTAAACTTTAATGCAACACATATGCATTTTAGAAATACGTTTTACATGCTTTTTCATCCATGGTCACCTGAGAAATATTGACACGTGACTCAAAAAACGCTTTTGATGCACTCACATTCTTTTTAAAAGGAGGTGCAATTTTGGTATACTTTTAAAACAAGCCACCAAAGATGCAGCATGCAGTACTTTTGAAAATGTAGCGCACCTGCAGAGGACTTAAAGGGGCTAATTTTTCATGTTGCACTGAAAAGGTGATTTGTAGCACAGCAAAAGCACACTAATGTGAACAGGGCCTTAATGTGTAACTTCTAATCCATAAATGTATATTACTTAATTTCTAATAACATAAAAACATACAATAAAATGTAATGTTTAAATACATTTCAGGAAAAAAAACAAAAATCCATAATTAAAAAAAAAAAGACTTTTACTGATTACTGGTTACCCAGTAGCTAACACAGATATGACATTCAAACAGTCTCTTCCTCACTATCACAAAAAAAAACCTGTACAAACATCTAATTATGGACACTAAGCTTTATAAAAGATCCTTGATATAATTTACCCAGTCTGTGAGCAAATAAAGCACTTTAAAATGCCAATTGGTAGAAAATCATATTAAATTGTACTAAACAGACAATGTTCTAAGATGTGTTCACCATCTGGTCAATCAACGATTCTAATTTAAACTATTTATGATTGCCAACTTCTAATGAGAGGGACAAATATAATACAGTTAACATCTGTTTCTACATTAGCCAAGTAAGGTTGGCCTGTGCTGTTCTATACAATCAACATATTTGAATTCCACAGTTGTTGAGTAAAATTCATTTCAGATGACATCAAAAAGGGCAGCAAGGCCCTGGAACAGTTCAGATAAATTGAGTCCACCTGCACCAGGCAATCATCTAAATGATGGGATGACTGTCTGAATGCAAAGAAAAATGTCTGAACCAGAGAAAACGAGCTCCGAGAAATTATCTGTTCAATTACCAGGGAGGGAATGATAAACTCAAGAAGAATAACACTGATAAGAATGTACTTGTAAATGTTCATTGAACAGGCAAAAAAAATTGACTATAATTTCAATGGAAAAGGACTGATGAAAATTGGCACAAAGTTTTGAGCCAAGTCAAAATAACTGAAACTACCCAAATGCAGCATTTGATTTCTGTATTTTTTTTTTGTGAGATGTCGAATACAGTTCTGCCCCATGTAAACTATAATGGACTGGAGAAGAAAGGTATTAAACGCAGAGTTGAGTTTGGGGGCTCTTTTCTTGAAACCACCTAACAAGATGAAGATTTCCCTAACTTTGAAAAGATTTTCTCTTACTTCCTGTTGTGTCTCCACAAATCTCGTAATATCAAATATATAGCATAAAATAAACTGGAAAATCCAATCTAAAGCAAAAAAAGGGGTTATCTTTACAAATACTTTGAAGTTATACTCCAAACTTAAAAGCATAAAATTATAAAGCAAATAATAATCTGCTGTGGCTACATCTGTGAGACAGGACTTCAATATTTAATCTGGTTTGGCGTTATTCTCTGAGTATTTGGGACGACTCCAAGGACTCCGGGGGACTACTGTCCCAACAACTCCCCATATTGCCCTTTCTGCATAACCCAGCCTTCTCATCTGGCTTTAAATCACCCGTGGCCTTCAGACATAGAACCGCTCAGAAATTGACCCGCTTTCATGCTTTGATGACCACCAGTGGAATGAAATCCTTCAAATCTCTCAACAACTACCTCCATCTGAACTGTTTCGATACCTCCAGGTAAAACATTATATCTCCTCAAATTCTCTGTATGTTCGGTCTTGGGAGAGGGATTTGGAGATACGCCTGGAATCCTAGGAGTGGAACGAAATTTGGCATATCGCGGAATCCAGTTCTAGACAGGCCGCTGCATTCAAGACCAACTATAAAAACAAAAGCAAAGCCGCGCCAATAGGAGGTATATACCAAACACTGTATAAATAATTGGGCAAAAAAAATGTGAACCATGCAACATATATCAACAAGTTTAGATGTGAGCCCAATGATGTCTCCTTCATATGTTTGCACATACATAAATGTCCGTCCCTCACACCACAAGGAAAAACAATTTTGTGACTGAAAGTGATCCCTTCACCAACTATGTAATGGCTGCTTACCAGAGGCAAGCTGGGTTAAAGCAGTTGGCTACAGCCCAGCCACGGCCCTGGCTACCAGAGGCTCCAGTGGATTCTCACGAGTCTCACGATTCTCAGGAGTCAGTCTAGCAGTCGATTAGTATAACGCAGCTCACAGTCCGGGCGTGAAAGTAATGGAAAAGTATACCATAGTGTAATAATGTTTTAAATTTATTCATAAAAGCAAGTAAGTACTCACATATAAAACATGTAAATCTGCATGTACAAGCCGGCCGGCAAACGGAGCGATACCTTCCCCCTACGTGGTGACGTCACTGCGTGTCCCCCAGACGCGTTTCGTCATTAACAGACGTTTTCAATGGGATCAAGACCAACTAGTAGGTTCTTTTCCGGTGGCATTTAGTGCCAGATGGATTACCCAGAGCATTCCCATCTGACCCCTCTTGCTTTTGTGGCTGTCCAGACATGGGGTCATAGTTTCCTATCTGGTGGTCATTCCAGGTCGTACTTGCATTCTGGACTCAAGTCTATGACATTTTATATACTCTTCTGCAAAAAAACAAAACCTACGCTACCACAAAAAGCCCTTCTTAACTTAAAATCAGCAAATATCACTCAGAAATAACATGCTTTGATGGTCCTTGTTTTCATAGCCGTGAAGCAGACAATTGCGAAGGCATGATTATCCAATACGATCCCTATAGCTGAAGCTAAAGCTTGTATGCAATGGGTTTTGGTCAATGAGAAGCTTACAACCAAATTACATGGTCTAATCACTGTCAACTTAAACGTTGATTCATTGGTTCGACCTAGACAAGGACTCTACGTCCTCTCACACCCTTCCCCCCTCCTTTCACTGCTGTCTCACAGAGATCCTTGTACCACAAAACACGTGTCACATACTATTTCCATAAATGATTTTACACAGTGCATACAACTGTGTGTCTGATTTAGCTTTAAATCCCATGTACTACTAGTAAAAAATTGTATTAGAATTATATTAAGATGGAAAAGAATAGAGGAAGTAAGCACTTTGCTGTGTTTTTCCACTGACTTTCAAACACATCCATTCTTCCTATACATTTGATGTATTTCTATAAATGTATGTGCAATCCATATGCAATTAACGTATATACTTGCGTATAGGCCGTCCCGAATATAAGCCGAGGCACCTAATTTTACCACAAAAAAATGGGAAAACGTATTGACTCGAATACTGTATAAGCCTAGGGTGTCCATCTGCATGCCTCACTGTGCCTCACTTTGCCTCACTGTGTCCATGTGCATGCCTCACTGTGTCTATGCCTCACTGTGTCCACACCTAACTGTGTCCATGCCTCACTGTGCCCATGCCTCACTGTGCCCATGCCTCACTGTACCCAAGCCTCACTGTGTCTGTGACTAGACTGACATTTAACATGGGAGTCTATGGAAGGGGTGCCCGGCTTTGAAAAAATCGGTGCTCCCCAGCCATAGGTCTCCCAGTCAACAAACTTTGTACACTTGTAGAGGAAAAATGGGGCTACATGTGTGCCAAGTTCCGGTTCCAGGTTGTAACAGGTGCTCCGCGCGCCTGTTACTTCCTATAGTGACAGGCGCTTTCAGCGCCGTAGTGCGTTCCATGCTGGAACGCATACGCGCTTGCGTCATCGCCCGGCGCCACATGTGTTCCAGCTTGGAACGCGGAAGTGCGCCGCTATCCATGGCGGTTATTTGGATTGCTGCATTAATAAAATTGAAAGAATCCGGGTAAGCATTGAGCAAAATGGAATCTGCATTAATCCCGCTCGGAATCCCAACCCTGATACCATTATATACCAGCCTCAAGCACAGAAATTCACCTTAAAACCCATCTCCATCGCTGCCACTAAAAATATCATTGGGACTCTGCGCAACAGCACAGCACACAATGACATTATTCCCACTAAACTGCTGAAAGAAAGTGCCGATATAAGCACCAGCTATCACGCAGCTTATAAACCAATCATTCAAGGAAGGCATGGTGCCCTCCTTGTTGAAACAAGGTACCATAAAACCGATCCTGAAAAAACTCACCCTTGACCCGAAAGACCCAAACAATAGGAGACCCATAACGGGTCTAAATGTTTTCTCCAAAATAATGGAGAAAGAAGTTGTACAACAGCATTTAGAAACCCAAAAATTACTTGATACGTTTCAATCAGGCTTCCGGCCAGGGCACGGAACTGAAACGGCTCTGGTAAAAATATGGGATGATGTCCTAGAGGCAGCAGATGAAGGAAAATCTTCTCTCCTGATCCTGTTGGACCTAAGTGCGGCCTTTGACACGGTAGACCACGGACTACTACTCGCTAGGCTAGCTGAAGTGGCCAAAGTCACAGAAAAGCATCTGCCCTGGTTCTCTTCCTTCTTGGAAAACAGATCACAAACAGTGAAATTGGGATCTTTCACGTCAGAAATGCATACGGTATCATGCGGAGTCCTGTTCAATATCTATCTCCGTCCTCTCTTTGACATCATCAGCAACCAGAAACTACTTTACCATTCCTACGCAGACGACACACAACTGTATCTCCGCTTTAGCAACAGAAAGGATCATTCTATGGGATTAGAGAGATCCCTCACTCTTATAGATAACTGGATGACATCCAGTTATCTAAAACTCAATGGTTCGAAAACAGAGCTTCTCCTGTTTCACGCAAACAGGAAAAGTCTCCCCACCTCAACTTGGACCCCACTGCCCATCCTGGGAAAAATTATCGCCCCGAGCACCAAAGTCAAAAGTCTAGGAGTCATTTTTGACTCCCACATGACAATAGGTGCACAAATAGGGGCGGTAGTCAGCGGATCACACCATCTGCTGCGCCAGTTATGCCGACTCACCCCCTTCATCCCTAAAGAGGACATTGCAGTCGTGGTGGGTACAATCGTCAAATCCAGACTCGACTATGCAAATGCCCTCTATTTAGGACTTCCCAAATACCAAATCACTCGTCTGCAAGTCGTTCAAAATACGGCTGCACGATTAGTGACTGGTAAAAAAAAAGTGGGAGTCCATCTCCCTTTCGATAAGATCCCTTCACTGGCTACCAGTGAAAGACAGAATCACTTTTAAGGCACTCTGCCTTACACACAAGTGTATTCAAGGAAACGCTCCCCAATATCTATGCGAAAAAATAAAAGCCCACAACCCCAATCGCACTCTGCGATCCACAAATCAAAACCTACTGTACATCCCAAAGGCAAGATACAAATCCAAAGGAGATCGGAGATTTGCTGTCCAAGGACCGCGACTGTGAAATGCACTACCAACCACCATCCGTCTGGAGTCGGACCACTTGGCCTTTAGGAGAATGATTAAAACCCATCTCTTCTGAAGGCAGAGCCTTCCTTTATCCAAGGAATGGAAATAGCGCCCAGAGGCGATTCAGTTTGCAAGTGTTGAGCTCTATAAGTTTTTCACTCACTCACTCACCCACTCACTACAGCTGCCCACTTGCCTATGAAGGCATTTTTTTTAAACAAGAACTTTGTTCTATTATTGTCAGCCGTTCCAGCCACGCTACAATAAAGGGAACATTATGACCAGCTAGCAACAGACCCTCACTGCGTCCAGGCTGCCTTCGCTCCCCATGCTGCAACACTGCTCCAGGCAACAACTACTACTTTGGTGCTAATGCACTTACTGCAACAGAGCATTGCTGGGCACAACCTTGAGGCCTTTGCTGAACACCCTACACCATGGATCCTATATCTCCTGCATAGAAGCCTACAAACGGATAAGTAGTCATTGTATCACTTGTAGTCCTATAAGAAGATCTACTGCTAGTGTTCCATCTAATACAATTGTGTTACTAAATATGCCGTGTGGATAATAACATACTATTTGGGAGATACTGCTGTGCTAAGGACTTGCTGCTAAGGAGTACCTTAAAGGGTCAGCTACCCTCAAATTACTAGAACAATATTTACCTCATATATGCAACTATAATTACCTGAGCTATATTGCCTCTCATATGCAACTACTATTACGTCTGCAATATTTACCTCATGTATGTAACTATAATTACCTGAGCTATATTGACTCTCATATGCAACTACTATTACTTTAACTATATTGCCTCGCATACGCAAGTACTAGTTGTTACTACAGCTCCTATTTACTATGAGCTTGACATAAGTACTAATCCCTTATAGGCCTTGTCCTAATTGTTTGAACATGTTCGCTTTAAATGTTCTATGCTAGGGGTTGATGCTATTTTATAGCATCTCGCTTAGTGGCATAATACATCCCTATATGCTCAAAGTGATATGATGTAGAGAACCCCCAAACTCCTGTTTGAGTGGAGTGACGCCTGGGGTCCCTTACTGATAATCACTTGCATATATAGGTGTATTGCAATATTGACCTTAAAGTATATTATAATTTTAAACGCTAAGCTCTGGTCGCATGTTGTAATGCGTCCATCCTTAGTAGCTCAACGCCATTCTTTATATGACAGAGAGATGATGTAGAGATCCCCCCCAACTCCAGTTGCGAGGAGTGACGCCTCGGGCCAATACTGAGTTATCACATAGAGAAGTGCATTAAAATCCTTGCTAACCGCAGTTGTGGTTCACTCCGTTCACCAGTAATGTTACACGACCAGCCAGTACCAAGTTCCCAAATTAACCAGAGAAATTACTGTTTAACATGGGAGTCTATTGAAGGAGTGCCCGGCTTTGAAAAATTGGTGCTCCCCGGCCGTAGGTCCCCCCAGACAACAAACTTTTCACACTTGTAGAGGAAGAGCGGGGCTACATGTGTGCCAGCTGGTACCGGGTCCCCAAAGCGCAAAAAGGTGATTTGAATATAAGCCGTGGGGGAGGGCATTTTCAGCACAAAAAAATGTGCTGAAAAACTTGGTTTATACTTGAGTATATACTGTAATTGTGATTCAGAATGTGAATTAAGTTTGGTTTCCAGAATGTAGCATATTTTCCTACTTTATTCATATATTTTTGGAAGCACCATAACATTTTATAATATTTACACATAATTTAAGTACATTTTTAATGCTGGATCTGGATTTTGTTTAGTGTACATTAACAGAAAGTTTCTGCAAGGTTTGTGCCCACTTTTGTTTCTAAATTATTTGGCACTTCCTATCGTGTCCTGAAATTGAGTGGAAATCTCTCCAAAGGGTTGGGGCAATGCCCTCAGCAGAGCAGATGTCCCCACTGGAAGATTCCGCCTAAAGTCTTGTTATGGTGACAACCATAGAATTTTGGATTTTTCATAACTTTTTGTCCCAGTAAAATTGGTCTTTAGGACAAAGGTTCAATGTCTCCAACAGGGACACAGAAAGCAAACTCAGGTGTTCATTAGTCATTGTATCCAAAAAAGAATTTGGCTGCAGATCCACTTTGGGTCAGACAATTTGTTTATTTACATGAACCTTTATCACTTATATATTGCAGCAATCTATGTACAGCTTATAGCATTGTGCTGCTATTTCATTCTCTTTTACTACAAACCTAAACTAAGTTTTCACTTTATCTTCAGTGATTCAGTTATGCATGCCTTGAAATTCAATAAAAGAAGCAAGAAGAGAATAGATTCCTTCCTCCACAACACAAAATAAAGGAGGTTTAGTGAAACATTAAATATTCCAAACTAGGCCTGTAGTACATTTAGAACTTAACAGCATGTCTTCTGTCAAAGATAAAATCTCAGGTTTGCCTTTCATTTATAAACTTCCTGCAGCTGGTGAAATGTAAGCTGTGCTTCATAAAAAGCTCCAGCCTGAGAATCATAGCTATGCCATAGTTACAAGAGAAAGATATACGGCACACTCCAGGGGCTGGGAATAAAAACATACCTTCTTAACAGGAAAAATGAATTTCTGTATTTGAATTTCCTTACATGACCTTATGCACTTGAACATGTTTTCATCTGCAACATTTAATATAGGCATGCCTACAGAGGTCTAGCCTACATGCAGTGCACTGTGTCGGTCCAACCCTTTGTGACATGTTACCACAGTGAACTAAAGCCAGCTCTTATTGTATTTAGGCTTTTATGAGATTCTTAAATGACTGGAGTCTTTCATTCAGTTCCGTATACTCAACAATAGCCATCAATACAAGAATTCAATGGTGACGCACAACTGATGGTTATAACAACTACGTAATGTTTCTTTCAGGCTTATAGAATAAAAGTCCACGATGCACCCTATGCTCTGACTCCATTTTATTATCTTACTTGAGTGGATCTATAACAAAACATTGCAAGCTGTTGTGTTTCTCATTATAATCTTTGTAATTTTGTTTTATGTCACCACTATCGCTAGAGTTACAGTACATTATGTCAGTTGATATGGAACCATAAGCAGTTAGTCATAAAATCTGTTAATGAAGTTTCTTAATAATACCCCTGTCGAGGTATCATTTTTATGATACCATTATATTACTGCATATAACAATTTTGTGGGCTACAAATAAGTTCTCCCATGCATCAGGAACACACTTGAAGTTATCTCACACAAGGGACTACTTTCAAATAAATAACATAATGTTAAAAAAAAATACAGGGTGACTCTTTGGTTAGGGATTGTAGTGTTAAATGTGACAATATTTATTGTGACTTCCAGCTAGCTAGACTAATTCGACTAAAATATTTACAGTATCTCAAAAAGTGAGTACACCCCTCACATTTTTGTAAATATTTTATTATATCTTTTTATATGACAACACTCAAGAAATGACTCTTTGCTATAATGTAAAGTAGTGATTGTACAGCCTGTATAACAGTGTAAATGTGCTGTGCCCTCAACGTAACTCAACATATAGCCAATAATGTCTTAACTGCTGCCAACAAAAGTGAGTACAACCCTAAGTGAAAATGTTAAAATTGGGCCCAAAGTGTCAATATTTTGTGTGGCCAGCATTATTTTCCAGCACTGCCTTAAACCTCACCCGAGCTTCACAGGTTGCCACTGGATTCCTCTTCCACTCCAACATGAGGACATCACTGTGCTGGTGGATGTTAGAGACCTTGCGGTCCGCTACCTTCCATTTAAGGATGCCCCACAGATATTTAAAAGGGTTTAGGTCTGGAGACATGCTTGGCCAGTCTATCACTTTTATCCTCAGCTTCTTTAGCAAGGCATTGATCATCCTGGAGGTTTGGGGTTGTTATGTTGGAATACTGCCCTGTGGCCCAGTCTCCAAAGGGAGGGGATCATGCTCTGCTTCATTATGTCACAGTACATGTTGGCATTTATGGTTCCCTCAATGACACTCCCACCAACATGCTTGACTGTAGAAAAGACACACTTGTCTTTGTATTGCACTCCTCACCTGTTTGACACCACACATGCTTGAAAAAATACATTTATCTTGGTCTCATCAGACCACAGTGCCAGCAGCACTCATACAGCCCCAGACCATGCCACACCCACCATAATGCTTGATCGTAGGCAAGACACACTTGTCTTTGTACTACTCTCCTGGTTGCAAGCCACACACGCTTGACACCATCTGAACCAAATAAGTTTATCTTGGTCTCATCAGGCCACAGAACATTCCATGCAATCCATGTCCTTAGTCTTCTTGTCTTCAGTAAACTGTTTTACAGGATTTATTGTGCATCATCTTTAGAAGAGTCTTTCTTCTGGGATGACAGCCACACAGATCAATTTGATTCAGTGTGCGGCATTTGGTCTAAGCACTGACAGGCTGACCCCCCACCCCTTAAACCTCTGCAGCAATGTTGGCAGCACTCATACGTCTATTTCCCAAAGACAACCTCTGGATGTGACGCTAAGCACGTGCACTCAACTTGTTTGGTCGACCATAGCAAGTTCTGTTCTGAGTAGAACCTGTCCTGTTAAACCGCTGTATGGTCTTGGCCACTTTGCTGGAGCTCAGTTTCATGGTCTTGCCAATCTTCTTATAGACTAGGCCATCTTTATGTAGAGCAACAATAACTTTTTTCAGATTCTCAGAAAATTCTTTGCCATGAGGTGCCAATATGAGAGCATGAGAGCGATAACACCAAATTTAGCACACCTGCTCCCCATTCACACCTGAGACCTTGTAACACTAATGAGTCACAAGACCCCGGGAGGGAAAATGGCTAATTGGGCCCAATTTGGACATTTTCACTTAGGGATGTACTCACTTTTGTTGCCAGCAGTTTAGACATTAATGGCTGTGTGTTTAGTTATTTTGAGGGGACAGCAAATTTACAATGTTATACAAGCTGTACACTCATTACTTTACATTGTAGCAAAGTGTAACTTCTTTAGTTTTGTCACATGAAAAGATATAATAAAATATTGACAAAAATGTGAGGGGTATACTTAATTTTGTGAAAAAAATAATATATATAGTATCACAAATGTATCAGGCATAAGATCAGTATGCTTGTGTTTAGCAAGTCTAGTTTCCATTGCAGCCATAGTCAATATACACAAATGATAACACAGACTAATTTACTGTAGGAAAATCCTAATTGCTTATGACTGACATGGAGGAAAAAGTCTTCTCAATAGAGCAATGAAGTTAGTGGTCCATAGCTGTCAAAGATGTATGGGATCATAGATCAAACTAGACAGCACAGCTAATTTAATACCGCTAAGACCAAAATATAAAAAAAGGTTAGAGGTCACAACAGTTCTACTTGCACTATATTATATATATAATTAATAGTATCATGATACAGTGTACTTTGTGATGGCTCTGGATCATGTTTTCACTTATTTCATACATATTTTAAACATCACAGTCATAATCCGGCCAGGTTGAAGTTAAAATGTTATTAAAAGCTGAAATTACAAAAGCCCATAATGCTGCAGAGCGTAGCAGGTTTGCTATGCATTTTAGGGGGGGGGGGGTACAATCCAATTTAAAATCAGTTAACAATTAAAAACATGTGAGGTTGGTGGAACCAGAGAGAGAGGGGAGGGAAAATGGTGACACAGACTGAAAACTCTAGGGAGAAAAATTTGTTAAAATCAAATTATATTACTTTAAAAACAAATTCACGCACATTGACATTCTGCTGTTCATTCCACAAGGGAATCTAGAGTTCAATCTGTGCATTCCACCACACCTCCCGCTGAAGTACAGTGTGGTGTGTATAAACCCCCTAACAGATCTTTCACCTGTTCCAAACCACAAAAAGAAAAGAACTCCAAGTTACCACTATAAACTTTTCTAAAGAGTTTAGACACATTCAAAATATTTTTTTGCGTTGCTGTTAAGAGTGTCATTATAATGCGCTGATATTCTAATATGTAGATGGCGAAAACAAAGCACACTCCACTCTTCAGTGTGGCCCACCACCAGAGATATTAAGCTTACCAGATGGAAAACTGTACCAGCAGTCAACTATAACCCAGCTTTTAGGGAAAAAATGTCACTTCCTGGGACAGTGCCTGCACCTTAGCTCCACAACGCAACTCCACCAATTGATCACATGTGGAGAATGATGACAAAGGTAGACATAGCGTAATCCCGCAGAGAATTTTATTTAAAAACTTATAAAATCAACCTACTCACATTTTCGATAAGTTTAGCAGATATATAAAAAACGTAATGTTGCCGGCCGGCGAACACATTAGAGAACCCTTCCTCCAGAGCGTGATGACGTCACCTCATGTCCTCCCAGACGCGTTTCGTCATTGGACGTTGTCAATGGGATGTCATCCCATTGACAACGTCCAATGACGAAACGCAACTGGGAGGACGTGCGGTGACATCATCACACTCTGGAGGAAGGGTTCTCTAATGTGTTCGCCGGCCGGCAACATTACGTTTTTTATATATCTGCTAAACTCATCTAAAATGTGAGTTTTATATATTTAGCAGATATATAAAAAACGTAATGTTGCCGGCCGGCGAACACATTAGAGAACCCTTCCTCCAGAGCGTGATGACATCACTGCACGTCCTCCCAGATGCGTTTCGTCATTGGACGTTGTCAATCCCATCCCATTGACAACGTCCAATGACGAAACGCGTCTGGGAGGACGTGCAGTGACATCATCACGCTCTGGAGGAAGGGTTCTCTAATGTGTTCGCCGGCCGGCAACATTACGTTTTTTATATATCTGCTAAACTCATCTAAAATGTGAGTAGGTTGATTTTATACGTTTTTAAATCAAATTCTCTGCACTATCCCAGGAAGTGAAATTTTTTTCCCCAAAGGCCGCGGCTGGGTTATAGCCAACTGCTGGTACAGTTTTCCATCTGGTAAGCTGCTTAATATCTCTGGTGGTGGGCCACACTGAAGAGTGGAGTGTGCTTTGTTATCACAATGGTGATTGCTATATTTCATCTCGAGTTGTGAACCGCAGAGACTCTGAACTATTCCTTGGCTAAAGGATTGTGCATTTTTTATATAATTTGTTATATATGCTATTTGTATGGACTATTGGATTGTACCGAGTAGGGTGTCATGGCGCAGCTCTAAACCCCCCTTTGTGTTTTCCATTTCTCTCTAGTGCTTCTGCACAAGAGCTGCTGCCTTCCTGTTTAACCTGGTATAGAGATTGGTACCTTGTTGCCAATTGACTATCTATCTTGACAAGCGCATTTTTTTTGTATTGTAAATCAATTAGATAAACAATCATCTTTGAGTTACAATTTATATAACTTTTAACTGGATATGTTCTATCTGTTGAAAATTAAATAACAGACTTGTCTTTTGCACTGTTTACAAGTGGTATAACCCCAGGAATAGGAGCCCACTGTCCCTAACCATAAAGTGGGAGAGAGAATGCTATAGGGATGGAACAAAAAGGGGAAAAGCATTGTGCCTAAAGTAGGAGCTTGACAATTGTAAACAATGGATGCTTCCATTCATGCCATTCATTGCATACACTTGTGTTGTTAGCTGTGATTGGCCCTATCTTTACCATGTGATCACTGTGACCAATTACAGCCTATCTGTACCATGTTATTAGCTGTGGCCAATCACAGATAATCACAACAACACACACAGAATGAATCAATTTAATTCAGTAAAAATGGTTGCTTAGAACAGTAAAATTAATATTGTTATATATATATTTATATATAATTAAACATTGCCATGTCCCCTACTAAATACTTAGACTGTCTATTTTCCAAAAAGGGGTCATTTGGCAGATATTTCTACTTGCTGGAAATGTAATTGTCTTACATTAGACAGCTAGTTGTAGTTTCTGTTTAAAATATGCTGTGGATATAAACAAAAACATTAAAATTAAAAAATAGGTGAGTGACAGAAGCAGAATAAGTATATGTTACAAAAGATTATGTCATCTAACATTTCCATGCATTTTCTTGGTCAATGTCTCACCAAGTATTGATGGAATGACAAAGATGACAGCCCTGGTGCTTGCACACTCAAGACCAAAAGCTAGTATTGGCAACTACTACATTTCAATCCACATGGGTTCTTTCAATATCTAAAGTATCCTGCCTTGCCTTTTTAATGCCTGCTGTTCATTTAAAAAAATTCCCTTATGATCCCTGGCACACACTATCACACAGTCTCTATGGACTGAATTTTTTTTATAAAACTAATTGTGTGTAAAGGTTTGTTAACACAATACAAAAAACAATAGGCTATTAAAAAAAATACATCTATTATGAAAAATAAACATATAGGTATGTCATTACAGTATAAGCAATCATACTTTATAGAGATTAATACAACACTGTGGTGGAATGTACCATAAATAGCAAATCGATGGCTATTTTTTGGAGGAGAATATCTTCAATCCAGTAGTTATCTCATTAGTACAATCAATAAGCTAATTACACATTTACAAGGCAGTTCCTCAGGCTGCTTCATTGGACACATTATCCAATTGTGTCTTATTTCAGGGTAACCTTAGATTGCATATAGTGATTTATAATAATTCCCTGGCTTCTATTTACAGTGTTTTATACATGCAGCTGTTAATAGGTTATATGATTTTATATATATATATATATATATATATATATATATATATATATATATATATATATATATATATATATATATATATATATAGGTGAAACTCGAAAAAATAGAATATCGGGCAAAAGTTCATTTATTTCACTAATGAAACTTAAAACTATATGAGATAGACTCATTACATGCAAAGTAAGATAGTTCAAGCCGTGATTTGTCATAATTGTGATGATTGTGGCTTACAGCTCATGAAAACCCCAAATCCACAATCTCAGAAAATTTGAATATTACATGCAATCAATAAAACAAGGATTGTACATAGAACAATATCGGACCTCTAAAAAGTATAAGCATGCATATGTACTCAGTACTTGGTATGGGCCCTTTTGCAGCAATTACTGCCTCAATGCGGTATTGGAATGGTAACTATCAGCCTGTGGCACTGCTCAGGAGTTATGGAAGACCAGGATGCTTCAATAGCAGCCTTCAGCTCTTCTGCATTGTTCGGTCTCATGTCTTTCATCTTTCTCTTGGCAATGCCCCATAGATTCTCTATGGGGTTCAGGTCAAGTGAGTTTGCTGGCCAATCAAGCACAGTAATACCATGGTCATTGAACCAGGTTTTGGTGCTTTTGGCAGTGTGGGCAGGTGCCAAATCCTGCTGAAAAAGCATCCCCATAGAGCTCATCTGCAGAAGGAAGCATGAAGTGCTCCAAAATCTCCTGGTAGACAGCTACGTTGACCCTGGACTTAATGAAGCACAATGGACTAACATCAGTAGATGACATGACTCCCCAAATCAACACAGATTGTGGAAACTTCACATTGGACTTCAAGCATCTTGCAGTGTGTGCCTCTCCATTCTTCCTCCATACTCTGGGTCCTTGGTTATCAAATGAGATGCAAAATTTGCTCTCATCAGAAAAGAGGACTTTGGACCACTGAGCAACAGACCAGGTCTTTAGCCCAGGTAAGACGCTTCTGATGTTGTTTGTTGTTCAGGAGGCTTGACAAAGGGTAAAGACATTTAAAGCCCATGTCCAGGATCCATCTGTGTGTGGTGGCTCTTGATGCACTGACTCCAGCCTCAGTCAACTCCTTGCGAACACTTTTGAATTGCATTTTCCTGACAATCCTCTCCAGGCTGTGGTCATCCCTGCTGCTTGTGCAACTTTTTCTTCCACACTTTTCCCTTCCACATAACTTTCTATTAATGTGCTTTAATACAGCACATTGGGAACATCCAACTTCTTTTGCAATTATCTTTTGAGGCTTTCCCTCCTTGTGGAGGGTGTTAATGATGGTTTTCTGCACAACTGACAGGTCAGCAGTTTTTCCCATGATTGTGATTCCTACTGAACCAGACTGAGAGACCATTTAAAGGCTCAGGAACCCTTTGCAGGTGTTATAGTATCTGCTGCCGATATTGTACTTCCAGCGCGATCCCATTACGCTGGAAATCGCCGATGCAGGCTGTGCTTCTCGCACTCACCGCCCCCACAAGATGCCATGCATCCATAGGAGTTTATTAAAGGCAGTGAGCAGGAAGAGCAACATAGCTCGGTGCTGGCTCCCGTGACGGGGCTCGACATCGGCGAATATCGCCGCTGCCGAGCCCCGTTTAGGGACAATATCGCCATCACCAGCTGTATGGCTTAATTAGCTAATTAGAGTGGGACACTTTGAGCCTAGAATATTGCACCTTTTCACATTATTCTAATTTTCTGAGATTGTGGATTTGGAGTTTTCATGAGCTGTAAGCCATAATCATCACAATTATGAAAAATCACGGCTTGAACTATCTGGCTTTGCATGTAATGAGCATATCTCATATTATAGTTTCACCTTTTAGGTTGCATTAGTGAAATAAATAAACTTTTGCACAATATTCACATTTTTGGAGTTTCACCTGTGTATATATGGTCCTTGCTTTATTATTGGTACACAGTGCAGCATGGCTTGTGTACATGTAACTGTCACATACATTTCCAATTGTATAATCAAGTGATGCACATATTTATATTCCTATCCTTCTGTATTCTGGGAAATTTTTGAAAAAATATGGTAAATGTGGTATTGGGTACTGAGCAACTGGCTGAATATGTTAACACGATGCTAAATGGCTTTGAATTTAAGAACATTCATACCAAAATCCAAAATATCAAACAGTGGGTTAATTTACTAAAATAGTAGTAGTGAATGTTGGTGAATAAGTTGAAGCTTTGTTCACTTTAAATACCCTAATGAGTTTGGAAGACCAACACTATTGTTTCTCATTGATGCATATGCACCCCAAAGTGCAGGTTTTATTGCCTGTCCAGCACTTTGCAGCACAGTCAGCCAAATGAAGCACTATTCAGGTAAATAAATGGAATATTTTTCATGAAGGGTCACTTAAAAAAAAATGTAACCCTAAAAAAAAATATTTTACCTTTAACACATGTTTGAAGAGATTACAAGGGTATTCCAGGATACCTGAGGGATCAGCCAATAATTAATACAGAACGGGACGAGTACAGGGACCATAGCACCAACCTTTTAAAAATTTTGGACAAGGAAGAGAAGGAACAGAAAATTAAGAAAAGAAAAAAATATAATCGTGACTACGGAGATTATCATGCTAATAGTGTCTTCACTTGGCAAAAAAAATTAGCAGAGGAGGAATTGAACAAACAGAGCTCAAGGATGAAGCCATCACACAAGCCATCACCAAGGGGAAGGTGTCCTTCAGAAGGAACTTCAGGTGGGATCCAACATTATCCCCTCAAATCTACCACACAGAAAGTTCCCAAGAAAAAACAAAATAAAAGTCTGAAAGGGAAAAAGGGGAGACGTGAGTCTTATCAATCCCCACATAGACCGGGACCATCCTCCCAGATGGGGTACCCACAAGGTCGGGATAATCAATATTATGGGCCTAATGGAGGTCGTGGATATGGTTCTCAAACACACAACCACAATCTAGGGTATAGGGAATCACCTAACCAAGGGAGAAACAGAGACAGGGGTCCCCGAAATAATTCATATCAAGAAAGACCCCAAACTCAGGCCCCACGTTACCATGACCAGGGTCCCTACCCTCAAGGTAGGGACAATTTAGAATATAATAATCGTTTTTTTCCCATAAGAGAATATGATGGCTCTGGGCATGAGAGTCCAAGACATGTGGATTTTGATCCCAGAGATCAGGATTATGTGCGGCCTAATAGAGATCACTCTAGGGGGTCAAGTGAAATTAACCCTGAACCATACCATTGGGGTTTTCCCAGGCCCAGTCAGGGACAAAAAAGGCCCATAGAAAACAAAGAGGAACAAGAGGGGGGAGGAGAATCCAGTCAGCTAAAAAAATCAAGGACCTAACGGAAGAGGGCATCTTCAACCTTAGTACTCAAACTCTAACTAAATCAGAGACCGCTATTTTGAGCAAAGGTTTGAAATTTGCACCCCCCCGAGCACTAAATAAATTTGAAACTTATATGGACGTGCATAAGTACGTCCGTAAAGTAAACATCAAGAGATATTTTGCTAGCATGCCGGGTAATACTGGAGCTAGAGTTCAACAGGAATATCATCATTCCGGACTATCAAATGCCTCAACCTTTAACCCCTCAGGTCTCATGGCCCCCTCTTTAAGAGTCTTTCGGGATGTGGTCCTACGAGATTTGGATAAAATTAAAGTATCAAAAACTAAAATGAATAAAACTTTGGAGGAAGGACTAGAAACTTTGTGTAAAAACAAAGAATTAGTCATCCGCCCAGCCGATAAGGGTGGAGGCATTGTAGTATTGGATCATAAAGACTACCTACAGGAGCTGAATAAAATAGTCAGTGATCAGGATACATATGTCCCTCTGTTAGGAAATCCTATCATTCAATATAGGCGGACATTGGAGGAACTGATTCACAAGGGTGGCCAGTCAGGCATCCTAAACGAAAAGGAACAACTTTTTCTAATTCCTAAAGCTCCGAGAATTCCCATACTATACTGCCTGCCTAAAATCCATAAAAGTCTGACTTGCCCCCCGGGACGCCCCATCGTGAGTGGTATAGATTCCATCACGTCCCGGGTGGGCAAGTACATTGACCACTTCCTCCAACCATTAGTCCAACAGGTACCTTCATACCTCAAAGACACTAAACATGTACTGAACTTACTGTCTCGTCAATCGTGTAATAATCAGACCTGGTTAGTTACAGCGGACGTCACGTCCCTTTATACGATCATACCACACGATATGGGCCTATCAGCCGTTAAATATTATTTACATATTTTTTCCACAATACCTGAGGAACAACAGGAATTCATTATGGAATTGTTGGAATATGCAGCAGACCACAATTACTTCTGGTTTAGCTCCAACTTTTACAAGCAACAGCGAGGAGTAGCTATGGGGGCCAAGTATGCCCCTAGCTTGGCCAATTTATTTATGGCCAAGTGGGAGGAGGACGTCATCCATAGGGACCGTAACCCGTGTCTTGCCTTCTGGGCAAGATACATTGATGACGTCCTCCTCCTATGGGATGGTTCTGCTGCACAATTAGAAGATTTTTTTCTCTCCATTAATCAGAACGATAGAGGAATTCATTTTACATACGACCAAAGTCAAGAGAGGGTAAATTTTCTTGATCTTACTATTATGAAAGAGGGTACAAATTTCAAAACCATTTCATACTTTAAAAAAACTGATCGTAATGCCTACATTCCAATTGAAAGTTGTCATAAACAGTCTTGGCTCCAATCAGTACCAAAGAGCCAATTTATACGCATGAGGCAAAATTGCTCAGAGATCAATGACTATCAAATACAGTCTGACATCTTAAAAAAGAGAATGTTGGAAAAAGGGTATAATCATGATTCCCTAGAGACAACTCAAAGAGAAGTAGCTGAATTAGAAAGAGCCTCACTATTAAAGGATGGCCCTAAACGTAAGGGGGATGGGCTACTGATCCCTTTCGTTACTACTTACTCCCCACAACATTTTTTGATTAATAAAAATTTTCGTAAACATTGGCACCTTTTGGCCAATGATTGGGTTATTAGCACTTTTCTACCAGCCAAACCCGAAGTAATATTTAGGGGTGTACCCTCTCTTCGAGACAGGGTGGCACCTAATGTTGTGGATCCACCACCCAAAAGGGTATCTTTCTTCCAAAGGGAATTAAAGGGCTACCATCAATGCCGGAAATGTCAGCTCTGTTCTTTGAATAGAATCAGAAATAAAAAAACGGAATCTTTTAAATCCACAAGCACACAGAGAGAATATCAAATAGAATCTTTTGTCACTTGCAGTTCAGTAGGCGTGGTAGGCGTGGTCTACCTTTTGGAATGCCCTTGTGGGCTCCAATATATAGGGAGGACCAAAAGGGCTATGCAAGTACGTTTAGGGGAACATATCACTAACATCAGGAATGGCTATAAGGATCACTCAGTCTCAAAACACTATGATCTCTGTCATAATCGGGATCCTGCCAATACCATCTTTTTGGGCATAGAACGCTATAGCCCTCATTGGAGAGGTGACTCATTAGTCAGACAATTATCTAAGATGGAAATGGCTTGGATCTACAGGGTACGGTGTTACACACCTTATGGTTTGAACATCGACATAGATGTTAATGCTTTTATTGACAATAGTTAAGTAACTAGTTGATTGTGAATCACATCTGAGTTCCCAGCTAAAATCCTGGTTAAACATCAGAATACATTAGTGCGAACAACAAACAATGTCAGTTACATATTTTCCTTTGAACATTTGCCAATTAGATTATTTAATGAGGCCCATAACCCCCAGGTGTAATATTGAGTTTATCCACTGGGGGGCCACATTTTAATTTCTTCCCCGTTGTATTCAGGTTTACATACCAGAAATGCAATATTGTCCAGAAATAGAATTTTTATATGTATATGTTCTATTTTATCAAGTTGGGGGATTCGTCCCAACCTTAGATAAATGGGGCTACTCTCTTTCCCCATTGATATATACCCTTAGGGGGACATTATCTCCTATTTTGAATATTGTTTCTAAGTTCAGCAATTGAACAATTTTTATTTAAATTTTATTTTCAATGCCCATTTATTAGGAATCTCTCGCCGGGATCATTAGCCGGATGAGAATCCTCTGTAATAATACTTTAAACAGACTTAATCACTCTGTTTTGGTTAAAGAAATACAGTTTATTAGGGCATTTTTCCTTCTACCAAAATGGCGTTGCCTGTGTCATTGATGATTGCACTTCCTTGGTAGTGTGCTGACCTATGACTAGGCCAATTCCGACGAAGGGGCGTGCTCATGGTCCGCCTAAACTAGTCGTGATGACGCGCTTCTCGATCGGGTGACGCGCAGCGTCTAGTATGGGCAAAGATCTGCCTAGTAAGTGTTGGGAGGGCGTGTTGTCCCGATGAATGGGCGTGCTCATGTTCGCCTAAACAAGTCGGGATTGCGCGCGTCACGATCGGATGACGCGCAGTGTCTGTCCAATCACGCCGTGTTTTGCGATCGCGCGTCATCTTCCGGGGACGCGCGGACTGTACACATGACGCGCTTAGTGTGGGCAGTGTTTGCCCACACTCTCCCTGCGCCTCGATTGGTGCTTCTGTTCACCTGACTAAGTAGTCATGTGACTACTTTGTATACTGTAGAGCGCAGAGCGCTCTGGATGATCAGATGTCACCCACTGCAAATAGGGATGAGTATAACACACATGGAGGCTGACACCAAAAGCAGGGAGATACCACAAATAAGGGACATGGACAGACTTGCACAAGTGATTCCTGATCCTATAAGATCGACACCATAATCCACCAATTACTGTGAGTGGCAAAAATGTCTTTATCATTTATCATTTACAATATTATCTCTTTTTCCTTTTTCTTTTTTGTAACGGCAGTAATTACAATTAGACAGGCGAGGTATTATTGGATTTGCCATTCCCATATATTGGATACATCCCTTATCCAAGATGGCCACATTAGCTTCAAGGATTCTGGGAGCTCAGATGGGGGCGGTACCATCTGTATTTGTTAGATATAAATTGCGGTGAGTCAGTACGCCGCTCGTGCCCCAGGACGAAGTCTTTAGGAGACGAAACGGCGTAGGGTAGCGGCGTGCTGACGTCCTTCAAACCGCAAACTGTGTCCCGGAGTGAATGGGTGTGCTAGCCGGCCGGCTATTTTTCACATGCAAATTTTATCTACTTTCTTGTAAGTGTGATTTTAATTTTTTTATTAAACAAATTATATGGGTTCACACTATGTAGCTTTTTTTCTTCTCCATACTGATTTCATTACAACTCGGATCATCGGTCCACTGCTGGAGAAAACCTGACCTTTGGATATCCTGTCACGTTAACCCCTGGCTGGGGATTAAGCCATCTGCTGTCAGAAGATCTCTAGTTGGGATCTTCCCCTCTGGTAAGGGGCGGTGTGATTGAAAGGTGGAGGTGTTTATCTATCCATGCACTGTTTCTGAGGTTTTTGCATTTGATGTCACTATCTATCTGGAGGAAAGAACATTTGTTTTCTGCTATCAGTTCCCATCAGAAGCATAACATGTTCCGCACTTGATTAATGGATTTTTCATATTAATTATATTTCTTTCATTACCTGCTTGACGGGACTCTCATTCACCCTACACTGGACTATTAATTGAGTTCTACACTGTAGTGTTTATATTTGCGCAGCTTTTTCCTGTTTTATAGTATTATTTTTGTGTGTATCTCACATTTTAAGTTGCTAGCATTTTTTTAGATCATTCACATAGACAGCGCAGTATCACCATTCTTTTTTCTCTAATAATTAATACTGCAATACCACACCCAAAAGACCCCCGGTACCGTGAGGCACTTTGAATGAACAGAAGATACACGGAATAAGTTCAAAGAAAATGCCTACTTTATTGGGTGTGCTTACAGCTTATATCTAGTTCAGCTTTACCAATCACAATAGGGGAAGGGGGAGCGGTTAGTAAAGGGATACAGTAATATCATTAATATCAAGACTAATATCAAACAAGTCAGTGATATATGGTTTTTATACAAGTCAGTGACCCTCTAAGATATGTCATCATGAGTTAACACAAGTCAACAGGCCATCTGGTTATGAATCATAAGTCATGCATCCAGTCCCAGACACACCAACCCACAATTATATATATATATATATATATATATATATATATATATATATATATATATATATTACTGTGCTTATGCCAGCATCTTTCCAAACATCATTTAATAGTTGCAGATCTAAGCTATTTTGTATACTGAAGTTTCCGAGCATGTTTTGGGCATATTACAACAGTGTTAGGCCTCATTCACACCTGAGTCCATTCAGGTCCGTCTGTCAGTTTTGATTCTGTCAGTTTTGGCGGCAGACCTGAACGGGCGCGATGGGAGGGGGGGAGGGTGGGAGGGGGGCCATATTTTGTGGATTCCACATTGTCCAGTTTAACATCCCCTAGGTGTGTCCCCAAGTGTGGCAGAAAGGAAACAACAAAGTAAGCAAAAGAACAACAATACATTTAGATGACAGAGATTAAATTCTTGACATACAATGTTAAGGGTTTAAACTCCCCTGTCAAGAGACATAAAATTCTCAGGGAACTACATTACTACAAAGCGGACATAGCCTTCCTGCAGGAGACCCACCTGACATTGGAATCCAACACAAGATTATATTCCCGTAACAACCCTATTTGGTACTACGGGGATACAATAACTAACCGGGCTAGAGGAGTTGCAATCGAGATAGCAAGAGGGACGCCTTTTGAGTTGGAAGACAGACCCCGAAGGAAGGTTTATATTTTTGAAAGAAAAACTGGGAGGAATAGAATATACGCTAGCCAATATTTACGCCCCCAATACTGACTCCGTAGGCTATGTAAAAAAAATCTTGGTAAAACTAAAAAAAATTGAGGCGGGACATGTGATACTAATGGGGGACTTCAATTTATGTATGGAGTCTGGACTGGATAATACGTCCCATGCACAGAGGACAAAGGAAAGCCAGTTGAAAACACTGAAACAAAGAATGTACTACGACCAGTTGGTCGAAGTATGGTGAATCCAACACCCCAAAATTAGGGATTACACATTTTACTCCCCTGTGCACGGGACGTACTCGAGGATTGACTATATCCTTATAGATCACAGACTCCTAGAGAGGGTAGTGGAAACAGGTATAGAAGCTACAACGTTATCTGACCACGCACCTATAACCATGAAACTGAATCTATCCGACCGGAAAACAAACCCACCAGAGTGGAGATTAGACGAGAGCCTGTCAGTACTGGATCCCTCTAGGACCCAGCACTCTCACCTGACACAGCCTTGGCTGGGAAACACTGATTGGCCAGCTCTCCTTTAAAACATCTGTGGCTTCACCCAATCAGTGCTCGTGAGAGTTACTCTGCTTGCCTTGTGTGATCCAGCCTGACCTGTTTATCTGTAAACTTTGTGTATGACCCGGCTTGTTTGACCCTGCTTGTTGCTTCCGATTTGGTACCTTCCAAACTCTGATCTATCCGTGTATGACCTGGCTTGCCTAGACCACACTTTGCCTGACTCCTGTAAGCAACATCCATTGCAGCGGTGCACTACTAGCACCAGCAACACCACCAACATCCACACCTGCGGTAAACTACAAGTTCCAGCCTTCCTGCTTATCACAACACCTACTTCAGCAGTGAACTACAAGTGCCAGCTGTCCCGCTCGTCTCAACCCTGCATCTGTGGTGAACTACAAGTCCCAGCGCTGACCTGCTTCTCAAGACCTGCTCATGGTATATGCTTTGTTATTGAACTATAGGCATATTAGCACACCTGAACTGTTGTCTGCTCCTAGCCTGATACTAAACCTGACAGAGCCTACTGGGAGATGAAGAAATAGTAAAAAGAGTACAGGAGGAACTAGAAATTTACTTTCTCGAGAATGACACGGAGGGGATCTCCAGGGCCACACTTTGGGAAGCCCACAAAGCCTACATTAGGGTAATATTTATTAGGGAGGGAGCCAGGAAAAAGAAAGAAAAAACAAGGATGTTAAAGGAAACAGCGACAGAAATCTTAAAATTGGAACAGGAACATAAAAAAAGAGGCCAAAAAATAGAAATATGGCATAAATTAATACTTAAAAGAGATGAGTATAGAGTACTCACAGAACAAGAAATTAAGAAAGAATTAAATAGCATTGAAAGAGAAAGATACATATGGGGGGACAAACCCAGTAAATCCCTTGCTAGAATGGTACAGAAAAAGAAAGGCAGGAACTATATAGAAAAAATTAGAAAAAAGAACGGGGACCTGGTATACAACACAAAGGACATAGCAGAAGAGTTTAGAAGATACTACGAGGGCCTATACAATGTGAAACAAAAGAACTGGAACCCTGGAGAAAAAGAGGCAAATATAGGGGAAGTTTTAAGGAAAGCCAACCTCCCTAGAATAGACAACGACGTAGCTGAAAATTTAGACAGGCCTATTACCGAGGAGGAAATAAGGAGAATTTTAAAAAACTCTGCCAAAGGGAAAAGCCCTGGGCTCGACGGCTTCACGATCAGGTACCTGCAAAGGTTTGGAACCATTTTGATTCCAAGACTATGTCAGTATTTCAACGGATTAGGGTCCGACTACGAATTAAGCAGGGAGGCCTCGACAGCAAACATAACGGTCATAGAAAAGGAGGGGAAAGACAATACGCTGTACGCCGGGATTTAGGCCAATCTCACTACTGAACGTGGACATAAAGATTTATGCTAAGATCCTGGCAGAGCGTATAAAGGAGACAATGACGGGCCTGGTCCATCCCGACCAGGTAGGATTCATACCAGAGAGGGAGGGGAAGGACAACGGGGTGAGGGCACTCCTAATCCTTGGGCAGATCAAAGAAAATGGAGCACCCAGTCTACTCCTGTCAGTAGATGCTGAAAAAGCATTTTGACAGGGTAGACTGGGGGCTCATGATGCAAATATTAGAAAATGTTGGGATAGGCCCAAGGATGAGGGAGAGGATTAAAACTCTGTACCACCACCCCCGAGCAAGAGTGAAAATCAATGGATCCCTATCGACATCTTTCGAAATGAGAAATGGAACCAGGCAAGGATGCCCCCTGTCCCCCCTCCTTTTTGTGTTATCGCTAGAGCCTCTGTTTGCAATGATACACAACGACCACAACATCAAGGGGGTAAGAGCAGGAGAAGAAGAGCATAAATTATCCGTGTTTGCAAAAGATGTTCTATTTTTTGTGAGGAACCCAAGATCCATGTTGCCTCATTTAATGGCCAACATTAAACAATATGGAGAGATCTCCAATTTTAAGATGAATGTGTCCAAGACAGAAATTCTAAACGTAAACATTAATGAGGTTGAAGAATGATCCATCAAAAAAGTGTACAACTTCACCTGGCAGAAAGAGATAAAGTATTTGGGAATAAAATTAGCAAAATCTCCAAAAAAATATATAGATTCAATTATATCCCTCTATTAGATGAAATAAAAGGTGAAATTAAAAAAATTAAGAACCGGCCGATCTCCTGGTTTGGAAGGATAAATATAGTAAAAATGATATTAATGCCAAAAATCCTGTATAGGTTTCAGATGGTCCCAGTTGCCGTACCACAATCCTACCTTAAAACACTCAACTCCTTGCTATTAAATTACATATGGAACAAAAAAAAACACAGGATCTCTCTCCAGGTATTAAAACAGGAAAAAAAAACAGGGAGGACTAGCAGTCCCGGATATAAGAAAGTATTATAATGCCTCGGTAATCTCCCGCATAATAGAATGGGCCAAAGAAAATCACGATAAAAGATGGGTTAACATTGAATGTACACTTGCAAGGACACAATTAGGTAGAATAATATGGAATCCTCCACATTTTAGAAGTGTGCATACAACTACACATGAAATCACACGGATAGCACTAAGGATATGGGACAGAATACACAAACAGCTAGGATTAGAATATAATTCACCACTAATAGATTTGAAAGACAACTTTTTTGCACCAGGACTTAAAGGGGAGGGTGGGAATTGGATTAAAAATAGAATTCAGGTAAAAGATATCACTCAAAAGGGTAAAATGATGTCACTTCAAGAGATTAAATCTAAGAACTCACAGGGTGTAATGAATGGAGATACCTGCAGCTATCCCCCTTCATCAGGAGTCTTCCGGGCTCATTTAGGGAACAGAAGGAGTTCACTCCACTGGAACATCTATGTTTAGCCGAAAACTCAAAAGGGAATATTTCAAAAATATATAAATTCCTGATGAGGGCGGAGGAGCTGGGAACACCCAGGTATATCAAAAAATGGGAAAGAGAACTTGAAAGCACTAGGAGAAAAACGACTGTAGAAAGAATTATCAATTTAACCCATTCGTCAGCAATATATGTAAGAACGGCCGAGATGAATTTTAAACTCATGACCGCCACCCCAGATATAATCAGCAAATATAGAGAGGGGCAGTCGGCTGATTGCTGGAGAGGTTGTTCAACTAGGGGGACAATGGCCCACCTGTGGTGGAACTGCCCTAAGATCAAAAGTTACTGGAAAAAAAATCTAACTCTAATCAAAGAAATAACAAAAAAAGAGATCGTAGAAGACCCTTGGGTCGTCCTCTTCCATGGGGGGGGTCGATCCTATAAAAGAATATAAAAAACTCTGACACCACACCTCCTCAATGCCGCAAAAAGGTTAATACCCAAGAAATGGAGGGAAAAGGAAAGCCCTCAGGTTTGGGAGTGGATCGACGCGGTAGAGGAAACCCATAGGAGGGAGGAGTTGAGATTTGGAGGGGAGGAAGACAATGGGGATATAAGAGACAAATGGGGTACATGGAAGGAATTAAAAAAAAAACTGGAATTTCGCAGAAAACTCAAGAGTGATATAAAAGAATAGAGAGTGATGTATGCCCCTTTTAAAAAATACAGTTTATACAACATTTGCCCCTGGTGTGGGTATTACTTTATATATTTGCATTGATAGTCAAACATTTTTCTGTAATTATTTGTCTTATAGAATACAAAAATGTGTTTTAGGGCCAGATTTTCAGCGTCGCTACGACGGAGTATCTCAGGTACCCGTCGTATCGCCGTTTTTTTTGCCTCGTATCTATGCGAGTGATGCTTAGCATCACTTTGGCATAGATACGCTTCAACATCCGACAAGTGTAATACCATTACACTTGCGGATCGTAGTTGTAATGACAACTCCAGCCACTAGGTGGCCTTTTACGTTGTTTTTTCATTTGCATATGCAAATGAGGCTAGTACGCCGATTCCCGATTGCTTTTACGCCGCCCCGTCGTCGCGTACGTCGTTTTTGTCCGCGTAAGGTTACCCCTGCTTCTATGAGGAGTAACCTTACGAAGTTCCGTTGGATGCCGTCGGGTGCTGTCGGATGCCATGTTAAGTATGGCGTCGGGTCAGCGTCGGCTTTTTCCGTCGCTTACGTCGTTTTACTAACTCGTTCGCGAATAGGGCATTGCGTAAGTGAAGATCACGTCGTTTTGACATCGGTTTCAACAACGCTTTCCGACGTGAGCTGGAGCATGCGCACTGGGCTTCTTCCCTGGCCGGCGCATGCGCAGTTCGTTCGACGTGCATAATTTTTAATACAAGCCGCCCCATTTGAATTACGCGGGCTTAGGCTGGGCCATTTTCGCTACGCCAACGCAAACTACGGAGCAAATGGTTAGAGAATACGGCACTTGCTCTAGTACGATGCGGCGGCGTAGTGTAAATGGCTTACGATACGCAAGCGAAATCCTATGAGAATCTGGCCCTTAATATTTTCATACATTATTTGATTGTTGTAAAACACTAAACTGTTGTGATAGAATTTGTTTAATGGAGTTTTAGAAAAACGACTCCTAAGAATGAGATCTGCATTAATTAAGGATAAAAGCAAGCCAATTAACTGCTTGCCGACCGCCCGCTGTCATATTACTGCGGGAAGTCGGCTCTGCTGGGCGAGAGCCCGTAGCTCTATGTCCGCTCTAAAGCGGCCACTTGGGGGCGCGTGCGCGCCACCGGCGGCCGGCACGCGCCCCCGCTCGCCCCCAAGCCCCACGCGCGTGCCCTGCGGGCACGATCGCCGCCGGGCACACGCGATCGCTCGTTACAGAGCGAGGACCGGGAGCTATGTGTGTAAACACAAAGGTCCCGGTCCTGTCAGCGGGGGAAACGCTGATCTTCTGTGGTCCCAAAAATGTGTCAAAAGTGTCCGAAGTGCCCGCCATAATGTCGCAGTACTAAAAAAAAATGCTGATCGCCGCCATTACTAGTAAAAAATAATTATTAATAAAAATGCCATAAAACTACCCCCTATTTTGTAAACGCTATAACTTTTGCGCAAACCAATCAATAAACGCTTATTATGATTTTTTTTACGAAAAATATGTAGAAGAATACGTATCGGCCTAAACTGAGGGAATTTTTTTTTTTTTATATATATATATTTTTGGGGGATATTTATTACAGCAAAAAGTAAAAAATATAGTATTTTTTTCAAAATTGTCGCTCTATTTTTGTTTATAGTGCAACAAATAAAAACCGCAGAGATGTTCAAATATCACCAAAAGAAAGCTCTATTTGTGGGAAAAAAAGGACGCCAATTTTGTTTGGGAGCCACGTCGCACGACCGCGCAATTGTCAGTTAAAGCGATGCAGTGCCGAATCAGAAAGTGCTTTGGTCATTGGGCAGCAATATGGTCCGGGGGTTAAGTGGTTAATATAATATGTTGTGTGCCTTGAAAAGGAACAACAAAATGAAAAGAGCTATCCAAAACAATAAGATTTTTTTCAGCTTTCATTACCCGATGCAAGTTCCATAATATAAGTCCTTGGTTTAATGGTTGCTTTGGACAGCAAGAAGTCCATGGCCAAACAATTCGACTGGATTAAGCATTGCTTGTAAATGCCAATTATAGGAAAATTTACACTTCTAAGCAACAAACTGAGACATCTCTGCAGTCACATAATACTTTTTCCTTTCTCCAAAGTAGTGGAGTTTTTCTTTCACTACATATCTGCTACATCATTGGGCAGTGAGGGTAGGACCTTATGATATGTGATTCAAGTGAAAAATGGTAGATTTCCCAATGGTCAGCATTACCACATGAAAAATAACAATGCGTATGATAAAGTTTCTGGCAGACTATATTCTTATACAGAAACACATTTCTGTGTTACACTCCCAGTACTTCTGAGGAAGACAGGTAGACTGGAAATGTGATCTCAATCTGGAATACCACCAGCGATTGCCCACATGCTGTCAATTTATTCACAGCAGAATCCCAGGCCCAGATTCACAGAGCGATTACGCGTGCGCAACTGCTGTTGCGCGTGCGTAAGTCTAAATGTGCGCGTGCGTATAGTTGCACGCGATTCACAAAACAATATACGCCAGAAATCTACGTTTTTTGGTCCGGCGTAATTGAGTTAGACATTCGCTTCCCTTCGCGCAAAACTGCGCTAGACACACCATTGATTTGCTAGTCAAATATGCTAATGAGGGAGTTACGGGGATTCACAAAAAAACGCAGTTGCTGCGCAGGCTACGCGATGTGCGCAACAGCAAAATGTTCTGTCTAAAGTTAGAGGACCTAAAAGCTGGTCTAAATTTTGAAAAAAAGTCTAATTGTCAGATAAAGCAACACTGTTAGTGAGGAGTTCAGCAGTCACACGTGTTGCCCAACAATCTGTATGCCAACATGCCAGGGGCATCGTCGCGCATAGCTATACTACTGACTTTAGATGAACAAAGAAGGATGAGGGCACGGAGGATGGCACTAAGGAGGGCACGGGAGATTTTTTTTTTTTTTTTTTTTGGCTTATATAAAATTTACAATTTAATCTAATCTAATACAATATTCTTATCTGATACAAGCCCCTCACTCTTCACTTGATATATCACACACGCATAGACATCTTTGGCATGAGAGATTCTGAGGTGTCTCGCATCTTCAGATTCACCCCTCATGCCATCGTGGAATTACCACAACCTTGCAGGAGGACATCAGCAGCCCAACACATGGCACCACCCATGACACCCATGACAGCTACATATACAATCAGAGCCCCATCCCCACAGATTTCAAACAGAACATGTATGGGGACAGCTGGCTGGTTGGTGAGTGACATGGGAGTCAGGCATGACTATCCCCTCCCGTGATGCACACCTCACAAGTGGCACATGCATGACTAACATCCTCCTGTCTTTTCCCTTCAAGGTGACTCTGCATATGCACTGGTACCCCATCTCATGACCCCATCTCATGCCAGCTCACATTATGCATCTTTGCACGTTAAACACACACATTAATCATGGCACAATGAGAATGCATGCATGCACACCACTATGGTCCCTAGCACACACACCCCACATCCTCATCAAATTGGATTGGCACCAGTCCACCATGCAAGACTGGTGAGCAGTAACGCCACGTCAAGGCTCCAATTATGTCACTGTACATTCATACACCATTCACACGGACCTGGGAATCACTTCTCCCTGGTCCTGGGGAACCCTTCTCCACCCAAATTGAGGATGACACCCCTTTTCCAGCAGGAATGTCACCCCCACATTCAAACATCATTCACAACCCAAAATATGCCAAAAATGTCAGCAAAAAAAATAAAAAAATGCATAGAAAAAAAAAATGCAGAGAACAAAAATAAAAATGCTTTCAAACCAAAAAAAGGGGGGAAAAACAATTAATGCCCTCTGCCTGAGCCACGCCTGGGGCGCCCCCGGCCACGGCCCCGGACCCTCAGGGGAGACGCATGGGGGAGGGGAAAAGCCGGGGAAGGAGGAGCAGCCCCTGAGATCTGCCCACCTGGCGGCCTGCCCTCCAAGGCCACGGCTATTCTGTCCAGGGCAGCACCAAGTGTTGCCGTGTTGCCCTGGATAGCCTGGGTAAGGGCCCTCACATCCTGCCCAACGCCTGCTGCTGTAGTTTGCAGGTCATTTAGGCAGGTTGTGGAGGCCCGGGAGTGGGAGTCCAGGTTACCCAGCCTATCGTTGATGGAGGACAGGCTCTGATCCACCCGCCCCATAGTCTGGCAGAGCTGTCTCAGAAGGCGGGTCTGGGTGGCCAGGTTCCTTCTCAGACTGGCGGGCAGGAGATTGGGCGCCCCCCTGGTGCTCTGGAATGACCTCCTGGCTCCAGCTGGTGGTTGTGGCCGGGGAGAAGGGGAGGCCCTTGTGAGGGGAGCCATGTTGGGGGAGGAGGGGGGGGGCTCACCCTTAGGGAGGGCAGGCTTCTTGCAGCCAGAGGGGAAGAGTCCGCAGAAACCAAACGGCCAGTGCCTGCCATGGACTCCTCCTCCTCATGATTCTTCTCCTCCTCATGATCGTCCTCCGCATGATCCTCCTCCTCCTCTTGTTCCTCCTCCGCGGACTCTGGCCTTGTTGGGGGGGCCTCATTAGGCTGCTGTCCTGGCGTTGGAGCGGTCAGGCCAGATGGCCCTGCACCCTCCTGCACATCTGTGGATGACACAAACCATTCACAGGTTGGAGGATCCACACACTTGCCACATATTCCCTTTCACCCCCTCCCCCACACATGCTACACACCTGTGAGAAATAAAAACCTTACCTGGCACCGCGGGGACCGGACTTGTGTCAAAGCCTGGCAGGCCCTCCACTTCATGCCGGTGAAAGGTCAGGGCCACCACACGCTCCGTCGCTGTAAATCTAACCCGGCATGGTGGGCCCCCTCCTGTGCCCCTGGCATGGGCATTTATTGCGGCCAGTTTTTTTTTCACCTCACGCCGGAGGTCATTTATTTTCTTTTCAATCCCAGAATTCTTTTTTCCCCCACTGTAAAATTAAGCTTTCTTTTTCTCTCAGTCATACTTCCAAACAAACTCACTAGCAGTCACCAAAAATCTGTCACAAATACAAGCACAACCAATCAGATAAGAACACACACAAAGAGAAAAAGAACACCCAAAAATCACACTAGCACTCAGCAAGAAACAGACACCAAAAAATCAGATGAAAAAATAAAGCAAGAAAACAAACGCTCAGAAATCTATCAATCAAACAAACAGTCTCAAACACTTATCAAAACACACTTTCACAAAACTACCAACAAGCACTAGATCACACTGAACACTAATCTGACAACTACAAAACACACTCTAACGAACAATAGAGCAAAAGCACTTGATTCAATGGGAAGGGACACAAAGGGATGTACTTTTGCAATGGAAGTGCGTTTGTGTGTGTCTATTTATGCTGTCTGCGTAGTTCACAACGTTGCCCTAGTCCATTTCCAATTTCACTGATTGCGCCGCTCCCGAGTTGTGAGCATGCGCACAACGGAGCTGACATGGTTTCCTTCACGCACGCATGCGCGAGTCGGCCGGCCCTTCATTTGCATGGGGTCACGGCTCATTTCAATGTAACACGCCCACGTCCCTCCCAATTTGTATTACTCCTCCTTACGCCTCCGGAAAAAACCTTACGCTTGCGCAATCTCTTGCGCAAAAGCTACGTGAATCGCGGGATTACGCGGCTAGATTGCGCAAGTCTAACGGAAAAGTGGTGCGCTACGCCGGACCGAAAATGCGCCGATCTACGTGAATCTGGGCCCCAGTGTTCACTCTTACAAGGAATCCATGTCCATATCCGAGTAAACACAGAATCTCAGTGTTCGCTCTTACACAGAATCTATACTCAAGCCTTGAGGCTCTTTATTTATTTTTTATCTAACTGTGTTCTTGAATTTTTACATCTGCTTTAATTTATAGACATATTCACTTATATGCCTATCTAAAGCCAAAACATTTTTCTAATTGTGGCTAGTAAATGGCTAGAGAACATTCAGATACAAATTTGGATAGGGGATGATAAAAACCCCCGTTCAGTTTTTTTTTTGCCATCTGTGTTCCAGACACAACAGAAAGTCAGAGGAAATTTCTCCAAAGTGATGTTAATCTAAAACATTTCAGTCAATCTAATTACACAGTAAGTCTGACTGTTATTCCCACTAATTCAACTGTATTTCCCTATCTCCTATTTTACTATGCTTTGATAAGTCTATGTCATAGAATCTAGAAACCATTTCAACCCAACAGTATTGTACATCTTTCCCCCTTTTTTTGAGGGTTTATTATGAAATTTGTTAATACTTTCTTAAAGCAAGGACTATAAATGAGCCGGTCTCAGTAATGGATTTGATTCAATTAACATCATTGTAAATAGCCTATACTTATTTTCTACTAACATAGGGATATATGTCCCTCCCCAATAGTAGCCACAGGTTGCAATTATTACCATGATTGCCACCAATGTTCTATGCTATAGGCTTCTCACATATGGATGAATATGAAGTAGTCCATGCATATATGTATTTTCTTATATATATGTGCAGGCTTACACATAACAATTTTTCTTTGATGTTTAAGCATATTCCCCCTTTTTCTTTTTACTTATGTCTATATATTTACCCTGAGTTCATGTGCTCCCCTATGCGTGTTGATGGATCAAAAACATGCCGCATTATGCTTTTTGACAGACTTATAGTTATCCCTCCACCCGGCTGGGTGTTGCAGTGGAATACCTTTGTGAGAGGTTGAGTGAAAACCACATTTGATCCCTAATACTACCAGTGAACTGGTAAGTAACAAACACAGACTAAATGCGATAACTATGCTACTTAGGCTTTTTTTAGAACATGATGTCTGTGTATCTATACATTTTCCATACTTACCTCTATTTTGTATTATAGTATTCAAGCTCCTGACGAAGCGGCTAAGTCCCACGAAACATGTTGATCACTTTATGAATGATCTTCTAAACACCCAAGACCGTAAATAGTGATAAACCAAAGGACATCACCCAGCAATGGAACTCTCCATCACCACAGTTTGATGATACATTGTTTGATTTTGAACTATGTCATAACGGCTATACACTTGGTTTTGTGGTGTTCTATGTAGTTTTTTTTATTTTTTATAATACTTTGTATGTATAGGATACTATTAGTATTCCTGTATATGAATTGTAGTATCAATATTTATATTAAAAATGAATTTTATTGAATCTTTAGTGGTGCCTAGAAAGTCAATTTTTCCTTTCTTTATATTTCTCCAATATTCATTAGGACGTGGCACTATAGTTAACAAAGGTGTTAATTGCCACCTAAGGGCACAGCAATTAAAAAATCTCCATCTTTGTTCATCTAAAACAGATTTTTGCTCTATTCCTATTCTGGTGACATCTCCAAATTTTGGAATTTCCATCACTTAATTACAGTGGACCCCTACTCAAACAGAAAGAATTAATCTCATTTGTGTGAACACAATAAAGACCTGCCTGGGATTTAAAGCCTTCACCACTTTATTCAAAACAATTGAAAAAGTTTTTTTTTTATATACTCAGAGTATCAGAAATACAGTTAAATCTTTCCTAGCAGCACCCCTAAAGGGAACATCAATACGATTAATTCATGTTTTCTGAAGAACGATCACTCTAATCCATCAGAGTTAGACAAGGGATTCAATCACTGAGCCTTTTACTTCTTTATTACTGAAACCGAGGAATTTTTTGACAACTATCTCTTCATTGTTCTGAGATTTGACAGTATTCACAGTAGACAGCCATTATCCTTAAACTTTTCTAGCTTGTTAATTATGCTCTGTCACTGAAATAGGTATGTAAAAAATATTTGAGTATTTACGTGTTCTTTGTCACCTTTTAACTTTAAGTGTCTCACGTTAAAGTCCCAGTAATTACTGTTTAGTACTTTAGTGGAGTTATGTCAGCCTACAGATACCATTAATGCATTAACGTGTCAAAACAGTACAGAATGACACAGTTCAAATCAGACTAAAAAGTTGTTAATGGTAGACCAACTCCACTGAGCTTTTTTGCAAGCTGGAGTGATGATATAAAGCTATTTGATATTTAGCCCTCAAAAGGTTCCTTATGTTATCGGTTTTATTTGTAGCAAAAAAATTAAAAGCATTTACACAATGGAAAAATACTGCTATAGGTATTTAAAATAAAGCTGCTAACAAGTGTTAAAAGGGAAGTATAGGATTTTGTTTTTTAAAGAATCATACTTACCTAGGTGGATGTAGCATCGGTCCAATGCAGCATCTGTCCCAGATCAGCTCTAAGACCGACAACCAAGCAATAAACATCGCTGCTAGCTCGGTACTCAGAGCTCTATGTGAGTCACGGCTGTCTGCTCTGCCCACTGTGCGCTCATTGGAATGCTGAGAGGCTGAGCCAGGTGCTGGTCCAGGGTTCTGGATGGATCCTGACCATATTGAGCTTACCCCAGCCTGGACCAGCTCAGTGACATCAGCCAACAGTGGGCTTCTTTTTTGCTGAAAATTGGTCACAAAAGTGAAGAACTATCTGCTCTCCTGTGATCTGCAGGAGAAGTACAGCCAAACAAGCTTTGGCTGTACTGCTCCTTTAATCATTCAAGAGCAATTGCATGGTTAGGTTACACGATCCTAGTCAAATATAGATGGATACTGAATGAACCAGAAAAGTCATAAGTACTGGGTATGTTTGATGCAAGTCTACCTGTCGAATGGTCAAAAGAATATTAGACGGAACGTCGAATCTTTACGTCAAATCGTACATTTCCGTTCGAATATTCCGCCTACAAGCATTCTAATGTTGTATGACTAGTAATAATGTCGAATCTATTCTCTCTAATGTCGAATCTATTTTCTCATAAATCGAAATCTATTCTCTGTAATGTCGAATCTATTATTTCTACGTATAGTGTCAAATCTTTTCTCTATAATGTCAAATCTTTTCTCTGTGATGTCAAATCTTTTCCCTATAATGTCGAATCTCTCTATATCAAATTTTTACCACAACGAAAATAAAGCATTTTTTATGTCGGATCTTTCGGTTTTCGTTTCTTGCACTTTCGTTATCGTTTTAACAAACGGACGAAAATGCATTCTAATGAAAACAAATGCACATGTCTATTAATAACACCCCCTCCCCACTATGTGTTCCCATATTATCTGACTCTCCTCAGGACCCCCATGGTTGGTATCAGGATGGAGAACGGTAAGACACCAGAAAATTTCCATTTGCTGCTCTCCCCTGTGCTGAATATTTCTGAAAGCTCTCACCTATGAGCACATTACAGTTCAGAAGTCTTGTAGCTGGGATCAAGTACTGTTCAAGCTGGATTTGCCTAGAGAGAGTTCAAGAGTGACAGTAGGGGTTTAATAGACCCTTAATGTCTCTTTAAATATTCTGACGATTGCGTCCCACTTTGAGAACGTTGTGTTTTCTGTTTTGAGCTCACCACTGATGCATGGAGCAAGGAAGATCATTTTTTAGGAGAAGTGAGCTCCCTTCAGGCATACCTGCCCTCAAACTATCCATTATTATATATGTGCTCCTACTATGGAGGCTCTCAAAATGTATAGAGTTAGGACTGCAGATAATACTGAGGTGTTGTGACATGGCCACTGCAACTTACACATGTATTTGCAAATGCGTTAAAACTAAACCCCTGTTTTTAACGTGAACTGTAATGCCCTGTACACACGATCAGAATTTCCGATGGGATAAAATCCGATGGAATTTTCCATTGAAATTACATTCAAGCTGTCTTGCATACACACTGTCAGACCAAATTCGGACCATCCAAAACGCAGTGACTTAAAACACTACGATGAGCCGAGAAAAATTAAGTTCAATGCTTCCGAGCATGCATTGACTTGATTTCTGAGCATGTGTGTTTTTTTCTCTGTCTGAGTTCCACACAGACGATCAGAATTTCCGATAGGATATTTTCCACCGGAAAAAAATAAAACATGTTCTATTTCTAGACTCCGATGGGAAAAGTCAGATGGGGTCCACACATGGTCGGAACATCCGATGAAAAAATTCCGTCAGACTTTTTTCATCGGAAATTCCGATTGTGTGTACAAGGCATTAGACAGGACAATTAGATTTGTTTCACGCTGGCTGGAAAATTTTACTGGAAATTGTTCTTTGTTGTTGTTTGACATGCATCACCCTTCCATGTGCTCCTTGTTGTTAAGGCCAGTTATAGGTTGGGGCAGTTGCTGTTTGTTTTTTCTGAAGGAAGAGAATAAAGCAAAGACCATTACTACTACTCCTTAAAAGGGAAACGCTCCTGTTGACCTTTATATGTATATTAATTCATATATCAGAAGTGAGGGCACAGCTGGAATGGTGCTTACACGTGGTAAAGCACTGATTTGCAGTGAAACACAGTGACTGGTGTGGAAAACATATTAGGCACATTTTAAAGGGCACTTTGTTTTATATTTTTCAGCATAATGGACACTTATTTAATTTATTTCAAATAATGGTAGAGGAGGTGGATATATTTGAATACACAGTATATGTGTTAATAATAGCACAGTTTAAAGCATAATAATTGATGCATTGTAGATGTGTGTGTTTACGAGTAGTACTGTACTGCGTTATTTATTTATTTAGTGCATAGGCGTGGGAACACATCTACATGCAAGCTAGCTGCTCGAATAGGTTATTCAAATTATAGTAGGTAGGTGGAAGAGTGAGAAACCATAAATTATTTAATCACAGTCTTATTAACACCCTGGCATGGTAAATACTTAGAATTGCATGGCCAATGGTAAGCATATCTCTTTCAAACAAACAATTGTAATGACTATTTTTTTAAGTAAATCCAAATGTATTCAAAGACTTATTAAACAAAAAGAAAGATACTCACAAAAGAATGTGTTAAAATGTAAAAAACAAATCAAACAAAGACTACAAACTACTGAACAAAATCAAACATGTAAAATAATTAAAAAAATAGTGGTTGCTTTGGATACAATAATCTTAAAATAAAAAGATTACAATATCATTAAAAGCAATAGATAAAAAGTAAAAGTACATTTCCCATTTTATGAAATAGGATTTTTTCATTGCTGGTATGTTCTCAGTTATAAAGGGAATTATAATCACAGTAAAAATCATCATCAATCTGGTTGTTTTGTCAGTGCCATGGACAGGGCTTAAGTCTGTACAGTATAGAGTTACAATTACATATCTACTGAAACATTATTTATAAAAAGTATGATTTACAAATGCCTCAGCATTCATGCAAAAGTAATGAATAATGAGTAATGTTTAATATGTAATAAATGACCATTTCTATTTATTACCTTTCACAGGGCATTGTAACGTTCCCTAACATTCAAAAGAAAATTCTCAAACACATTTGATCAATAGAGAAAATAGTCCAATATTATAGGCTAAAATCCTTTGACCAAAATAGGAAATATGAGGGAAACCTCTGTACTGTGTACAAAGTACATGCATAGAGATTCCTGTGTTCTCTACAGTGTAACAAATCAATTTTTCAAAGAGGAACTCTGTTTTACAGGACAAAAACTTTATACATATGAGCCTAATCACTTAAGCTAAACAACAAAAACATCTCTCATCTCTTTGTCACCCCCTTTCTTTTTAGTATCAGCAGGCTTCTTGTCAGCATATAAACTGATTATCCCCTTGTGCTGCTTGTTCCTTTCTAGGTGTGGCCACCGGCCTTGTTCACTATATTGACAGGTCGCTATTTGCTGCTGTCCACGCAGCCAGCAAATACCTGCGGTGATTGCGGCTGGATGCATAAAAAAGCATTCAACAATGACCACTGCAGGTAAGCGCTGGCTGTGCAGAGAGCCACGAATAGCTGAGGCCACTGACAACATGTCATTATAATGGACAGGGGCCAGCTGACGCATCTAGCCACTCAAAACCACAGGAATTCCTGATTCCTGGCACTACAATTTTGCACTGGCCTAGATCGCCGGTGTGAATGTAACCTAAGTACCTGAATTTGACCTGGTATCAGCTGTTTTGCAGTCCTCTGTATAGTAGAGCTAGAGTGTGAAAGGAACAGTGAACTGGGCCATCAACCATACCTAGGTGCTCAGAGCAGTAGCAGCTGGTATCTTTGATTCCTGCTGCTACGATTTGCACTGACCTAAATCACTGGTGTGATTGTAGCCTAACACTGTTCACTTTTTTTTATTATTTAAACGCTGCATTAATTTGTGTCTTTTATATCTTCCTAGATTTCAGCTTTGAGTCAAAAAATTTCAAAAAGTCACTGTACTAGTTCTGCAACACTAGTAAATGCGTAAGATAGAATATTGTAAATTGTAAACTATGGTGGTATGTATGTATCAAAAAGTGTGTATTCTTGATATAAGTGTGTTATATCAAAAAGTGTGCCTACATAGACGTGGGTCAGGGGTCCAATCGGGACCCCCCCCGGTACATGCGGCGGTTCCCGTGGCTTCAGGAGCAATCCGGGACGAGGGGGTGGCTATTCATTTTTGTCCGCCCCCTCTGGATCGCTCCCAGCCAATCCGCGCACTCCTGTCAAGGGTTCGGAATAGACCAGCACTATGTGATTGCAAAAGAGGAATCCAAAACAGATATAGGTAAAAATGGTGATTTATTTAAGAAGAGGGGGTAACACCCCATCACCTTCAACAAGCTCAGTGCAAACAATCAAAGATCCACAGTGACAAAAACAACACTAAAGACGATATGTACAGTAAAGGGGAATACCAGAATCATAAACAGGCCAGGCTGAGGTCATATACGGGGGATCAGAAAATGGCTGCGGACGGGGAATAAGCAGGAAGGGAAAGTCCAGGAGAGGGATCAGGTCAGGTCGGATCAGATCAGGTCAGAAGTCCAGGATGGAGACAACAGGCTCAGGGTCCAGATATCAGGCTCAGGATCGGGTTAGTAGGCAGATACCAGGGCAAGGTATGATTACACATGCCGGGTATATATAGGAGGTGAGCTGATTACGTTCAGGTCACACCTGAACGCAACAAGGGCCAAGCGCTCCACACTGCCAGGGTCCATCAGCTGGTGGAGGCCAGTACTGCATCCCAAAGGTGATATACCAGCAGGTGGAAGTTCTCCTGACAGCTCCAAACTGCCAGGAGACCCCTGCTGGTGGAACGCAGCACTGCAAGACAGAACATAAATAGCACAAGTGGTACCCCCCCTCAAATGAGCGGCCTCTGGACGCTCCAACTATCTGTTGCCGAGGAAAGTCCAAGGTGACCAACTGGGCAATGGGAGGCTTGAGCCAAGAGGTGGGTACATCCGGGAAGACAGAGGACACATCCCGCCAAACAGCGGGTAGAACAGACTGGGGAGCAAACACATCAGGCTGGGCAGGGGACAGAAGTTCAACCAGCTGGGCAGCAGACGAGAACACCTTCGGCTGGGAAGCAGACGGGAACACCTCCGGCTGGGCAGCAGACAGGAACACCTCTGGCTGGGCAGCAGACAGGAACACCTCCGGCTGGGCAGCAGACAGGTACACCTCCGGCTGGGCAGCAGACAGTGGCTCATCAAGCTGGACAGTAGGCACTGGAAAATCAGGCTGGGTAACTGGCACTGGAAAATCAGGCTGGGTAACTGGCACTGAAACGTCAGGCTGGGTAACTGGCACTGAAACGTCAGGCTGGGTAACTGGCATGTCAGGCTGGGTAACTGGCACGTCAGGCTGGGAAACTGGCACTGGCACGTCAGGTGGGGTAACTGGCGCTGGCACGTCAGGTGGGGTAATTGGCGCTGGCACGTCAGGCTGGGTAACTGGTGCTGGCACGTCAGGCTGGGTAACTGGTGCTGGCACGTCAGGCTGGGTGGCTGGCACGTCAGGCTGAGTGGCTGGCACGTCAGGCTGGGTGGCTGGCACTGGCACGTCAGAGACTGCACTGAACTAATGCAGTCAGATAACTTCTGCTGGGAACAAGAGGAATAATGTTCATCAAAAGAAACTGGATCATCCTCTATTAACCATATCAAGGATTCAACTTGGTCATGACTGAAGGGGGAGAGAAATCATCACTACCATCTGGGATGAACGACAGGGCCGGTTTAACACATAACTTGATTAATGGCTGAATATCATCATAAGACATATAACCCAGATCCACCATGGAATGGGCTGATCGGATGGCTTCCATCAGCTGGTCATTTGTCCATCCCTCAGAGCAGAGAAAAGTAAGTAATTTCATTGAAATCCATGCTTCAGAAAAACGCACCACAACAGGGTGGTCCCTCAATGCAATCACGTCTGGTCTAGGAGGGCCCTGGTATACTGTCAGGGGTTCGGAATAGACCAGCACTATGTGATTGCAAAAGAGGAATCCAAAACAGATATAGGTAAAAATGGTGACTTATTTAAGAAGAGGGGGTAACACCCCTCCACCTTCAACAAGCTCAGTGCAAACAATCAAAGATCCACAGTGACAAAAACAACACTAAAGACGATATGTACAGTAAAGGGGAATACCAGAATCATAAACAGGCCATGCCGAGGTCATACACAGGGTATCAGAAAATGGCTGCGGACGGGGAATAAGCAGGAAGGGAAAGTCCAGGAGAGGGATCAGGTCAGGTCGGATCAGATCAGGTCAGAAGTCCAGGATGGAGACAACAAGCTCAGGGTCCAGATATCAGGCTCAGGATCGGGTTAGTAGGCAGATACCAAGGGCAAGGTATGATTACACATGCCGGGTATATATGAACGCAGCAAGGGCCAAGTGCTCCACACTGCCAGGGTCCATCCGCTGGTGGAGGCCAGTACTGTGTCCCAAAGGTGATATACCAGCAGGGGGAAGTTCTCCTGACAGCTCCAAACTGCCAGGAGACCCCTGCTGGTGGAACGCAGCACTACAAGACAGAACATAAATAGCACCAGCGGATGGAACCTTTCCTGACAGCTCCCCTGTGTGTCACTTCCTCCTCCTGTGTAAACACAGGAAGAGGGAAGTAATGTGATCTCTGCTCTCGGCGGTATTTTCAACCGCCGCTGAGGAGAGATCACATCACACAGTGAGTCTGCACAACACTACACTGACACCAGTACACGCATTCACATTAACCTCTTGCGATCACCCACCCCCTGTCACAGTGTCACTGAATGCAGTGATCATATATGTACTGATCACTGCATTTAGTGTCAGTGTGACAGGCAGTTAGTGTTAGGTCCAGGGTAGCCCCCGTACCCCCCTAATAAAGTTTTAACCCCTTTATCACCACCCTAGTTAACCCTTTCACCCCCTATTGCCAGTGTCACTAAGCGATAATTTTTCTGATCGCTGTATTAGTGTCGCTGTTCCCGCTATTTTTTTTTTTATTGCGATTTTTTTTTTACTAAAGACATGTGGCTGAATACATTTTGGCCTAAATGTTTGACTAAAATTTAGTTTATTTGATTTTTCTTATAACAAAAAGTAAAAAAATATAGATTTTTTTCAAAAATGTCACTCTATTTTTGTATATAGCGCAAAAAATAAAAAATCGCAGAGGCGATCAAATACCACCAAAAGAAAGCTCTATTTGTGGGAAGAAAAGGACGTGAATTTTGTTTGGGAGCCACGTCGCATGACCGCACAATTGTCTGTTAAAGAGACGCAGTGCCGAATTGTAAAAACCCCTTGGGTCATTTAGCAGCATATTGGTCCCGTCCTTAAGTGGTTAAAATACCAATTTAAATCAGAATCCTATTTCAGGATATGCCAGAATTCTTTCATCTCTCATCATTATCACTATAAGATGCTTTTCAGAATTACTTACTTGTTGGTTTCAACTTCAAACGTCAAGGAAACAAACGTTTTAAATTTACCAATAAAATCGTGTGACAGCCACAGATCTAATAAAGCACAGAGCTTTATAAAATTCATACCTTGGAATCCAGCCAAGCTGTAATGACCATGGTATTAAAAATTTACTTTGCATTTGATTTGCAAATAAGCAGGGCGGGAATTCACTTAATGTAAGGACAAGAACCCAAGGACAGTGCGAATTAGGAAATTAAACACAAGAACTAAATATTAGAAAAGGTTACAAAAATGTGGAAGTCTTTGATTTTTTTTTTTTTAAGTTGCTAAAGCCCAAAGTGTATAAATAAGTTGGGGTTACTAAAGCTTACTCCAAATAAAACTTAACAATTTCCCGGAATGCTTATAGTCTCTTGTGAATGAAAATGAAATGTAATTTATGCAGATGAATAATTGTACAGCTTAGCCAAATCAAAGCAAAGATGATGTTTAAAAAGTATGCATTGAATTTTGAAAAATGTTTGATCTTAGTTTATGATATATATTTAGGAACTACTATTTTCAACATTTACTTGTTTTAAAAAAAAGTCACCAAGATGCATTATTTGGATACTTAATCAAAAAAACTTTGCAAGGAGCTAAATGCAAAGTGTAGTACCATAACAACCAAACAGCATTCATCTTGCTTTGGCCTGGCCTCTTTGAAGGGAATTGTGCCTGACTGCTATAGGTAGTTGCACTTTATAGATTTTACAAAAAAATTATAAAGAACTAGGATAATAAAGCACATCATGATTCTCTATATAATTCGGCATGGGTCAGGCAGGTCCGGGACATATAGTCTGTTAGAATGTTAAATGTTGCCCTATTTGTTAGTTGATGCCCCATTTCAGTGAAATTTGCTTCAAAACATTGTGCTTTTTGCATTTAAAGTGTGATTAACTTATAATATATATATATATGTTTATTTGAAAATTTATTAATGTACCGATCGTCTCATCTCATTTCTAGAGACCCTAAAATGCCAGAACAGTACAAATAACCGCCAAATGGCCCATTTTCAGAAATTAGACAGTCCAAAGTATTTTTAAGATTTTTTTTTTTACACTCTAGTGTACACTCACTATAGTGACACGGTACTACTCTGGTGAGTGAGCAGGGATTTTTGTACACTATTATTGCTTATAACAGTAATGATCACTGTTATGAGCATGCATTTTAGCTGTCATAAATAGTTTTCATTCATGATAGCTTGTGATCTGTGATTAGAAAATATATTCACATGGTACAGGGTGCTTTGATTGGCCCAAGTACCATGTGATAGCTGTGGGGTAATCACAGCATCACAATAGTAAGCAAAACAGTTATGAATAGAAGCCATTCGTGATTGTTTTATTTACATCATAATCATGTGATTGCTGTAACCAATCATAGAGATCACATGATACCCCGAGCCCCAGACCCAGTTGACACAGCGGTCACGGGATCACCACCAATGCACGCATGCTCTGAAATGTACCATTCCATCACTGAGCCTACAACTGCCAGCCTGCTGCAGTACATGTACTGTGGTGGGCAGTAAGTGGTTACATTTGTTCACTTTTTTAATGTCTGTTTTTTTGCAAATTAATGAGTAGCGATTTTTTGACATAAGAAAGGTTTAAAATAGTTGAAAGGAGCAAAAACACACCTCAGAATCCATTTAAAGCTTAAAGTGGGGGTTCACCCTAAAAACAAGTATATACGATTCAATCCAGAATACTGCTGACATGTGCAGTATGCTGTTCTTTTTTTTTTTTTTACATACCGTAGTATAGGTTATTTTCCCCCCGGCTTCCGCGTAGTGAATTCCGCGGGACTGGGCGTTCCTATTCAGAGACCGTGATTGACGTATGACAAAAGCTTACCCCCCCGATGCATAATGCACGTCACCAGTTTCCGAAAAAAGCCGGAGCTGTATAGCGCCGACTCCCAGTTCGGCTTCTTTCTCTCACATTAAGTATCAGTGTAAGAGAACTGCTGTTTTGTTGTAGTGAGCCTATTTTTTTATGGCTTTTGAACATTTGGTTATAGTTATCAAAACAAGTTATGAGGTCTGAAGAATAAGGTTTTGCTCACTATGCAGAAATTGTGGATCAGTAAGCTTAAAGATTTCATGGTTTCCTTAGCCATGGCGATTTTCTTAGCAGCTTAGTACCACTGCATACTGCGGTTACAATATTTATAATCACTTTATTGATTGAAAACAAATGTCCTTGAACTGTTCTTAGGGCATTAATTTCCCTAGACCTCAATATGCAGATTTTTTAGAAATGTGGATTATTCTGTATGTAATAACTTAGACTGTAAAATAACACTTGACATGGAGCAACATGATCCAACTTTTTTACTGGAACTCACTGTGAAAATATCTAGAACTAAGGCTAAAATGTTCAGTGTGATCAAAAAGAAAAAAAGCCAAGTGTCAATATTCAGTATTGATTTTAAGCTTACATGTGTGAAACACTTCTAGCTTTTGCAAATTAAATATACAGTACTTGAAAATGAAATTATTATTAGCCTGTCAGCTCTTATTACCTGTTTCCATCAAGATCTTTTTAATAGCTGCACTTTAAAGTTGTTGTTTTTTTTATATTGTTTTTCTTCCAAATATTTTTAAATATTAAAAAAAAGATGACCCAGACCCATATACAATGCTTCCCACTGGACATTCAATGAGTGAAGAATGTTCACATCACATATGTAGAAGTGAAACCATTACTATAGTTTACAGAAGAAGCTATCAAGCAAGTAAATGGTGCTTCTATAATGTATAATCATTTTTTTTTCCTGAAGAGTGTACCAATGCCAAAAAGTCATTATGGAAATTCATCTATAGTACTTGCCTGTGGCCCCTTTAGGCTACTGGTCAGACTATGTCTCCCTGATTTCACAGAGAATTCTTACCTCCCTGCCTGAAGACAAAGCCCACACTGATAAAAATTATTCTGTTGGCTTGTAATCTTAACATAAAAATGTTATCATTTTCAACAAATAAATACATGTTAATTAATTTACTTTGATATTTTAGGTAGCTTACTTAATGTTTATTAGTTTCTAAAACACACCTTTTAGATTTATAAAAATAATGTATAATATTGAGTAATCTAGACAAAATGTTTAAGGTATGTGCATTTCAATATTCTAATTGAGTTACATTTACTTAAAAAATAATCTTTATATTTGAATTTACGGGAAGAGTATGTTTGCAAAATGTGCAACCGCATGAGTTTTGATGCTGTATATTTTAAAGAGTTTGACATATTTTGGAACTGCACAAGGCAGTTTCCATACGTCTGAGGCCCATTAAGACAAAAGAGCGCCACCAGTGACAAGAATTTTTCCAAGTGACTACAAAGCCATGCAAAGGCATTGAAAGGCAAGAATAAAGATTAAACAAATTATAGTTCACATGCTTTAAATGTTGCTTAACCTACGATCCAAAATGTTTATTTTATTTGCTAATTTATATATTTATAATAAATGGACATAGATCCGTTGTATATACCTATTGAGACAACTCACGTGTGCGCAAGCAAAGTTTGCGCTTTCTGCATTCGGCATAACGCAACCAAGATGAAGGGTGAGGGACCACAGGCCATTTGATTTTGAAGTTACTGCAATTTAGATTGTGACCTCAAGCCCTACTCACTTTGCACTATGATTTTACATTTCAAAACCAAATTTACTACCGTATTTTCCGGCGTATAAGACGACTCGGCGTATAAGACGACCCCCTAATTTTCCAGCCAAAATGTTGGTTTTGTGATATACTCACCGTATAAGACTACCCCCTTCCTACTAGTCATGCCTCGCCTCACAGTGCCACCATTACATGCCAGACTATGCCACTACATGCCAGACTGTGCCCCATTACATGCCAGACTGTGCCCCATTACATGCCAGACTGTGCCCCATCACATGCCAGACGGTGCCCCATTACATGCCAGACTGTGCCCCATTACATGCCAGACTGTGCCCCATTACATGACCAGACTGTGCCCCATTACATGACCAGACCTGCCTCATTACATGACCAGACCTGCCCCATTACATGACCAGACTGTGCCCCATTACATGCCAGACCTGCCCCATTACATGACCAGACTGTGCCCCATTACATGCCAGACCTGCCCCATTACATGACCAGACCGTGCCCCATTACATGACCAGACCTGCCCAATTACATGACCAGACCGTGCCCTTACCTTATCCCATGAGAAATCGCGGCCGTGTAACCTAACAGCTTACCTTACCAGAATCGCGGCCGTTCGATTTTTCAAAAGCCGCGCCTCTGACGTCTTCTGTTCCGTGATAGGCGGAACATTCAGCTTCCCATGAGGCACTGTGTTCAGTGTTTGCCTATCACGGAGGCCCTCTCGTTCGAGGACGAGAGGGCCTCCGTGATAGGCGGACACCAAACACAGGACGAGAGGGCCTCCGTGATAGGCGGACACTGAACACAGTGCCTCCTGGGAAGCTGATTGTTTCCGCCTATCACGGAACAGAAGACGTCGGAGGCGCGGATTTTGAAAAATCGTACGGCCGCGATTCTGGTAAGGTAAGCTGTTAGGTCACCGGCGTATAAGACGACCCTCGACTTTTAAGAAGATTTTAAGGGGCTAGAAAGTCGTCTTATACGCCGGAAAATACGGTATATATTTGTGCAGAAAAAACAATCATATTGGTATAGTGTATTTCTTTTATATAGCACTCTGATTTTGTATCAGAAAAAAATATTGTGGGACTCATTTATGCTTTTAACCTGACCTACCCTAAAAACCTAAAATATACCTTTGAAGTTGTTAAGAAGATCTTTTTAGACCTCTGTGGGGAAAATATCTTCAAAAGTTCACATTTAAAAAGTGCAAATTACTTTCCTAAAAGGCTTAAAAAAAGTTCATACATTTTCAGTACTGTGTTCTTTACAGATATACTGTATGTTATATGTGTGTGTTTTAGTTTGATTTGTTAGCTGAAAAAGAGGCTTTTCTTTCTTTTTCTTTTTTAAGATGTTTACATTTACATTTGCTATGTTCTAGAAACTGGAAAAATTGAGTTGGCTTTACTTAAAACTATAGTTACAGACAAGTTAAGGTATGTATTCCTAACTTAAAACACTATGGTCTACTGTATAAACTGAAAATAATGAGTTGGCTTTACTTAAAACAACAAAGTTGAAAACATGAAAAGTCGAATGAGTCACTGTATTTGAAGAGTAAGGGCGAGAGGAGAAGGGAAGGGATGATTCGTTTTTTTTTAACCACTTAAGGACCGTCTAACACCGATATACGTCAGCAGAATGGCACAGCTGGGCACAATCACGTACGTGCAGCCGCGACCCGGTCCGAAGCTCCGTGACTGCGGCCACGGGACCCGTGGATTTGATTGCCGCCCCGGAGCTGAAGGATGGGGAGAGGTGTGTGTAAACACACCTGCCCTGTTCTTCGTTGTGGCACTGTCATTGATCGTCTGTTTCCTGATATAGGGAAAGGCGATCAATGACGTCACACGTCCTGTCCCGCCAACCTACAGTTAGAAACACATATGAGGTCACTCTTAACACCATTCAGCGCCCCCTAGTGGTTAACTCCCAAACTGCAATTGTAATTTTCACAGTAAACAATGCATTTTTAGAAAGAAAAATGCATGTAATTTAACATGAAAATAGGATGCATGTCATGTAAAGGGTAAATGCTGGTAGAGAAGGGAAAGAAGGATGCATGTCATGTAAAAGGAAAGGAGGATGCATGGTATTTAAAGGGCTGATGGAGCAGTGAAAGGGTTCTCTATGTTATTTAAAAGGCAGGGAAGATGTATGGCATATAAAGGCTAGTGGAGCTGGGTACAAAGGATGTATGTCATGTACAGGGAAACAAGGATACATGCCATGTAAATGGTACAGCAGATAGATGCAATTTAATGGGTAAGGACGAATGGTGCAAGGTGAGGAGGATATGTCATGTGAAATACTGAAAGAGCTGGGTAAGGAGGACCCATGTCATGCATAATAAAAGGAAGATGCATTGTATTTAAAGGGTCTGATGGAGCAGAGTAAGGAGGATATGCTGCGTAATAGGTGAGGAGACTAGCTGCTCAGTAAAGGGCTGGAGGATCAGGGTAAGGAGGATTAGCACCATTTCATTGCCAATATGACAGATGAGGGATCAGGAATGAGAGCCCCCCAATATAGAAGGAATCAGGGGCCCCCACAGCAGTAAATGTTTGTGCAGTATGGGGAAACGTGTGATTTCACACGTGACCACACTGCACCAGTCCATGAAATGTACTCTGTGAGGCAGTGTTCAGTGGTCTGTAGGTTGTAAATCTTTTCCCCCAAATCCCCTCTCTTAGCACAAATCCCCCCACCCCATCAAATCCCTCCCCATAGCACAACCCTCCCCCAAAATTACCTTCCTAGCACAACCTCTCCCCATCCCAACTCCCCCCAGCACAAATTACACATGTTGTCCCTACAGGAGTAGTGACAGCAGTAGAGAAGAGAAGAGGAGGAGGGTGCCAAGAGGTGTGGGTTGTGCTCTCCCCCCAGCTTCTGTCCCTCCTGTATATTCTAATTTAAGTGATCATATGTTAACTCTTGTGATAGAGGAGGAAGAGAGCACTATTAAGGCCCCTTTCACATAGGTTTCTCTGCTTAATGGAATCTGCTTGCTCAGCGGGGGATTGCTCCACTGATCCCCACTGAGCAGGCAGATGACAGGTCTGTGTCCACTGTGCTGTAGAGAGCGGACATGGACACAATCCCGCTTCCCTCCATAGAGAAATATAATGAAACTGACAGCTTGTCCATTTCCATCAGATCTGTTCTGCCGGACAGATAGAAAATAGGACCAGAATTCATCTGTTTTTGGTGGACAGGATTGGATCTGCCGCTCCAGAGAGGACAATGCAGTGTCCGATCAGGTCTGCCTGAAAACTGACCTGAATGGACAACTCGTGTGAAAGGGCTCTAAATCCTGTGTACAGAAAGCCCAGCCTGCACCTCGTCATTGCTCTCTCCTCCTCTTGTGTGCATTCGTATACAGACCCCTTTTCTCTGATACCTCTAACTAAAATATAGTGGAACTAATTCCCTTCAGAAATCTCCTAATTAATAAATAGAGTCCACCTGTGTGTATTTTAATCTCAGTATAAATACAGCTGTTCTGTAAAGCTCTCAGAGGTTTGTTAGAGAGCCTTAGTGAACATACGGCATCATGAAGGCCAACTAATACACCAGATAGGTCAGGGATAAAGTTGTGAATAAGTTTAAAGCAGAATTAAGTTATAAAAAAGATATGTCATGGAGAACTATTGTATCCATCATCCGAAAATGGAGTATGGCACAACTGCAAACCTACCAAGACATCGCCGTCCACCTAAACTGACAGGCCGGACAAGGAGAGCAATAATCAGAGAAACATGGTAACTCTGGAGGAGCTGTAGAGATACACAGCTCAGGTAGCAAAATCTGTCCACAGGAAATCTGGCCTTTATTTAAGGGTGGCAAGAAGAAAGCCATTGTTTAAAGAAAGCCATTAAAAGTCCTGTTTGCAGTTTGCCAGAAGTCATGTGGGAGACACAGCAAACATGTGGAAGAAGGTGGTCAGATGAGTCCAAAATTAAAAGTTTTGGCTGAAAAGAAAAACACATAGGGCCAGATTCAGGATGGAGAGCGCATCTTTGTGCGCGCGTAGCGTATCCTATTTACGCTACGCCTCCCCAACTTTGAAAGGCAAGTGCTGTATTCACAAAGCACTTGCGTAGCGTAAATGGGCCGGCGTAACCGCGTGTAATTCAAAGTAGGCTGGTAGTGGGCGTGTTGTATGTAAACTAATCGTGACCCGACGTAAATGACACACCGAACGAACTGCGCATGTGCCGGCCGTGGACGTATCCCAGTACGCATGCTCAAAATCACGTCGCAAATAGTCATTGATATTGACGTGAATGTAACTTACGCCAAGCCCCATTCTAATACGGCTTACGCAAACGACGTACAATATGACGCTGTCCCGACGTCCATACTTAATATTGCCTGCACCTCATATAGCAGGGCTAACTTTACGCCAGTCCGACGCCTTACGTAAACGTCGCAAATAGATACGCCGGCCGCAACTACATTCGTGAATCGGCGTATCTACCTAATTTGCATATTCAACGTGTAAATCGACGGAAGCGCCACCTAGCGGCCAGCGTAAATATGCAACTAAGATACGACGGTGTAAGAGACTTACGCGCTCGTATCTTAGCACAATTCCGGCGTATTTTGCTTTCTGAATACAGAAAAAAGATACGCCGGCGCAACCTAGAATTTATGCGGAGTATCAACAGCCGCATAAATTCTTTCTGAATCTGGCCCTATGTGTGATAGAAAACTATCACTGCACATCACTCTGAACACACCATAACATGGTGGTGGAAGAATCATGTTGTGGGGATGCTTTTCTTCAACAGAGTTGATGGGAAGATGAATGGGGCCAAAACATGGCAATCTTAGAAGAAAACCTGTGACCTAGAAAGTGTGTGTGTGCCGCTCAAGCTCAGGTAGGGGGCTTATGTAGATGGTGCATCCGCAGCTGCTGTTAGAGTGCTGGCAGGAGTTGGAGCCTATCCTGGCTTCTGCTGGATTCAAGAGGGAGAAAAGGGGTGGCCCCTGGAAGTCACACATCAAAGGTGTCCTAGAGAGATGAGTGGAGTGGCAACCTCAGCCTGGACTCCAACCCGCCCATGCCCCCACTGAGTTTCACTCTGTCCGCCGGGTGTTAAGTTATAAGGATCAGTTTATGGGAAAATGGATGGGGCCAAATACAGGGCAATCAGAAGAAAACCTGTTAAGCTTTGTACACACAATCGGATATCTGATGGAATTTTATCCGATGGATTTTTTCGTTGGATATCCGATGAAGTTGACTTTCATCAGTCTTGCCTACACACCATCGGTCAAAAATCCCACCGTGCCAAAATGTGGTGACGTAAAACACTACGACATGCTGAGAAAAATTTACAAGAAAGCGTTGACTTTATTCTGAGCATGCGTGGATTTTTGACTGATGGACTTCCACACAGACGATCGTTTATCCATAGAAAAAAATTAAAACATGTTCTATTTTTTTTACCGATGGAGAACAAACCGATGGGGCCCACACACCATTGGTTTGTCCGATGAAAACAGTCCATCGGTCGCAGGGCTTCAGAGTCTGCAAAAGACTTGAGACTGGGGCAGAGGTTCACCTTCCAGCAGGACAACGACCCTAAACATACTGCCAGAGCTACAATGGAATGGTTTAGATCAAAGCATATACATGCGTCAGAATTTTCCAGACAGGGTCCAGACCTAAATTCAATTAAGAACCTGTGGCAAGTCTTGAAAATTGCTGTTCACAGACACTCTCCATCCAATCTAACAAGGCTTGAGCTGTTTTGCAAAGAAGAATGGGCAAACATTTCACTCTCTAGATGTGCAAATCTGGTAGAGACATCCCGAAAAAGAGTGAAAGGTGGTTATACAAAGTATTGAATCATTTTCCTTCTACTTTACAATTATGTGCCACTTTGTGTTGGTCTATCAAATAAAATCCCAATAAAATACATTTACGTTTTTGGTTGTAACATGACAAAATGTGGAAAATCTCAAGGGGTATGAATACTTACTCAAGGCACTGTTCTTCAGATGCTGTGATAAAAGGTTTTCTTTTTCTAAAAAACACTGTGCTACGTCACTGGGATAGCCCTATTCCTTAGTAAAGATTGGGCTGTCCCAGTGACGTAGCACAGTGTGCGTCAGAGGGGGGCGGGGTCATGTGACACGTGGCCCGCCTCCCCTATAAAAGAAACGTCAAGCTCTGACGCGTCATTCGCGGAGCTGTGCTCTGAATGAATAGATCTTCTCATCGCTGGACCAACCGGCAGTCGCTGGAGAGAACACCCGTCGCTGGAGACAACATCACCCGGCGCTGGATACAAGACAACGTTGGAGCAGGGAGCAGCATCGATCATCTATGTACACCGCTGGATTATTAAAATATTTTTTTTTTTTTTAAGTTTCAAAAAAAGCTTTATTGAAAAATATTTCAATACATTGAATAACCACCAGAACACTCTGGGGTACGCTATAAGATCAAATTAGAGATAGTGAAAATATTAAAAGCATGACAAAACAGTCACAAAAATCAGGACATATATAACATTTCTTCAAGAAAGTAACAAAATGAAATCGTAACAAAACCATTGGAAATGCCAAAGATTACCGTTCTGACAAACAAATACCTGTTTAGGAGTATATTCTCCGCAACTAAAAAGCGCTCAAAAGATCAAAGGATAAAGCAAAAACTTAGTGGAATTATAACCTCGAGATCGTCGGACCAGGTGCCCCGATTGGGTGCGCACATTTCCTGGGTCCGACTCAGATAAGCAATCTAACACCTTCCACTCAAAAATAGGTCCATCCTGGAGATCTCAGAAAAAAAGAAGGTGCCAAGACCCCCGAGGAAGACCCCTCCGAGAAGAAAAATAAATAAAAAAAATATATATATATAATATGTTTATCCGGCATCGTATCACATCTTTAGAGGCATGGAGATAACCAATGGAATAGGCAAAGTACCCTCAGAGGATATATAGACAAGAGAGACCTGCTCCTGAACGTCAGGCCAAAAGAGAAAATAAAGCAAGCTATTACCAAATGATATCCTATAAGAACCCAATTAAAAGAAAAGAGAAAGAAAAGAGCATAAAGAAAAGAAAAGAGAGAAGGGTGGAAAGGACAGTGTCAGTTTAAGGACTAACGAGGATCCACTTATTATGATGTTCCAGCAATTCCCGGAACCAAGGAAATTCCCATGTATCGGGCCCAGGGTTATTAAAATATTTTGTTCTACGGTGTGTGTGTTTTTTTTAAACAACTATTACTTACACTTCCTTCGTGAAATGGTAGGGTACAGTGTACCCCATTACCATTTTACACAGGGGGGCAGGATCTGGGGATCCCCTTTGTTTAAGGGGTCTTCCAGATTCTGATAAGGCACCGGGCAAGGGTTGTGGGGATGAGACCCTTGTCCCCATCAACATGGGGACAAGGTGTTTTGGGGGGCACCCCAAAGCACCCTCCCAATGTTGAGGGCATGTGGCCTGGTGCGGTTCAGGAGAGGGGGGGCCGCACTCTGCCCCCCCTCTTTTCTGCGGCCGGCCAGGTCAACATGCTCGGATAAGGGGTCTGGTGTGGATTTTAGGGGGAACTCCACGCCATTTTTTTTTAAATTTGGGGTGGAGTTCCCCTTAATATCCATACCAGACTTAAAGGGTCTGGTTATTGAATTTGCGGGGACCTCCACACATTTTTTTTTCCCGAACTCCGAACGCGGACCCAAACTTTTACCAATTATTCGGGTCCGGGTTCGGTAAAAACCCAAAGTCCGTACCGAACCCGAACTTTACAGTACGGGTTCGCTCAACTCTAGATGTGAACTATTGACGATGCCTCAATATTATAGGACTGTTTTCGAAAATGCTAACTGGCAGATTTTTAAAGAGGAAGCTAAAGGTGTTAAGTGTATGGGCTTGGAGGAATATGCATCATTTGATATGGGCTTTACCAGCCTTTGTGTAGTAGAGAATGTTACTACAACTAGAACAGTTTACCTCAACCAGAAACCATGGATGAATACAGAGTTTTGCTCTCTACTGAAAGCCTGTACTTCTGTGTTCAAGTCTGGTGATGCAATTGAACTCAGAGCAGCAAGGAGAAGCCTCAGTGTGAGTATAAGGAGGGACAAGGCTACCTAACCTCTCAAATTCAGAGTCACGTTTCCACCAATGACCGATACAGCATGTGAAGGGGCTTTAGGAGCATCATTGATTACACCAGCAATGAAGAAGAGTGTTCAATGGATTCTTCACTTCATGATGCTCTGAACATTTTTTTTTTCATTTTGAGGATTTCATCACAATAGCAGAGGTGAGGAGGTCCCGGTAGAAAGTTAAAGGCTGCTGGCCTGGATATTATTCCAGACTGGGTCCTTAGTGACTGTGCACACCAGCTTTAATAACTCCCTTTCTCATGTGGCTGTCCCTACATGCCTTAAGAATACTAAAATGTCACCTGTTCAAACAGCAACAAAGTGTTATGCCTGAATGGCTATCGCCAATTAGCACTATCCCTGTTAAATATGAAGTGCTTCAAAAGGCTGGTCATGTCACAAAAACAGCCCATTGACCCACCAGGATGCCTACAGACAAAAATGATTAATTATAGATGCTATCCCATCAGTACTTCACCTGTCCCTTAATCACTTTGAAAATAAGAATTCTTAAGTTAAACTGCTCTTTACAGATTTTAGTTCCATCTTCAATACTTGTATTTCCACAATTGTTGATAGATAGAATGACATTTGTTGGCCTGAACTAAATTTTGTTAAAATTCACAATATATCATATCATTTCCCCACTGGGGATGTGTCTGTACACTGATCTAGAATTGCTTAGCTAAGTATTTGGTATGGCGATAGTAGGACTCATTGTGATGAGTCCATGTTCGGTCAGTGAGTGAGTGAGTGAGAAACTTGTATAGCGCTACACATGCAAACTGAATCGCCTCAAGGCGCTTCAGGAAGTGAAGAATCTGGAAGTCTGGTGCAAAGTTACCAAAGTTAACAATCTGTGTATTTACCTAACAAGGAAAAAGTTGATGATTATGAACTTAAAGAAGACTGACAATATTCCCTACCTCTCTACATCAGAGATTAACCACTTAAGACCCGGACCAAAATGCAGGTAAAGGACCTTGCCCCTTTTTGCGATTCGGCACTGCTTCGTTTTAACTGACAATTGAGCGGTCGTGCGACGTGGCTCCCAAACAAAATTGGCGTCCTTTTTTTCCCACAAATAGAGCTTTCTTTTGGTGGTATTTGATCACCTCTGCGGTTTTTATTTTTTGCGCTATTAACAAAAATAGAGCGACAATTTAAAAAAAAAATCAATATTTTTTACTTTTTGCTATAATAAATATCCCCCAAAAATATATAAAAAAACATTTTTTTTCCTCAGTTTAGGCCGATACGTATTCTTCTACGTATTTTTGGTAAAAAAAAATTGCAATAAGCGTTTATCGGTTGGTTTTCGCAAAATTTATAGCGTTTACAAAACAAGGGATAGTTTTATTGCATTTTTATCATTTTTTTTTTTTACTACTAATAGCAGCGATCAGCGATTTTTTTCGTGACTGCGACATTATGGCGGACACTTCGGACAATTTTGACACATTTTTGGGACAATTGTCATTTTCACAGCAAAAAATGCATTTAAATTGCATTGTTTACTGTGGAAATGACAGCTGCAGTTTGGGAGTTAACCACAGGTGGCACTGTAGGGGATGTGTGACCTAATGTGTTTGTTTACAACTGTAGGGGGGTGTGGCTGTAGGTGTGATGTCATCGATCGCGTCCCCCTATTACAGGGATGACGCGATCGATGCTGCAGCCACAGAGAAGCACGGGGAACCCGTGTGTACACACGGCTCTCCCCGTTCTTCCGCTCCAGGGACGGATCACCGCACTCCAGTGGCGATCGGGTCCGCGAATCCCGCGGTCCCGGAGCTTCGGACCAGGTCGCGGGCGCGCGCACGTGGGCGCGCGCCCGCGACCCACGGCTGTGTACTAAAATCAACGTATATATACGTTGATGTGCCCAGCCGTGCCATTCTGCCGACGTAAATGTGCAGTAGGCGGTCCTTAAGTGGTTAAGTTGTTCGGATAGTTTAGCTTTAAAAATCTGAGAGTGCATATTCCTGATAAGCTCACCAATACAGTCAGCATAGTGAGGAAGGCTTGCCTATGAGAAAATTTAAGTGTGCTGGACTTGATACTTCAGTAGATGTGTGGAGGAGATTTTCCTTACTTTTTGTACTGCTGTTTAGTATAGAAGATGGGTTTTTGCAGACAGACAGGCACTGCAGTTGGTGTTAAAAACAGCCCAGAGGATTACTAGTATCTGTATGTCCAGCATCAAAAATATTTATATAAGCAAGTGTAGAAACAATACCCTAATAATATGAGGGACTCTTTCCATCCTGCTTATTGACTGAATGTACCTATCTATTCAGGTCACAGCATAAGGCCCTGTACACACGATCAGTCCAAGCTGATGAAAACGGACTGAAGTTCATTTTCATTGGTTCACAGACTGATGGTCTGATGGTCCGATGTGCGTAAACACCATCAGTTCAAAAACCGATCGTGTCAGAACGCGGTGACGTAAAACAAAACGACGTGCTGAAAAAAACAAAGTTCAATGCTTCCAAGCATGCGTCGACTTGATTCTGAGCATGCGTGCATGCTTTTGCGTACTAACAATCGGTTTGGACCGATGGTCAGGCATCCATCAGTCCGATTTTAAAGCAAGTTTTAAAACTTTGGACTGAAGGACAACAGACTGATGGGCCATACACACGGTCGGTTTGGACCAATGAAACTGGACTTCAGTCTGTTTTCATCAGTTTGGACTGATCGTGTGTACGCAGCCTTAGAGCTAGAACCACCAGGCAATGGAGCATCTTTTTTTTATTAATGCAGTGTGATTGATACATTCTGCAAAGCCTTGAATTATTGCTGCTATATACTAGTATTGGTATTTTCAGGCATTGCTGAGATGGATAACATTGTCTTTTTTTGGCTGTTAATAATTGCAATAATAATTGGTATATTTTTGTATGTTTACATACTTATTTAATTTTCTTTATTTGTTTGTCTTGACTTTACTATCGTTCACTGAAATCTGAGGACATTATTCCTTTCATGTATGACATGTTTTTGGAATGACAATAAAAAATATCCATATCCTTATTATCCTCCTTGAAGCAGCATGACTTACAGTAATGATAACATTCAACACATTTCATCCTTCCAAAAGCAGCAGCACTTCTCTCGCAAAGAAAGAACACGAAAGGCTACAATGCTAAGCAGGTGAAAAGAGGCAAGCTGTTTAAAACAAGGTGATTGAAAAATCAGCCAGAGTCATCACCAAGAAAGAAAACTTTTGATTTATCTAAACCAGAGGACAGGCTGTTAATGTATGTATGCTATGTGTGACCTGCAACGGTTAAATTTGTTTTCTTTTTTTATGGCAAATTATTATTTGTTATTAATATTAAATTGAACATGAAATAAACAAAGGAATAGAGAATACAAGGTCACTGCAATAAAGCATACAGAGAAGGAATGTATTACATTCCTTTAAAGAAGAAAAAATAAATGAAAGACCTAATCACCAACTTTTTGCAGAAAAAAAAGTGCAAAAAATATAGTCCAATATAAATATAACTTATAATAAGTTAAAAAACAATGAAAACCAAAAGGGGTATTGTGGCATGTCATATATAGGGAGTACACTGGATTTACAAGCATGAGAGCCACTGTTCAAAATGTCGGAGCTGTGGCCAACAAGTCATTCATTATTTTTCTAAAAGGTCTGATGGTCTTTCCAACATAGAAAGTTCCACATACACATGTCTGTTCCTCTAATGATCCTGTATCTTTCCCTAATATGTTAGCTATTCACTATTCCAGCCTCTGTTCATAATATATTAAACCGTTACGTTATGTTTTTTTATATCAGGTGTAGGCCATGGAGGAGTGCCGTGACTGCTGAGTGGCTCCCTGGCTCCCTGGCTCCCGTGTACTTTCACCCTGCTATTTTTTTGAGGGGGGGGGGGTAGATATGCAGCTGAAGGCGCCAATCTTGTTTACTGGCAGGGCCAGACTTTGTCATGTCCTGCCTTGGTTGTGGGTGCGGCGCCTCCAGATGCCACCAGGGGGAGCTACTCTTCCCCTAGCTCTGGAGATTGCACTGCTTCACTAGTCAGACCACGCCAATCACATCACAATCGCAAAACTGCCGACTATTTAGGCGTGCACCCTCGGCTGGGCCGCTTCACGTCAGCTGAAGCACCTGGCATGATGGTTAGTATGCACTTTATAGAGTGAGATGACCAGATTAGACCTGCTGATCATCTCCATTTGTGGGTTAGCAGCAAACAGACAAGGAGCAGATCTAACCACATACAGAGTTCAGTTTTGCCCTGTTTAGTTTAATTTTGTGCCCTTTTTTCTCTTTCCCCCTGGGGGGTCTCTTTACAGAATAAAGTATAGGTTTTAAATATCCATTGTCTATGCACTCTAGGAAGCCCAAAAGGAAGCCAATGCCTGTGTATTCGACCTAAATGCATGCGGAACAAGTTGTGACACTGCATGTGGGATAGAAGCTGCACACAATCAGTGATATATACAGCATATGCACTTTTCTTGGATAATTAAACTTTTATATCTAGTACTATGTTAAGAGTCAGCCATGTGTCAATATACCCTGCAAATCCACATAAAACAACCTCTTACTGTAAGTTCTATATATAATTATGGATTCTATTATGCGGTGCTAGGAGTGTATATATATACATATATATATATATATATATATATATATATATATATATATATATACTCCAAAATATATATAAGTCTGTATATGTGAAGGAACACATATAATTTATACGCTACCCACCTAGGTGTATCCCCATATCTACCTATCTATGGGGAGCCTGTGGTTGGCTCTGGTCCTCGCTCTCCGTGATACACATATGTTGCTTGTATGTACTTAGAGTCGGTTCACACTGGGGCGACTTGGGATCCGACTTGAAGTCGTCTCAAGTCGTCCCAAGTCGTGCTGTCCAGAAAAGCAATGTAAGTGAATGGGAGCGGTGTTAATACACACTACTCATGTCGCTCTGACTTCAGAAGAGGTTCCTGTACTACTTCAATCAGACTTCTAGGCGATTTGTACCCATTGATTTCAATGGAAGTCGCTTCCAAGTCTGATCACTGTTTTAATTGAAACTACTTCCCAGCAAGATAACATACATTTCTCAGGCAAACCCCTCCCTCCCCTTCCCTCTCCCAGAGCTGATTGTTGTTTTATTGGCCACTGGAATGTCTCCTGACCTGGAAAGGACTTCAAGTCGTGTTGTAAATCGCCCCAGATCGCCCTGTGGTTCATGCTCATGTCGTGTTGAAGTTGCTTCTGAAAGTCGTGCTGGAAGTCGTGTCGCCCCAGTGTGAACCGACTCTTAGGTTTACTTATTTTGTATATAGTATGTTAGTATATCAGTTAAATTGGTATTATTAAACACTTTGAACAATTATTAAACACTGTCTGTGTTTGTTCCTGAACAGAGTTTAGAACCCCTCACGCTCCTCAAGGAAGCCTAAATTGTTGACACAAAACATGTTGAGTACATCCTTGCCTATCTGGCGTGAAGCTACGCATCCTTTTATAACTATAGCCCCGTTTACTACCGACTTTTGGTGACTGGGTTCATTATGCTGCATATTTGCCAACGTTAACACTTTGGAGGCTCCCTACCTTTATTTAGGGGGTGGTTATGCTCACATAGCACATTAGGATATTACTGTTGATGTTTTAAATTGGTTTTAATAATTTTCAATAAATAACTGTATTTACTTTTATACATCTCTCTTTGTTTTTGATAGAATGCCAAAAAAAGTCAAATTTTTTGTGGTCTCTATTTCTCTCTCAGACTTCTGAAGGCACTTGGTTCCACTAGATTTTAGTTAGGGGTATCAGAGTAAAGGGGGCTGAATACAAATGCACGACACACTTTTTATATATTTATTTGTAAAAAAAAAAATGAAAACTATTTATCATTTTCCTTCCACTTCACAATTAGGTGCCATTTAATGTTGGTCTATTACATAAAATTCCAATAAAATGCAAATACGTTGTTGGTTGTAATATGAAAACATTTGGAAAATTTCAAGGGGTATGAATACTTTTTCAAGGCACTGTAGATTATTTTTAATCCTTATGCTGCTAGCATTAGTAAATATATAGGAAAGTATATCATTTGTACTGCTTTTAAACTGTTTTTTTTACATTTCTTCAGTAACTTCCAGGTTTCTTTCCTAGTCAAATGGTGTCATACTTGCCAGGGGTCTTCAGAAGGAGAGGAGGAGGGGTTTTCTCAGCCAAGCACACTCTCCTGCATGCATGCTTGAGCTAAGGGCAGATGTATTCCAGGAAGTATATGCTACATGAATAATTTGCCCTTACTCAAGATGGTCATGGCTGGGGATGCTAGGGGTTGATGATTTTTCCACCAAATTAAGCATGGAGACAAAATATTGAAATAGTGTGTTTGGTTTGTGGTGCTCAGATGCAGGAAAGATCCTCTTAAATGGATCAATCACCTCCCTCATATTCTGGGACATGGGCTGGAGGGGCATTGTGTTTTTATTTTTTATTAATTTATTTACTAAAATGGGAGAAAGAACTGGGCAAAATATTTTCTAACCAACAGTGACTGAAAGCGGTCAGATGCAATCACCAATTTTCCCGATGTTCTAATTATGCTGAACTACTGTAGCTCAAAAATTTCTCCTAAAATGGCACTTTACCCCATAAATAGTGGCAACATTTTCCAAAACTAACTCAAACCTTTGTAGAGAATGCGGACAGGTAGGAACTCTAACGCACATGGTTTGGACTTGTCTTCAGCTCCGCAACTTCTTGTCAGAGATATTTAAACTAATATCTAGAGTAACTGGGGTCTTTGTGAAACCAAATATTGAACAAGCTATTCTTAGCATTAATATGTCAAACTGCCCAAGTTCTGTCAGATCGATAGCCATACATATACTATTTGCAACAAGCTCTGTGATAATGCACAAATGTAAAACAAATGAAATACCTGGTATAAAGGAAGTCATTAAACAGGTCAACACTGTAGCATAATATGAAAAAATTCTAGCATACAGAGATGGAAACATTTCCAAATATGAATCTAACTGGTTTATTTGGAAAACCTTCTCATCTACAGGCATACCCCAATTTTAAGTACACAATGGGACCAGAGCATGTATGTAAAATGAAAATGTACTTAAAGTGAAGCAATACATGTTTTCACTTCTAGACTAGTGCCAGGGGCTGTAGTGTGGGCACCAGGGGCTGTAGTGTGGGCACCAGGGGCTGTAGTGTGGGGATCAGGGGTTGTAGTGGGTTGTAGTGGGGGCGTCAGGGGAACACTCACATGTAAATCAGCTCATCCGATGCAGGGCCTGGCACTCCAATCCATCCCCCGGACATTGCGCTGTGCACAGAGGACAGTGCTGTGGAGAGGCTGGATAGCATTCTGCAGCTGACAGGGAAGCCGGAAGAACCACTAAGTGGATGTGATGTCACCGGAGGTGGGGAGGCGGCCAGCATACAGGAAGAGCACATTGGAACCAGGCAGGATACGTGTTTAGAGCATCAGTTACAACTAGTGCGGATGCATGGTGTGTCAGTACACGAGAGTGTACGTAAAGTGAGTGTCCGTAAAGCGGGGTATGCCTGTATTCCATAGATGGATTAAATACTTTTGAGTTAGAATACACTCTTTTTACTCCAAACCTTTCACATGATCAGTTAATATAGTTACTCAATTTTTTTTATATTAAGTTTTTCTCTTTTAAGTATACCAGAAAATTCTTGTTTGTTCTAAACCAATGTTTTCTTTGGGCAAGTCGAGCTTCCTCTGTAACATAAAGGAAGTGATACATAATGATAGCTATTGAATTTACAATATTACAAGTATTGGTATGTTATAAATATATGCTCATCAATACATTACAAATTTTATTTATTAAAGGGAAAAAAAAACAGGTACCCCCCCTCCTCCTGAAAAGTGCTAAATGTGGCACCAGATGGGGGGAGGAGACAGGTAAAAGGAAGTTCCACTTTTTTTTAACGGAATCTCTTTATTCGTTTTCATTTCAATTCGTTACAAAACAGTCATCGTACATACATATATTATACCCTTCAAATACAAACATTTCATTTCCCAACCCCATTTAAACCAGTCTCAACGTATTAACTTGCCTACCTATATTTGAAAGTATATAAGAGGCCCCGTGTTCCTGAGGTCCTGTCCTACTCTATTGTGCCTTTATCCCACTGTCTTCTTTCTTTATTTTATTAAATTCTCCTCCTTTTCCCAGCCTATCCAGATTATCTTAGTATGCATAGATAGAGAGGAAAGTCCCTAAGGGTGTAAAAGGCACCCGGTAGGAGGAGGAAAGAAAGAAAGAAAGAAAGAAAGAAAGAAAGAAAGAAAGAAAGAAAGAAAGAAAGAAAGAAAGAAAGAAAGAAAGAAAGAAAGAAGACAAAGAGAAAAAAAAAAGGAAAAAAGAAAGAGGGGGGGAGGAGTTAAGGTAATGTTAGTGTTGACCCCAAGCGCTTTTGATCCCCTTTGTGACATCATATGTTCTGGTAAGCAGCCTGTCTGTCAGAACGAACACAGGGGTGGAAGTGAAGTGACATTAACCACTTGCTTACTGAGCACATACACCCCCCTCCTGCCCAGGTGAAATTTCAGCTTCCGGCACTGCGTCGCTTTAACTGACAAAGCGTGCGACGTGGCTCCCAAACAAAAATTGACGTCCTTTTTTCCCCACAAGTAGAGCTTTCTTTTGGTGGTATTTGATCGCCTGTGCGGTTTTTATTTTTTGTGCTATAAACAAAAAAGAGCGACAATTTTGAAGAAAAATACAATATTTTTTACTTGTTGCTATAATAAATATCCCAATTTAAAAAAAAAAACACCCTGAAATCCAGTGTCCTCATCAGGGATACAGTTGTTGCCTGGAGGGAGGTCCGAAAATTGTTGGGGCTGCCCTCCAGTATCTCCTGCCACTTACCAATCCTTGGCAACCCCATGTTTCCCCCGTCCACTATTTACAAAGTTTTTAAACAATGGAACTCTAGGGGACTTACTAGCATCGCTTCAATGTACCTGGATGCCCCTGGCAAGTTTAAATCCTTTGGTACCCTGTCCAGAGAATTCTGTCTACCGGAGACACATGTCTTTCTCTACCACCAATTAGTCAGCTATTTACGCTCCTGCTATGGACCTGAATCAGATCCACTTCAAAGGTCCTTTATTGATACAGTCTTGCGCAACAATGACTACTCAATCTCTACACTGTACTCTTACATTATTGAACATCAGGCTGCCAAGTATCGTCTTACACCATTTCAGAAATGGTCTCAACGTTTTGAGGATCCAGACCTCTCGGAAAAAATCCTTGAGGGTTACGGACAAGTGCGCAAACTCACCTTATCAGAAACGTGGCGCGAGACGCAGTTTAAAATTATCCACAGAGCATACTACCCCTTGCGTTTCAACAAGGAAGAGCCAGCCCAAGAGAGGTGCCCTTGGTGTTCCGCCTCACACCCGACATTGCTCCACCGCCTCTGGGAATGCAAACCTTTTGCTGCATACTGGCACTCTGTCCTTTCCTTTATCTACACGATTAGCAAAACGCAAGTCCCGAAACATTACTTGCTGTGTTTGTTTGGCTGCGGACCACCCCCTCCCACGCCCGCAGTGAAGAGCTCACTTCCCATCTCCCAATGGACACATCTCTGCCTCCTAGTAGCCCGCAGAACAATAATGTCTCATTGGATCAGCTCCAATGCGCCTAAACTGCTGGCGGTGAAAAAGACCCTCTTGTCACTTTTCTATTTGGAACAGTTGGACACCATTGTCTTGAACCTTCACTCCACATCACGATTCTTTACAAGGTGGCGCACGTTCATGGAACATTCTTTTGATCAACAGGAACTGCAAACACTTATGCACCCTTTCCGCTATACCGACTGGTATCTTCGAAGGGACCTTACTAATTCTCTAGGCAGCCTCAGAGTGTCTACCCTATCGAACCCTTCAACGTTCCTGCCACCCTGAACCTCGGAACCTACTCTATTTGCCCCTTGACACATGTGACCTGTTTATGCTTCTCTATGTCCACGTCTCCCATTGCCACTTTAGATCCCAGTTCAATCCTGAAGTTGTTGCCTGCTTGTTTTTTTTGGGTTTCTTATTGCGTTTTTGATGCTCCAAATATTGTGTATGTCCCCTGGGGCACTGGGTCTAGAGATGCTCCATCTCCCTGGTGCTTTATCACTGTCCTACGCGTAATCATTCTACTATGTTTACTCTGTTTTTCCTTTCATGATTTATTTCTTGTTTTATTTACTTTTTAATTTAATTTTTTGTTTTTTCGTTGTGTGCTTTGCTAGTATTACATTTTATATGACATTTTTTTCATGTACACGGCTGTCTATATGTTGATTTTACAGTGCTTTGTTTCATTGTAATGTACAAACTCCAATAAAATATAAAAAAAAAAAAAAAACGTTTTTTTCTCAGTTTAGGCCGATACGTATTCTTCTACATATTTTTGGTAAAAAAAAAAAAAATCGCAATAAGCGACTGGTTTGCGCAAAAGTTATAGCGCTTACAAAATAGGGGAGAGAATTAATGTTTTTAATTATTATTTTTTTTTTACTAGAAATGGCGGCGATCTGCGATTTTTATTGGTACTGCGATGTTATGGCGGACACATCGGACACTTTTGACACATTTTTGGCGCCATTCACATTTATACTGCGATCAGTGCTATAAATATGCACTAATTACAGTATAAATGTGACTGGCATTGAAGGGGTTAACACTAGGGGGTGAGGAAGGGGTTAAATGTGTATCCTAGGTGTGTTCTAACTGTGGGGGGAGGGGGGGTGACTGGGGGGGTGACCGATCTGTGTCCCTATGTACAAGGAACACAGATCGGGCTCCTCCTCTCCAGAGACAGGACGCTGTCTCTGTGTAAAACGGCAATGAGAGATGATCTATAAGATCATCTCTCATTCGCCCACTGATCGCATCGCAAACGGCCACTCTGACTATGAATATGAAATGTCTAGCTTATGCAATCTTTTTAACCTTTTTGCACGTTGTCGTATACGTTTTTGCACAGTTGATTTGCATCACAATAAGCAAGCGATAAATGCCTGATCCAGCATAAAGGATATTAGGTGATTTTTTTACATTTCAAGGTATATTGTTTAAGGTATCGCACTTTTATTATGTCTATAGTGTTTTTGTAGTAGAGTATTTAGCTATTTTATGTGCAGCAGTCTCATTATTAACAGCCAATTGAGAGTTCCGTCATTTTTTTGAATATGTAGTTTAGATTAGACTTGGAGAATAAATCCAAAGCCTGCATTTTGCAACAGGTGAATAGTAAAAAAACTGGGGACAAAAAGCAACTCAACAGTATGATCATTTGAGTTATTTACTGATATCATATGGGTCCCTTTTTTCCAGTTAGATATAGGAGCCCGGTTTGGATATACCCTCTGAAATACTCTTCACCCTGTTTAAAATCATTGTTAAAAAAAGGAATTTCAAAAAGTATGAAAACACTTTTGTTTCAGTTTGAGATTTTATGTCACTCCAGAACTTCCTGAAATGCAGATTATTTTTTTTTAAATCAGCATGTCTGTATATTGTTGTAAGAGGATCAGTAATCAGTTGAATGATCAGACAGACAGTAACGAGAATTTACAGTTTACTAAACAGGTGCAAAGTCGAATCAATAATACAAAACAGGGTCAGAATGGCAAAGAGCATGCATGCAATGAAGAAAAAAATCTGATTATCAGTGCTGCACAAACATGGATTCTTTAGAGCAATGTCTCTGTGGCCCAATCAGTGTAATGTGAGTGCATAACATACTCTCTATAAACAATTAATAGCAACTGACAGTCAGACAGTCAGAGAAATCGCATCTCAAATCGGCGGCATTTTCCGGCAATTGCTGTCAATGACACCGTCCTAATCGGTGCGACGCCGCATCTGCAGCGCTGCACCGATTTCAAAAAGTAGTTCCAGTACTACTTTTTGCGACTTCAGGACGCGATTTACATTGACATCTGTGCAGAAACCTGCACAAATGTCTCTTAAATTGCGGCTGAAATCGGGACTGCCAGCGGGAGTGAAATTGTGTGAGTTCAGCTGAACTCACACGGCTTCACTCCCGCAGCCCAGTCTGAACCAGGGCTCTAACTGAGAATCACTACTCCAACAAAACAGTTCATAACACAAACAGTTACTTATGATTATCCTCATACACATTTCTCTCAGTGAAATCAAGCAAAGAAACATATCTCCCCTAGGCGTGTCAAGTAACCTATTAACTTTTTGGGAAAAGAAAGGATCACTAAAGGAAACATTTTTTTTAGCGAAATAGCTTCCTTTACCTTACTGCAGTACTGGTTTCATGTGCTTATTGTTCGTTTTTGTTTTGAAGTTGCTGTAATCCTGCTCTGTTCTCCACCATACAGGGAGCTTTTCTCACGATGGTTTAAGCTGTCATTACTGTGTGTGTAAAACTTCCCAGAACCAATCAGATTCATTTTAAAAACAAAACACTGCCCTGGATTTGTTTGTTTTTGTTCTGTGTGTCTATTTATACTTTGCAGAAACATGAAGCCAGTTCAAAAGTGAAACTAACCTGCAGGCACATTATATGATTGATTTTTATCTATTTTTAATCATTTTGAAAAGGAATCAGTTAACTTGTATGTCTCTATACCCTGTAAACAGTCATTTCAGCAAAAAAAAATGTTTTCCTTTAGTGACCCTTTAAGTTAAAAGGCTTGTGCCTACATATGGGCATAGAAGGTAAATTGGCATTAAAAGGGCAGATTGAAGTCACAGAGAAGCACAAGAAATCTGTTTTTCTTTGGTTTCATACAAACACAATTTTTCTCTCCTTGGCCATCAGATGGTGTTGTGCATACAGGAAGTATGATCTGCAACACCAAAAAAAAAGTTGTAGAGGTGCTCCAAAATTAGATTTCACATACTGTAACTCACTTTCTTCATCATCTAAGAGAGAAGATATGACTTGCATGGGGACAAATATTTTATTTTGTCCCTCAGTGGTAAGTATTTTTTTTTTCAAATGCTAGAGAATATGTCTGATTGGCCTCATACAATCCTGAGGTATCAGCTATGGGTCACAGGCCATGGTTTCCATAGGCAATACTTCTCTACCTTCTCTACTGTCAATTTATCTCGTTTGATCTTTGTCTCAGATCTATAGTTAGAATATTTAATTGCATTAAATGTTTTTAAAGCATAGAAATGTCTGTTATGGGAGATATATGGAGGCTTTCATTGCTCACCCATACTTCTTAAAATACCAGCTGTTTGACTCTCATGCTGGCTTTCTTGTTTCAGTCCTCTAAGTTTTGACCTTTATCCAGCTTTCCTTATTTGTAATATTGTTCTGGGTCAGTAACTTAGAAGGTCTTGAAGCCAAATACAATTTTCAGAAAGTATTTCAGAACTCAATGCACTGCTTCATGTACTTTGGGGCTAAGAATATCCATGCATCATACGTGCTAGAGGGAGTACAACTGTGGAAATCAATGGTGGAGAAGGATCTGGGTGTTTTGTTAGATCATAACCTTAATAATAATGCAATGCCAAGCTGTGGTTTCCAAAGCGAGCAAAGTATTTTCTTCTATTAAGAGAGGTATGGACTCCAGAGAGAAAGATATCCTTATGCACCTGTACAGATCATTAGTAAGATGTGATCTGGAATATGCAGTTATGTTTTGGGCGCCAGATCACAAAAATGATATTGGGGAACTGGAGAAAGAGCAGAGAAGGGCAACCAAACTGATACGAGGCATGGAGGAGCTCAGCTATCAGGATAGATTAGAGGAACTGAATTTATTCTCTCTTGAGAAGAGGAGATTAAGGGGGAGTACGATCAACGTGTATAAATACATAGGTGGTAATAAACTTGGTGTTGTGTTATTCACTGTAAGGTCATCACAGAGAACAAGGGGGCACTCTTTTAGGCCGCCTACACACGATTAAATCTATCTGCTGGAAATGGTCTGACAGACCGTCTCAGCAGACAAATTCGATCGTGTGTGCGGGCGAGCAGAAAGATTTGTCCAGCAGACAGATTTTAAAGCCTGCCCGACATATCTGCCCGCACATGCGTCGAATGGATTCGACGCATGCGCGGAAGTGTTTTACTTCCTGGTGCGGTGACGTGGCGGCGTCAACGTCACTGCCACGTCACCGCGCTGTCTGCCGGCTGGGAATTTGGTTTGATCGTGTGTACAGCGATCAAACCAAAACAGCCAGCAGACAAATCTGATCAAATCGGTCTGTCCGACCGATTTGAGCAGATTTATTTGGTAGTGTGTACGCGGCCTAAGAGATTTAATCTCCAAATACAGAAAGGTTTCTTCACAGTAAGAGCTGTGAAAATGTGGAATAGACTCTCTCAAGAGCTGGTTCTGACTTTAAATGTACATAATATAACTGGATTCTAACACTTAGGCCGCGTACACACGACTAAACAAATCCGATGAAAGCGGTCGGACAGACCGCTTTCATCGGATATGTCTGCTGGGTTATTTTGGTTTGATCAGTGTACACACGATCAAACCAAAATCCCCGTGGACAGACAGCGCGGTGACGTGACGGTGACGTTGATGCCGCCACGTCACCACTCCAGGAAGCAAAATACTTCCACGCATGCGTCGAATCCATCGTCGAGTCCATCCGACATGTCCACTGGTTAGTACGCCTAACCAGCGGACATGTCGGATGGACGGGTTTCCAGCAGACAAGTTTTAAAGCATGCTTTAAAACTTGTCTGCTGGAAAAACCTGTCTGCTCGCCCGTACACACGATCGGATTTGTCTGCTGAAACGGTCCGTCGGACCGGTTTCAGCAGATAAATTTGATCGTGTGTGCACGGCCTTATAGGTACAGTTGATCCAGAGAATATCCAATTGCCTTTTGGGGAATCAGGAAATAATTGTGTCCCCTGCTGTAGCAAATTGGATCATGCTTTCCTGATAAACAGGATAAACTGTGGGTATATGATTGTGTATTTAGAATTCTAAGTTTTTTTTTTCATTGATTGAACTAGATGGACTTGTGTCTTTTTTCAACCTGACTATGCAACTATGTAAGGTGAGCCATTGCAGCCTCCATAGTTTCCCTGTGATAAATGTATTCAAACTAGTACTGCTCCAACCATGTAGGGAATAAAGGAGTTGCAATTTAGTAGGATTTTGCAGGTGCAGTACCAATTGTGAATATTGCATATCTTCTCAAACAAGTAATACCGAGGATACATATAAGCTGTAACAAGATAGCAACTAACCTTTTACAAGTGACCATAAAATAGCAAAGCCTGCATTAAGATTGCAAAGCAGATGCTACCAGCTAAACAGCATTTTTATTTAATAGCCTACTTCAATGGCTATTTTTGGCCAAATCATATAATTATGTAAATGTATGTTATTTTCTACCAAAAAATAAATAAATATTTCCTACGCTTTCTGGACATGGAAGTCAAGTAATATCCTACTGATGTAGACCATGAATCCCTATTTTCTTAAAGTGTTCTTTGGGAAAGCAAAATAAGCAAAAAATGAGGCGATGGATGAAAGTTTAGCTGATGTAACACATGTTGTGCCAATTTATTCTGTTCTTTTTCATTAATCTAGAACAGGGGTCTCCAAACTTTTCAAACAAAGGGCCAGTTTTTTCCCCTTAAGACTTTAGGAGGGCCGAATTGTGGCCAGCAGAGACAGCAAATGTCCCGGGCCCAGCATCGGTGACAATAAATATGGCCTCAAGGTTGGTCTCAGGAAGAGTAGTGCCCATATTATTAGCAGGAATAGTATCCCATCATTGGTATCAGTGGAAGAAATAGTGCCCCCTTGTTGGCGTCAGTGAGAGGAATAGTGCCCCAAGGGCCGGATAAAGGCTAGTAAAGGGCCACATCTGGCCCTCGGGCCGCAGTTTGGAGATCCCTGATCTAGAAGATCCAATAAATGTGAAATCAATATCCTTCAGTGTTCTAAAAACAAAGACACAACACAGGCCTTTCATCTATCCAGGAAAAAAGTAATGAAGTGAGTTGCTAAAAGACATCTAATCTTACTGATGATCCTATGGAGAGGCAGATATACAGTATACAGTAACTGCAATGGACATAGTTGATTTTACTTTGCATACATTAGATGTTAGATAGTGCTTGTTGAGATGAAGATAAGAATGCACTGTACTTTTTGCTGATTTGTGCATTCTTAATGCAGAGTTGTATTACTAGGGTGTTTTTTTGTTTTACTGAACACATGACCGTAAATATGTAACTCAACATTATTTTATAAACTCAACGTATTCAGTGCAAAACTGAAAGAAATTATATAGTAATCCTCAAAAATTGGTAAGATATACTGTATTTATTGATGTATAACACTCACTTTTTTACCCTGAAAATAGAGGGTAAATTGTGCCTGCGTGTTAAACGCAGGGGGCCGTGGAAAGTTTTTTTCCTGAAACTTCCCTCTTAAAGTTAGGATGCATGTTATACGCCCACTGTTAGACGCCAATAAATACGGTATATTCTTTTTAATGAAAAACTAATTACTGACCCCCACTTTGGTACAAATATAGACTGTCCACTCCCTCTCAGCCGGTGGCTACTCAGGGCTCCTTCCAAGCCACACGCAACACAGTATATAAAGATGGTAGCTGCACATGGAATACAGGTCTTATTTTTATTGACCTGAACACAGACCACACAAGCTCCTTTCTCTAATTCAGTGCACCCCTAAGGCCTTACCCACACAGTCAAGTTACTAAAAAATTGAATTGAATTCAGTAATTTGGGTTTCTGTACTTCGACTTTGTCACATGCCTTGTCACATGATTATCTTAGTCATGTGTTAGCTACTTATCCTTTTTTTGAACAATGGCTTGTCTACTATTTATGCTCTTAAAAGGTAATCACCAATCAGACAGCTCCAATTAAACAAGCGATTGTACTGGTTACCTACTGCCAGCCCAAGAACAATAATCAAGTGCACAGAAAGAAAGGGAAGATTTTTTAAGCATACCGGTACTTCAAAATCTTTTAACATTTTGGTCTGATACTGTCTATCGGAAAGGCATGCTAAGCAGAAAAAAACAAGTGTACATACATATTTGAACTAAGATTAAATTGCTTTAATATGAACTCAAAAAGTCAATATGAGAAGAAAACTCAAATATAAAACAAACAAAACATAAAAAATTATAGTTTCAGGCTACCAGCAAAATGAATTGTGTTTCCACATTGTGCGGATCATTAAAATAGGACAAGCTCACAAATGTGGAGCCAAAATAATAATTTCATAAACAATCTCATACAAATTGCCTGTAAGGCATGCATATCACTTTTCCTACAAGCCTGTAGAGTAGCCTATGATAAAAAAAAACCTAAAAAAAAAAAAAGTCAAGTCTAAACAATTGTCTGCTCTAATTGCAATTTTTTTTTTATATATATTGCTTTTTGCTGAAAACGTTTGTCATTCTTTGCTGTACAATTTAAAGGGTTAGCAAAACACTAACCGCTATAAAAATTACAGTAGAAAATATGTACAATATGCTCTGTCTAAAAATGTTACATACCATCCACAGCCCTCAAATATTCCACTCGCATTTGGAAAATGAGGTCTGGCAAGTGTGGCTGCCACGGAGTGGGAGGGGGGGGGGCGACCACCACCGGCAGGCGAGTTTGAATGGGAGCTGTTCTACCAGCGGTCGCCCCAGGGAAGAGAGAGGAGAGCAGGCGGCCGGATCATAAGATGAGAAACGTTGCTGTAACAGTTTTCATTAGAATTTGCGAGTGTTCCCAATTTTGCTGTCACACACAGCCCCGCCTCCTGGCCCAGGTACTTTGATAGACAGATCAACCGTCCAATGCCAGGATGTGTGACGTGTATCACAGTACCGGGGCCAGGAGGAGGAGCTGTATGTGGCAGCGAGTGGCGGGAACACTGACAGTCAGCAATTTAAATGAAAGCTGTTACAGAGATGTTCCTCGGCTCTCTGATGATCCAGCCGGAAATCAAAGTCATCCTCTTCTCTCTCTTCCCCTGCACAGGTAGGCTGCATCAATGGACACAGGTAGCTAGAGTTGGGCTTCAACACCGTGTAGTGTACAGCAAGAACATTTTTAACACCTCATGCAGGTTTTTTTCCTGTCATGCAGGAGGGCCACCCCCATCTGGAGGGGGAGTGTAACTCAGGCAGAGGAGCTCGGGAACAAGCTTCTCCTTACACGGTCATGGAGAGGTGTCCTGCAACAGGAGCTGGAAGAGGCAGTTGGTCCGCATGTCTGGAGTAAGTCCTTCAGGAAGGATCCAGGGCAGGTGTCAGTGAGTGAAAGCACAGTGGAGAGATCTGGAAGAGGCATGTCAGGGGAGCTGGATGCAGAGCCAGAGGGAGAGACTGTGGAGTTTGTGTCAAATCGATTCAAATCGACTTGCTGGGATCAGTAGTCCATCACCAATTACTCTTCTCAAGTAAACGGTTTCTACCAAAAAGAGGTACTGCAGGCCCAGGCCTACAAAGGTTTATCAACTAAATTAACTGGGACCTATTCAGAGTGAGGCCTAGTCAAGTTCTGATGGTGCGACTGCATTACTTAGAATTATTCAGAGTTATTTTGTTTAAGACTGTGACAGAAAGAAGTGTTCTGAGGTAAAAGTCTATCAAGCAGTGTGCTGGAGGAAGAAGTGTTCTGAGGTAAAAGACTGTCAAGTTTAGGGTCAGCCATCTTGTCCTTTCTGAGAAGTGAGATGCAGTTACTATACTCTTCAAACTTCTATGGGCATTCCATGTCCTTTTCCCCAACCAAGTTCAATCCCCTAATAAAATAACAAAAACAAGCAAGAGACATTCATTGACTAAAGGAGTGTGTCTAATGGATGTCTGGCAGCAGGGTGGAATGTATGGATGTTTTAACTTGCAGCAACCAACCACTATATATATATATATATATATATATATATATATATATATATATACACATTTTTTTTATGTGTTCCTGGTATCAGTTCACAAACAAACTACCCTTTTTTTCGATCTAAATAAGCCTTTAATAATGCAAATGTTTCTGAATAATTTCTCAGCAAAAATACTAAACACTTTTTTTTTAAATTCAAATGGCATATTTCTGTTTTTATATTTCTACAGCTTTCATTGTTATCAGCACTGTGCAGTCACACAGTGTTATGCATTGTGAAGTCAGTTGAAATTGAGAAAATAAAATTTGCTCTCGCTTCTTAGCATACACCTCACAAAACTGACTGTATTCTTGGAGCAATTTTCTATTGTGAGAAGTGTACACTCTAAATTAAAAATGTGGGTCAGAAACAAAGGGGCCAGACAGCTGTAAAATGTACGTTGTAAGTTAATATAGAACACACAAACTTTGTTGCTTAAATTTTGAAGTGCTATGATCATTAAACAAACGTATAATGCATAAAATACAGTTTTTTACTAATATGCATTGTATTATAGTATTAAAATATAAAAGTATTTTTTCCCTGTTGCCCTATAACAATGCAAGATGCAGCTCCAGAGATCTTTAATACCAATATCTTTGGGAAGTAATCCCCATTAACCTTTAACCCCTTGTTTACAGGGCCAGGGCCGATCCTAGGGTCCCAGGCGCCTGGGTGCGGAAATATTTCTGGTGCCCCCCACATAGGCGTGGTCATTTTACTAACTCCTCCCCTTTATAAATGTTTCTATGGCAATGACTCAACCACAGAGATGCTCCCCCATGAAGTATTCATTACCCTGGGATCCTTACATGATCTCTTAACAATAAACAAAATACAGGAAGAGAAGCACAGTACTTTTTTGGGCACAGAGAGGGCTTCTGTTAGAGAGTCTGTTAGAAAGAGCCCCCAGACATACTACAGACATGATACAGGAGATGGTCAGAGACTGCAGAGGTAGTACAGGAGATGGTCAGAGACTGCAGACATAGTACAGGAGACGGTCAGAGACTGCAGATATTGTACAGGAGACGGTCAGAGACTGCAGACATGGTAAAGGAGATGGTCAGAGACTGCAGACATGGTAAAGGAGATGGTCAGAGTCTACAGACATAGTACAGGAGATGGTCAGAGACACATCAGTTCTGGAAGGACACACACCTATGCTTAGAACACTAGTTCTTGACGGACACAAACAATGAGAGAAGGAGGGAGGGAGGGGAGAACTCTGCCACTTCGGCGCCCTCCACCTCTGCAGGCGCCTGAGTGCAGAACACCCTGTGCACCCTGCCTAGGATCGGCTCTGTACAGGGCACTTACACCCCCTTCCTGCCCAAGCCATTTTTTAGCTTTCAGCGCTGTCACACTTTGAATGACAATTGCGCGGTCATGCTACACTGTACTCAAACTAATTTTTTTATCATGTTCTTCACACAAATAGAGCTTTCTTTTGGTGGTATTTGATCACTGCTGTTTTTTTTTATTTATTTTTACAAGAAAAATACCAATTTAAATGTTTTTTACTTAGTTTTTGTCAGTAAATTCTGTAACTAAGTAATTTTTCGCCTTCACTGATGTGTGCTGATAAGGTGGCACTAGTAGGCTAAACTGGTGGGCATTGATGAGGTGGCACTTATGGGCACTGAAGAGGCAGCACTTATGGGCACTGATTAGATGGCACTAGTATGCCACACTTATGGGCACTAATAGGTTTGCACTGTTATGTGGCACTGATGAGCACTGATAGGTGAGACTGATGGGCACTGTTAGGCGACACTGGTGGACACAAATAGGTGGCACTAGTGGGCACTGATAGGCGGCACTGGTGGGCACTGATAAGCTGCATGGATAGGTGGTACTGATGGGCATTGATGGGTAGCACTGATATGTGACACTGATAGGCCTTATTCAACAGCAGTGATCACATGGTTAAAGCGCCATAGATGTGGCTCTTTACAGATATCGGGGTTGTGCCGTGTCCTTGCATTCTGGGATGATGTCATATGAGAGCCGCATCGCTCCACTGTCATTTGACAACTAGTTACTAAAATGTTCTATAGAAAATTTGTTACTAAGAAATGAAGAGGCTTATACTTAATTTCATAGAGAGTCACTCTTGGTAACTGGTAAATATATCCTGGCATTGTTTGCTAAGTTGCTCAAATTAATATTGCATATGTCTATACAGTTGCAGTGGACATCGGAATGGTATAACTGTAGCTTGCAAAAGAACATGCTACGTTCAGATATCTGCAAATGACAGAACAATGAAGTTACAAAGAATTTGGAATTTCATTCAAAAGAACCTCCCTCTGCTAGTTAATCAGTATTCTATATACAGTATATTGACTTAGCTGACATAGACGTGAACTGACAGATCTGTCCACCCTCACTGACAGGAGATGAATTGGTCATTAAGGATTAGTTATTAAGATATAGTGATGTGATGGTATATGGGTTGAACAGAACTGTACGTTGTTCTCAGTTACAATTAGTTTAAAAAATGGCCATTTTAACATACAGTGTATATATATATATATATATATATATATATATATATATATATATATATATATATAGTAACATGGGGTATCGTTAGCTCTAATGGTAGATGCGGTTTCAGGTGATCCATGGAAGTCATGAACTATATTTTAAAGGCCTGGTAGCTTATTTTTTATTAAAAGACAAATAAAAAGTCTATAACATATAGGTTTTCTATGAAGGGGTTCTTCTCTGGGAGGAATACAACAAACGTAAATACTAGCTCATCTGACTCCTTTAGCAGTACCTCTGCTGTTTTCACTGGTCACAGAGACCACAGGTTCTTCAGTGTGGATGGCCTTACTCCAGCACACACAGCTCCGCTCTGGCCTTAGTCCCTTAGGCCATTTACTGCATCTTGCAGACACATAAATTCTTTGGCTGCCACTTGCAGCCTCTGACTCCTAGGGACCACCTGTCTCACTCTTGGGGTGGAGCAGTCTCCAACTGGGAGCTCTGAGGTATTCCTATGTCTTCTTTATAAGGGCTGAGCTCATCTGAGTACACCATGCTGGTCCTCCACAAAACCTGGACACGGGATTGGAGTTTACGTCCCACCCAAGACACTATGGAATCTCCGAACTACAGAGCCCCGTGCAGTTTTCTTCAGTCCACATCTATGCTCTGCAGTCCTGCACTGAGCCAATGTGCACACCCTGTGTCCCCCAGATGACCAACTGCACAGTGACAGCATCTCATACTGTCACAATATACACTAGAAACCTAAAGCAGAGTATTCTCTCTGCTTCAGCCTTTACCCGTTAGAGATTGCTATTTTCTCAATGCAAAGTGTTCCTTGACTGGACAAGGCGGAGATGTGGGGAAGTGATATCATACTCACCACCTCATCCAATCAGAGAATTCCCTCCATTCAATGAGAAGATGCAAAGTATTCTCTGAATGGTGCCCATCCTGAGCGGCAGGCCTTCAGTGTACACAATGCAGCAGAGCCTGGAAGCTAGTTATGGTACCTACTAATGTAATTTCCAGATTCCAAGATGGACCAATGATACAATGTAAAAAAAAATTAACCCCCCCCCCCCCCCAAAAAAAAAAAATAATAATATGGGAAATATTTGCTAATCATTGCTAATATTTGTGTCAGAAGCAACATAGGGAGGCAAATCGGGTAAATTCTTTGTTCTTTGAAAAATAAGGACCCCCGTTCCTAAACCCTACATTTTGAGAGACGGTGCTGTGAACTACAGCTTAATAAGAATGTTTTGTCAAATTTTATCTTAGCAAAACCTGAATTATTAGGAGTAGTTTGGAAAAGCAGCATTTAAGTGAAAGCAAATGTCAACAACTTTCCAGGTGCTCTTTTACAGATAATGCCAATGAACAGAGTTATAAAGCAGTTTAAACCAGAATCAGCATATTTCTGGGTATTTCTTTTAATAGAGTAAGAAATTTCCCAGTCCCAGTAAGAAATGTATTTTCTGCTTCTTAAAACATATTTCCAAAAAGTTCAATTCCTGGTGAAATGTGGCAGATTTATTTAAAAGGAATACAGGAAAAAAATACCGCGCTATGTGAACAATTACAAAAACCAGCAACTAAAAAGTGATATACACGCAAAATATACAATGGAAAAAATGTAGTTGTGCTGTGATAAAGTATAAGAACAAATTACTACAACAAGTGATAATAAAACATATAAATGTAACTATAACAATTGTGTTTGAAATAAAGTCCAAAAAAACACAATTAGTGCAAAATCTTCTAGGGGTTCAAAAATTGAAGAAAACCACCACCAAAAGCGAAGACACCAATAGGAATGCAGGCTTACCAGATGGCAAGCAAGGATAGCTTTCGGCTGTAAAGCCCACCCCGGACCTTTAAAGTAAGCTGCAGCACTCGCCAATGAAGGCAATCAATGAATACTCAAGACACAGATTTTCCCAGGCAGATGGAATACCAAGATAATAATAGGGACTCACAATAGTGAAATACCGTAAAAATACCATCAAAATTTTATGAGATAAAAAATACTTACAAGAAAAAGTTTTTCTTGTAAGTGTTTTTTAGCTCATTAAAGCTGCGAGTGCTGCGAGTGCTGCAGCTTATGTTAAAGGTCCGGGGTGGGGTTTACAGCCGCAAGCTATCCTTGCTTGCCATCTGGTAAGCCTGCATTCCTATTGTTGTCTTCACATTTGGTGGTGGTTTTGTTCAATTTTTAAACCCCTAGAAGATTTTGCACTAATTGTGTTTGCTTGGACTTTATTTCAAACACAATTGGTATAGTTAAATATATATGTTTTATTACCACTTGTTGTAGTAATTTGTTCATATACTTTATTACAGCACAACTACATTGTTTACAAGGAATATAGTGTAGCTATGTACTATTGTGATATGGGAAAATACAATTTTGAGTATTATTGTGAATACTTATTTTTATTTATTTTTTTATTCCTGAGACTTGTACACTTCACATATTATTACATTCCATCTATTGCAAATAGCACATTATAGTATAACATAATGTCAGAATGTCCGCCGTAGTATTGCAGCCCCACTATAGAAACATGAAAAAGCAGGGCTTTTTTTCTGGGGGAACTTGGTGGAACTCAGTTCCACCACCTTTGGCTCAGACCCTTTGGTGCCCGCTCACCACAATCACTTGTGAACACAGAAGTCTGGTTTCTGTGTTTACAAGTGACTGCTTTGTAACCCCCTGAACTCTGCACACTGTATGTAATGCAATTCTGGTATTTAATGCCCCTTTAAGACCCTTCTACTGTTTGTGAAATCTGAACGGGTCGTGGTTGAGTTCCTGCACCTATTTTTTGAGAAAAAAAGCTCTGTGAAAAAGTGATGGCAGAAAAAGTCAGAGTAGTCTATCGAAACTGCCTATTTTTTTTGTTTTTTTGTTTTTTGTGTTTTGTTTGTTTGTTTTTTGTCTGAGTAGATCTATGTTTGTCACAAGCATGTTTGAAGCTATTTACTGTTGACGGTCTCACTACCTCTGTTGGTAGTTTATTCCAAGCATCAACTGATCGCTGCCATTACTTGTAGAAAAAAAGAAATAAACAAATGAAAATATCCCATAGTTTGTAGAGGCTATAACTTTTGCGCAAAATCAATATATGTTTATTGGGATTTTTTTTACCAAAAATATGAAGCAGAATACATATTGGCCTAAATTTATGAAGGCATTTGATGATTTTTTTATTTTTTATTTATTGCATGGGTTTTATAGCAGAAAGTACAAATTATGTTTTTTTTTCTAATGTGTGTTTTTTTTTTTTCGCTTACTGCATAAAAAATAAGACCGCAGAGGTGATTCAATAACACAGAAATAGACTCTATTTGTAGGAAAAAAAGCATACATTTTATTTGGGTATATTGTGGCATGCCCACATAATTGTCAGTTAAAATAATGCAGAAATTAGAAAACACTCTTGATGACACTATCGCTAAGACCGATCAAAACGCTAATTGTATAGAAGATATCCATACTAAATTCGACGAAGCCCTTAATAAGATAGACAAATTGGAGAACCGTTCACGCCGCTACAATTTTAGAGTTTGAGGAATTCCCGAATCCTTCATTGATTCTGATGAAGTGGTCAAAGAACTGATTTCATACCTTATTCCAGATATACCCACCCACAGATTGGAATTGGATCGTGCTCACAGAGCTCTAACTGCACCCCGATCAGATGGCCTACCTCGTAATATTCTAGTCAAACCCCATTATTATGAGGTAAAAGAAAAAGTAATGACCATAGCTAGAGAGATTACTGATTTACACCTAATGCCGCGTACACACGGTCGTTTTTTGCGATGAAAAAAACGACGTTTTCTGTGAAGTAAAAAACGACGTTTTTGAAACGTCACTTTTCAAAGATAATTTTGCATACACACCATCGTTTTTTCACAAAAAGCGAGGTTACGTTCACCACTCTTTTCCATTGAAGCTCGCTTCATAACTAGCTTCTGGGCATGTGCGGGTTGAAAAACGTTGTTTTGAACGACGTTTTTGCTACACACGGTGACTTTTTGTGAAACAAAAAACGACGTTTTGAAAAACGACACAAAAAATTCAAACATGTTGGAATTTTTTTTTGGTCGTTTTTTTGAAGACAAAAAACGACGTTTTGCCCACACACGATCAATTTAAATGACGTTTTAAAAAACGTCTTTTTTTTCATCGCAAAAAACGACCGTGTGTACGCGGCATAAGAGATCACCCCATTCAGATTTTTGCCGATATATCACCAGCTACTGTACAAAAACGCAGAGCTATGAAACCTCTCTTTCAGCCGCTAATAACCAACAATATAAAATATCATTGGTCCTTCCCATTTCGACTAAACTTCTCATTCCGTAGTAAAAAATATGCCTTTTCAACATTTCCTGAAGGTGAAACATTATTGAGAAGCCTGGGTTTGATCTCAACTGAACCTGATGTTTCTCCCCGCACTCCAATTTTCAATGCCACAAACACAGGATCACTTCAGATCTCTACACAACAAGTAAGGTGCTCCGCTTGGAACATATCCAAGCAAAAAGCTTGACTCCCGTGATGACTTCCTTCAAGAATCCCTTTAGAGACTACTAAAAATAACACCTGTTACTACTTCCAGCAATTAATTCTAGGACAGGATCTCGGTTGGAACGATTTTATTTCAATTTTTTTTTTTGTATTAATTTTAATGTCATATTTATAAATTCTGTTCCTCGCTATGATAATTTAATTATTAAGGGTAAGTCTAGGGCGGGTGGTGGCTTTCATGCACTCTATTTGATTTTATTCTCCTTACCTATTTAGGGAGTCTAGGATCAAACTTAGCTCTATACCTGTCTAGAGCTATTACTTATTTTTATTCAGAAGTTTGTACTTCCTACTTCCTCCCCCTTTCTTTTCTTTATTTTTCTTCTCCTTTTCCCCGTTTTTCCTCCACTTTACCCCCCCTCCCCAATTACCATTTATTTATTGTTTTTTGTTATATTTGTTAGGGAGGGGGAAGGAGATCAGGAGAGGAAAAGGGAGGGAAAAGAAGGGAGAATTTTTTTTTGTTACTGTTAAATATTAATTACTTAAGTAATCTAAGGGGTTTATTCAAAGATTGTTCTTTGAATTCTACAAGTCTATATCTACTCTATCCATATAGTCTAGAAAAAAAAAATTTCCCCAAGGTTTGATACCGAGGTCATTCTCCGAAATATTAGTGAGTATATTTAGTGCTTCTTATATACACCATGGTGGACCAGACTACAAACCTTCCCCTAAAATTTGTTACACGTAATGTTAAGGATTTAATTCTGCGATTAAACGCAGAATGGCCTTTCAACATTATAAATCCTTACATGCTGATGTGCTTTTCCTTCAGGAAACACGTTTTCCTCCAAATTATATAAATTTCTACACCATTTTTACCCCCACTTTTATCTGGCAAATGGTCCGATCAAAACTAAAGGAGTGGAAATATGTTTCTCCAAACGGACTTCTTTCTCACTGGAGAGACAAATAAAAGATCCAGAAGGCAGGTACCTAGCATTTATAGGAAACCTGGAGAGCTCAAAGGTTACATTAATTTCCTAGAAAAATTTAAAGTTGCGCTGTGAGAAAAATAATAAAAACTAAATATACGAAGTGTTGATCAGAAATCGAGTATGACTACAATTTGGAACAAAGTTCAATATGCTGCAAACAAGTCCAAAAAAAATTCCGGATGAATAGTAATTCAATCGTGTGTGACAATATTGGCAATAATCCTGAAAAGGTGAAGTCCAACAAATTCAAATGCCACTACCAGCAAAACTAATAAATTGGAGGCTTACCAGAAGGCAAGCATAGCAAGCTTGGGGCTGTAACCCCAGCCAGGGCCTTTAAACCATGGCAACGGGTAGGGATGAGCTGGAAATCCTCTGGCTAAATCCTCAGCACTGGATCATAACAGAAAATAAACTAACGTATTGAAGTTCAGCAAAACAGATATGTGAATAAAAACAATCGTGACTAGGATGTGAAGGAAAGCCAGCACCGCAAGAACACCCTATAAAATGGAGGCTTACCAGAACGCCAGTATAAACAGCTTGTGGCTAAAACCCTAGCCTGGGCCTTTAAAACGATGGTTAGCTTGAAAACCCTATAGGACGTCCGGATACCTCATCATCGGTGTTTAGGTGAGAAGAAAATAATATGCCCACATAGTGAAGTATGTAAGGATAATCCCAGGTTTATTAAAAAAATACACTTACATAGGTAGTAGAAATAAAAGCAGAAAAATGTTGTAAAGCCGGCCGGCTTACTAGAACGCCCGTTCCACTCGGACTGTCACGTCATACGTCAGCATGTCACCTTCCCAAAATTAATTTCCTTCTATGCACCAAACACAGGTCAACTATCCTTTTTTAACAAAATGTTGAATACTTTGTCCCCCGTCCTAGAGGGAATTATGCTTTTGGAGGAGACTCTAATGTAGCCTTGGACTCAATTTTTGATAAAACTAGAAAACCTTCGTCTGTTCTGCGATATTTCCCCAAAATAGGATCTAAATTAGCCAAAATACTAAATCATCATAATTTAATTGATATTTGGAGAGAATTGAACCCATCCAGGAAAGATTACACATTCTTCTCTCATGTCCATAAGACCTATTCCAGAATAGATCACATATTCACAAATCTCACCAATGTACCTCGTTTTCATACCAGTAAGATTAGTGAAGTAACTTGGTCAGACCACTCTTTGAAATGGACAACATGTGTCTCCTTACGAGACACCAGAGATCCCATGACTTGGAGACTAAATGAATCTCTTCTGAGCAATAGTGTTGCTCACGAATATTCGCATTGCGAATATTCGCTACGAATATTGCATATTCGAGTATTCGCGAATAACGCGAATATCGCGGCGAATATTCGCTATTTCGAATATTCGAATGTTTTAAATTTTTTTTTAAAACAGATCACATCCTAGAGATCCCCATCGACGTCTAAAAGCATTGCTGGTATGATTAGAGACCTTGGGCCGAGTAGCTGCAGCGCTCATTTTATATTGCCGAAAAATCGCAATGCGATTATTCGGTAATAGCGATATCGCGCGATTATTTTATATTGTAATATATCACGAATATTCTGAGCCAATCAGAGTGCTCCATTCCGCATTTCTCGAAATTTCGCAATTATTTTATATTGTAATATATCACGAATATTCTGAGCCAATCAGAGTGCTCCTTCCGCATTTGCCGAATATTCGCAATTTTTGTGTATTGTAATATATCACGAATATTCTGAGCCAATCAGAGTGCTCCTTCCGCATTTCTCGAATATTCGCAATTATTGTGTATTGTAATATATCACGAATATTCTGAGCCAATCAGAGTGCTCCTTCCGCATTTCTCGAATATTCACAATTATTGTGTATTGTAATATATCACGAATATTCTGAGCCAATCAGAGTGCTCCTTCCGCATTTCTCGAATATTCGCAATTATTGTGTATTGTAATATATCACGAATATTCTGAGCCAATCACAGTGCTCCTTCCGCATTTCTCGAATATTCGCAATTATTTTGTATTGTAATATATCACGAATATTCTGAGCCAATCAGAGTGCTCCATTCCGCATTTCTCGAATATTCGCAATTATTTTATATTGTAATATATCACGAATATTCTGAGCCAATCAGAGTGCTCCATTCCGCATTTCTTGAATATTCGCATTCGCAATTCGCAATTCGCAATTCGCAAAAATTCGCAATCATTTAATTTCCAAAAAATATCACGAATATTCGTATTTAGCGAATATATGTCGAATATTCGACTATATATTCGAGATATATCGCGAATTCGAATATGGCATATTCTGCTCAACACTACTGAGCAATCCCTCTGTCTGTTTCGATATAAAGCTACATTTCAAGGAATATTTTTCTATAAATAACGCTGAAGACACTTCCCCTATAAATAATTGGGAAGCACACAAGGCTGCAATTAGAGGCCATATCATTCAAATAGCGTCCCGAATTAAAAAGGATTCTAACTTATTAATCAAACAAAAAGAGAAGGAATTAACTACTCTAATTGCCCGTCATAAACAATGCCCCAATCTAGACCTTAGAAAGAAAATTGACTCCACTCGACTGGAACTAAACCTCTATTTGACTACTAAAGCTGAAAAGAATCTTAGATGGAACCAAGCTTCCTTTTATACATTAAAAGACAAACCTGGTACATTATTGCCGCGTAAACTTACACCACGGATTTATTGAACAGCACTCCCTAAGATTGGACAACATAATGGGAATTTCACACAGAACCCTCAAACTATGATGAACATTTTTCAATCTTATTATTCCTCCTTATACTCAGCACAAAAAGACCCTTCCATCAGAGACCTAGACACATTTTTTGAAGAAGTGTCTCTCCTGTCTTTTTCAGAATCTCATAGCAAGATTTTAGAAGAAGACATCTCCATGGCCGAAATTATAACTGCCATAAAACAAGCCAATGTTTCAAAGGCCCCCGGACCTGATGGCTTCTCGACCTCTTATTATGAAAAATTTGCCCCACTAATAGTACTCCATTTACAAAAAAATTTCAATGCTCTTAAAAATGGTTTGACACTCACCGAATTATCTAATAGAGCACATATAAGCATGATACCCAATCCTAATAAAGACCACAGCGACGTGGCAAACTATCGCCCTATATTATTGATCAACAACGACTTGAAGTTACTCACAAAAATATATACAAACCGATTTAATACATTCCTAGCGCAATATATTCATATAGACCAAGTAGGTTTTGTTAAAGGTCGTCAGGCCGCTGATCAAATCCGTCGGGCTGTTGACTTAATCTCTATTTTAAATTCTAATTGGGATAATGGAGGACCTAGAAAAGGAATGCTTTTATCATTAGACCTCCATAAAGCATTCGACTCCGTTTCCTGGCCCTTCCTCTTCCATATTTTAAAGAAATGGAATTGTGGACCGAAATTCTTATGTCTTATTAAAGCATTGTACTCCAATCCTTCTGCCCACATTCTAATGTGTGGATACAAATCAGAACTTTTACCATTAAGAAGGGGTACTAGACAGGGATGCCCTCTTTACCCTATCCTATTCATTCTGGCTATAGAATCACTGGCGATAGCCATCCGCACCAATCCTAACATCCAGGGTATATTTAGTGGTGGCAAAACACATAAATGTGCTCTCTTTGCTGACGATTTGTTATTATTTATAACTAATCCCATTACAACCTTGCCAAACTTATTTGCTACTCTAAATTTGAAAATATCTCCGGACTGAAAGTTAATCAGTCAAAATCTGAGGCACTGGATATAAACCTCCCCACCACCACACGAAATTCGATACAACAATATTTTCAATTTAAATGGTGTACACTTGCCCTCCCCTGTCTTGGAATCAAACTCACGCAAAAAATTTCCACACTGTTTCAAGTTAATTACACCCCTCTTTATAATTCCATTGAACAAGAATTAAAAAACTGGCAGACTTGTAATCTTTCCTGGATGGGTAAAATATCAGCTATTAAAATGACGATTCTTCCTCGTTTCTTATATTATTTCCGTACATTACCAATTTCATTACCATAAACATTTTTCAAGAAACTACAAATACTAATTTTCAAATTTATTTGGGGTAATGGTAGATGCAGGGTGGCACACTCTGCTCTTCATATCTCCAAATGGAAAGGCGGACTGGGAGTTCCTCATTTCTTAAAGTACTATTAGGCTGCTCAAATAGTACAACTATATCAAATTTTTTCAAAAACATATAAACCAGATTGGATACTTTTGGAAACACAAGCCAGTCCTACTATACCTATAGATCGCTTGATGTGGCTCTCAATAAAAGAACGTCGGGCAATTTTGAGTCCTACTTTATCCCACTCCTTGCATCTCTAGAACATGACATGTACATTATATCCATTGAAATCTTCTCACTCCCCTGTTGCCCCTATACTCAATAACCCTTGTTTTCCACCGGGACAAGATTCCCAACAGTTTTCATGGTGGGTTAACAAAGGCCTTTATAGAATAGCACATTTCATAGACCATAGAGGAATTAAGCCACAGCAATACTTCCAGGAAAAAATGCAAATGCCTCAGACAGAATCCTGTCGTCTTAATCAGATCATACAATTCATAAAATCATTTGATACGGATCTAGTAGATATAACCTCTAAATCCTTATTTGAAGACAAATGTCTTAATAATCCTGATTCGCGTGGGGGGATTTCAGATCTATACAATCTTTTCAATATTAAACAGACAAAACCCTCTTACCAACTATCATGGGAATCAGACCTAGGTGAAACTATAGAAGATGAGAACTGGGAGCGCTGGTCGACCATGGTTCACGGAGGGATACTTAATACTTCCCTAGTGGAGGCGAATTTTAAGGTATTATCCAGATGGTATTTAGTTCCGGCAAAATTAGACAAAATATATCCTGATGCTTCACCCCTATGCTTCAGAGAATGCGGACAAGAAGGTACCATGTTCCATATCTGGTGGACCTGTCCCAAGGTACGACATTTTTGGGCCAAAGTATTCACATTGGTTCACTCAGTGACTGGGCATGATATGCCTAATAATCCTAAAACAGCGCTATATGCAGACCTATTTGACGGGATCCCTAGAAATCTTCGGACTCTTATTTTTTTTATTTTTTCTGCAGCCAAGATTGCGATAGCAAGTGCATGGAAAACTTCAGTAATAAGTATTAGAGTGTTAAAAAGCAAACTTTCATGGATTATGGTCAATGAAAAATTGACCAGCATCCTCAAAGACAAACAAACGAAACTTGATGAGATATGGTCCCCGTGGATACCTACAAACTCATTGATCTTAGGCATATTCATTGAAATAGTTTTAATATATAAACATAAATTCCGACTTATTGATAGTAATTTTATTATCTTTATACTGTTTTTGACTAATGTTATTTGATCTTCAATCTTTGACAACAATATATTGAATCAATAATTGATTGTTGCATGAATTACCCTTACGACACAAATTTTTACAGGATATAGGATAATTTTCTTGACCTTATACCTTGAAATAGATTACAATATTAACATGTGTTTACTATAACTGTTCTTTCAGTTTTACCCATATATTTCATATGATCTGAGCTATGGTTTGATGTTTAACCTCCTGTTCCCCCTTTCTTTTTCTTCTGTTATTCCTAAAAATACAATAATAAAAATATTGAAAAAATAAAATAAAAAAAATAATGCACAAATGGCTTGTTTGTGAAGATAGGTAAATCTTCTGGAGGTCAAGTGGTTAATATTATCATGACTGCTGCTTTCTCTTTGGCATCTTATTGGGAAGGCCCATAGTAACTGCTCATCAGCTGCTACTAGTTGCTTTGTAGTTATACTTAATGTCTACATGTTTTAAAGCGGATCTCCACCCTAAAGTGGAGTCCCGCTGATCGGAACCCTCCCCCCTCCGGTGTCACATTTGACACCTTTCAGGGGGGAGGGGGTGCAGATACCTGTCTAAAGACAGGTATTTGCACCCACTTCCGGCCACACATCTCGGGCAAAAGACGTTTTTTTTGGCACATCCCGTCTGTCCCCCGTTGTGTGCTGGGAACACTCGGCTCCCAGCACACAGCGGGAGGCAATCGGCGGGCGCAGTGCGACTCGCGCATGCGCCGTAGGGAATCGGGCAGTGAAGCTGGAGCGCTTCACTTCCTGGTTCTCTCACCGTGGATGGAGGGGGGAGCAGCAGGGTGACGAGCGATCGCTCGTCTTCTGCTGCGGACGCCGCTGGACTCCAGGACAGGTAAGTGTCCTAATATTAAAAGTCAGCAGCTGCAGTATTAGTAGCTGCTGGCTTTTAATATTGTTTTTTCATGGGCCATCCACTTTAATGTTTACACTTGCTTGCTTGAGTGCCACTTTCTGTATAGAAGCAGAGGAATGATTATTGCTCCCCCAAAATGCTGCATGCCACCTCTTCCACTTCAGTTTGCTGAATAAAAAACAAAATGCTACTCTTCCTTAACTCTTTTGTGTCCATGGAAATGTAGATGTCTAGGCCAAATTTATCAACATCAGTATGCATTGTTTAACTTGACATTAACCCTCTATTACTCTCTATTTGACTATCCTTTTTTTGTTACTTTCTTTAAGGAATAATATAAGGCTTTTGATTTAATGCATTGCTTTAACAAAAACATGGCTGTGTTTTCATTATAAGTTGACAAATAGGAAACTAATATTCATTAAATTAATTTATAAAAAAATTAATGAAAATAAATTCTTCATAAATATTATAATTATTATTATTATTATTGCAGGATCTATTTATTATTGTCTATCTTTCAACCAGGAAGTTGGGGGGGGGGGGTTGAAAAAAATGATTGAATTGTGCATTAACCGCCCTGAAGGTATGATTATGTCAGATTTTTGCGTCTCAAAGCGGTACATTGTTTTTCATGGAAATTTGGCATTTTATATTGTAGGCCTGTAATTCTTAGGAATAACTCACTTAAATTAGTCCAAACAAGAGTCTAGTAGAGGTCCCGGGTATGATAAAGTTTGAAAAACAAAATCATGAATTATAATCTAATAAATAACTAATAATTTATAAAAAAATACTAATAATATAATAATAATAATAACATTTATTCAATAATGTAATCAAATCAAAAACATTGCAATTTTCTCAGTTGCAGAATTGTACCTGTCGTCACTTTCAGTGTTTTGATAATGAATTTCCCCACAAATCGCTATCGCTCAATTGTGCAAGTGATTCTAATTTACTATCGCTGTTTTCTAGCTGGTCGAAAACCACTTTTGACATAAAGGGACGCTTTTTGGTTGCCATGGACATTTTCAAGTTTCCAGGCAGAAAGAATGGTATGTATAATATAAAAGTGCATGCAGGGCATTGGACAAAGCATTAAGCACAAAAGTGAGGTGAAATGATTTGACACAGTAGTCTTTAAGATTACAGTGTACTGTATGTGTTATTTTTTTTTATTTGGTGCTGGGATACTTTCCCGTTTGTCGCAACACTAGTAGGGAACGGAGCTCGGCACACAGTACATCAGGTGGAGCAGAGCATGCACACCCAGCGGGGGGCATCGCAGGATCCTGGGGACAGGGTAAGTTACTTTACCAGGATTCTGCAATGCAATCCCGAGTCTGGCTCGGGGTCACTGCTTTTGGTAATGAAAAATCAACCCGAGCCACACTCGGGATTACCGCCAAGGAGGTTAAAGTACGTTTCTTTCTTTCTGATTAAGATATATAAATATAATGTATTTTTTTTTTCTTTACGTATCTTGCACATAAGTGCTCTGTGCATCTCTATGCTAGAACTGTTAGCACAGTTGAGTACAATTATCAACAAAATGCAAGCACGGATAGAGCATCACAGATGTATAAGGTTCCACAAGGATTGATAGGGTTTTCACTTTAAATTTTGTAGTTGTTTGTTTTGAACATTGGTCAGAAATCACTGGGGCCACGCAAAGGCATTAGGTGTCATTGGCAGCTCCCTAGGCAGTCAATAACAAAGCCTGTCCCAATCGTCTCCCCGACTTCAGTCAAGCAGCTGGTGACTACATGTTCATGCTGCAAACTGTGAATGTCAGAATAAATTGGATATGGAATCAAGTGCATGTGTGTTTAGGGGTTGATCTGAGGTCTGAAGGGTATGTGTACAATGAGGTTGATCTGAGGTCTGAAGTGCATGAATGCATTGGGGCTGATCTAATATTTGAATTGCATGCATACATTAAGGCTGTTTTGAGGCTTCAAGTGTATGTGTGCAGTAGGGTTGATCTGAGGTCTGAAGGCCACTCATTGAGTTGATTTGAGGTCTATACCTGTAGGTCACGATATTGGGGCTGATCTGTGATCATAAGGGCTTGCATTCAGCCGATCTGTGGTCTAAAGGTGAAGAAACTGTGGCTGATCTGTGATCAGAGGAACATGTTTTGGGCTGATCTGAGGTATAAAGATGCAGAAATTGGGGCTAATCAGTGATCAGAAGGTACATGAATTTGCGCCAATCTGGGGCTTGAAGCTACAGAAATTAGGGGTAATCTGATATTTTTATGGAATGCTGTATGGTTGCTTACAATAACTACAAGATTAGCTTATGTTAGCAGTACAACTATGGGGTTGGTTAACTAAAGGAAAATAGACAGCTCACTTTGCAAGAGAAGTTGTACTTTGCAAGGGAATTTCTCCAGAGTTTAGTGAAGGATGTGAAGCTCTGTGTACTTCCATCATTTAATGATGTGCAGGCAAAATCTTTTTTTTTTTCCTTGCATGTGATTGTGAAACTCTCCCATATTCACTAAGCTCTAGGCCAAAATCCCTTGCAGAGTGCTACTTTCCTTGCAAAGCCTTTTTGCCTTTAATAAAACAACCCCAAAGAGTGCAAAGTGGTAAAACTAGCTAAGACTACAGCTCACTAAGTTGCCTGATGCTTGCAAAAATGAAACTTATATGAAAAAGATTACTGACCCCCCTGTTTTAGAGTGTAACTTTCTCTGTTAATTCCTGCTAAACTTTCAATATGTAAAAATGCAGCAAGTACATCTCCCGAGTTCTTCAAGGACGGCACTGAGAAACATACAATAGAACATTACATGATACCAGAGGCTGAAGAACTGCATTTAAAAGCAATTTGACTATCTGCTTTTGCACCTCCAGCTTTATATGTATGCTATATGTATTCTGCAAGGGTATGTGTAATCCTTTTATTACAACCAGCATATAATTATAGTACAATTTATATATTTTAATTGTTTACATTTTGTTACTAGTGCAGTACTAGCCAAAAGGAGACCAGTTTGGCATGGTTGGTTAGTTTATCATGTATTGCAATATGTGGAAATGTAGTGCTAATTATGCATGAATATATGGTGTGCAGAGCCTGACCCTGATAATGTCTGTTACATATGCTGACTCCTCTCCACAGTACATTAGACTTAAACTTCAGAAAATGTGCTTGATTGCTTTTGAAGAAGCAGAAAATAAAGCACAGGAATATTCAGTACAAATAATTTCACCTGATTGATAATGAATGTTCACACTAGAAACAGACATTAGGGGTCATTCACGCCAGTCTGGCCTGTTAACATGCATTGAATTAAGGTAGCTCATTTAAATGAACCAACATCATGCATGCCCCCCCCCCCCTAATCAGTGCAATGCATAGTGCAAAGGTGCATTGTGGTTCCATTCAGAATGAGCGCACCAAAACATGTAACATGCATTTCTGTGGTTTGTAGTAAAGTGTGCATTATCACATAGTTGTGCGAACAGTGGTGGACGCTCATAAGGGATGCAAGGGCACCGTCCCCCAATCCATGCAGGGTGCTGATCGCATTGATTTCAATGTTTTTTTTTTTTTAAGCACACGATTAGAGCCTGAGGCTCTAATTGGCTCTAAAAAGAGTGCACTGCGCCCTGAGCCCCCCACCACTTGTGTGATATTAGCAAATTAATAATCACCAATGTCTTCCTGCTTCTCCTCCCGTCCTAAGATCTGATTGTCTGGGAGTCCTAAGACCCGATTGGACAGGAGAGGGAGCGACTGCCCAGAATCGGGAGGAGACACAGGAGGAAAGCCGCTGAAGCAGTGACCTGGATAGGGTAAGTGCGGGGCTGGCGGGCAAGCATAGCGGCGATCGATTGAGCGACACGTGGGGGTGGGGGGAGTGAGGGGGCCAGGTTTGTTTGCTATTTTTGAACAATATTTGTGGATATGTAAAAATATAATTATATAAATATAATGAACTTGTGCAGAAACACAAAACTGTGAAGATAAAGGCCCAGATTCACAGAGCGATTACGCCTGCGCACAGGAGATGCGCGTGCGTAAGTCTAAATGTGCGAGTGGGTTTCGTTGCGCGGCATCCCCAGAACGAGATACGCAAAAAATCGTCTTTTTTTTGTCCCGCGTAATTTCGTTAGACTGGCGCATCCGTCCGCGCAAAAGTGCGATAGACACACCATTGATTTGCTAGTCAAATATGCTAATGAGGGACTTACGGGGATCCACAAAACAACGTTGGGGCAGCGCAGGCGACGCAGTGTGCGCAACAGCAAAATGTCCTGTCTAAAATTAGAGCTGATAAAAGCTGGTCTAAAAAAAGAAAAAAAGTCTAATTGTCAGATAAAGCAACACTGTTAGTGAGGAGTTCAGCAGTCACACGTGTTGCTCAACAATCTGTATGCCAACATGCCAGGGGCATCGTCGCGCATAGCTATACTACTGACTTTAGATGAACAAAGAAGGAGGAGGGCACGGAGGATGGCACTAAGGAGGGCACGGGAGATGTTTTATTTTTTATTTTTATTTGCTTATATAAAATTTACAATTTAATCTAATCTAATACAATATTCTTATCTGATACAAGCCCCTCACTCTTCACTTGATATATCACACACGCATAGACATCTTTGGCATGAGTGATTCTGAGGTGTCTCGCATCTTCAGATTCACCCCTCATGCCATCCTGGAATTACCACAACCTTGCAGGAGGACATCAGCAGCCCAACACATGGCACCACCCATGACACCCATGACAGCTACATATACAATCAGAGCCCCATCCCCACAGATTTCGAACAGAACATGTATGGGGACAGCTGGCTGGTTGGTGAGTGACATGGGTGGCAGGCATGACTATCCCCTCCCGTGATGCACACCTCACAAGTGGCACATGCATGACTAACATCCTCCTGTCTTTTCCCTTCAAGGTGACTCTGCATATGCACTGGTACCCCATCTCATGACCCCATCTCATGCCAGCTCACATTATGCATCTTTGCACGTTAAACACACACATTAATCATGGCACAATGAGAATGCATGCATGCACACCACTGTGGTCCCTAGCACACACACCCCACATCCTCATCACATTGGATTGGCACCAGTCCACCATGCAGGACTTGTGAGCTGCAACGCCATGCCACGGCTCCAATTATGTCACTGTACATTCATACACCATTCACACAGACCTGGGGATCACTTCTCCACCACAAATGAGGGTGACACCCCTTTTCCCGCAGGAATATCACCCCCACATTCCAAAATCATACACAAACAGAACCAAAAAAATTAAATAAATGACGAGCAAAAAAAAAAAAATGCCCAGCAAAAATATAATTTAAACAAAATAACAACAAAGAAAACCCATAAAAGACAAAAATCACTCTGCAAAACAGTCCCCAAATATCTCAAAGACACGTCACAAACAAACAAAAGCACCTTGCTGTAGAGGGAGGGATACAAAGGGATGTACTTTTGCAAAGGAAGTGCATTTGTGTCTGTCTATTTATGCTGTCTGCGTAGTTCACAAAGTTGCCCTAGTCCATTTCCAATTTCACTGATTGCGCCGCTCCCGAGTTGTGAGCATGCGCACAGCGGAGCTGACCATGGTCTCGTTCAAGCGCGCATGCGCGAGCCGGCCGGCCCTTCATTTGCATGGGGTCACGGCTCATTTCAATGTAACACGCCCACGTCCCTCCCAATTTGTATTACTCCTCCTTACGCCTCAGGAAAAAACCTTACGCTTGCGCAATTTCCTGCGCAAAAGCTACGTGAATCGGGGGATTACGCGGCTAGATGGCGCAAGTCTAACGTAAAGGCGGTGCGCTACGCCGGTCCAATAATGCGCCGATGTACGTGAATCTGGGCCAAAGATTTCAAACTAAAAAAGTCCATAAGTTGTGAATCACATCATATTACGGGTTTGAACGAATCTTCTTCCACCAAGAGAACACCCAGTGAGTGAAATGTAGTCTCCTTACCACAAATGGCTGACAGTCATTACAGCGGTCTAAGTGGACACAGGGATAATTAAAGTCTTCCCAAATAGACTTGCTTCAAATAGACAGGCAATGATTTCAATATAAACTTGTTCCAAGGAATAAATGCTTCAATCACTCATGAAAAGAAAAACAATTGCAGCCTATCCCCGACGACGTCTTTGGATGACGGAATGCGTAGGTGTGGCATAGCAGTGGAACGCCATCACGCTTTTTTGATTACGGAAAAACGCAGTTACGGAGCCTAGAAAACAGGAGAGGACCCGAGGAGACGCCGCATCCCTTCCATACTAATCGCGCTACTCACTACTAACAACTTAACTTAGTCATTGCCTGTCTATTTGAAGCAAGTCTATTTGGGAAGACTTTAATTATCCCTGTGTCCACTTAGACCGCTGTAATGACTGTCAGCCATTTGTGGTAAGGAGACTACTGTACATCTCACTCACTGGGTGTTCTCTTGGTGGAAGAAGATTTGTTCAAACAAATTTTTAGTTTGAAATCTTTATCTTCATGGTTTTGTGTTTCTGCACAAGTTTATTATATTTATATAATTATATTTTTACTTATCCACAAATATTGTTAAAAAAAAATGTCACCTGATTTATATATGTTTTTCCTCACATTTTGGTTTTGCACTTAGCGCTGTACCTTATTTTTACATATTGCATATTTATCTTTGGTTTTCTAGATAATTGGTACTGGCAGCTCTATTTTCCCTTATATCAATTTTGGGACATCTTTACTTTTTCTTTTATACCTGGTTAGCGCAGTGTTTTTTCCCTACTGGGAACATTTTTCTTTCAGGTTTGTTTGCTGCCCCCCAAAAAATTTGAGCACCAGCCGCCACTGGGTGTAAATGGCTCTTACTGTACTCTTACCCTTACAGTAACCCTTATTAATTTCCCCTTAACCTTAAACAAATCCATTAACACAACACAGGAATCTAACCACTGTCACCTTTTTTAAATCTCAAGGGGCATTTCACAAATTAAATACTAATATCATGATGAATACAATGGCAATTAAATCAGAAATGTCATGAAATAAAAATGTTGGGGTGTGGTTTTATTTTTAAAACCTGTGTTATTGAAATAAATAGGCTGGTGGTAGTAGACCAAAATTTGAGACTGGAATGACACAAAACATTTCAATGTAAGAACAATTCTGAAAAGTAGGCTGATTTTTTTGTCTTTAACCACTTGCCTACTGTGCACCTACACCCCCTTCCTTTTGACACATTTTTGGGACCATTCACATTTATACAGTGAACAATGCTATAAATATGCAATGATTACTGTATAAATGTGACTGGCAGGGAAGGGGTTAACCACTAGGGGGCAGGGAAGGGGTTAAATGTGTAGCCTAGTTTGTGTTCTAACTGTAGGGGGAGGGGGGTGACTGGTTGAGGTGACCGATTGTGTCCCTATGTACAAGGGACACAGCATCGGTCTCCTCTCTCCCTAAAGGACGTGGAGCTCTGTGTTTACACACAGAGCTCCACGTCCCCGCTCAGTTACACGACAATCGTGGGTGCCCGGCGGCCAGCGTACGGTGTTGTTAGTAACCCGATGGGTGCGCGCGCCACCTAGCGGCTTGAATTGACATCACGTCATATGACGTGATGTCAGGATAATGGAGTATCCCGCCCGCCGTCATTTCACGGTGGGCGGGTATTAAGTGGTTAAATACTTGTGTTAGTCTTCACATCATCCTCTGTAGAGCCCAAAACAGTCTGTCTTTGTATTATTCATTGTACTTGGTGTATTCCACTGTTTCCCCCTTCTTTTATGCATGGGTTAAACTAATCCCCTATTAGACATGCCCTTCTTTCTCATGCTCTCTGTTAGTGAGACTTTAGCCCTCATGGTGTTCAGCGTTCCCTATATAGTTTGAAAGGTTATTGTTCCGAGATGCTCTTTCACTTTCAAGAAACACATGGAAAACATAATTTTCTACTGCAAAGTCTGCAATAAACTACATTGGATTTCACTCTCCTGTCTTCTTGGTTAGTTGACGTTGCCTGTGAATCGTATCATTTCAGCAAGATGCCATACTGTCCACACAGACTCAGAAGGTATTCTCAAAGGCATAAAGGGATATTTAAAAAAGAACAGCCAGGCTGTACAGGGTTCTATCCTCTCCAATCTAGGATAAAGCCACACCACCTCCCAACACTAATCCTATTACCTACTCTGTAAATTTTGCATGCCAGATCATTAGTGGATAGTGAAGTCTCTACTACTTGACAGTTGGATCATAGGGGTGATGCTTCATCTTAACAGGGACAGAAATTGAGGCTGTATGGACATTTTGGGCCTGGGATGCAAGGGGTATGCACAAGTACATAGGGACAGATCCAAATTCTAACACACATAAAGGCAGGCATGGACACCACATGGCCCTGCATTTTAGTACCATTGCTAAAATAATTAAGCAGCAGGTCAGGTTCCTTTTAATAAGCTTTAGTAAGGAATACATATTTGAAATAATTAAAAAAGAAGTATGGAGTCAGAAAAAAAATTATACTCCCCTAGGTGGATGCAGCATTGGATCCTGCCAGCTCTGCACTGCAAAATGAGCGATCAAACACTGCTGATTGCTCTGTTCTCCCCTCTGCTTTGAACAGAGAGCAGTGACTGTCAGTCACTGCCTCTCTGCTCTGCCCCTCCAAGGCTCACTGGAGCACTGGGCTGTGGAGGGGGCGGGAGCGCCTTGATCAGTCTCCCAGTGGCAGCCTAAAAGGCTGAGCCAGCTGCCAGTTTAAGCATCTGGGTGGGTCCTGACCAGTGGCGGCCAGAGGAGGGGGGGGGGGGGGCGGCAAACACTCTGGCTCTAATCAGGTTCTTAAAAAAAATGGCCTTGCCTTCTCCCCTAGCACTGCTTCCTTCTCACCCTTTACTGCTTTTCTTATATGTATAACAGGCTACATTACTACTCAAGTTGGCTTTGTACCAGGTACTGTATAGTACTCCTTAAATGTAACCGTTAATAATTATCTTTCAAGTTATTGTACATCACTTGATCTCTTTTATCAATAAAAAAAAATGAAAAAAAAAACCCAGCCACTGTAATTCATGTGCCCGGTGTCCTGAAAGGGTCCGAATGCATGAATAGGGGGTGGCCGCGGATAGATTGAATCTATCCATTGCATATAGGGGGTGGCATGGAGAGAGGGGGCGGAGCCCGGGAGGCCCTAATGGACAGGCCGCCACTGTTCCTGAGGCCTCGTACACACGACCGAGGAACTCGTCGGGCGAAACACATTGTTTTCCTCGTCGTGTTCCTTGTTAGGCTTGTCGAGGAACTCGACAAGCTTGCTTTGCGTACACACAATAAAGACCAAATCTCCTCGTTCTCAAATGCGGTGACTTCAACACGTACTACGGCAGGGGCTGCTTTTGCTAAACTCATGTTACTGCGTGTTAGGTAAAAGTTTGGTAAGAGACATTTGCACTTTTCAGTCTGTTACAGTGTGACAAATGTGCTATTTCCATTACAAACGATACTTTTACCGAACGTGCACGTTTTTTTTTAGCATACACACACCCGAGTTTCTCGTCGAAAAGCAGCCCGACGAGGAACACGATGAGCCAATTTGACTCCCTTCGAGGAAAAAGAGAACTTGCTCTCTTTTTTGCTTGTCGAGTTCCCCGACAGTTTCCTCGATGAAAAACGTACACACGACCGGTTTCCTTGGCAAAAAAGCTCTCCCACCGAGTTTCTTGATGGATTCCGCCGAGGAAGCCGGTCGTGTGTACGAGGCCTCACTGTGAAGTTGGAATCGATCCAGCAGCAGTGGCCCACTGTCAGCCAGAAAAACGGGTCACAGAAGTACAGAGCTAACTGTGATCCATAGAAGTAGGGCCAAAATAGCGTTGGCCATACTTTGCCTTTAACACTACTAGTCATAAAAACAACAAGTTATGAGATAGCACCATGCTATACGCATCAAGCATTATAGAAATGCAGCAATTAGATAATATCTTCCAGGCAGGTTTAATAAATAAGAACTGTGGGAATGTCTATATGACATGTCAGTGTGTGACATATGTTATCACGGGGGCATCTCTGATATGGAGCCCTAGCTGAGGATCATATTCCACCGCATAAAACTTTGCTTTTTTTTAAGTGCCATTAACCAACTCAGCCAGAGGTCAGACAGCATCCTGGATGGTAACATTTTATTACTTTTCACTGAAAATCTTATCCTCTTTATTGCGCCGTTACCACGATCCATCAAATTTCATATTCTGTTCATATGGCATTTCATTAAAATAAAACAGAAAGAAAAATCTTTAACATCCATTATGTTGACAACCAGTGACATTTTTGTTAAATACATTTAATCTCCTCGAAGGAAAATTATATAAAACAAAGTCGACCTTAAGAGCTATGAGCCTATGGCCAACTCTGATATTGAAATGGAAAAAAAAAAGCACAAGAATATATATTGCCAAAACAAGAAACTGGATTTCAGTATTTTTGATTATGCTAGCAGCAAATCAAAAAAAATTGGTTGGTTTAATAGTTTTCATTCTTTGCAGCAATACAATTACATATAATTAAGGCATTGTGGGTTTTTTTTTTTTCATCGTTAAATTTCATCAGCCTTATCTACACTAATGAGATATTGTAAAAATAGATTTTTTTTTTAATAAACAGAACAATAAGAACTTAATGTGCGAGGTTACTTGGTAAAGTGTCATTCACCTTTTTTATCACATACGTGTTTCTTTTTAAAGAACTGTCAAGGTCCAAGCCTAAGAGCTCAGCTAATTATGCTGGAAGCAGTTCACATTGTGACAGTTGGTACTTGTGGTGCTTTGAAACTTCTCTCGAATGCCATGGTATTTGATAACTTGTTCCTTGGTTTGTTCAACCACCGGTAAAGATTCATGTCTACCGTGTTTCCTGTCACAGCAAAAGTCTAATACAAGGACGTTACATTTCACTGGTTGAATCATACCCAGCATACAATTCAAGTGGATAATTATTTGCAGGGTTGACATCCTGCCACCTGGCCTCATTTACATTGCAGTAAAAGAGTTCTGCTAGTAAAAGGAAGAGACTAAGGGGGAATATTTTAAAGTGAAAAGACAGGCGCTAAACTTTTCCTCTAAATATCAGTGTTGTATGGCAAACTTAAACAACGCTGCTTAATGTAGTTTATAATTTTATGCAAAAAATAAAGATATATAATGAAATTACTTTATGGGCTTTCTTGTAATTATCTATATACCATATAAGTCTCAAAGGCCCAGGTTTTTTAAATCAGTAGTAAACTGCATACAGAAAAAAAGAAAAAAAAATAGGCTATATGATTGGCCGAACAGGCGATGTCGTCACATACATGTGCGGGAGCTGCTGTTTACGGCACGGCTCTGAAGGAATGGCACAGGTATGCCGTTTTTTCTCGGAGTGCATATGCCGGTGATGTTATTGGCGCATGCAATTATCTCCGAAACAGTGCACATTTAGGTGGTATTTACAGTACCTATAGGTAAGCCTTATTATAGGCTTACCTATAGGTAAAAATAAAACATGGGAGTTTACTTCCACTTTAATAAAACCTGTTTGACACTTGCCTTTTTTTAGACACGGTGATGTCATCACAGGGTATTTGTAAATCTGTATGAAAGGTAAATTGTGAGGGATGGGAGTGGCAAGCAAGATGCTGTCCATAGCTTCCTGGAAACATCACAGAACCCTTGCTTAGTATTTCTCTGGGGGCCCCCTTGTTGAAGGGTGCTTCCAGATTTCGATAAGCACCTCGCCGACAGACCCCCACAACCAATGGCCAGGGTTGTGGGGATGAGGCCCTTGTCCCCATCAACTTGGGTACAAGGTGCTTTGGGGGGGACCCAAAGCACCATAAACATGTGGCCTGGTATGGTTTAGGAGCGAGCGCCCCCCCCCCATCCTGTCCTCCAAGCTACATGCTCGGATAAGTGCCTGGTATGGATTTTGGGGGGACCCCACGCCAATTTAAAAAAAAAATGTTTCCTATATTGCCGGGAGTCGGTAATACGTTATAGCCGCAAGCAATTTATAATGAAATGTTTTCCTTTAGAAATTTTATTTTTCTGTGGCACTGTAAAACACATCACACAGATGTACCATCATGCAGAGTAAGGGGACCCCTCAGGCACGATATTTAAAGGAATATTTAATTTTTATTGTTTTAATTAAAGCATTATTAAAATCATTGCTCCTGAACAAATGTCCGTTTTAAAAACTTGTTTGCATTGATGCATGTCCCCTGGGGTTGTACCTGGGTCCCCATACACTTTTTATGGCAATAACTTATACTGTAAGCCTTTAAAATGAGTACTTTTCATTTTTCATGTTCGTGTCCTATAGACTTTAATAGGGTTCTCACGTTTGCACACATTTTTGGCCTGTTCGCATGCTCTGGTGCGAACCGAACTGGGGGGTGATCGGCCCATGCCTAGTCCTTTCTAAGCAGGCTGAATTTAAAAGCAGACTGCCATAGGTAATGTACACATATGGTACTGTGCTTCCATAAGTAAAATAAAACATAAGGAATAAAAGGGGCAGACCAGGCTTAACAGCAAAGGATTAGATGAACCTGGATGCCCTCCAGCAAGGAGAAGAGTCAGACTTGACCTTACTTGCTGCAGCAATAATGTACACTGTGAGAAGCTCAGAGTGTTCTGAGAAATTAGAGAAAGCTATTTCAGTACAGGAGAGGAGCCTGTACTAATGTGCAAGACTGGAGGCTTTACAAGCTGAGTTCATTTCTGAAAGATCAACATGTATTTTTTTGTACTTGCAGGGTATTTAAAGGTGTAAAACGCAGAAAAATTTGCATGTATTGATATGTACAGTAGTTTTTTTTATCTTTGAGTTAAAGGGGTTGTAAAGGTAAATTTTATTTCCCTAAATAACTTCCTTTACCTTAGTGCAGTCCTCCTTCACTTACCTCTTTCTTCGATTTTGCTTTTAAATGTCCTTATTTCTTCTGAGAAATCCTCACTTCCTGTTCTGTCTGTAACTACACACCGTAATGCAAGGTTTTCTCCCTGGTGTGGAGAAAGCCTCTTGAGGGGGTGAGCAGGAGTGTCAGGACACTCTCTACTTTGCAGATAGAGAAAGAAGCTGTGTGTTAGTGGGGGTCCTGACACTCCTGCTCGCCCCCTCCACCCTCAAGAGGCTTTCTCTACACCAGGGAGAAAGCCTTGCATTACGGTGGTGAGTTACAGACAGAAGAACAGGAAGTGAGCATTTCTCAGAAGAAGTAAGGACACTTAAAAGCAAAATCGAAGTATGAGGTAAGTGAAGGAGGACTGCACTAAGGTAAAGGAAGCTATTTAGGGAAAAACATTTTTTACCTTTACAACCCCTTTAACCTTGAAACCTTTTATGCAGATGTATCTTTTTAAACCAATACAGTAAAACTAATCTGTGGCTTTCAATATGTTTACAAAGCAATATCAACAATGTTATCCTCTGAAGGAATGAAAAGCAAAAATAGATCATTAGGGAGAAACAAATGCTCTATCCATCCATTTGGACCCCAGTTGTTCATGAGAACTGTAACTTTGAATGCCACCCCGCTATTCTAATGTACGCTTACTGCTGCATCTTAAATAATATTTATCATCTTGGCATTTTGGTTCCTCCTCCATAGACAGTAACAGAAAGAATACGTAAATCAGTACTCAACATTCCTGAATGATTAAAGACTCACAATGCATCTAAGATAAAGTATCATGGTTCTGAATGTCTAATTACATTGTGAGTCTCCTGTCACTCACCCTATTTATTTCACTGATAGCTGCATCTTTTACTTAGTCTGTTCCTATTTCCCTACAGTCCCTAGATCTATCTTTCATACCCTCTAACTCCTTCATACCCCTCCCTCCTCCCCCTCTCCTCTACTATTTCCATAGCTATATAGCTTATACCCCTAGCATAGTCACCTATGACTTGAACACTGATATGGTAATAACACACTATCCCTCTAATATGATATAACCAAACAGGAAATTACCGTATTTATTGGCATATAACACGCACATGTGTATAACACGCACCCTAACTTTAAGAGGGAAGTTTCAGGAAAAAACTTTCCACAGCCCCCTGCGTATAACACGCAGGCACAGTTTACCCTCTATTTCCAGGGTAAAAAAGTGAGTGTTATACGCCAATAAATACAGTAATCAAGTTACTCATACATATTGTTATGTACCCATATGACATTTTTGTAGAATTTTTCACACAAATAGAACTTTTTTTTGGTGGTATTTAACCACTACAGGTCCGTGCAAAAGACGTCAGCAGCGCGGACCTGAAGTGCCCGGGTCACGTCATTGGACGTCAAGTTGTGTACATTACCCGCGTGCGCCACTGGGTGGCGTGCAGCGGGTAAACACTGTCCCGGTGCATCGCTGAAGAGCCAATGCGTGTACCTGGCAGCCGCGATGTCCGCCGGGTACACGCGATCGGCGGGGACACAGCAGGGACGTGGAGCTCTGTGTGTAAACACAGAGCTCCACGTGCTGTCAGAGGAGAAGAGACAGATCTGTGTCCCTTGTACATAGGGACACAGCATCGGTCACCTCCCCCAGTCACCCCCCTCCCCCCACACAGTTAGAACACACCCAGGATACACATTTAACCTCTTCCTCACCCTTTAGTGTTAACCCCTTCCCTGCCAGTCACATTTATACAGTAATTAGTGCATTTTTATAGCACTAATCGCTGTATAAATGTGAATGGTCCCAAATTTGTGTCAAAAGTGTCCGATATGTCCGCCGCAATATCGCAGTCCCAATAAAAATCGCAGATCACCACCATTACTAGAAAAAAAATCATAAAAAAAATCATAATTCTGTTCCCCATTTTGTAGGCGCTATAACCTTTGCGCAAACCAGTCGCTTATTGCGATTTTTTTTTTTTAACAAAAATACGTAGAAAAATACGTATCGCCCTTAACTGAGATTTTTTTTTTTTTTTTTTTTTAAAGATTGGGATATTTATTATAGCAACAAGTAAAAAATATATATACATTTTTTTTTAAATTGTCACTCTTTTTTTGTTTATAGCGCAAAAAATAAACACTGCAGAGGTGATCAAATACCACCAAACTAAAGCTCTATTTGTGGGGAAAAAAAGGACATCAATTTTGTTTGAAAGCCACGTCGTGCGGCCGCGCAAATGTCAGTTAAAGCAACGCAGTGCCGGAAGCTGAAATTTCGCCTGGGCACGAAGGGGGTTTATGTGCCCAGTAAGCAAGTGGTTAATCACCACTGTTTTTTTGTTTTTGTTTTTTTGCGCTATAAATAAAAAAATACAGAAAATCTTTAAAAAAAATGCATTTTTCTTTATTTCTGTTTTAAAATGTAGTAAATTAGTAATTTTCTTTATAAATTTTGGCCAAATTTTATACTGTTACATTTCTTTGGTAAAAATAACCCAAATCAGTGTGTATTATTTGGGTTATGTGAAGGTTATAGAGACCACAAGCTATGGTATAAAACACTGAAAATGTATCACACCTGATCACACCTGATGTGCTGTCTAAATTCTTGAGACACAAACAAGCCAGGAAAGTACAAATACCCCCAAATGAGCCTTTTTTGGAAGGGGTCACACATACGCACACAAATACATAAACGCACGCACACACAAAAATACATACACACACACACATGCATATATACATACATACCCACACACACATGCACACTCACACACATATATACACACATACATAAATACATACACACATACAAAAATACATACATGCACACACATATACACATGCACTGTCAGGTTTTCTAGAAGCATAAATTACCCATATCATTTCCTGACTACCTATTACAATTTTGAAGGCCCTGGAGTGCCAGGACAATAGACAACACAAAATGACCCAATTTTGGAAAGAAAAGACCCCAACGTATATGCTATGAGGCATTATGAGTCTTTTGAACGTGTCATTTTTTCCACAAGTTTTTGGAAAATGTAGAAAAAAAAATAAAATGCATATTTTAATGAATTTCTTACACATTTTTATGGCACTGATGAGGATCCACTGATGGGCACTGATGTGCACTATTGGGCACTAATAAAGCACTGTAGTGGCACTGAAGAGCACTGTAGTGGCACTGATAATCACTTTAGTGGCACTGATAAGCTCTCACTGATGTGCACTGTAGGGCACTGATAAGCACAGTAGTGGCACCGTAGGGCACTAATGATCACTTTAGTGGCACTGTGGAGCACTGATAAACACTGTAGTGGCACTGATGAGCAGCATAGTGGCACTGTAGGGCACTGATGAGCACTCTAGTAGCACTGTAGGGCAAGGATGAGCAATGTAGTGGCACTGTAGGTCACTGTAGTTGCACTGATGGGCACTGAATAGCACTGTGCTGGCACTGAATAGCACTGATAAGCACTGTAGTGGCACTAATGGCACTGATGAGCACTGTAGTGGCACTGATGAGCACTGTAGTGGCACTGTGGGGACATTGATGAGCACTGATGGTACTGTAGGGGCACTGATGGCACTGTAGGGCACTGATGGTACTGTAGGGGCACTGATGTGCACTGTTGGCATTGATGTGGCACAGATGAGCACTGTTGGCATCGTATTGATACTGATGTGGCACTGATGAGCACTGTTGGCACTGTATAGGTGTGGATGTGGTGCTGATATGAACTGTTGGCACCATAGGGGCACTGATGTGGCACTGATGAGCACTTTTAGTACTGTAGGGGCAATGATGAGCACTTTTGGTACTGTATGGGAACTGATGAGCACTGTTGGCACTGCATGGGCAGTGATGAGCACAGTATGGGGACTGGGGATCATGTCAGCTCGCGCTGCTGCAGTGTTTCTCTCTCCTCTCCTCTCCTCTCACAGTGATACAGTGTGAGAGGAGAGGAGAGAAAAATCCTGCAGCAGCATCTCTGTACTCCCAAATGTCCCTGGTCCCAAAAAAGTGTCAAAAGTGTCCGATCTGTCCACCGCAATGTTGCAGTCCCACTAAAAATCGATGATCACCTCCCTTACTAGTCAAATATGATACAGTAATAATAAAAATGCCATAAATCTATCCCTTATTTTGTAGATGCTATAACATTTTCGCAACGTATCAATATATGCGTATTTTTTTATCAAAAATATGTAGAAGAATACATATTGGCCCAAACTGATGAAGAAATTCATTTTTTTTAACATTGGGGGATATTTATTATAGCAAAAAACATATATATATATATATATATATATATATATATATATATATATATATATATATATATACAGTATATATATATATATATTTTTTTTTAATTGACAATTTTTTTGTTTAATAGCTCAAAAAAAAATAAACTGCAGAGGTGATTAAATGTAGAAAAGGTCATATGCTACTGCGCTGACTTTATATATACCGTGAAAAAATTCCTTAAATCACATGCATGGATGATATCTATAATAGTGAATACTCAATGTGCAGTTTACATATATATCAAAAGAAAAAAACCAAAAGAGATCGCTAAAAAACAACAAAAAACTGTGCCAGAAAAACGATTGTCCAACAACCTAAAAGGTTGTGGAAAATGTGACTGTCTCTTCACGTGATAGTGCCTTGTGTTCCTTGTCCCAATATTCGTGACTTTTCACCCTTAAGATAAGTGTCACCACCAACTTGTATATATGATGCGCTCACCAGACTTCAGGATAAATACAGCATGCGCATGCGAAACACGTAGAGGCTTATGGGAAATTGAGTTCTAAACAGACGGAAACACGTCACACACCTCCGCCGCGGCACATCCGCATACTGAATCGCAACCCTAACCGAGGCGTGGAACGCACGCCGGAAAGGAAACGAGCAGTAACGCTGGACAAACTAGTGTCGGTTTGACACTTTTTAATGTGAGTGCAAATTTTTTTTTAATAAAACTGCCTAGATTTTTATCAAAATACTACACCATGTGAGGTTTTTTCTTTTTTTGGGAGCAAGGAAACCTTACCGGAGCATATACTAATTAAGAGGAATCCATCCCTGGGTCTGATAGTAAGCATTTGGAACCATCGGTACTAACATAACTACATGCTGTATTTATCCTGAAGTCTGGTGAGCGCATAATATATACAAGGTGGTGGTGACACTTATCTTAAGGGTGAAAAGTCACGAATATTGGGACAAGGAACACAAGGCACTATCACGTGAAGAGACTGTCACATTTTCCACAACCTTTGTAGGTTGTTGGACAATCGTTTTTCTGGCACAGTTTTTTGTTGTTTTTTAGCGATCTCTTTTGTTTTTTTTCTTTTGATATATATGTAAACTGCACATTGAGTATTCACTATTATAGATATCATCCATGCATGTGATTTAAGGAATTTTTTCACGGTATATATAAAGTCAGCGCAGTAGCATATGACCTTCATATGCGAACATTTTTCTACATATATCTATCCCTGCACTGGGGTGCACACAGCAACTGCAGCAGACCTAGTAACAAAAATTGCTAGACCATATCAGTTGCGCCGGTGAACTTACCCACAACACAGAGGTGATTAAATACCTACAAAATAAAGCTCTATTTTTGGAAAAAATAAGAATGAATTCTGTTTAAGAACAAAGTCGAACGACCGCGCAACTGTCAGTTAAAGCGATGCAGTGCCGTATCGCACAAAATTGCCCCTAAGGGGGCAAATCCTTTTGGTTAAAAAATATTACTAAGGCCGCGTACACACAAGGAGATTTGTCCGATGAAACCGGTCCGTGGACCGTTTTCATCGGACATGTCTCCAGGGATATTTTGGTCTGATGTGTGTACACACCATCAGACGAAAATCCCCGCGGACAGAGAACGCAGTGACGTAGACGACACCGACGTGCTCAAACAAGGAAGTACAATGCTTCTACGCATGCGTCAAATCAATTTGATGCATGCGCGGGATTTTGGTCCGATAGTTGGGCGTACTAACCATCGGACATGTCCGATGGACAGGTTTCCAGCGGACAAGTTTCTAAGCATGCTTAGAAACTTTTGTCCGCTGGAAACCTGTCCGCTAGGCCGTACACACGATCGAACATGTCCGCGGAATGTCTCCTCGTGTGTACGCGGCCTAAGAGTCCTGGCAACTTTAAAATTCTAGGTCAGGGGTGTCAAACATGTGACCCTCCAGCTGTTGCAGAACTACAAGTACCATCAAGTTTCTGCCTGTGAGAGTCATACAGTAATTGTAACTGCCAGCCTTGCAATGCCTCATGGGACTTGTAGTTCTGCAACAGCTAAAGGGACACCAGTTTTACACCTGTGTTCTACTTGCTTTCTTTAGAAAATATATACTATAGCTTGTCTCCTGCAACTCACTAATGATCAGCATACGTGTGTATCATATTAAAGTACCAACAATGGGGTGTTGGGTGTTGTAGTAAAGCCCTGTACACACGGGTGGAATAACGGCCGGTTCAACAGAACCTGAAACTTGTTGACATTCGACCCGAGTGTACACCAGCCTGTCCGTTAGAAGTCAGCCTAACAGCCAGCTTCTGTTGAATGGGTATGATGGAAAACCAGCATCTGATTAGCATCCGATCAGCGATTGGCAGCCAATGGCTGCAAGTGCTGACCATTGTGTTCTGGTGGGGGGCAGTCCCCCTGTCATTTCTTAAAGGGGTTGTAAACCCTTGTTTTTTTTTAAGTAACAAATGTATCATACTTACCTCCACTGTGCAGTTTGTTTTGAACAGTGTGGCCCGAACCTTGTCTTCTGGGGTCCCCCGGTGGTGCTCACGGTTCCTCCTCACATTGGTAAACCTCCTGAGAGAAGCGCTCTCCCTGGGGGATACCTTGTGGGTGCACTCCTGAGTCCAGCATTTGCATGCATAGACACAGAATGCTGCACTTGGCCCTGCCCCCAGCACCCACGTAATTGAATTTGATTGATAGCAGCGGGAGCCAATGGCTGCACTGCTATCAATCTATTCAATCAAGAGCCGAAAACCTCAGGCAGAGAGATACAGCGTGTCTCCGCTGAGGGAATAAACGGGCTCATGTGAATAAAACGGGGGGGGGGCTAGGGGGCTGGTCAGTGTCAGTTTTTTCACCTAGGATGCATCAAGGTGAAAAAACATGAGGGTTTACAACCCCTTTAAGGTCTGTGAATGGAGAGACAAGTCTTATCTGCTACTGGGGCAGAGGGACTCATAGACCTCAATGGAGCACAAACTAGGTGATGTCAACACACTTGCAGTCTATTGATACTTCTTCAAGCTCCATAACAAGGTTTGCAGAAATTAATAATTGCACACATTTTTAATTCAATGTGGGTGCATTTATATTTTTTTGCAAAAGGTGGAATATGCCTTTAACAAGTATTTTTTGTACTAGCTAAAAATGTTCTTAGCCTAAATAAAAAAATAAAAATAAAAAAAAAGCTAATGCAGTCACCAGGGACTGCTAAGCTGCAATTAATTACAACCTTGTTCTCAAGTTTAGATATAATTTAAACTGCATACAAATAAGGCTAATGCCATTTGTATACCAAGGTTCATTTTTACTTAGTCTGGCCCTGAAGTACATGTTCTCTGTGCAATACAATTCTCTATATCAGTGGTTTTCAACCCCTCTATTACCGTGACCCCTCGATAAAATCTCCCAAATTGTGGGGACCCCTAACAGTAAAAAAAATCGTAGCATGGGTGGTCAGCACCTAAGCCAAGACAAGTAATTTGCACCCCCTAACCCACGGACATTTAGCGATCCCTAAGTTTCTTTCAACTCGTACAGTATTAATACCCATTATGGTACATTTTAGGATGTACCACTCTTCTCTTTGTTCTCCTTTTTTCCCCTTTTATCTCGCCATACTATTTTTTTTTCCATCCCTCTCTCTCTCTCGCCATTTTTCTTGTTCTTTCTCTTATTCTTTCTTCACCTTTATCTTTGCCAGCTTTGGTGCTCTTGATCAAGGTCATCTGCTAATCTTAGAACTGTAGTGGGGGCTTTTAATGGCAAATCTAATCACAGGTAGTGTTACTCACTGTGTCTCAGACTTTGTAGTGTCACCTATGCCAAAATCCAGAAATAGGGTCTCATCCAGCCCCTCCCACTTCACATTCCTCACCAGTCAGCTGACCTCCAGTCTCTGCCCCCCAGCCATGCTGTGAACTGAATGGGCAGCTGCGAAGATGCAAAGTTGGCGGCTTCAAGAACAGCCCAGGGGACCCCTGGCAAATTGTCATTCAAACCCCCGGTTTGGGAACCACTGCTCTATATTAAAGCCCACTACACACAAATATACTGTGTATCAGGGATATGCAATTAGCGGACCTCCAGCTGTTGCAGAACTACAAGTCCCATGAGGCATAGCAAGACTCTGACAGTCACAAGTATGACACCCAGAGTCAGAGGCATGATGGGACTAGTTTTGCAAGAGCTGGAGGGCCACTAATTGCATATCCCTGCTGTATATTAACAGCTAAGGGAGAACTTCGGACATGCAATATTATTTTTATCCTGATAGGGGATGTTTTAGTGTTACTAACTTACTGACAGTCACAGCACAATGCCACTGTTTTGTGTATAATGAATATGTTTATAGCCCCTTAACCAATTTAAAACCTTGTACAAGTATAACTTTAAACCTTAAAATAATAGTATAATTACTATTAGATCTGAAATCATCTGTAATCAAATACATATACAGTATATATGCATTTATTGTAGGTTTACTAGTTCGTAACTGCACTTTCTGCACATTTAGCATTGCACATGACGTAAAAAATTCAATTTTCATGGATTAAAAGGTCTTGGCTACAATCCTTTAATTTTTAAGTTTTACATTTTTCAGCTCACAGGTGACATTTCATAAAATTCAGCATTTTATGAAAGAGTTAATCAGAAGTTGATGTTCATTATTGTCTGTCCTAATTGAAAGCTTGAAGAAAATACTTCCTTTTTCACTTGGCATATCATTTGCAAAGTTTAATTGGTATAACACATATCCAAAACAATTACTTTATTGCATTAGGCTAATTTACATGAAATGCACTAGAGAAAATTGGCTCATTTAGTTTTCAAAATCATTTGGTAGTATACACTAAGATAAAGTTGAACAGTAACAATACCAAAGTTTAAAGGAGAAAAGCAATTTTGTAGAGGGCAATAGCCTAGACATACTGTTTGTTCAAAGCGATTGCACTAGTTTCTTATCTGACTTCTATGTCTTTGGCATCTGCAATGCATAAAGACTAAAATGAGCAGATTAATATTACTCTTCCTCATTAAGCATGCAAATCTCTAGAACTGTGATCCAAATATTTAGTCCTTGAGGACCAAATAAAACTAAGCTATTTCTTAATCATTTGTGATAGAGCTATGTAATTGCTGGCATATATTTAGGCATAGTTTTTATGTATAAATTCTTTATTTTTAATTTTAGGAATCCATTTAATTAATGCTACTGAACATTTTACTAAGCAACCCTGAAATCCACCATAAATGTAATTAGGTGTTTATGTGTGCCACATAACTCATTTATATTAGCATAAAACATAGTTGTACTTATTTAATCAAGTCTACCTTTGCAATCCTGGTATCACTGTGCTGCACACTAAAATGTGAGGGAGAGAACTTTTATTACTTTGTAAAGTGTACATATTTTAGTTTTGGATAGCGTGATGAGAAGATAGAACCACTGTTATGTTTATTCTACTGCCTGGTCTACATTGATTATATTAACCCTCTCTGTTTGTCCTGGTGACTATAGGAAGGAAAGTGATAGGCAACTTTACAGTCCTCACCAGAACAAGATGTGAGTGGAAATGTTCCAATAAGAAAAAAAAAATCCGGGGACATTTACCTGATAGGAATATCTCTTATTTTTAGAGATATTCTCTCCCTTGTTGTTGCATCTTTACTTGCCTTGTTCAAAAAATATCCCAGGAGAAATACATTGGCAGGGGGTCTAATCCTCAACCTAAAACTAAAAAGAAACATTTTGGCTATACTGTACATACACTTTAAGGTCCAGGACAGAGTTAGATCTTTGGGCTACAAATGGAACCCCGAAGATTGATGCATGTGGATATCAAAAGCCACTGTGCAAATACGGTGTGACATAAAGTATTGCAATTTTATTCTCTATGGTGTCTGAAAACAAAAATGTCTTGGGGTTCTAAGCTATTTTCGAGCAAAAATAAATAATTATTTTAACTTGTAAACAACAAGTTGGAAAACTAGGCCTGGTCCTTAATTGGTTAAATACAGAGCTTTTTTTCTCAGAAAATAGGTGCAGGAACTCAACCACGACCCCCTTTAGATTTCAAAAACAGTAGACGGGTCTTAAAGGGGCATTAAATACCAGGATTGCATTACATACAGAGTTCAGAGTTTAGGGGGTTACACAGAATGCAGAGCTGTCACTTGTAAACACCGAAACCAGACTTCTGTGTTTACAAGTGATTGTGGTGAGCAGGCACCAAAGGGTCTGAGCCAGAGGTGGTGGAACTGAGTTTCCCCCAGTTCCCCCTGAAAAAAGCCCTGGTTAAATATATACAGTATTTCAATTGTTTCTTAGGCCTCGTACACACGATCAAATCTGTCTGCTGGAAACGGTCTGCTAGACCGTTTCAGCAGACAGATTCGATTGTGTGTACGGGCAAACAGACGGATTTGGCCACCCGACAGATTTCAAAGCATGCTTTGAAATCTGTCGGCTGGGAACCCGTCCGCCCGACATGTCTGCTGGTTAGTATGCTAATCAGCAGACATGTCTTCTCGCACACGCGCCAAATGATTTCGACGCATGCGCGCAAGTGTTTTACTTCCTGGTGCGGTGACGTGGCCGCGTCAACGTCACCGCCACGTTACCGACACGTCAGCGCGCTGTCTGCTGGCGGGGATTTTGGTTTGCTCGTGTGTACACGCGAGCAAACCAAAATGCCAGCAGACAGATCTGTTCAAATCGGTCGGTCCGACCGATTTGAACAGACAGATTTGATAGTGTGTACGAGGCCTAAATCTAATTGCATAGCAAGCCTTGAACTAGGAGAGTAAAGGCTAGCACTGCATGTCAGTCAAGGTCAATTGCTTAAAAATCCTATGCATATGCTCTTTCTTATTTAACACAGTAGCTCTGAACTCAGTGCTTCAATGATGGGGTAGATAGCACACCACGCATGTGATGATTGAATCCGAGAGAGACTTTGCTCTTGTGATGATGGAAGCTGGAGCATCAGCTGAAACATCATAGCAAAGTCCCAGCAACAGGGTAGGGTGGGAGAACCTCAGCTAAAGGAGTTTCTTGGGCAGGCTTCGGTGAAAATGGCCCACTACTCATCTACTGGCACCCCTTAACTTCATAGGCAGTTTTTGCAAAATTTCAATTAACCTTTACATTTATTCACAAACCTTTTTTTGCTCCTAAGCAATGACCAAATACTATTTTTTAAATAAGTAAGTATGATATGGTCAACTTAGCTGCTTTTAACTGGTGAATATATAGTTGAAATGAAAAGAAATGATATAGTTACTGCAAATAGTTGCTGCAACGAACAAATGTGTGGGTGTTGCTTTGCGAGATATGACTGCATATTTGAAAAGCTGTGAACATGTAAACAAGGAAATGTCATAGAAGTGTGAGTTTTAATAAGTACAATCTCTTCTAAAACGATCGAATATTGTATATTCATAATTTTTCTAATTATCGCTGCATTTGTCATAATTAAAAAGGAATGTAGACAACACACTTACAAATTAGTACAAAATGTGAAAATTTGAAACTTTTAAGCTCTTTCAATTATTGTAACCCAGTATTTTTCCTAAAATTCATATGGACGTTTACTGTACTTTAAATTGGGCAAATGTACAAAATGATCCATTATATACAGTATTGTATAAAAACAGTAAAGGAACATTTTCTTTGCCAGGAAGAGCTCTTTTACGTCAATGCAAATGCAGTAATGGGCACATCTTTTTATGCACACTAATGTGCTCCTTTTATTTATTTCTCTGAGCATTTTTAAAGTATGTACTTGTTCATGAGTTACTGTATGTAGCATTACAGGTGAAATGATTAAAATAGAGATGATGCAGATGTGCTAAAAATACACAAAACACACAAGGTGCATATTTGTGCTTTTACCAACCATTACAATAGGCCAGCTTAATGCACATGAAAATTCTACTGAAGATGAGAGAATTATGGATAAATGCGCCCAGCCAGTGATTCATCTGAGCTAATCTTATTATTCACTCCACTTAGGCTAATATTTACTTTGTTCAAGGTAACAGTAAATTGGTTACAAATGAACTAATAAAAAGTGGCTCACTGTGTTAAAGGGGTTTTAAAGGCAGAAGGTTTTTCATCTTAATGCATTCTATGCATTAAGATACAAAGCCTGCTATAAGCAACCCTGTCCCCTAAATCATCTTACTGGATCCTATCCAAGAAGCCTGATACTGTGGCGGATCAGGCTGGTCCCAAAGCTAGCTTTTCGCAGTCCTAAACCTGGGGGGAAAGGCAGGGTACTGGGGGAGGTTGAGCTCGGCCACAGTTTGCTCCCATTGGGGTGGCGAGCAGGACTTCCCCTAGTGTGGTTGGAATATTCCCCCCAAGGATCCCTTGGGACTTTCTCAGCATGAGACAACAGTAGCATATGGTAGGGCTCTTTAGGACCACTCCCCGGGAGGGGGGACCCAACCTCAGATCTGAAGGAACTGTCTCCACTGTCCTAGGGAACGTTCCAGCCTAAAGCGCAAGGCTTGTGATTCAACCTGCGCTCTTTCTGGCAAGCTAATGTTGTAGTAGTTTTCCTACTGTTTTCTTATGATCTGTATCAGTAAATGTAGGCCTTGCAGGCCAATGTTACAATTGTTACTGTATGTTATTTTTATTCTGTTAAAACCTCAATAAACATATTAAAAGTAAGATAAAAAGCCTGTGTGCAGCAGGCCCCCTCGCCCCCCCTATTAATTACATGAGCCCCATCTCGATCCAGCGATGATGCATGAGAGACTTGGCTGTCCAAGAATCTCCCTCCTCATTGGCTGAGACAGCAGTGAAATTCCATTGGCTCCCGCTGCTGTCAATCAAAGTGAGTAAGCCAATGAGGAGAGATAGGGTGAGGGGGCCCAGGCCGCGGCTCCATGTCTGAATAGACACAGGGAGCTGTGACTCGCCACGGGTTCCCCCATAGCAAACTGCTTGCTGTGGGGGCACTGAACAGAAGGGAGGGGCCGGGAGTGCCGAAGAGGGACTCAAGAAGAGGTGGATCTGGGCTGTTCTGTGCAAAACTACTGCAACAGAGCAGGTAAGTATAACATGTTTGTTATTTTTAAACAAAATAAAATTGAGAATTTAATATCACTTTAAGCTTGCATAGTGTCAGGAAAGTGATAATTCAGATAATACCTTTGGTTGGCTAAATAGATTTTCAATTCCATGAAAAAAGGTATTGCTTATGTTTTCTGCTCAAACTTTAAGCAGGCTTACATTCTTTCAATGAGACATTGCTAGCAGGTAGACTTTAATTGCAGGACACACCCTGCCTGTTTTTCTTCAATAGAAGCTCCTTTTCTTCCAGCCAGCACTTTTTTTTTGGATGTACACTGTGCATGCTTGGCTCAGTATATAATCTTAGCATGCCTGGGTGAATTAACTTTTGTGCATGAGTTTGGAAGGTATGGTATCCCAGGACAGCCAATTAAAAGGACCAAAGACACAGAACCCAGAAGAAAACTGGACAAAGATGTCAGCAAAGTGAGAGATTGCAGCCATTGGGGTCATAGGAAGACAGTGCTTTGGCATAACCTCTGAGGCCTTAGTTAGCAGACTTTAGCTCCACTTCAAGCTGGAGTAGCCTTAACAGCAGATTCCTATTGGATTTTGTTTATTATTAATTTATTATAGGTACTTATATAGCGCTGTCAATTAACACAGTGCTTTACATATATATTGTACATTCACATCAGTCCTCGCCCTCAAAAAGCTTACAGTCTAAGTTCCCAAACTTTCATGTATACATACAGTACATATACTAGGGCCAATTTACACAGGAGCCAATTAACCTACCAGCGTGTCTTTGGAGTGTGGGATGAAACCAGCGTACCAAGAGGAAATCTACGTAGACACAGGGAGAACATGCATACTCCAGGTAGGTAGTGTCACGGTTGGAATTTGAACCTATTACTGCTAGACAGAAGTGCTAACCACTTAGCCACTGCCTTTTTGAGGGAGCCCACTGCTACTTTACAAGCTGGGAGTGAACTGGTTAGTAGTCTTTTTGTTGAATTCAGCCAATCGGTTCCTTGACAAAATGTAATCGCTAATGTCTCAGCAATTCCCAGCTTAGAATAGCATGGCTGACTTGTTGTGACTTTCACAAATCAGTTGAAACACTTCTAAGGCTCCTTTCACACTGAGAAGTTTTTCAGGCGGAATAACACTAAAAATAGTGCCTAAATACCGCCTGAAAAACTCCTGCCCAGCATTCTCAATGTGAAAGGGCCGAGGGCTTTCACAATGAGGCGATGCGCTGGCAGGAGAGGAAAAATCTCCTGCAAGCAGCATCTTTGGAGCAGTGAGAGGATAGGTGTGTATACTGCTCCTTCACCGCTCCTTCCCATTTAACCACTTAACGCCCGCCGCATGTATATGTTCGTCCACAGAATGGCACGTACAGGCAGATCGGGACCCCCCTGCTACATGCGGCAGGTGTTTTACCTCTGGGAGTGATCCGGGATGAGGGGGCGGCTGTTCGTTTTTGTCTGGACCCTCGCGATCGCTCCCAGCCAATCCGGCATCCCCCCTGCTCTACACTTCCTCTGCCTGTGTAATGTAAACACAGGCAGAGGAAGTGATGTCACCTCTCCTCTCGGCGGTATTTTCAATCCAGCGAGAGGAGAGAAGACATCACAAGTAAGTCACACCAACAGCACACTGACACCAGTACACATAGGCACATTAACCTCTTCCGATCACCTCCCCCAGCCCCCTGTCACAGTGTCACTGATTGCAGTGATCATATATTTACTGATCACTGCATTTAGTGTCAGTGTGACAGTTAGTGTGACAGGCAGTTAGTGTTAGGTCCAGGGTAGCCCCGTACCCCCCTAATAAAGGTTTAACCCCTTGATTACCGCCCTAGTTGACCCTTTCACCCCCTATTGCCAGTGTCACTGAGCGATCGGTTTTCTGATTGCTGTATTAGTGTCACTGTTGCCGCTAGGTAGCTAGTTTTTTTTTTTTTTATTGCGATTTTTTTTTACTAAAGACATGTGGCTGAATATATTTTGGCCTAAATGTAAGACTAAAATTTAGTTTATTCGATTTTTCTTATAACAAAAAGTAAAAAATATTGTTTTTTTTTTCAAAATTGTCGCTCTATTTTTGTATATAGCGCAAGAGGTGATGAAATACCACCAAAAGAAAGCTCTATTTGTGGGAAGAAAAGCACGCAAATTTTGTTTGGGAGCCATGTCGCACAACCGCGCAATTGTCTGTTAAAGCGACGCAGTGCCGAATTGTAAAAACGCCTCTGGGCATTTAGCAGCATATTGGTCCGGGGCTTAAGTGGTTAATACCGCACCGCTAGCGACCGAATCCTGCGGCAAATCCGACGGTATAACGCTGCCCCATGTGAAAGGGGCACCTCCACTGCCCCCTGTGAAAGGGGCCTAATGCCCTGTAAACACAATCAATCAATCCGATGAGAACGGTCTGATGGACCGTTTTCATCGGTTAACCGATGAAGCTGACTGATGGTCAGTCATGCCTACACACCATCGGTTAAAAAACCGATTGTGTCAGAACGCGGTGACGTAAAACACCATGACGTGCTGAAAAAAATGAAGTTCAATGCTTCCAAGCATGCGTCGACTTGATTCTGAGAATGCATGGATTTTTTTTTTAAAACAAGTTTCAAATTTTTTAACCGATGGATAAATAACCGATCGGTTTGGTCTGATGAAAACGGTCCATTAGACCGTTCCCATCGGATTGACCGATCATGTGTACGCGGCATTACTGCTACATTTCCTTCTTTAACCACTTTAGCCCCGGACCCTATTGCTGCCCAATGACCAGAGCACTTTTTGCGATTCGGCACTGCGTCGCTTTAACTGACAATTGCGCGGTCGTGTGACGTGGCTCCCAAACAAAATTGGCGTCCTTTTTTCCCACAAATAGAGCTTTCTTTTGGTGGTATTTGATCATCTCTGCGATTTTTATTTTTTGCGCTATAAACAAAAATAGAGCGACTATTTTAAAAAAATTCAATATTTTTTACTTTTTTCTGTAATAAATATCCCCCAAAAATATATAAAAAATACTTTTTTTTCCTCAGTTTAGGCCGATACGTATTCTTTTACATATTTTTCATTAAAAAAAAATCGCAATTAGCGTTTATTGATTGGTTTGCGCAAAAGTTATAGCGTTTACAAAATAATGGGTAGTTTTATGGCATTTTTATTATTTATTTATTTTACTAGTAATGGCGGCCGCCATCGTTTTTTTTTTTTTAGTACTGCAACCTTATGGCGGACGCTTCGGACACTTTTGACACATTTTTGGAACCATTGGCATTTTTATAGCGATCAATGCTATAAAAATGCATTGGATTACTATAAAAATGCCATTGGCAGTGAAGGGGTTAACACTAGGGGGCGGGAAGGGGTTAAGTGTGTTGCTGGGTGTGTTCTAACTGTATGGGGGGGTGGACTGACTGAGGGAAATCACTGATCTTCTGTTCATATATTGTATGAACAGAAGATCAGCGTTTCCCCCGCTGACAGGAACGAGAGCTATGTGTTTACACACATAGCTCTCGTTCCCCGCTCTGTACCGAACGATCGCGTTTGCCCGGCGTCGATCGTGCCCGCCCGGGCACGCGCGCGAGACTCGGGGGCGAGCGGGGGCGCACGCGCAGGCTGCCGGCGGCGCGCGCGCCCCCTAGTGGCTGCAGAAGTCCCGAGCCCAGGGGAGCCGACCTGCCACCGTATAACTGCGGCGGCTGGTCGGCAAGCGGTTAAAAAGCAAAACAAAAACAATATATGTATGTGTTTTACCACACGGTAATGAATATGATTTTTTCTTCAAGCAATGAAACAGATGCACTTTATTGCAGGAAAATAGACAAGTGTCCTTAGTCCTAAATCATCTTTTTCCTATGTAGAAGAACAATATCTTATTTATGAAATGCCAGGGTTTTATACCCCTGTACAAATTGTTAGGAATAAGGATTATGCATATTCTAGTTACAGTCACACATTTCTGTTTTTTTTTTCTTGGAAATTTTTATTAAACATTTTTCTACAACATACATATACCATACAAAAAAACATACATACTATTACATTAATACAATGACATACCTACATCTACATATATGTGGTCTCCTTATAATCCTCTAGATTTATCAGTCTATAATGGCCCCCGCTATTCACCTCGCCTACCCAGGCATTTCCCCTAATAGACCTCATTGAGTTTCTAGGATAGGTTCTCAGTCCGAAGGACCTGAGAGATGTGGGGAACTGGGGAGGGAGGAAAGAGAAAAGAGAAAAGAGAAAAGAGAAGAGAGAAAAAAAAAAGAGAAAAGAGAAAAGAGAAGAGAGAAAAAAAAAAAAAGGAGTTAAAGACCCTGTTGTGCCTTGTGCTTAATTAGTGCCCCTACTATCCCATATCCCTCCTGAGGGGAGGGAGGAAGAGAGAGAATAAGAGAGAGAAACAGGGGGAAGAGAGAAAGAAAAAAAATATATATAAAAAAAAAAAAAAGGAGTTAAAAACCTTGTTGTGCCTTGTGCTTAATTGGTGCCCCTACTATCCCATATCCCTCCTGAGGGGAGGGAGGAAGAGAGAGAATAAGAGAGAGAAACAGGGGGAAGAGAGAAAAAAAAAAAAAAGGGAAAGCTCCCTTTATTAATTGTGTACTGCCAGAGCTTTTTTTCTCAGAAAATAGGTACAGGAACTCAACCACGACCCGTTCAGATTTCACAAACAGTAGAAGGGTCTTAAAGGGGCATTAAATACCAGAATTGCATTACATACAGAGTGCAGAGTTCAGGGGGTTACAAAGCTGTCACTTGTAAACACAGAAACCAGACTTCTGTGTTTACAAGTGATTGTGGTGAGCAGGCACCAAAGGGTCTGAGCCAAAGGTGGTGGAACTGAGTTCCCCCAAGTTCCCCCAGAAAAAAAGCCCTGTGTACTGCAATCATGTTCCCACCATCCTTTGAAGTGCCAACGTGTAAGATATATTTAGCACACATTTCTGTTTAAATAGCAATATTTATTTTCACAAGTTAGGTCTAAACCTTGCCCCAAAATACCTAGAGAGCAATAGAGTGTCAAAGGCACCGACACATCAACTTTTTTGAACTTGAGAAATCTTTTGACTTTACATACAGATACAGTAGCTCCCAAAAGTGAGTACACCCCCACATTTTTGTAAAAATTTTATTATAACTTTTCATGTGACAACACTGAATAAATTACACTTTACTGTAATGCAAAGTAGTGAGTGTACAGCTTGTATAACAGTGTAAATTTGCAAAGAACTCTCTGAGGATCTGAAAAAAGAAAGTGGTCAAATTGGTCTGCATGGCTGTCGGCCCAGAAGGAAACCTCTTCTAAAGATGATGCACAAGAAAGCCCGCAAACAGTTTGCTGAAGACAAGCAGACTAAGGACATGGATTACTGGAACCATGTCCTGTGGTCAGATGAGACCAAGATAAATGTATTTTTTCAAGCATGTGTGGTGGCAACTGGCAAACAGGTGAGGAGTGCAATACAAAGACAAGTGTGTCTTTTCTACAGTCAAGCATGGTGGTGGGAGTGTCATGGTCATTGAGTGAACCGTGAATGCCAACATGTACTGTGACATACAGAATCAGAGCATGATCCCCTCCCTTTCGGAGACTGGGAGGCAGGACAGTATTCCAACATGATAACGACCCCAAACACACCTCCAAGATGCCCACTGCCATGCTAAAGATGATGAGGGTAAAGGTGATGGACTGGCCAATCATGTCTCCAGACCTAAACCCTATTGAGTATCTGTGGGGCATCCTCAAACTGAAGAGTGCAAGGTCTCTAATATCCACCAGCTCTGTGATAGCATCATGGAGGAGTGGAAGAGGACTACAGTTGGAACCTTTGAAGCTCTGGTAAACTCCATGCCCAAGAGGGTTAAGCGAGTGCTGGGAATTAATTGTGGCCACATAAAATAGTGACACTTTGGGCCCAATTTGGAAATTACTGTCGGGATAAACTCCACTCGATTATTCAGATGGAATTCCTTTTAAACTGTCTTGACTACACACTGTCACACCAAATTCCGACCGCCAAGAACACAGTGACGTACAACAGTACGACGAGCCGAGAAAAATTAGTTCAATGCTTTTGAACATGCGTCGACTTGATTCTGAGCATGCATGTTTCTTTTCCCGTCGAGAATTTTTTCTCTTGTTCTCTTTCCAAGTCGGTTGGAATTTCCGAAGGAAAAACTCAGATGGGGCACACATACGGTCGGAATATCTGATGAAAAAATTCCGCCAGACACTTTTCATCAGAAATTCCGATTGTGTGTACGCGGCATTAGGGGTGTACTCACTTTTTTGCCAGCGGTTTAGACATTAATGGCTGTGTGTTGAGTTATTTTGAGGGGACAGCAAATTTACACTGTTATACAAGCTGTACACTCACTACTTTACATTGTAGCAAAGTATAATTTCTTCAGTGTTGTAACATGAAAATATACAATAAAATATTTACAAAAATGTGAGGGGTGTACTCACTGTGGAAGATACTGGGCCAGATTCACAGAGCGATTACGCCTGCGCAACAGGAGATGCGTGTGCGTAAGTCGAAATGTGCGCGTGCGTTTCGATGCACGGCATCCCCAGAACGAGATACGCAAAAAATCTACTTTTTTTTGTCCCGCGTAATTTCGTTAGACTGGCGCATCCGTCCGCGCAAAAGTGCGCTAGACAGACCATTGATTTGCTAGTCAAATATGCTAATGAGGGACTTACGGGGATCCACAAAAGAACGTTGGGGCAGCGCAGGCGACGCAGTGTGCACAACAGCAAAATGTCCTGTCTAAAATTAGAGCATATAAAAGCTGGTCTAAAAAGAGAAAAAAAGTCTACTTGTTAGATAAAGCAACACTGTTAGTGAGGAGCTCAGCAATCACACGTGTTACACAACAATCTGTATGCCAACATGCCAGGGGCATCGTCGCACATAGCTATACTACTGACTTTAGATGAACAAAGAAGGATGAGGGCACGGAGGATGGCACGGAGGATGGCACCCGCATAGACCTGTTTGGCATGAGTGATTCTGAGGTGTATCGCATCTTCAGATTCACCCCTCATGTCATCCTGGAATTAACCACAACCTTGCAGGAGGACATCACCAGCCCAACACACCGCTCACATGCAGTGCAGCCACTGGTCAAGGTCATGGCAACACTCCATTTCCTTGCCAGTGGCTCTTTTCAGCGTACAAGTGGAGTGGTGGCTGGGATGTCACAATCCTCCATGAGCAGATGTGTGCACCAGGTTGTCCCTGCAATCCTCAGACGCATGGCCAACCAAATCATCAAACCCACCACTGAGGACCTGCGGCTGAAGGCAATGACAGATTTCTACAGAATTGCCAGATTCCCACGCACTGTGGGGGCCATTGATTGCACATGTACCGCAATCGGAAGCATTGGCATTCCATCAACGTACAGGTGATAGTCGATGCCCAAGGCCTCATATGGCACGTCCGTGCCAAACACCCAGGGTCCAGCCATGACAGCTACATATACAATCAATGCCACATCCGAATGGAATTCAATCAGAACGTGTATGGGGACACCTGGCTGGTTGGTGAGTGACATGGGTGGCAGGCATGACAATCCCCTCCCATGATGCACACATCACAAGGGGCACATGCATGACTAACATCCTCCTGTATTTTCCCTTACAGGTGACTCTGCATATCCACTGGGACCCCATCTCATGACTCCTATCCGGAACCCCCAAACCCCAGGAGAGGAAAGATACAATCAAGCACATGCCCAAACACGAGCAGTGGTGGAGCGCACCTTTGGCCTCCTAAAGTCACGTTTCCGATGCCTGGATAAGTCTGCGGGTACCCTCTTGTATTCCCCAAACTTTGTGTGCCAGATCATCGGTGCATGTTGCATGCTGCACAACTTCACAGAAAGAAAGGGCCTGCAGATTGACCTACGTGATGACCTGACCCCTGAACCTGACAATCCCCCTCTAACCGAGGGTCCCCCGTCTTCTGAGGGAAAAGCAGCCAGGAGACAGCTCACATTAGGCATCTTTGCACGTTAAACACACACATTAATCATGGCACAATGAGAATGCATGCATGCACACCACTGTGGTCCCTAGCACACACACCCCACATCCACATCAAATTTGATTGGCACCAGTCCACAATGCTGGACTTGTGAGCAGCAACGCCACGCCAAGGCTCCAATTATGTCACTGTACATTCATACACCATTCACACGGACCCTGGGATCACTTCTCCCTGGTCCTGGGGAACCCTTCTCCACCAAAATTGAGGGTGACACCCCTTTTCCGGCATGAATGTCACCCCCGCATTCAAACAGCATTCACAACCCAAAAAAAAAATTCCCAGCAAAATCAAAAATTTTCCAGCAAAAAAAAAAGAGGGGAAAAAAAAATTATTGCCCTTGACGTGAGCCACGCCTGGGGCGCCCCCGGCCACGGCCCCGGCTCCTAAGGGGAGACTCATGGGGGAGGGGAAAAACCGGGGAAGGAGGAGCAGCACCTGATCTCTGCCCACCTGGCGGCCTGCCCTCCAAGGCCACGGCTATTCTGTCCAGGGAAGCACCAAGTGTTGCCGTGTTGGCCTGGATAGCCTGGGTAAGGGCCCTCACATCCTGCCCAACGCCTGCTGATGTAGTCTGCAGGTCGTTTAGGCAGGTTGTGAAAGCCCGGGAGTGGGAGTCCAGGTTCCCTAGCGTATCCTTGATGGAGGACAGGCTCTCCTCCATCCGCACCAATGTCTGGCTGACCTGTCCTAGATGGCGGGTCTGGAGGAACTGGTCCCTTCTCAGAGTGGCAGGCAGGAGATCGGCCAACCCCCTGGTGTTCTGAGATGAAATCCTGCCTCCAGCTGATGCTTGTGGCCGGGGAGAAGGGGAGGCCCTTGGGGGGGGAGCCATGTTGGGGGAGGAGGGGGGGGCTCCCCCTTAGGGAGGGCTGCCTGCTGCCAGCCAGAGGGGAAGAGTCCTCAAAAACCAAACGTCCAGTGCCTGACATGGACTCCTCCTCCTCATGATCCTCCTCCTCCTCTTGAACCTCCTCCTCCTCTTGAACCTCCTCCGCGGACTCCGGCCTTGTTGGGGGGGCCTCATTAGGCTGCTGTCCTGGGGATGGTGCGGTCAGGCCAGATGGCCCTGCACCCTCCTGCACATCTGTGGATGACACAAAACATTCACAGGTTGGAGGATCCACACACTTGCCACATATTCCCTTTCAACCCCTCCCCCACACATGCTACACACCTGATATTAAAAAAAAAACTTACCTGGCACCACGGGCTCCAGACTTGAGTCAAAGCCGGGCAGGCCCTCAACTTCATGCCGATGAAAGGTCAGGGCCACCGCACGCTCCTCCGCTGTCAGCCTAATAGGGCATGGTGGGCCCCCTCCTGTGCCCCTGGCATGGGCATGCATTCTGGCCAGCTTCTGTTTGACCAGACGCCGGAGGTCATTGATTTTTTTGTCAATCCCAGACCGGGTCCTTGTCTCCCCCTCCCCCGCTGAATTGACCTGCTCAGTGATCATATCCAAAAGCTCCCTCCTCCTGGCCGGGGTGGTGTTGGAAACGCCCATAATCGCTAATGGCCCGGTCAAGAATTATTTTTTCCCCCACAGTAAAATTGAGTTTTCTTTTTCTCTTTGTCATACTCCCAAAAAAACTCACTCCCAGTCAACAAAAATCACTCACAAAAACAAGCACAACCAATCAAGCAAGAACACACACAAATCTAACACCCAAAAAATCACACTAGCACTCAGCAAGAAACAGTCACAAAAACAAACAGCAAAAAAACAGCAAGAAAACAAACGAACAGAAATATATCAAACAAACAGTCACTCAAACACTTATCAAAAAACACTTTCAAAGATCTACTAACAAACACTTGATCACACAGAACACTAATCTGACAACTACAAAACACAACGCAACGAACAACAGGACAAAAGCACTTCGTTAAATGGGAAGGGACAAAGGGATGTACTTTTGCAATGCAAGTGCGTTTGTGTCTGTCTATTTATGCTGTTTGCGTAGTTCACAACGTTGTCCTAGTCCATTTCCAATTTCACTGATTGCGCCGCTCCCGAGTTGTGAGCATGCGCACAGCGGAGCTGACCATGGTCTCCTTCAAGCGCGCATGCGCGAGCCGGCCGGCCCTTCATTTGCATGGGGTCACGGCTCATTTCAATGTAACACGCCCACGTCCTTCCCAATTTGTATTTCTCCACCTTACGCCTCTGAAAAAACGTTACGCATGCGCAATTTTCTGCGCAAAAGCTACGAGAATAGGGTGATTACGCGGCAAAATTGCGCAAGTCTAACGTAAAGGCGGTGCGCTACGCCGGTCCAATAATGCGCAGATGTACGTGAATCTGGGCCACTGTATGTTCTTTGGTACAATGTAGATATATTCTTTGGTATAAAGTTTTTAACGACATATGGACCAGAATATTAGAAACGTCAAACGGTAATAGGCTACAGAGATTTGCAGATTACTGTAAGACAGGATTGTGTGATGTTCACAGACTTTTTGAAATGTGTCATTAATTTGTTTATGCAGAAGACTACTAATTACCCAAAGGTATCAATTTGCTCTTTATACAATATGAATAGATCTAAACTTTGCAGATAGACCAGATGTAATAGACCGGGGCTCAAAATGTCAAGTCTTGAGCCACTAGCCAGGCCTCAAGGGTTACTCGCCACCAGTTTCCCCACCCAACCCCTACCATGCCCGCCCCTAATTCTGCCGCTAATTACACTCTCATAAATTATCTCCTGAAATGATACTTAAATGTTTTATGCAGAATTCAGTTACAAAAATAAATATTAACAACTTTATCAGTTCCCCTTAGTACAGCCTCACCTGTGCCCATCAATGCAGGCTCACATGTGTCCATAATTGCAGCCTCACCTTTGCCCACTATTGCAGACTCACTGTGCCCACCATTGCAGCCTCACCGTGTCCACCATTGCAGCCTCACCGTGCCCACCATTGCAGCCTCACCGTGCCCACCATTGCAGGCTCACCGTGCCCACAATTGTAGCCTAATTGTGCCCCCATTACAGCATCATTGTGCCCCCCATTGCAGCCTCATTGTGCCCTCACTGTGGACTCACTGTGCCCCCATTGGTGGCCAGATCATGACAGGAGAAAGAGGAGAGCTGCGGGATCACTGAGCAGTATAACCCACTGTCAATTAACACCTACACATTTCCCTTTAAATGAAAGAGCAGGTAATTAGCCACCCTTTACCTGACAACCTTAAATATTAAATGCGTCTCACCGCTTCATTGCATGATTGTTTTCAAAAAGTCTGATCATGTGTATGGACAAGCTGCCTGCTGTGGGGGCAGTCGGCAGGAGGGATGGGCCAGAAGAGCCGGCGAGGGACACAAGAAGAGAGGGATTTGAGATGCACTGTGCAAAACCCCTGCACAGAGCAGGAAAGTATAATATGTTTTTATTTTTAGGTGAAAAAAAATTAAACCTATACTGAAAAAAACTGAGACTTTAGTATCACTTTGAGGCATTGGGAAGACACAGTAGAACACTCAAGTTGCAGGAGGCTGATTGGAGGATTTGCTGCAATGTCCAGGATGCAGGGAGGCAAAGTTGCTATCATTTTCTGGTCTGTAGGACTCCACTGTCAAGTCTGATGTTGCCCCCTGGTCATAGGGAAGATGTCACAGCAGCTGGCATTGCTGAACCCCGGACGGAGAGTGGGTGGAGACAAGTGGTCAGTGAGAGGCCTCGGGTCATACTCTCTGCTCACCTTTAAAAGGAATAGTATTGCCACGTGGAACACCGTTTAGGCACTTACAGCTGGGTTTGTGGGAAAGGGTATAGCCGCTGTAATAGCATAACATTGAACTTTTCTCTGCTCTGCTCGTTCTCTCACACAGCCCCACCTCCTCCTAACCCCAGGCCTGTAATAGACGAAATGCAAGTCCAATGCTGGGATGCGTTCTGTCATACAGGCGCGGGGTTAGGAGGAGGCAGAGCTGTGTGTGAGACCGAGCAGAGCAGAGAAAAGTTAAATGGTATGCTATTACAGCAGGCTCCTTTACCTCAATACTCTCTGCCATAAGGGATCGCTGGGAGAACAGCTCCCGATCAACAACGGCCACCAGCAGTGCTCGCCCCCCCTCTCCCAGACAGCCCAGCTCCTCGCCAGACCTGATTTTCCACTTGCAAAATGCGAGTAGGCGAGTGGAAAATTTGAGGTCTGTAATAGAAACTATAAACAATATTAAAGGGCAAAACAAAAAAACATTTACACCAAACTACATCCATGGCAGAGCGGTATTGTAAACACTGCTGTATAGCTCAGAAAGCAAGACCGTGGCAAAAATTGATTTAGTTGACTATAAAGGGTTGTATACTTTGCAGTTGGAATTTAAAAGCTTAAAGAGGAAGTACAGTCTTCCTTTTTAATTCTACCTACAAGTTAACCTATCTCCTAAACTTGCAAAGTTTTACTATATGTGATGCTGCCAACGTCATCGGCACATGTGCTCTGAAGAAACTGCCGCCGATGCCGTTTCTTCAGGACCCTGTGCCATGACAGAAGAAACTGATGGGAAAATGTCAGCAGTCTCAGCGGTGTGCGGACGCCGCTCAGAGAGCTTTGTCCTAAGGTAAGTATTTCATAATGAGCTAGTATGCGATGCACACTAGCTCATTATGCCTTTGTCTTGCAGGTTTTTTTAGGGGGGTTTACAAAAAACAGGGGCAGAGTCATGACATCATTCAAACACAAGCATAAATGATCTTTGCTGCTGCCCTTTACACCAGTGAGCATAAGTTTCCATCATTAAGCTTTCTTAGAAAAGAAGGTAAAAGCTTTACCTAGGAGCAGTATTTCTTAAGACAGAAAATCCTCTTCAATGGCCTCTTATGATTTACCTTTACTTCATTATGAGGCCTTACATTTCCTAGCTAATAATGGTAATAGCAGGTTCTTGTGGTTTTTCACACTTATGCCGTGTACACACAACCGTTTTTAATGTCATGGGAAAAACAAAGCTTTTCTCAACGTGATTCTTGTCAAGCCTGCCTTGCATACACATGATCGTGAAAAACAAATGCTCGAGGAAAGGGCGGTGATTCAGATGGCGCCACCCTTTGGGCTGCTTTTGCTGATTGTGTGTTAGTAAAAGTTTGGTGAGAAACGATTCACGCTTTTCAGTCTTCATGCTTTTCAAGCTGTTACAGCGTGACAAATGTGCTATCTCAATTACAAATGCTCCCGTCTTGCTTCTGAGCATGAACGTTTTTTTCCCGTCGTTAAAGCCTACACGCGACCGTTTTTCACGAAATTGCATTTTTCACATCACGAAAATCGGTCGTGTGTACGCGGCATCAGGCATAGAAACGAAAAAGAATGTTGGCAAAAAAAACAGGTGGTCTAGCGAGTTTGCCTTTTTTTTTTGTTTTGCACTAAACGCTTTGTCTGAATATAGATTTAGATTTGTCCCTTCTTCATGCTGCATCTTTGGTGGGCTTTTCAAAATCACTCCAAAAACACAGTTTCCCACTGAAATTAATAGCAAAACACCTCAAAAACACAGAAAAAAGATTTAAGAGTCTGGTTCCCTTCAGGTAATGCAATTATTATTAATCATGTTTAGTTCATTTTAACCACTTTTGAGACACCACAAATCATTAATAGAATCTACCACTTGCTAGTTTGATCAACCACCAGAATTTGATCGATTGTAATTTTAAAACTGAGCAATAAATGAATGGTTTAATACAGTTAAATATATATATATATATATATATATATATATATATATATATATATATATATATATATATATATACTCACAATGATTTTGAAAGAGGGAATTTTTTGGCAATTGCAGATTGTGTCGATTTTTCTGAATACACTTAACAACTAGTGTAAATTCTTAAGTCCCCAGAGGAATTTATGATACAAAATCACTTCCTAAAGTGTTTTGCCTGAAAAACGAACTAACCTAACATCTAGGTTCAGAAAGGAAATAACAGCATACAGGGAAAACACACTCAGACTTAAAAGAAAGCTTACAAATATGCTGTAGACAGACTCTCTGATGGGGAATAAACTCAGAACCCCCGATGTTGCAAAATCATAATTTTAACTACTCGATCATTGTGCTGTCACTCCCAACAACAGAAGAAATGTCTTGCATTACATGTAAATCCTTTTTCAAATCACTTTTTAAGTTCAATCTGCCTTATTAATAAAGCAAAAAATAAAAACATTCTTGCATAAATTTGCACGCCTTTTAGGTTGTTCTTACACTCATGTTGCCTTTTCTTATGGTTGCTATTTGTACAAGTTCCTGTCCAAACACAAGAAAACATTAACTTAGAACAATTTTATCTTCGTGTGATAGAGCAATTTACAACTCTAACCTTAGAGTCACATTTTCTCAAATACCCCATTTCACAACATGACATAATTTTTAATTTGCCTGTTCTAATGCCTTTACTGGAAATCCAGATCCCAAATGGAAGAAATGCTGCTAGTCAAATATATGCATTGAGGAAATGTTTTAATTATATAAGACTATGCTCAGTTTCACAGCCTGGAAATTAGCTTTCATTTTATTTTATTTTTCACTCCATTGTTTTTTATTTCTTCAGTTTGCTATTCCTAGTTTGATTGCAACATTTACTCATATATACTTTAAAGACTTTGAGTGAAACAGCCTAACATTACAACTCATTTAAATAAATCTGCACCTCGTAAATTGAGTCAAGTGGTGCCGCACAGTAAGCTTTAAATGGAATTGGAATGTAACAACATGAAACTCTTTTGTTATGGCTGAATTCATATTATTATGGTACTAAATAATGTTGGCATGTATTTTAAAGAACTGCATACCTACAGTAAGCACTCACCCAACACACATTTGCATTAAATATAGTGAAAGTGTCTCTTGAGAGGATTTTGTTAGGAGTGATAAATGATCATTGCCAAACTGTGTTGCTTTTGATTCCATGGGCTCACTCACTTCTTTAAAATAAAATTTGAACAAAGTAATAAAAGTTTCTGATTTGAGATAAAAAGAATACACTCAGCTATGACGTTAGTGGTTTAGTTTGAGCGACAATGTCACTTTTCCCATTAGAGGCAAAATGATAGAATGTGCTGATACCCCACTTCCCACTCACCCAGGAAAAGTAAACTCTCCCATCCACAAACCTTTGCCATCTCCCTGTATGGGTAAACATGGGTATCATGTGGTGAAGCTTACCAGGGGACGACTGTGTCACTGCCCCTATCCATATGGCATTGTTAGACTGTTGATTGGCTGCTTAGGCCAGTGCACTCATTGTAGGTTACATGCTCGTGCATACTTGGGAGTTACTCACTTATTGAGAAATGGAGGTTGCTTTATTAAGGGCAAATAGACAAGTTCACTTTGCAAGGATAGTTGCAAGACATTTTCCCCCAGAGCTTAGTGAATGAAGTGAAACTCTGTTTACTTCTATTTCCCAGTCATGTTCAAGCAAATTATTATTTTTTTAATTATTTACCTTGCGCCTTGGTGGGTTTTCTTTGGAAACTTAAATTATACTGCACACCACATTTACTAAGCTTTGAAAAAAAATGTCCCTTCTGAAGTGCAACGCAAAGTGAATAAACTATTTGCTTTTAATACATCAACCCCATGGTGTGAGGGTTCTAAATGAGCAAAGAGGTGGCTGGGGAACACACACCGGTGAACATAGCTTCCTGGGAGCTAAACAAACAGTAGACGCTGTGACTTTTCTAATTTAGTTGTCTCTTAAAGCCAATTATTACCTATCAGGTTAAGGATTTCTTAACAGGCTAGTCCAATCCAAATATATTATGCAATTGGGTGAGCTAAGCCACAAATTGGCTATTATTTCTCACAAACTCAAGCAACAAAATCTCCCCGTCATAGTTCTATATTCCTTGGAGTTTAATTCTCATGATTAAAACAAAGAATGTTCCAATTCCTCTTTTTGTATTCTTCATAATATATAAGACATTTTAAAACAGACAGAGTGGAAGCCCAAGCTATATGCAGCAGTTAGTGTTCAAACTTGGAAAGAACAGAAATCTCCCCAATAGAGTCCCTGGGTAATATAACAGAAATCACTCAGTGATTTAACCTTTCCACTTTCACCAAAAACTGAAATACCTCATTAAACTGACATTTAAAAAATGTATTCACAGTTCAGAGCACTTAATTTTACTAAGACATCCAGTCTGTTTCAGGGGAGTGTTTATTACTGTATTTCAATATTTTTTATTAAAGATGAGGTCCAGCCTAGGTGAACAAAATTAAAAGTTAGCAGCTCCAAATACTGTATCTGCTGACTTTTAATATTAGGGCACTTACCTATCCAGGAAGCCTGGGATGTAGGCACCCCAGCTGATCTTCGAATCGACTCTCGGGTGCTGACGGCGTCATTCCTGGTAAGGGAACCAGGCAGTAAAGCCAAAAGGCTTCACTGCTCGTTCCCTACTGCGCACACGCAAATCACGTTGTGCTTTCTAATTGGCCCAGCAGTAGGGGAAGGGCCCAAACTTCCAGGAGATCGGGCCGCTGCCTGTCTCTCGGAAGTGGGGAAGGGGATCTGTCAAAAACAGATCCCCTTTCCCCCCTCCCCCTAAAAGGTGCCAAATGTGACACGAGAGGGGGAGAAAGATTATAAGCGGAATTTCCACTTTTGGTGGTACTCCGCTTTAAGTTGATTGTCTGTTTGAAATCAACACATACAAGAAGTTGCTGGGACAGTGTAAAAATTACTCAAATCACCACGAGAATTGGCTCTGTACCAAACAAAAGGCAATTTTCATACATTGTACATACACCAAAATGTTCTCAATCTTCTTGAATTATGTCTCATCTGCTTTACAGTAGGTCTAATGTAATAAAGCTAACTGTTAATCTGCAAATTATGTGACTTTCAAATGATTAATCAGTGTTTACCCAAAACATTTCTTTCAAAAGGCTAAGCAAGATCCCCTCAGATCTTTTCATCTGTGGTGAGTCTAAGGCCCCGTACACACGTGCGAGAACCTCGTCGGGCGAAACTCATCGTTCCGCAAGTCGAGGTTCCCGGTGAGCGTTCGAAAAGGTCGTTGAGCCAAATTTCCTGATTGAACAACGAGGAAATAGAGAACATGCTCTCTATTTTGGCTCGACGAGCTTCCCGACGGTTTGCTCGTCGAAAGTGTACACACGACCGATTTTCTCGGCAGAATACGTCTACCAGCGAGCTTCTCGCTGGATTTGCGTGTACGGGACCTGAGGAGGACAAGTACTCTTAATGTATTTAAAGGGGACTCTACAGTATACTTTTCTTCAATTTTATATAATACAATAGAAAAAAGCCTTTAGGTTATCTTTAGACTGGGTTAACATGTGTCTGCTTATATATGCATTTGTTGGGCAATTTGTATGCATTTTTATGTGTTTCTCATGCATTTTTTCATACGCTATTCAAGCACTCCTATTGAAATCTATGGTGACAAAACACACATATCTTTCACCTAAAAAGGCACCTTTTTTTCCAAATTGCACAGCAGTATGTTACATAGGTGTGAGCGGGCGTCTTAAAAAATAATGGGACTATTGTGCATCCCTGTGCGAAAGTGCACCAAATTACAAAGTTGTGAATGAGAACTTAGTGAACAGGCACTGATTTGCCAAGTTTTTTTGTAAAACACAGATTGCATAAAAAATGTAAAACTGCAGTTTAACCACTTGCTTGAGAAAAGAAAAACAGAAAACTGCGCTAAACCAAAAAAATAATAAAAAGACTGAAAGGCAGCTGCAATCGTGTGAAAACACAAAATAATACAGTTTGGCAAAACCGCGCTCATAGAAACAAATACGTTAGATGAGGACTGCTGTGCAACAGTCCTCTGTATTTAAACAATTAATATGACACAGAGCATCTCACATGGGGTAAAGGCAAAACCTGGCCACATGGGGTGGTGCCACAAAAATTCTCCTGTAAATTAAAAGATTAACAGTACATAAAAATAAACATAAAATAATGTGTGTCCCAGAAAGTGCTTCTAGGGCAATAGCACAGAAGTTCATACAGTCCTTGCAATTTCTGTGTCAAAATAATTGAAAACAGTCCCAGGAAATAGAACAGCAGAAAGATCCTAATGGTTCACACCACAGTGACGAGATGACAACATCAAAGTGATCCCTTCACCAAAATAAGGGGGGGCCGCTTACCAGAGGGCAAGCTCAATATAGCAATTGGCTATAACCCAGCCGCGGCCTTTGCAATCCTAGATGGTTCCTAGACACGACTTCCAGCAGATATCTAGGCTGGCGGTACTCACGGACATCAACCATATAATGGAGAGAGAAGGATGGACCAATAGTATGATTCCGTTTCAGCAAGGAGGGTTTATTAAAACAACAATGATACTCACAATTTGACAAGATATCAAAAGCATGTAAAAACAGATCGCCGGCCGGCAAACAGATCGGAGCCCTTCCTCCGTACGTGGTGACGTCACTGCGCGTCCTCCCAGACGCGTTTCGTCATCAAAAGGACGTTATCAATGGGTTGACCACTTGCTTACTGGGCACATATACCCCCTTCCTGCCCAGGCGAAATTTCAGCTTTCAGCACTGCGCCGCTTTAAATTAAAATTACGCGGTCGGGCGACGTGCCTTACAAACAAAATTTACGTCCTTTTTTTCCCCACAAATAGAGCTTTCTTTTGGTGGTATTTGATCACCTCTGCGTTTTTTTTTTTTTTTCGCTATAAACAAAAAAGAGCGACAATTTTGAAAAAACACACACAATATTTTTTACTTCTTGCTATAATAAAAATCCAATTTTTTTAAAAAAAATATATTTTTTTCTCAGTTTAGGCCGATATGTATTCTACATATTTTTGGTAAAAAAAACAATCGCAATAAGCGTATAGTAATTGGTTTGCGCAAAGGTTATAGTGACTAGGAAATAAGGGATAGAATTCTGACATTTTTTTTTTTTAATACGGCGATCTGCGAATTTTGTCAGGACACATCGGACACATCGGCGATATTGCGACGGACACATCGGACACTTTTGACACATTTTTGGGACTATTCACATTTATACAGCGATCAGTGCTATAAAAACGCACTAATTACTGTATAAATGTGACTGGCAGTGAAGGGGTTAACACTAGGGGGTGAGGAAGGGGTTAAATGTGAGTCCTGGGTGTGTTCTAACTGTGTGGGGGGAGGGGGGTGACTGGGGGAGGTGACCGATGCTGTCTCCCTATGTACAAGAGAAACAGCATCTGTCTCCTCTCACTGACAGGACGTGGAGCTCCGTGTTTACACACAGAGCTTCACGTCCCTGCTCTAAAACTGCCGATCAGCGGGTACCTGGCGGACATCGCGACCGCCAGACACGCGCATCGGCATCTCGGGGACGTGCCGGGTGTGCACGCGCCGCCATCAGCGCATAGCATAGCATACTTGCTTATTATGTATTACTTACCTCAGATCAAAGCCCCTGCAGCGGTCCTTGTCTCCCCCTCCGGCCGCCGACATCTCTCCCAGAGTGACTTCCAGGTATCGCGGCTCCGGCACTGTGATTGGCCGGAGCCACGATGATGCCATGCATGTGCGTGGGAGCCGCCATTAGCGGCACACAGACTGAAGCAACGGCACATATGTGCCATTGCTTCAGTTTGCCCCAGTGTGCATGTGCCAATGACATTGGCACGTGCAGGGGACAGGGAATATCTTGTAAACCATGCAGGTTTAGGAGATATCCTTGGTAGCTACAGGTAAACTTTAATATGGTTTACAAATAATTTAAATCAGCAGTACCAATATGCAACTACAGTAAAGCCTTGGTTTTAGAGTAACTTGGTTTGAGAGCCTTTTGCAAGACATTTTTCATGAAATTTTGACTTGACATACAAGCGATGTCTTGATATACTGTACAAGTAGTGTCACGTCACAACTGAGTATAAAAGCGAAGAGAGGTGCCTCTAAGTGTAACCATATGGTTACATTTAATGAAGGTACAACATTTATCAACATATTGCTACACTTAGCGGCACCTCTCTTCTCTTTAAGGCCTCGTACACACGAGGCAATTCATTTGTTCAAATCGGTCGGACCGACCGATTTGAACAAATCTGTCTCTTTGGATTTTGGTTTGCTCGCGTGTACACACGAGCAAACCAAAATCCCCGCCAGCAGACGGCGCGCTGACGTGTTGGTGACGTGGCGGTGACGTTGACGCCGCCACGTCACCGCACCAGGAAGTAAAACACTTCCGCGCATGCGCCGAATCCATTCGGCGACGGTGCGAGACGACATGTCTGCTGGTAAGTGTACTAACCAGCAGACATGTCGGGCGGACGGGTTCCCACCCGATAGATTTTAAAGCATGCTTTGAAATCTGTTGGGTGGCCAAATCCGTCGGCTCGCCCATACACACGATCAAATCTGTCTGCTGGGACGGTCTAGCAGACCGTTTCCAGCAGACAGATTTGATCGTGTGTACGCGGCCTCATACTCTGAAGCTCTTGCTGGATTTTGCTTCCATTTGTGGATGACATTTTATGGTTACAAAACCTGGTCACATTGTTATAATCTTTTTATATGGACTATAAATGGAAGGACCTATGAATAAATGATTGTGGAATAAATCATTTGAGTTTCCATTATTTCTTATAGGGTAATTTGCTTTGATATATAAGTGCCTTGGATTACAAGTACAGTATGTTTTCCAAGGTTTTACTGTACACTGTATTAGGATTCTACCGAGCTAAGCAGAATTTAGTCATGCACATTGTAGTCTAGTCTAGTGTAGTTTATCGACCAAAGCTTCTTTTGTATTTCCAGTCTATTTTTTTTTTTAATAATTGCTTTCCAATATAAATATACAATACCAACACAGCTGGCATTCTAGAGGTTGTGGCCAGAGTTCTGATAATTGTATTACTTTCATTAAATATTGTATATCAGATTCAGCTTGACAGTTGCATACTCATTGGCACTCAGGTTAAAAGATATATAATTTAGCAAAATTAAACAGTCCAGCTTATTCAAAGAAATTTACACTTTCTTTAGCATTTATGAAGTCTTAACTTATATTAATGAAATGTATTTATAACTTGACATTACCATTTTAAAATCAAGTGAATAAAACTTGAATGTAGATATCTAGGACTACATGCATTAAAGTAGAAAAAATCAAATCATGTATAAAGGCATGTGGTTGCCATCATCCCTTATTCGTGAAAATTGGAAAAACTCAAAAGGGGCAGGATTTTTAAGGCAATAAATTTTAAACTCAAAAAGTCGTAAAAAATATACAAATTTATTACATGATATAAATACAATTGAAAATGACAAATGCTAAATAAAATATGAAAAAAGATTCAATTTGAAAAGATGACAATGATACTGTCCGTCATTGAATACCCGTCATCAGACCAACTGATGATAGATAAGGTGGATAATTCGACACATTTCAAATGTAGAACATTCTTCTTCAGGAATATTACCGTATCAAATCTAAAATAAATCAAAATACAAATGAATATTAAGCATTTAGAAAATAGCAATCACCATCTCACATCCTAAGGTGTAAAAAGAATTGTGACTCACTTTTCCTTTAAATCATATATGCCCAATGTCTAGGGGTGTATCTCCCACGATGACCATGAGTGGAATCGCTCACTTTTGTGCCCTGCATTCAGTAGCTCCTCATCCCTACAACCCATAGGGGGGCAGAACAGATAAATTCAACGAAAGGTGTTAAATTACCCTCACTACATCGGGAAAAAACAAACAAAGCAAAAAACAAAAATAAGTATGCAAGCCAAAAAGGGGGAAATTAAAACAACCCTCCATCCAACATTGTGGGTAAACACTTACCACTAGCTAGTGGGAGAGGATCCCCCAGATGTCCTTAAAAAATAATAATGCATGCATGTCCAAAAACCGAGGCATAAATCCAGACTAACACCCAAAGCTGTGTGCTCAAGTAGCACCTAGTGAGACAAACACAGATGCCTCCTGCACCTCCTGATGATGAAGGGGGAATGACGCCAGACGGCCCCCTTGGCATTCCTTAAATACTTACCTGTCCTCGTTCTGGGTGGTGGTCCCACCTCCTCATTGCCGCTGTGCGAGACAAGGTGCCGCAGCACGCTGAGATCAATGGCGCGCTGTGTCATCCATACGTGACGGATGTGGAAGCCGTCACTGGACGGCATGCGCAGATATCATTTCTGGTAGACACCGGAAACTCAACCATGGCCATCTTGCTCGTGGGCTCAGTGGGGTTAAGGACCTGGCAACCCTACCCCTGGTAATAAACCAAGGGAGATTGCCAAAACATAGCCAAGATGGAACACAGAGCCCACCGAGGAGGGATATGAGGCTGCGGCCCCCTGGCAGCGGTGGTTTTTGTTTCCTTTTTTTGATTCTTGCCCTGCCAATCTTTTCCACCAGGGGGCATTATGCCACATTTAGAGGATGCAATTCCAACTCCTCCATGAGTTCCTCTCCAGGTTGTGGTTGGCAAGGCCTCCCGTTTTGTTTGTCTCTTTGGAGGGTTCGTCATGCCTCATATCCCTCCTCGGTGGGCTCTGTGTTCCAAATAAATTTGTATATTTTTTATGAATTTTTGAGTTTAATATTTGTTGCCTTAAAAATCCTGCGCCTTTTGAGGTTTTCCAATTTTCACATGCATTAAAGTATACAACCAGCTGATGATCGCTTGACATAAACAACTGAGATTGGATTTAATACACTTTATGTAAAACAAATCTGTCATAATTAATAAAAAATAAAATAATTTTAGGTCCTGCCATGCACAGGTACCACATGGTGCATATGTGTGTCTTTATTACCAAGAAAACCCTTTTTTATGCATCTCTTTGATTTAGTGTCAACATATTACTAGGAATTCTATTTCCCTCGCTTTTAGGCCAACACCCATTTTGCTGTCATTCTGCTCTCCAATTACATAATTTTAGTGACAGTTACTGTAAATGTACTGTCATTGTTCAGGGAGTAGACACAAAGGAAGGCCTTTGGCCAAATGCCAGAGAAGTCAGGTTCATAATAACTCAGTATTGCTAAATAAAAAAGCCATACCCCTACGTGCTTTTCCAGGTAACAAATGCTATAGTAGGCAGTTTGTGGTATCTGCTCTTTGGCAGGGTGTATATTTGTAACTGCTTCCCGTCTGCTGGTCGCCGATGTACGTTGGCAGAATGGCATGGGTGCGCAAAAGGGCATACCATACGTCCCTTCGTAATCTGGGCTACCGTGCACACACATGCCGCCAGTGGCACGTGTGCATGTGCCAGAGGGTCCGGCGTAATCAATGTCCACCGGTGGCCTGCGATCGTGAGGAGAAAAAGGCATTTCTGTTAGGAAGATCGTTCCAGTAACAGGCGATCCAGACTTTCTGCTGTGCAACCGTGACTGCCACTGCGCATGCGCGAGCACACATGTGCACACGGGAGCGCACACGCGCGCTCAATTACACCAGGCATGCAATTGCAACCAGACTGACACACAGGAACATTGCTGTCTGCTCTACAGCATTCCCGTGTATTCCTTGATACCAAAACCTGTTGCTGTGAATTACCCGGCTTGCCTTTGACCAGAGGCGATTCAGTTCACATGTGCCACGCTATATAAGTATTCATTCATTCATTCCATCCATCTGCCTGCATCTGACCCTGGCCTGTCTTGACATTGCTTCTGCCTGCTCCTCTGGTCTTTCTGTTGTCCACCTGATACCGACCCGGCTTGTTCATATAACCCTGCTTCTGCCTTGTTCCGATATTACTGTCTGTGTATGACACGGCTTGTCTGACCCTCCTGAGTTCCGTCCAGTGGGAATTTCCCCACAGTCTGCTGTTCTGGTTCCAGTCTGCTGTTACAATTACATCCTGTTCCAGGTTCCAGTCTGCTGTTCCAGTCTGTTCCAGTGCCTGTCTGCTGTTCCAGTTCCCATCTGCTGTTACAGTTACAGCCTGCTACACCTGTCTGGTGCTCCAGTCGGTTCCATGTTCCAGTCTGCTGCTCCAGTCTGTTCCAGTTCCATTTTACTTATATCCCTGCACAGTGCCAACTGAAATTCCAGACTCTCCTTTAGCTGTTGATCCTGCCAGGCACTTGTGCTACTCCACACTCCATTACTAATAAAAAAAGAATAATAATAATAAAAATGACATAAATCTATCCCCTATTTTGTACTATAGACAATATAACTTTTACGCAAAGCAATTAATATACACGTATTGTGTGTTTTTTTTACCAAAAATATGTAGAAGAATACATATTGGCCTAAACTGAGAAAGAAATATGTTATGTATATATTTTTCTATTATAGCAAAAAGTAAAAATATATAACTTGTTTATAGAACAAAAAATTAAAACCACAGAGGTGATCAAATACCACCAAAAGAAAGCTCTATTTGTAGTAAAAACCATGCAATTGTCAGTTAAAACGCAGTGCCAAATCGCATTGGTCATTAAAGGGGTAAAATCTTCCGAGGCTGAAGTGGTTAAAGTTCAAATGGCTAACAGAAAAAATAAAAATAGTATATGTAAAAACAATCTTATGTTCTGTGTGTTTTATTTTCATGAGTTGTAGATACTATATATATATATACAGTATATATATATCAGCTCCCTCCAATTATATGAACACTTAGGTAGAGCCCATTGGTTCAGGGAGTTTGAATGCAATGACTTGTAGTGTCTGAAAGCTAGACTGGTAGCATCGCAGATCCAGATACGTTTTTGTTTCTGCTGCAGACCCAATACAGTTGCCTTCTACTGTATGCCTTTTCTATTAGAAGTTTGGTTTTTGGAAGTGAGGCTTGGTGTACTGTTTCAAACTGGTGGTTGTCTGTCAATTATATAATATTTTTAATGTAAAATTAGACTTGGTGGTCAATAATCTATAGGCAGGATGCAGTCCAAATCGAGGCATGGTTGTGGCCATTCGAGTATATATGGTAATGACACAGCATGACACCTGTGCCAGGAAAACATCACATATGACGAAACGCACAGAGCGGAGTTGAGTGCAGACGTCATCACGTTCCCCGAAGCGTGGGCGGATCGATGTGTTTGCCGGCCAAGAATGTTTTGTATTACGCAAATCTTAAAGTATTTGTCTAAGTGTATTTTTAACATTAATACATTGTTTAAAGAAGAATTTACGCTATGTGTAGTGTTTGTTCCCTTATCTCCTTATAAGTGTATTTGGATGGTGACAAGTGGAGTATCTTTTAAGGATTCATGTGACCTTGGGAGAGTGCCAGTAGATGTGTGATGATCTTGACACAGTTTTTTAGCTTTCAGCACTCTCACACTTTGAATGACAATTACTCAGTCATGCTACACTGTACCCAAACACAATTTTTCTCACAAACAGAGCTTTCTTTTGGTGGTATTTAATCACTACTGGGTTATTTATTCTTTGCAGTAGAAAAAAAAATTCTATTGTAAAATGTTGCAAAAAAGGAATTTTTCTTAATAAATTTGAGCCAAAATACTGCTACATATCTTTAGTAAAAAATAATCAAAATTTGTGTATATTATTTGTTCTCTGTGAAAGTTATAGAGTTGACGACAACCTATGGTGCAAATCATTGAAAAATGATCACACCTGATCACATCTGATGTACTAAAGGCCTATCTTATTTCTTGAGACCCTAACAAGCCAGGAAAGTAAAAATACCCCCCAAATTACCCCTTTTTGGAAAGCATACATTCCAAGGTATTTAGTAAGAGGCATGGTGAGTTTTTTGAAGTAGCAATTTTTTTATACAAAGTTGTCCATTTATAAGATATTTCCAACACATAGCATGCCGATTTACAAGATATTTTCAACACATAGCATGTACTGTACATAGCAAAAGTGACACCCCAAAATACATTTTGCTACTCCTTCTGAGTATGGCGATACCACATGTGTGAGACTTTTATACAGCCTGGCCACATACAGAGGCCCAACATTGAAGTAGCAGTGCCAGGCATTCTACAAGCATAAATTACACATCAAATTTTTTAACCACCTACTACAGTTTTGAAGATCCTGGAGCACCAGGACAATGGAAACGGCCACAAAATGACCCCATTTTGGAAAGCTAACACCCCAACGTATAATCTATGAGGCAGAATGAGTCTTTTGAATGGTTAATTTTTCCAGAAGTTTTTGTAATATGTGAAAAAAATTAAAAAGCATTTTTTTTTAATACAAATTTGTCCATTTATAAAATATTTCCAAAACATAGCATGTACATAGCAAAGCTGACACCCCAAAATACATTCTGCTACTCCTCCGAGTATGGCGATACCACATGTGTGAGACTTTTACACAGCCTGGCCACATACAGAGGCCCAACATTTAAGTAGCACTGTCAGGCGTTCTGCCAGCATAAATTACACATCTCATTTCTCAACCACCTATTACAGTTTTGAAGACCCTGGAGCACCAGGACAATGGAAACGCCCACAAAATAACCCCATTTTGGAAATCTAACACCCCAACGTATAATTTATGAGGCATAATGAGTCTTTTGAATGGTTCATTTGTTTCCATACGTTTTTGGAATATGTGAAAAAAAATGAAAACGCTTTTTTTTTATACAAAGTTGTCCATTTATAAGATATTTCCAAAACATAGCATGTACATAGAAAAACTGACACCCAAAAATGCATTCTGCTACTCCTTCCGAGTATGGCGATACCACATGTGTGAGATTTTTACACAGCATAGCCACATACAGAGGCCCAACATCCAAGAAGTACTGTCAGGTGTTCTAGGAGTATAAATTACACACATAAATTCCTGCCAACCTATCACATTGTTGAAGGCCCTTCATATTTCTAACACATAGCATGTACTGTACATATCAATTACAAACCAAAATACATTCTGCTGAGCAAAAGGTGATTTCGGGGGGGAAGGGGGCACTGTGAGCTGTCACTGAAATGCAGGAAGCGCATTATAATTTCATATCGGGACCTGGACATGGCCAATGAAAAAATTGGCATGTGGTGGAGAGGGTTTGTCGACCAATATTTACGCATTTCATTTTTTTTTTGTAAGTCCCATTTTGAGCGTTAGGCCTAAAACCAATTTCAGCTCCTCCACTGTTAGGGGTCTCCATTCAAAAGGGCGGGCACAGCTGGAGCTGGGGTTGGTTGCAATGAATTGTTGGGCACCTGGCTGTGCTGTGAAAGGGGGGGTCGTGGCTGACCCTTTGGCAGAAGGCAGCCACAATGGGTTTGCCAAGGTATCTGGAAGCTGGGTTTGGGCCCTAATTATTTGGCGTGCACTTGTACTGGGCCTTTCCTCCTGGAGTCTAGCAGCGCTTGTACTGGGCCTCGCCTCCTGGGCTCAACTGCCGTTGTCACTGCTGGTAGCTGTCTGGTGTTCAGACCATCTTCTTTTAGGACGGACTGCTTCCTCCTCTGATTCGGATCCTGATGTGCTACCTTCGGGGGGCTCATATTCCAAACCAGAATCGGAATCAGAACTGACTCAGTATTTGGTATGCCTCTTCTGGGGTGTACACCGTTCTGCACATAGTGGCTGTATGTACTTTGGTGGCAGGTACTGTGGTGGCAGGTACTCTGGTGGCAAGTACTCTGGTGGCAGGTACTCTGGTGGTGATTACTCTGGTGGCAGGTACTCCTGATGGACAGGTACTCCTGATTTACAGGTACTAGGTGACAGGTACTCCTGATGACAGGTACTATATGACAGGTCCTCTTTATTTAGGGGGGGAAATCTGGGCACAGTAGTACATATATGTATAGTACAATGTGTAACTCAATGTTAGCTGGTCTCCTACCCACACTGGATCGGAGTGTGAAGAGGAAAACTCAGCAACAGCGGTTACACACAGATGTTTTGTTTACATTTAGTGACCGGCTGTGATTGGACACAGCCGGTCATGTGGTAAAGAGCCAATTTCATTGGCTCTTTATCCTGTTTGTGGCTGGGCTCTATCCAAGGGAAAAACCTCAGCCCTGATCTCCATTCTGCGCACCCCCGATGGCGCGCACGAGTGCTGTGCATGCTGCTACACATGCAGCTCTGTATAGTGACCGGATGTGATTGGATACAGCTGGTGATGCTGCTCCCCACACTCTGCTACCCGCTCATTACCCCATCAGGGAACGGCTGTGTACCAAGGTATACGCCGGGGGCCCGCAGTAGCGGCAGTAAGCTGAGGACGTCATATGACACCCGCCCAAGATGGGAGATCCCATCTGCGGACGTCATTTGACTATGGCTGGGTAATGCAGTGGTTAAGCACCACCTAGGCATACCTTCCAACTTTTTGAGATTGGAATGAGGGACACCTAACAGCAAAAGTATGCAGGCATAGGACAAACCCCTTTCCACGCCAGCTTAAAGGAGAATTGTACAAAAAAGCAAGATTGGCTAAACCCACAAGTGCTTTTTTTACCACTACTATTTACAAATGCAGCAATTTTGAAATCAGGTGAAAGTTTAGTCTGGGAGACACTTTTTTATAGATAAAAAGTGCATTTTATTTACATCTATATAGATCAGACCAAAATGAGGGACAAATGAGGAGGAATGAGGGACAGAGGTACATTGCTCCAAATCAGGGACAGTTCCTCATAATCAGGGACAGTTGGGAGCTTTGCCTCTGATGGGACTAGGTGCTACCACTGCTAGCCATACTACATTAGGGAAGCACTAAATAGATTTCTGATGATTTCTGGTTCCATTCTCATGTTAATTTTTCATATATTCAGAAGAAACTGCTTGTAGGCAGAGGCACATTCTGGAGTGCAAAACTTGCAGAATGCTACTGGAAATCCACTAGAAAATCTGTCATATCACAGTGTAAACTGTATTTAACCACTTCAATACCAGCCCATTGTCATTTGACGTCTAGAGATGGGATCTCCCATCCTAAGTGGACGTCAAATGACGGCCTGGGCTTTGCGGGTGAATATCTGAATGATGCCTGCAGCCAGAGGCATCATCCAGATATCCTCTTGTTAAGCCGGCGATTCTGCACGACATAAGAATGAGCATAGCGGAGGTTCCGCCTCTTGATCGTTCTTACAGGCCGCGGGAGGGGACATCCCCCCTCCCGCCGCCATCTGGTGCTTCTCAGGGCTCTCCTGTGCCTTCGGGGGCCCGGAGAACGAATCGTCCGGCGTAGGCAGGAAGCATAAAGATGACTGGTGACCAGATGGTCACCAGTCATCTCTATGACCGTCAGAGGACCCGGGCGCGATGTAATGACGTCATGCCCGGGTCCCCGTAAGTAAACAAATACGCGATTGCGGCTGTAAGCAACAATTCAGGAGATCAGTGAATTTTTTTTCACTGATCTCATCATGGTTTCCAGCCTGGAGGAGAGATGTGAGGTCTTATTGACCCCGCATCTCTCCTTAAAGAGGACCTTTCACACACATTTCCTATTACAAGGGATGTTTACAAGCGCAAATACCGTGCAAGATAAAACGTTGCAATGACCGTCGTTTTATTCCCTAGGGTGTCTGCTAAAAAAACATATATAATGTTTGGGGGTACTGCGTAATTTTCTAGCAAAAAAATAATGATTTGTACATGTAGGAGAGAAGTGCCAGAATAGGCCCGGTATGGAGGTGGTATAAAAGCCTGGTATTGAAGTGGTTAAGGAGAGGGGACATCTTCACAGACAGCAAAAAAGAGCTTGTGGGAAATGTATTTGCAATCAATATTTGTGTGAAATCAGGCAATTAAAAACTTTCAACAATATATGTATGCTACATAAAAACATCTGTTGAATCAGGGGACAATGTTGGAGAGAATGCAAACAAGTTTGTGATTCATAAAAGTGCAGAGTTGGTCTCAGTTGTCATTCTTTGTGAAATAACTATTCATTTACAGATTTTGTTCTCCTAATATATAATTAAAATCTACTAGCTGCTAACACTACTAGCTAACACTACTAGCTGTTAAAATCTACTAGCTGCTAACACAGCTGCTAAATATTTTGCTTTATGAATACATTAAAAGCATACAGTATCAGGGTTGCTAGCATCACTACTCTACACGTGGCCTGCATTATCTAGGAATAATCTGTAATGTTGAGCTGTTATATTTGGTTATGCTCAGATAGCATATGGGGAATTTGCTAATATCACACATAACATGACCAGTAAAGTATACATACATAAATAAAGCGCAGTGCTGCTACCTCAACAAAGAACAAAATACTTCAGCGTGATTGCTATTTTGTGCAATCCTCCACTGTGATAATTCAAACCTCAAACTATTAAATTCAAAGTATACGTGCACATATAGGGGGAAATTTACTAACATTTTTGCACACAGAAGCTGGTGCAGCTGTGCATAGTAACCAATCAGCTTCTAGGTTTTATACTCAAAGCTGAAGTTAGAAGCTTGTTGATTTCTATGCACAGCTGCACAAGATTGTGTGTGCACCAGTTTTGGTAAATCTGCACCATAGTGTAAATTCGAGTGATACAATTCCAAATTGTATGTTATATATAAAAACAACTCATATAACAGTCTCTTCAAGACCTCTCTATGACAAGTGCTCTTAAATGTGATGATCTACACCAAAATTCGTGGCACATACTGCCCACACCGTGCTCTTAATGCTCTCACCTTGATGGTGGAGCCATATATTAGTAGGTCAAAAAAGTGGCTTCCACGTTAAGGGATTAAAAAATTGTTCTCCCCGCTTTTGTATTTGTCTTATATTCCAAAAATCAAGTTCTCAACCTTCTTCCTCTAAATAATGACTCAAAATAAACATATAGGGACCATAGTGTTCTCCATAAATAATTGCTTTGTGTATGTCCCCTTAACAGAGTCTGTTCCGTTTGCAGCACTGCTCTTCCTGGTACCTGACCACTTCCCTAGTATGCATGCTGATGTCACTGGCCAGTCCAGACTCTGGAGGGATCCTGACTTTAATGGAACGGCATGTTGCTGAGAGCCTGCCGCTTCTGCCCCTCCAAAGCCCAGCGTTCCAGTGAGCACTAGAGGGGCAGAGCAAGGAGGTGATGACTGTCATCAGCTCACTGCTCACTGAGGACCAAGAACAGAGCAATTAGCGGTCTTTGATTGCTTAGTTCTCAGCCTTAAAGGCAGCTGGGGGCATATGCAATATCAGATCGCTGTTGCATACACCTAGGTGAGTGTAGGTTTGCCTTTTTAAACCCTATATTTCTCTTTAAAAAACATTCAACTAATAACACTACATAATTGTAGTCGTTAATAAGAATTATACCCTGCCATAGATGTAATATATATATATATATATATATATATATATATATATATATATATATATATATATATTGTAATAGTGAGGGTCCCTGTCACCATGGAGACACAGCAAAAATGGACACAGAGTCTGCATGTCAGACTGCAGAACTACACAGCATAGTTTTTAAATGGAGAAAACTGCTCTGTCATGTTTTCTCCAGGTTTTGATAGTTTTGAATGGGGCTGTGTAGTTGGAGATCCTGCAGAGACTTGGGCGGGATGGGATATCCAACCCTGTGTGCAGATCTTACAGACAGCCAGCAGGTTGGGTTCCCAGCTGAATGCTGACAATATAATCAGGGACTGGTCAGAACAGAGAGAGAGAGAGAGAGGTGTAAGGTGTGCAGCTGGCTGTTGCTGCAAGACAGACCTGTGTGTGGGGATCTGTCTGTCTGTCTGCCCTGGAGACTACATCCCTGGTGTGGGGGACTTCGTGCCTGAAGGACTGGGAGGCTGGTAGACCTGAGGTGACTAGCGAGTCCAAGAGGGGCTGAAGGAAGTCTGGAAGTCTGGGAGACAGTGGGCTGTGCCAGGTTAGCAGGTACAGCAAGGCTAAGTAAGCCTAGGAGCCAGGAGGCTTGGTATTTTGAGTTCTGTGAACATTACTGGAGAAGAACCCCTGTGTGGGAAATCCTGTATGTGAACTGTTCTTTTTGTTTCCTTCAATAAAAATGGGCTGCCATGCCCTCAAACATAACATCTGACTGTTGTGGACTCGCTAAAAAAAATGCATTTACCATTGAATTAAACCCCCAATGTTTACAGTGGTGGAGAATGCGGGCATCTAGACGGTTAAATCCGGGTCCTTTCTCAATGGTGAGTCGCAGCAGGAGCTACTGCTAGCTGTGTGTGGCAGCCAGGCAAACTGCATTGTGCAGAAGTTTATTTTGAACTGTGTTGCATACAGGTGGTGCATCTGTGAGAAGATTTTTTTCCCCTTTTTACTGCTGTGAACTGTGTAACAAGCTGCTGTGCATGCGACTGCAAGGATGCGACAGTCAAAACACAAGAAGTTCATGTTGAATCAAGTTAAAGGGGAAGTGAGCTCAGCGTGGCCTGAGATGTCCCCACCTAGGAGGGCCAGTCAAAAGGGGCCAGTGGTGTATGAGACTGTGAATGAGTGGTTCAAGTGGAACCAGACTAAAGAATCGGATGCGGTACAAAGGGCTGAGATAGTGGCATCTGATTACATGCAACCCATGCTACCTACAGAGGAGGTTGGAGACTTCCTGGAAAAGTTTAAAAAAGTCGCTGTAAGGAGGAAATGGCCTAGAGACCGGTGGCCAAAATTGCTGCAAACCTTATTGCTGGTAGAGTACCGGTCGGTTTACCATTTGATGGACGGTGACCAGGATGACTATCGCAAGTTTAAAGAGGAAATCCTTCTTAGAGGAGAGTTCCATCGCATCATGGGCTGCCAGCAACACTCCAGCAAAGAGAGGTCGTCACCCATAGCAACGGGAGAGGCATCACTGCGACAACAAAGCAACAATCGAGCAATGGCTCAGGAGAGCATGAGTGTGCATCAGTGTAGCCAACCATCTTTGGAGTGCTGGTCTGCTGTTACCCTTAGCAACAGGGATACTGTGTTACATGCAGGGGGTGTTGGTGGGTCTGGAAAGGCTGCAGTGTTTCTCCGTGACCACATGAAAAATTCAGCCTATGGAGACACCACAGATAAGAGACAACGCACTCAAATGAAGGCTATGACAACGGCTACAGGAAGTGGTAAGACTGTTGCAGTTTATGGCACAGAACCCAATGAAGTAGAAGTGTGTTCAACGGGGAGATCCACAGTACAGGTGGACTTGCTACAGTGTGCTACCCAGAGTAGGGGGGAGGCACAGGGTAAAGCCCAACTGTCAGCAGGACTAAAGACTGAAAAGGACATGGGGACTCTGTATGTACCTGGTGGAATCCAGCAGAGTGCTGGAAGAGCTGTACTAGGGGTGACCAAAGAAATAAGTATACCATGTTCCCTAGTGACAGATATAGGTGCTGTGGGGTTGCCCAGAGAAACCTCCCAGGAGCCCACAGTGTTGGAGCGGAGGGTTTCCCAGGTCAGCTGTAGAGCTTCTCTAGTGGGTAAGGGGCCGCCCACAATAGCTACAGCTATGTTTAAGTATCATGGTGATCCTCTAAAGCAGGGATCTCCAAACTACGGCCCTCCAGCTGCTATGGAACTACACTTCCCATGAGGCATTGTAAAACTCTGACATTCGTAGACATGACTAGGCATGATGGGAATTGTAGTTCCTGAACACCTGGAGGGCCATAGTTTGGAGACTCCTGCTCTAAAGGTTGAGAAATGTATTTCTGGAAATGTCATATTTGAGAATATTGTTGGTGATATGTTTACTAAAAAGGATGGGAGTAGGATGTCGTCCTTGACCACCAGAGGCAAAGCTGCAGGGTTGTCCATGGAAACCTCCCGGGATCTCCCCGTGTTGGAACTGGGGGTTGTTCAGGACCGCTCTGGCACTACTCTGGGGGAACAAGGAGAGACTGCACCACACAATGAGAGTGTGTGGGTGCAGACCACCCGCCTGGTATGTGATCAGTTTGGTGAAAAATGTATTCATACTGTAAAAGCTAGTAGTGTAAAGCGGGATGTGATGGTAGCGCCACCAGAACAATCTGGTCAAAATGGGGTATTGCATCCTGTGGTTTGTGACGAAGCATCGTCCCAATGTGACACTAGTGAAACTGTGCTTGTACAACGTGATGCGTCTAGCGATGACAAATGTACTGTATTGGGTAATGAGACCCAGGTTCCTTTGGTGATGCAGTGCTGCAGAATGCCTGTCAGGGAAGTGCCACTGACTGGGACAGCTGGGCTAAACAATTGCTAGCCATGCTGGATAAGGCTAGGTTGGGTAACACAGATTTGGACATAACACCTGCTATGCCCAATGGAGGGAGTGCAGGGTGGCCAGTGGCCAAGGGCGTGTTGGCCCCTGCAGAGATTGATTTCCTCCAGTCAGAAGGACCGGTTAAGGGCGCATGCATGGCAGATGTGTTATCCGCAGCCCAACCGCTGGAAAATAGTGAGCGCAAAAATGGCAATGTGACATATGACCTGCAGCGGCTCACTGATGTTGTGACGGAAGGGATAAATGTGAGATGTACGTCTGACGGCGCTCCAGTTGAGCACCAGGCTGTGAAGACTGATACCGCCAGTGAGGTGGGGGTCACTGAAAATGTCTCTATCTTTCCAGCTTCAGTGGATGAGCCATTCCACGTCATTGATAAGGGAAAAGTCCCTAGAAAAGTCTTGTATGTGGACGTGGGTCGCATTAAGTTGACTAATGTATTGTTGAAACTGCTTGAGGTCCAAAAAGCACAACTGTTATACACTTGGGTGTCTCCACCGTGGTCGGACGAGATGGTACTGCGTAGTACCAGTAGGTGGAGCCAAGTTGTACAGGCTATGCTTTATGTTAATTACAAGAGGAACTGGTTGGTACCAAGTTTGTTAGCAGTGTGGAAGATGGTCTCAAGGTTCTCTGAGAGGGTGCTTCCAGTTACCGGTTTGGATGTAAGGCGCTCAGGAGAACGTTTGACAACATCAGAAGTCTCTCCGCCTGATGCGGTGACTAGGAAAATTTCTGCTGATGCAGTCCAAAGTACGGCTGAGCGGTGGTCAGTAGAGGGCACGGACAAAGGTACAAATTAAAGTACCCGGAGACACTGTGGGAGAAAGTGCTAAAGGAACAGGTTCTCTATATGAAGAATGTGAGGGTTTCAGGAAAGGCAGTGTTCCCCTGAGAAAAGAAAATAAGCCCAGGAACCCCAGAAGAGGGAGAAAGCGTAGGATAGAAAAAAGTGGGATCCCATGGAGAGTCAGGGTAGGACTGACCTGGAAGCGCACCCGAAAAAAGGGTTGGGCGTACGCGACTGACAGACCGCACAGAGGTATCCCAACCCTAATGACGTGTGCTGGTGTTCCGCCCCCTTCAGGATCTAAACAAAGGGGGGATATGTAATAGTGAGGGTCCCTGTCACCATGGAGACGCAGCAAAAATGGAGACATAGTCTGCATGTCAGCAGACTGCAGAACTACACAGCATAGTTTTTAAATGGAGAAAACTGCTCTGTCAGTTTTCTCCAGGTTTTGATAGTTTTGAATAAGGGTTGTGTAGTTGGAGATCCTGCAGAGACTTGGGCAGGATGGGATATCCAACCCTGTGTCCAGATCTTACAGACAGCCAGCAGGTTGGGTTCCCAGCTGAACGCTGACAATATAATTAGGGACTGGTCAGAACAGAGAGAGAGAGAGAGGTGGAAGGTGTGCAGCTGGCTGTTGCTGCAAGACAGACCTGTGTGTGGGGATCTGTCTGTCTGTCTGCCCTGGAGACTACATCCCTGGTGTGGGGGACTTCGTGCCTGAAGGACTGGGAGGCTGGTAGACCTGAGGTGACTAGCGAGTCCAAGAGGGGCTGAAGGAAGTCTGGAAGTCTGGGAGACAGTGGGCTGGAGAACCTGTTGAGGCCAGGAGTGTGCCAGGTTAGCAGGTACAGCAAGGCTAAGTAAGCCTAGGAGCCAGGAGGCTTGGTATTTTGAGTTCTGTGAACATTACTGGAGAAGAACCCCTGCGTGGGAAATCCTGTATGTGAACTGTTTTTGTTTCTGTCACGTACCTGGTTATGGAGCCCAATGTGCAGGGAGCGGCCTCTCGTGAGCCTCTGACTCGGGTGCCCCTGGTAGAGCAGACAGGGGGTACGGAGTCTAGAGGGGCACAAGCGCCTGATGGTAAGCTGGTGGCGGACCGGAAGAGGAAGCAGACAGGTGCTGACGAGGTCCTGGCAGGGAACCAATGGACACAGGCACGGTGTAGTAGCGCTTGCTGTAGCGGAGCCAAGGGATTGGCAAACACTGGGTCAGGCAGGGAATCAGGAAACCGGAACAGGTCCGAAGGGTTAATCAGGTCCAGGCCGGGTCGGTAAGTCAGGCAGGCAGACAACAGAGCAAGGGGTTTAGCGGAATCGGTAGTCAGATCAAGCCGGGGTCGGAGGCGGGCTGCAGGCAGAGGTAGGTCACAGGAAGCCGGGTCAGGTACACAGTAGTCAGGCAGGTAGCAGATTCAGATTATCTCAGGAAACGCTGTCGACTGGTCAGCAAGAAGCAGTGGGAACAGACAGTTTAAATAGTGTTCCTTGGCGCCGAAATGACGTCAGCACGCGCGCGCTCCCGCCGCGCGCGCCCCGTGCACGCGCATGCGTCGGGACTGGTTTCTCCTGACGTTGCCAGTACTGGTGGGATTGCCGGATCTTCTATCGTGACAGTTTCCTTCAATAAAAATGGGCTGCCATGCCCTCAAACATAACATCTGACTGCTGTGGACTCGCTAAAAAAATGCATTTACCATTGAGTTAAACCCCCAACGTTTACTATTGTAACGGTTACCACCGCTTACAACCTTCCATCCATCCACGACAAGCTTATCCGACACACCAACAACCAGGCAGACATGATCCATTCCATTTCCCAGAATAAACGAGACTGCGCTCCGTTTTCTAGTTTCCAAAATGTATGAATATCTTTATTGGTTCTTAGCTTGCTTATATCCAGTACAACATAATGCAGTTAATCACAGGACAATGTAATCTCCACCCCCCTATTCACTCACTGAGGATAATTCTTTAATTGGTAGCTAGACATGACGGCACCGTATTATCAATAGGGTTCAATTAACCTGGAATAGTAACACAGACATCTAGTTGAATAAGTTCTCTATACAGCTTTGTCACACAATGGCAGTGAGAGTGGGTGTCTTTACATTGAATAGCCAACACCTTAGGATATTTCAATAGCCTATTATACAAAAGGTATGACTCACTGGCTGACCTGGTCATGTCATCATGACTCCTTGTGATATCTCAGTCCTGCAATATGAAGTATTTTTAATGTCCCATCTCATGTAATATGAATTATGATTCACTATTAGCCACCCTATACCCAAAAGGGCACAGGATGGATTTCGACCCAAGAGTTTTTGGTGCTGCTGGCACAAGAGTATCTCTCATCCTTCCAACGTCTCTGGGTGTCACGGGCCATTCTGTTACATCTATATATATATATATATATATATATATATATTTATATATATATATATATTGTTGTAGGGAAGTGTAATTTCTTCAGTGTTGTCACATGAAAAGATAGTAGTAAAGGATATAATACAATATTTACAAAAATGTGAGGGGTGTACTCACTTTTGTGGGATACTGTGTATATATATATATATATATATATATATATATATTCGGAGCATAGATCTCACCAGGACTCTCGCCATTTTGCAAATAGATCTAGAGAGGATCTTGAGTATGATAGCGACATAGACACTAGGAACCGCTTCTATCCATTAAGAGACCGTGAAGGCCCAAGAAACGTTGCACCTATTGACTATGAACAGACAAGACAAATCCAAGAGCTCTACAGACTAGGTCCATCAAGAGACTTTCCTCCAGGTCAATGGGAAAAAAATTCAAGTGAACATTGGGGTTTTCCCAAACCCAATCAAGGGCTAAAAAGACCTGTAGAAGGCAAAGAGGGAGCAGAGGGGGGAGGAGAACAAAGTGTAAAAAAATCGAGAACGTGAATAGTGATGGCATTTACAATCTTAGCTCTCATGTTCTAACCCAATCAGAAATCATTTTGCTAAACAAAGGACTTAAATTTGCCCCTCCAAGGAAGCTTAATAAATTTCAAACATATATGGACATCCATCAATATATACGCAAAGTGAACATCAAACGTTACTTTGCTGGTGTACCAATGAAAGATACAGTTGCTGTTCAAACAACTGTCCAACATTCAGGACTTTCTAATGCTTCTACTTGGAACCCCCCTGGTACGCTGGCTCCTTCCTTAAAAGTCTTTAGGGATGTTATGATAAGAGATTTAGATAAGATCAAAGTTCTCAATCAGAAACTGGATCCTAAATTAGAAATTGGTCTAGATACTCTTTGTACCAACAAAGAGGTTGTTATCCGTCCAGCGGATAAGGGGGGGGGATAGTAATTATGGATCGTACCACCTACATTGATGGGATCAAAATCATTGTTAATGATCTTGACACATACACCCCTTTGTTGGGGAATCCTATCATTGAATACAAAAATTCATTGGAACTGTTAGTTTCAAAGGGCGTAGAGAAAGGGATCCTCAATGAAAAAGAAAAACTATTTTTAGTACCTAAGGCTCCAAGGGTCCCTATTTTATACAGCCTCCCGAAAATTCACAAGAGCCTCACTTGCCCCCCTGGACGCCCTATCATTAGTGGCATTAATTCCATCACGTCTAGGGTGGGAAAATATATAGACCACTTTCTCCAGCCTCTAGTTCAGAAAATGCCGTCATATCTCAAAGATTCTAAACAGGTTATCAATATGTTGTCCCCACTAAAGGCGGACAAGGACTTATGGATGGTGACAGCTGACATCAAGTCATTGTACACTATCATCCCTCATGATTTGGGTATCCAGGCTGTTAAATATTTCCTTGATCTTTCTTCCAACCTACTACCACAGCAGAGGGATTTCATCATGGAAGCCTTAGAGTATGCGGCAAGCCACAATTACTTTTGGTTTGATCACAATTATTATAGACAAACCCGTGGAGTCGCTATGGGCGCCAAGTATGCGCCGAGCTTGGCAAACTTGTTCATGGCCAAATGGGAGGAGGACGTCATCTATAGTGACCAGAGTCCCCACATAGCATTGTGGGCAAGGTACATTGATGACGTCCTCCTCTTGTGGACAGGCAGCAAGTTGCAATTAGACTCCTTCATCTCATCTCTCAATGACAATGAGAGAGGCATTTGTCTGTCTTTTGAGGCTAGTCAAGATTCAATCAACTTTCTGGATCTTACCATCACCAAAGAAAATGATTATTTTCTAACTAAAACTTATTTCAAAAAGACAGATCGGAATTCTTTCATCCCCATAGGGAGCTGTCATCATGCAAATTGGTTGAAATCTGTTCCAAAAAGCCAGTTCATTAGAATGAGGAGAAATTGCTCGACTCTGAATGAATATAAAACACAAGCTGGCATCCTTAAAACCAGGTTATTAGAAAAAGGTTGTGACCCCCTAACACTTGAAAATGTTTTCAATGAGGTAGCTGAAATAGATAGATGCACATTGTTGGACTCTATCCCCAAGCCCAATAACACCAAACTTTTGGTGTTATTTATTACTACCTTTTCCAATCAACATTATGCCATAAAAAAACTTATCAAGAAACATTGGCACCTATTATCAAATGATAGGGTCATTAACACTTTTTTACCAAACACCCCTCAGGTCATCTTTAGAGGTGCATCCTCATTACGTGACAAAGTAGCTCCTAATGTGGTGGATCCTCCCACTAAGAAGGTGTCTTTTTTCCAACGAGACATCAAGGGGTACCACCAATGTAGAAATTGCCAGGTTTGTACATTAAATAAGATCAAATCCAAAAAAAAATTATCTTTTATTTCAACTAGTACCTCAAAAGAGCATAAGATCGAGTCTTTCATTACCTGTAGTTCAACAGGGGTTGTCTATCTGTTACAATGTCCGTGCGGATTACAATATATTGGCAGGACCAAAAGAGAAATGAAAGTAAGATTAGGTGAACATATCACCAACATTAAATCTGGGTTTTCACAACACTCAGTATCTAGCCATTACGACCAATGTCATAATCGCAACCCTGAGGGAACTCTCTTCATGGGGATAGACAAGTTCGAACCCCATTGGAGAGGCAGTTCATTAGTGAGAGAATTATCCAGGCTCGAAATGGCTTGGATATATCGGATCCGTACCTACATTCCATATGGACTCAATGTAGACACAGACGTAAATGCTTTTATTGACAATGGTTAGTCATATATGTAATATTTTGATATCTGTGAACTGGCTCTAAATTTTGGCTAATCTGGGTTCCCCCCCTTTTTTTCTGTCATTTTTCATCCTACTCATGCATATAGAAATTATATTTCATCAAACAGTCTCCTTAGAACATTATGATCCCTTTTTATATATATATATATATTGATATATATTTTTTATATAATATTTTTATTGTTTCTTATGGAATAATTTGTTGCTGTTCTGCCACAGTATGTGCGTATGGTTATGCGCATGTACCACAACATACATCTTTTTCCAACTAATAAATGTTGCTATAAATGCTATTTATCTAGCTTGCAACCTATGTGTGATTATGCACACTTTTATGTGACCTCTTGTCTATATAATTATTTCTATCATGATTTATAAACATCCTTTGATATGTCATTATATCTGTTTTATATCCCGGGTACTAAGTCCTTAAATTAACTCATATATGTTTTTTATTTGTGGTTGCGGCATGTTTGGTTCACAAACGGCAACCTTCCTTTTAAACATTTTTTCGTTCTATCACCTGGAGATCTGTTATTAGATCCCTTTTTGTTATCCCAGTTTTCATCAGCCTAGTACTGGCAGGGATCCCTTATCCAAGATGGTGGACGCGCCCTCGATTTTCAAACCTCAGAGCTGGGCGGTCCTTGGATGTTTGTTGTTGAATAAAGAGTGGCGAGTCAGCACGCCGCTCGTGCCCCTGGAAGAAGTCATTGTTGTGACGAAACGGCGTAGGGTAAGCGGCCTGTTGACGTCACTACGAATTGTACCAAGCTGTCAATCCGGAAGGACGAGCGGATGACAGAGCCGGCCGGCTATTTTAGTTACACGCAACTTTTGTTCTACATAAATGTGAGTGTACTTTACTTTTTAATAAAGAACTTTTTAGACGTTATTACGCCATGTCAATGTTTTCCTTCTGGGTGGTCATGCTTTTGGAGGAACGCTAATCTGGCTATAAGGAGAAGGTGATACAGACAGGGTGACAGGATTCCTGGATTTCTCGTGCTGGCTTAATTTGAATCCATGTGTTGTTGATCTCGTTAGAGGTCTGATCTCTCTGGTAAGCAGTTTTAACCATAAGTGGTGGAGGATAACCTGTATCAATCTGGCTGTTACACACGATTTCCTTGGAGCTGTTCAACACCCATTCGGACTTCTTTTTTTGTTTTGTACATCCTTCTCTGAACTTTTGGGATTATTTTCTCTATTCTACACGGACTTTTGATTTATTTCTAAGTTTTTTTAATTTTGCACCGGTGTATTTATGCACTAGTTAAACAATATTTTGGTATATTTATGCAATTTAATTTGTTTTTTATTGATGCAGCGCAGCTTTTTTCCTTTTCTATATATATATATATATATATATATATATATATATATATATATATATATATATATATATAGTTATGGTTTGGGTCTGTCTCTCCTGAATGATGGTGGGTTTTCGCCATATTTTGGAGAGACGAACACCTTAATTATACAGCTGTGTGGTCAGCTTTTTAAGTCTGACCTGAACAGCATTCAGGGCCCCACCCACAGATGGGAAGTCTGGTCCTGGGAGCCAGGTGTGAGCTCCCAGTTGGAGACAGAAGGTCTCCAGAAGTCTGAGGCTGTAGGAGACAGCCAGAACGGTGACTGCAAGAGGCAGAGCTGTAGATGCTGAAGGGAAGCGTCCATGTTGAGGATTTCGCTGGTCTGGGTGACCAGGAAAACATGCAGAAGTATTGCTGCAGAAGTACTGCTACAGAGAGCCAGATGGCTTGGTATTTTCCGTTATATGTGTAAGCCAGGAGGCTGAAGGTATCATTTTGTATGGACTGTGATATTTTTCTGTTGGATGCAATAAAACCATGTTTTTTACTATTTCTGCTTGAAGACCAGTGACTGTGCAACTCTACATTTATCGCTAATTCTTGCGACTTTATCACAATATATATATATAGAGTACAGACCAAAAGTTTGGACACACCTTCTCATTCCAAGAGTTTTCTTTATTTTCATGACTATGAAAATTGTAGAGTCACACTGAAGGCATCAAAACTATGAATTAACACATGTGGAAATATACATAACAAAAAAGTGTGAGACAACTTAAAATATATGTCATATTCTAGGTTCTTCAAAGTAGCCACCTTTTGCAGCAGACACATCTCTAGAACAACTGTTAAGAGGAGACTGTGTGAATCAGGCCTTCATGGTAGAATATCTGCAAGGAAACCACTGCTAAAGAAAGGCAACAAGCAGAAGAGACTTGTTTGGGCTAAAGAACACAAGGGATGGACATTAAACCAGTGGAAATCTGTGCTTTGGTCTGATGAGTCCAAATTTGAGATCTTTGGTTCCAACCACCGAGGCAGAAAAGGTGAACGGATGGACTCTACATGCCTGGTTCCCACCGTGAAGCATGAATGAGGAGGTGTGATGGTGTGGGGGTGCTTTGCTGGTGACACTGTTGGGGATTTATTCAAAATTGAAGGCACACTGAACCAGCATGTCTACCACAGCATCTTGCAGCGGCATGCTATTCCATCTGGTTTGCGTTTAGTTGGACCATCATTTATTTTTCAACAGGACAATAACCCCAAACACACCTCCAGGCTGTGTAAGGGCTATTTGACCAAGAAGGAGAGTGATGGGGTGCTGCGCCAGGTGACCTGGCCTCCACAGTCACCGGACCTGAACCCAATCGAGATGGTTTGGGGTGAGCTGGACCGCAGAGTGAAGGCAAAAGGGCCAACAAGTGCTAAGCATCTCTGGGAACCCCTTCAAGACTGTTGGAAGACCATTTCAGGTGACTACCTCTTGAAGCTCATCAAGAGAATGCCAAGAGTGTGCAAAGCAGTAATCAAAGCAAAAGGTGGCTACTTTGAAGAACCTAGAATATGACATATTTTCAGTTGTTTCACACTTTTTTGTTATGTATATAATTCCACATGTGTTAATTCATAGTTTTGATGCCTTCAGTGTGAATCTACAATCTTCATAGTCATGAAAATAAAGAAAACGCTTGGAATGAGAAGGTGTGTCCAAACTTTTGGTCTGTACTGTATATGTATATATATATATATATATATATATATATATTACACACAGTGGGCCAGATTCTCACATAATTCCGGCGGCGTAGCGTAAGCCATTTACACTACGCCGCCGCAACTTAACAGAGCAAGTTCCATATTCTCCATGCACTTGCTCCGTAGTTTGCAGAGGCGTAGTGTAAATGGCCCAGCGTAAGGCCGCGTAATTCAAAGGGGGCGGCTTGTATTTAAATTAAGTGCGCCCCCGCGTCGATCGAACTGCGCATGCGCTGGCCGGGGAAAAAGCCCAGTGCACATGCTCCAGCTCACATCGGAAAGTGTCGTTGAAACCGACGTCAAAACGATGTGATCGTCACTACGCAATGCCCTATTCGCGAACGAGTTAGTAAAACGACGGAAGCGACGGAAAAAGCCGACACTGACCCGACGCCATACTTAACATGGCATCCGACGGCACCCGACGGCATCCGACGGTACTGCGTAAGGTTACCCCTCATATTAGCAGGGGTAACCTTACGCAGACGAAAACGACGTACGCGACGACAGGGCGGCGTAAAAGCGTTCGGGAATCTGCGTAGTAGCCTCATTTGCATAGGCAAATGAGAAAACAACGTAAAGGCCACCTAGTGGCCGGAGTTGTCATTACAACTACGATCCGCAAGTGTAATTGTATTACACTTGTCGGATCTTCAGGCGTATCTATGACAAAGTGATTCAAGGAATCACTCGCATAGATACCCGGCAAAAAAAACGGCAATACGACGGGGTATCTGAGATACTCCGTCGTAGCGCCTCTGAGAATCTGACCCAGTATGTCTAGCTCCATCCAGTGTTCAATTAACATAAATGCACATTAAATGGAAAGGCACTGTTTTGACCTGTAATACATAGGTCCACCAATGGGAGAACATAAAGAGCTTTAAACCAAGTTATTTTTCCTGTAATATAACATGACCAGTAAGGAACACTGTCACCACTGAGAGTTTTATTACTTATTCACTCTTTATGCACAACATGAAACAGGTGGAACATGACTAACTGAATTCTGTAATAAGAGAATAATAAAGGCTGGCTTTGCTGACCATTCCTTCTGAAAAAAATAGCTTCCCGGCTATCATGCTGATACTACTTTCTTGGCTATCAATGCATTATCTGCATTTTCCTAGTCTATGACTCAGAAAGTACTGATGCCAGATATAGCTAGACAGCAAGCCTATTTAAAATAAGCTAGGAATGGCAGCCCCGGCACTTCTTTCAGAACAAAACACAAGTAATGTTTTGACCCATGTCATTAATTTTACAAAGCTCAGTGGGAAATGAAGATAAATATTCTGTTTTACATCATTTTAACCAATTGCAAATTGACTCATCAGGTGCCAACTGTGAAGAAAGCAATGAGCATCACTGATAAAGAGCACATAAAGATATTATATTTTCCCTACTGTCTTTTTCACTGCTCATTTGAATAATTTAATTTACTTTGACATTGTTTTTCAATCACTTCCAGCACTGCACTAAATCCATGTGCCAACTGGGAATGAACCAAATGAGCACAGTTTTAAGAACATTATTAAATGCTGTATATACACAACTGGCCCACCCCGTTTGTTGCTTAGGAAGATGTACCACAAAGCACCATGTGTAATTATTCATTTATACTGCTTAGCAAATATCAAAAGGCATAGATGTCTGTTTAAAAGATGAAAAGTAATTTTATAACTTTCAAAAGGCTGCAAAATAAAAGCATTTTGTTTTCCCCCTTGCCTTTGGCAATGTTTGACTGTAATCGGTACTTGCCAGGTCTTGATTGATGTGCAGAGATGCCCCTAACAGCTTCAACCCAGAGTGATTTATTAGTAGCATAGTTTGTACAGAACAAGGTTTGTGGCATCTGTACTTTAGCTGTGTGTTTTTCTATCATAGTTATTTTCTATAATATTCTGTACTATATAGCCGATTTGCTCCAGCAGTCCCTAGCTTGAGCAATTTAGCACATCAACACATGACATGTTGTATTAATTTACTACTAAATGCGAGCAGATCTTTCAAATTAGTTATGTAAATTTGATATCCGAAAATTTTCCATTTCTTTGAAGAAAAAAAACGTAATTTTTCCAACTACTTTGTTTTCCCTTGCACAAATCATGACACTATAGCTGAAATCATTCACTATAATGAAACTTGCTTGCTTTTGCAAGAGCTGGTTTATGAAGTGCCTTAAATATGTTTAACTGTTTTAATTAAGCGGCCTAGGCAAATTATACAACATCATTTTGTGTACAGCACAATAAAAGCAAATTGTTGTAGAGGCCACAAGATGTAAATTGAACTAAACACCAACGTTTACCAGAAAAAAAATACTGTGTTCAGCATAAAACTGGTTCTCATTTCCCCAGCGTGTAGTCTCTATTGTAAAATGGAGTGCAGGCTAATGTATCATTCATTCCCATAAAATTAATTTTGTCCTTCACCTTGACAATAGACAGGAAAGGAGCCTTCTAATTGGCCTACCTTCTGTACAACATTTTTCTCGACTTTCAAAAACAAATACAATTTCATACTGCAAACTTGTTAACATGCTAGAAATGTCTTTCTATAAACTTGACCCTAATCGTTAAAATATATTTCAAGACCCCCAAACAAATCGAAATAAGGTCAGTGCCCCCATATCTAATGCCCTACAATGTAAAACTTTGGATACTGATTCAAAACTTTATATGAGCTTCCAAATGAGTTTGTCTGAGACTAACATGCATTGCCACCTGCAGTGGTTTATTAACCTCAATAATAGGACAACTAAATAGGCTATTGAGGCCACCACAAGAGCACCATAGTGTAAACCCCACAGGAATAAAGACAAATCTCCTCCTGTTTGATTTTTAGTTGGTCTTCCTTGTGCCATTCCCCACACCCCTTGGTCCTCCATGGCCATGTATTTACAAAACCTTGTTTATGTGGGTCTGAACTTATTTGCTAAGAGCAGTGTGTAAAGCTTAGTTTAATAGAGCATGAACAAAGCCTTCAGCTAGCTTCAAGCAACTTTCTTGAAGCAACTGATGCACCATTTTACACCAGGTTGGAAATGTTAGAGAGATATCCTAATAGAAGTGCTCTCGCTTTAACCACTTCCCTACCGGGACAATTCTGGTATTTTTCTCCTCCATGTAGAAATCCACATTGTTTTGCTAGAAAATAACTCAGACCCCCCAACCATTTTATATATTTTTAAGCAGAGACCCTAGAAAATATAATGGCGGTTGTTGTAATTTTTATTTAACGTGGTATTTGCACAGCAGTTTTTCAAACACATTTTTTTGGGGGGAAAAAAACACTTTAATTCATTTTAATGCAACAGAAACACAATATATAACACAATTTTTGGTAAAGTATTAAAGATGATGTTACACGGAGTATATCAATACCTAACATGTCATGTTTTAAAATTGCGCACACTCGTGAAATGGCGCCAAATTACAGTATTTAAACATCTGCATGGGCGACGCTTAAAAACATTTTTACAGGTTATCAGTAGGGATGAGCGGAACATCCCCCCCACACAGTTTGGTTCGCACTAGAACCTTCGAACGGACCGACCGTTCGCGCGAACATTTAGAACCCAATTGACGTCTATGGGACTTGAAGGTTCGAATTCAAAAGTGCTCATTTTAAAGCCTAATATGCAAGTTATTGTCATAAAACGTGTTTGAGAACCCAGGTCTTGCCCCAGGGAACATGTATCAATGGAAAAAAAAAGTTTTAAAAACTGTAGTTTTTTTCTGGAGCAGTGATTTTAATGATGCTTAAAGTGAAAAAAAAAAAGAAAAATTCCTTTAAATATCTGACCTGCTGGGTGTCTATAGTATGCCTGCGAAGTTTACTATAAGAAAAAAGTAATTTAAAACTGCTTGTAATGTCTGGTCCCTGCAATATGGATGAAAATCATTGAGAAAAATAGCACAGACACAGACAGTACACACACCATGTAGCTTTAGGTGCACACTGCAAAGGACAATGGCAGTACACACACCATGTAGCTTTAGGTGCACACTGCAGAGGACACGGGCAGTACACACACCACATAGCTTTAGGTGCACACTGCAGAGGACACAGGCAGTACACACACCACATAGCTTTAGGTGCACACTGCAGAGGACACAGGCAGTACACCACGTGAGAATACTGCAGCTAGCACAATCACCTGCCTGCCTGTCAGTAAATTAGGATGAGTGGATCTAGCTAAACTATACAGTGTATAAATACTGTATATACAACACCTGGAATGCATATATACCCTCTACACACTGTAACGTTAACTGACTCGCCTGCCTGCCTGCTCTATCTACCTACAAAAAATGACTCTCTCTCTCTGTCTTCTCTCTCTTAACCACCGCAATACACTACACAAGGCCGACCTGCAGGCGGCCTTTTATAGTGTGGGGGGTGTACTAAATCCTCTGAGCCATAATTGGCCAAAGCCACCCTGGCTTTGGCCAATTATGGCTCTCTCCATTTTTTTGCAAGCTGTGATTGGCCAAGCATGCGGGTCATAGTGCATGCTTGGACAATCATTAGTGAGCAATGCACTGCGATGCTGCAGTGAATTATGGGCCGTGACACGCCACTCAAATTTGACACAAACGGCCCAAAACTTTCGTAATTCGGCGAACGATCACATACGATGTTCGAGACGAACATGCGTTCGACTCGAATATGAACCTCATCTCTAGTTACCAGTTTAGAGTTGCAGAAGAAGTCTAGCACTAACATTCATGGTGATACCTCTCATGTGTGGTATAAATGCTGTTTGAAAAAGCAGGTGCAACCTACATATGGGTTCGCTGCTGTGTGTGAGAATACGGGGACAGGGTGCGCTTTGATTTTTTATTATTATCCACTTTATTTTTACACTGTCCCTTTTATTTTATTTTTTTCACTTTTATTCATATTACAAGAAATGTAAACATCCCTTGTAATAGGAATAAGGTATGACAGGCCTTCTTGATGGCCTCTGGGGTTAATAGAACCCAAGATATCTCCTCTAACCTGGAAAGCATGAGATAAAAAAAAAATAATCTCTGCTTTACAGGGGAATAAAAAGATGTGTTTACATCTGCCAGAGCCAGCAGTGACATCATGATGTTGCTTCTGGCCTCCCAGGATCATACAGGTGGCCGGGGACCACAGGAGAGCCTACAGAGGTGCCATTGGGCGGGGGGAGGCCACTCCCACTGCCTGTAAAATAAATCTAAATGGTAATCAGTGGCTAGGATGGCTTTTACAAGAGAGGGAGTCGCCGGCTGAAAACAAAGATATCTGGATGATGTCTGTAGATGCAGGCATCATCCTACAGTCAGGAAGTGGTTAAATAAGTTGTAGCAAAAAGCTCCAAGTAGTAGTACTAAGGCTTACTGAAACCTTCAAGTAGCTTTTTTTAAAGTAACACTCAGCAATTGATGTTTACATTTTTGCTAGTGACAAACTTATCCGTACGAGAAGTGCAATCATTGGAACAGATATTCTTAATTGTCCAGTTAACGATTCCCTTGATAGTGACCAGCCAGCAGAATCTACAACACCACTAGGCATGAGATTGTAACTCAACCATCTTGTTTGTATCATCCCCTAAACCTTAGAAGCATAAAAATAAATTTACCCATGTAAGGATGAGCATGGAAGATGGGCTCCGCTCATCGAAGAGGGATACCATCAGAAAATGGTCTATTTAGTACAATGGTATAATGGAACATTTGCCAGCCTTTGTGGTAACCATTTTCTATAAATTAACAAACATAGACAAAATTTCCCAGCAGTACCAAACTGACCCTGTCTAAAAATCCATTCTAAAAACAGAAGTTTTCTTTGCATACATTTGCAAATATATGTAGAAGCCACACTGCACACATAATGGCTCCTCTGTATACTAAACAGAAATAATTCTCCTGCGCTCCGGTATTTTTTTCCTATGGGGTCATGTAACTCAATTACAAGGTATCTTCCAGAATCTTGCAGCCCTCCTCAGAATCGTGGGAATTCAAACGAAACTAAAAAAGAAAAGAGAATGGAGGGCGCACCGACCTAGTGTGATACCGTAACGAGATTTTTATTAAAATACTAAAATCAATGATCATACTCACAACATTGAGTTAAAAACAAGCCTTGAAAGACAGTTCAACAGCACCAGCAGAACAGGACGATTACTTCAGTCCAATGGTATCTGACCAATATTCAAGCTAAGCTGACGTGTTTCGGGGGCGTACCCCTTTCCTCAGAGCCCCGGTGGTCTTCACTGCTCCCTCACCATAAAGCTTGTCAGTATATATTCACAGGTAGAAGGGCATGTGCTGGAAGGTTATAGGTCACCCCGCCCACAGGGAGTACTCTTATCAGACCCACCCCATTGTGAATTTCCCCCTTATATATGTGCAACCCCCATATCCCATGAGAACGATCTTACTGTCTATGGTGTGACCCTGGGGTCCTCTCACAGGGACCAGCCCCAGGGTCTGACATGATTCCCCACATATGTGGAACGTCATAAACCACCCGGCCACAATGTTCAGACCCGGCGTGATCTCAACAGTGGGTATCCCCCAGCTCAAACACAGCAACCCGCTTACACTGGAGTGGCTGCTTTCCAGGCGGCGTGGGGTTGGAACACAGCCACTCCAGTGTAAGCGGCGTACGTTCCAGCTCACATGGAGGAGATCAGGCCAATGGATCACCATGACACCCCTTGACAAACAAGGTATGTGCACCCCTGATAGTGGAGTTTATAGTGTAGTATAATGGAGGCACTATTCTGCATATCCTCTCTTTCCCTTCCCCCCGGGTTGCTGTGTTTGAGCTGGGGGATACCCACTGTTGAGATCACGCCAGGTCTGAACATTATGGCTGGGTGGTTTATGACGTTCCACATATGTGGGGAATCATGTCAGACCCTGGGGCTGGTCCCTGTAAGAGGACTCCAGGGTCACACCATAGACAGTAAGATCGATCTCATGGGATATGGGGGTTGCACATATATAAGGGGGAAATTCACAATGGGGTGGGTCTGATAAGAGTCCTCCCTGTGGGCGGGGTGACCTATGACCTTCCAGCACATGCCCTTTCTACCTGTGTATATATACTGACAAGCTTTATGGTGAGGGAGCAGTGCAGACCACCGGGAAAGGGGTACGTCCCCGAAACGTGTCAGCTTAGCTTGAATATCGGTCAGATACCATTGGACTGAAGTAATCATCCTGTTCTGCTGGTGCTGTTGAACTGTCTTTCAAGGCTTGTTTTTAACTCAGTTTTGTGAGTATGATCATTGATTTTAGTATTTTAATAAAAATCTCATTATGGTATCACACTAGGTCAGTGCGCCCTCCATTGTCTTTTCTTTTTTTAGTTTCCTCTGTATACTGCAGTCCTAACTCAACTTTTTTTAGAGTCTCAAAGTTGGTGCATATATAGCAGGTTTGCTTGAATTGAACCCACTCCTTCCTAAAGCCATAGGAACATATTGGACAACCAGCAAAAGCACAATGGCAGCTGAAGGCATCCAATATGTCCCCACACCAGCTCGTGACAACTTAACAGTAGGAGAACAGTAGTGATTGGAACAGGTTTTCTAAACTGTCCAGTATGGTTACCCTGACAGTGACCAGCCAATAGGATCTACAACAACACAAGACATTGGATTGTAATCCAACCATCTTGTTTGTATCATCCCCTGTACTATAGAAGCATAAAATAGATTTTGTATGGATGACTTATCCAAGAGGAATACCGGAAAATGATCTATGAGGACATTTGCCAGCCTTTGTAGAAACCATGTATAATATATTTCTGTAAATTAAACCTGTTTTGTTTGTAAATAATTTCTGAGGACAGGACTCCACTCCAAATAAGTAAACAGCCCTTGAATCTTCATGACAATGTAATATTAGGGTACAGGTGTATGTAGGTTAATTGTGGTTTACCTAAATACATTACATTGGCATATTATTACTAATGAGTAATGAGCTATGAAAGACTAGCAGTTATTCATTTTGTCTTGTTCATAAATGTATCCTAAATGTATCGATTTCAGAAAGGGCAATATGTGTAAGTGCAACAAAATATCATTACTAAACCAATAGTAACCTCCATTAGCCTTCTCACGTGTTATCTTGGCATTATCTTTTAAGTGTGCCCTTTGCAACCCTTAGTTTGTCATAGTTTTCTCTTTTTCCCTTTCTGTCACATCTTCTTAATCTAATCTCAAGATACAGTGGGATCACTAGGTTGCCAACATCTTTACACACCAGTGATTTGATTGATTGTTGCTACTTCTGTATAGTTGTGAGTTTTTTTGTTTTTTTTCTCTTAAGAGAGAAATGTGTGCTAGTATACAGCGATGGAGCAATCCTGCCATCCTTTGATTTTTAGAAGTGTGTCTGTAAATCTCTACTGATTAAAGATTCTCATGTGATAACCAAAAATCTTTAAAGTGCAGTAATTAAAGAAGAAGATGAGCCCTAACAAACATACACATAAACAGAGCTGAAGCAGAATAAGTAAAAAATTGCACTAAACTGCAATTTGTTTATGATACATGACAGGTGTTTTACATTGCATCAGTAACATGCTTTAGAAATCTATTGTAGATCTAATCAAAGTAAATATGACTATGCCTTTTTAAAGCATACTTTATATTGCTAGATACCTGTAGACACAATTGGCAGTGGAACACAACTGGCCTACCTATGGGTGGAGACATAACATATACCCTTAATATATGAGTCACTGGATATCATTGGAGGATATTGGTATGTAACCAGGGCCGGACTGGGAGTAAAAACCAGCCCTGGAAAACATTTCATACCAGCCCCATAGCATTAATATACCAGCCCAACATTATAACGTCATTATTTTCTTGTTCATAAAAGGGAAAACCATACATTTTAAAGAAACATTTGAAGAGCGTATTATATAAAGATAAGACAGATATGAAAGCACATAGGGCTAGGGAGATATATATATATATATACAGTGGAACCTCGGATTACGAGCATAATCCGTTCCAGGAGAATGCTCGTCAGAGCTTTTTTTCTCAGAAAATAGGTGCAGGAACTCAACCACGACCCCGTTCAGATTTCACAAACAGTAGAAGGGTCTTAAAGGGGCATTAAATACCAGAATTGCACTAATACAGAGTGCAGAGTTCAGGGGGGTTACACACAGAGTGAAGAGCTGGCACTTGTAAACACAGAAACCAGACTTCTGTGTTTACAAGTGATTGTGGTGAGCAGGCACCAAAGGGTCTGAGCCAAAGGTGGTGGAACTGAGTTCCCCCCAAAAAAAAGCCCTGATGCTCGTAATCCAAAGTACTCACATATCAAAGCGAGTTTCCCCATTGAAGTCAATGGAAACGAAAATAATTTGTTCCACATTGACTTCAATACCGCATGTGGCCAGAGGAGAGCATCGGAGACACTCGGAAAGGCCCGAGGACACCTCGGAAAAGCTCGGGAACCAGATTCAGCATGTCACTTGCCACTGATCCCTTGTCACCAGATTCAGCATGTCACTTGCCATCTGTCCCCTGCCACCAGATTTATCGTGTCACTTGCCACAGTCCCATCACCAGATCAGCGTGTCACTTGGACTGGATGACAGCAGGGGGACTGGGCGACAGCAGGGGACTGGGCAGCAGGGGACTTGGCAACAGCAGGGGACTGGGTGACAGAGGACTTGGAGACAGCAGTGGACTGGGTGACAGAGGACTGGGTGACAGCAGTGGACTTGACGACAGAGGATTTGGCGACAGAAGGGGACTGGGTGACAGAGGACTTGGTGACAGCAGGGGACTGGGTGACAGAGGACTTGGTGACAGCAGGGGACTGGGTGTCAGAGGGCTGGGTGACAGAGGACTTGGCAACAGCAGGGGACTGGATGACAGAGGACTGGGTGACAGGGGAATGGGTGACAGAGGACTGGGCGACAGCAGGGGACTGGGTGACAGAGGACTTGGTGACAGCAGGGGACTGGGTGACAGAGGACTGGGTGACAGGGGAATGGGTGACAGAGGACTGGGCGACAGCAGGGGACTGGGTGACAGAGGAATGGGCGACAGCAGGGGACTGGGTGACAGAGGACTGGGTGACAGGGGAATGGGTGACAGGGGAATGGGTGACAGAAGGGGACTGGGTGACAGAGGACTGGGCGACAGCAGGGGACTGGATGACAGAGGACTTGGCAACAGCAGTGGACTGGGAGACAGAGGGCCGGGTGACAGAGGACTTTGGCGACAGCAGGGGACTGGGTGACAGAGGACTTGGTGACAGCAGGGGACTGGGTGACAGGGGACTTGGTGACAGCAGGGGACTGGGTGACAGAGGACTTGGTGACAGCAGGGGACTGGGTGACAGAAGACTTGGCGACAGCAGAGGACTGAGTGACAGAGGACTGGGCGACAGCAGGGGACTAGGTGACAGAGGACTGGATGACAGCAGTGGACTGGGTGACAGGGGAATGGGTGACAGAAGACTTGGCGACAGCAGGGGACTGGGAGACAGGGGAATGGGTGACAGAAGACTTGGCGACAGCAGGGGACTGGGTGACAGAGGGCTGGGTGACAGAGGACTTTTGGCGACAGCAGGGGGCTGGGTGACAGAGGACTTGGCGACAGCAGAGGGCTGGGTGACAGAGGACTTGGCGACGACAGGGGAATGGGTGACAGGGGACTGGGCCACAGCAGGGGACTTGGCGACAGCAGGGGACTGGGTGACAGAGGACTTGGTGACAGAAGACTTGGCGACAGCAGGGGACTGGGTGACAGAAGACTTGGCGACAGCAGGGGACTGGGTAACAGAGGACTGGGTGACAGCAGGGGACTGGGTGACAGCAGGGGACTGGGTGACAGCAGGCAGAGGACTGGGAGAAATTGTGTTGAAAACTCACAATGAGAACAGTGCTACAGGAGAAACCAGACACCATCTTGATCTTTGTCAGCTAACAGAACTTTTTTACTTCTATGTAAAAGTCTAAAGAAATGAAAATGAAGTAATAAAGTTGACAAAGATCAAGATGGTGTCTGGTTTTTCCTGTAGCTCTGTGCTGAGTGTAAGAAGTTTTTCAACCCAATTTCTCTTAGTCCAGTAGATACAGAAAAAACAAAACAGCATTTTTAGAGACTTTTTTTTTTTGTACCTTCATGTTGTTCTGATCAGATCTTGGGACCATGCGATCATCCCTGAGGCCGGCCGCTCCGCCCCCCAGTGACAGGCGGGGCCACACACCCTCACGAGTCCCGACCATTGTAAGTGAAGGAGGCGGGCCAGCTCCTAAGCATCAGAGCCATGAGCCGACGAATGGCTTAGCAGCCGGGGGAGGGAACTGTCAGTGTAATGCATGCGATAGTTCCCTCCCCGCGCCCCCGCACAATCCACGGCAGCAGACTTTCCCTCTCCACCTCCGGTACACACAGCTGCAGGTGCGCTCCTGGATATAACGAGCCGGTCTTTTCTCACAGCAGCGCGGCAAAAGTTTTAACACTAAGCTCCCTGACACACAGCGGGAGATGCCCGCTGATTGTGTGTGACATCATGTAGTGGAGGGGAAGGAGGAGGAGGGAGCGGATCTCTGCGCTGCAGCCACAGTTTAGCCCAAAGCGGCCCAGGGCAGGCAGCCTGCCGGGAAATTTCCCCGTATCCCGGTAGGCCAGTCCGGCCCTGTATGTAACACATAATAACCTCAAATGACATCCAGTCAAACAGACCTCTTAGAACCAAAAAGACAGGTACTGCTTCAAATCTTTTAGCCTCAGACATTGATTATGGGACACTGCACATCCTGAGAAAATCTGTTTCAGGAGTAATAACAAATGGCATAACATTGTTTGTCGCATATTCTGAGGTTTTTAGAGCCATCTTGGCAAGAGAAAGGCAAGCTGCATTTAAAAAAGCTTATAAAGATATGTATTAATCCGTCTGGTGCAAATGGTAAAATTACTAAACCTCCACCCTCTAATATATTTCACTCTGCAATGAGCTTAATTGTAGAGTCTGTTAGATGTTGATTACAGAGTTTTAGAGTTTTGATGCAGCTAGTATGTCTCCTGGGTCATGTCAAACACCAGGACACACAACAAAATATTCACACAGTAATGTAATGTAACAGTGATGTATAAAATGCACCTGCACACAATTATTTGGATCCTTGTAGCATTAGGGAGAACTATTTACTTTTTTAGTAATCGGATCATTTCACATTAAATTTTTTCTATCTATGGCTTCCAGTTTAAAATAGAAGATATACCAAGAATGAGTGGGTAGTCTTGACCTTTGTAGAGAACCATTGTACTTGAATGTGCTGATATTAATGCTTTTGAATTTGTTTTCCATATTTGTTAAATTGTTATGGTTTCACAAAATAACAATGTTTTTTTGTAAATATACCAAGGGGATTAGCCTTGGGTTAGTGGAGGCTATGTTTGTTAGAATAGGATAAGCGATATCTTAATGTAATACAAAAGTCTTGTTTTTTTGTTTAAAAATAACAAGCATGTCAGACTTACCTGCTCTGTGGTTTTGCACAGAGCAGCCCAGATCCTGCTCTTCTCAGGTCCCTCGTTGGCACCCCCTCCTAGCACCCCCACCCGCCTGCCGTGCGCCCCCATAGCAAGCAGCTTGCTGTGGGGGCACCTGAGCTGAGCTGCAGCTCCATGTATCCATTCAGACACTAAGCCCCACCCCCTCTCTCTTCTCATTGGCTCACTGTCTTTGACAGCAGTGGGGCCAATAGCGCCCGCTGTGTGTCTCAGCCAATTAGGAGGGAGAGTTCCGGACAGCCAAGTTTCTAGTGCAACATTGCTGGATCGAGATGGGCAAAGAATGCATTAAGAAAAAAAAAAACTGCCTTTAGAACCACTTAAGTATGTAATTTTGCTCAGGTTTAATCTTTAGGCTGAAGGATACTTTTTATAGTTACACATACCTTTGGGAGAAAAATAAAAAATTTGGGAGAAGATATGAAAATTTTGAAAGTATTCATAGACTCATCATCATGGCAGAGTCTCTGAGGCCGCTTACACACGATCAAATCTGTCTGCTGGAAACGGTCTGCCAGACCGTTATAGCAGACAGATTTGATCGTGTGTACGGGCAAACAGACGGATTTGGCCAGCCGACAGATTTGAAAGCATGCTTTCAAATCTGTCGGCTGGGAACACGTCCGCCCGACATGTCTGCTGGTTAGTATGCTAACCAGCAGACATATCTGCTCGCACACACGTCGAATGGTTTCGACGCATGCGCGGAAGTGTTTTACTTCCTGGTGCGGTGACGTGGCGGTGGGGATTTTGGTTTGATCGTGTGTACACGATCAAACCAATACGTCCCAGCAGACAGATCTGTTCAAATCGGTCTGTCCGACCGATTTGAACAGATAGATTTACTCGTGTGTACGGGGCCTGAAAGATGCTTTCCAAAATTATCATACAAAATGCTGTGATTCTGTATTGGTGTGTGAATGACCAAGACGTGCAATTGTGTCATTCCTTCTGCATCTTGTTAATTCTGCTAGCTTTTGTGCAATTTCCTATTTTATTCAAATGCATTTGAATGAAAAGCTCATCATTTAAAAGAAAAGGCTATATTTGACCCTCTTTGCCTACAATGTAAATGTGCCTTAACCCCCCTGGCGGTATCCCCGAGCTTGACTCGGGGTGGATTTTTTATGTAAAAATCGGTATCCCCGAGTCACGCTCGGGGTGAATATGCAGAGCCTGCAGCGCGCTGGCTTACCTTGTATCCAGGCAGGGTTACTGTACTTACCTTGTCCCTGGATCCAGCGATGCATCCCCGCTGTGTGAGCGAGTGGCGTCCTCCATTCGACCCACACAGTGCCCGCGCGCCGCCGATCTCCGTTCCCTGCGACGTAACGGCGCACGGGGGCGGAGACTGGTGGCAAATTCAAAAAAGTAAACAAACACAATACATACAGTATACTGTAATCTTATAGATTACAGTACTGTATGTAAAAAGTACACACCCCCCTTGTCCCTAGTGGTCTGCCCAGTGCCCTGCATTTTCTTTTACATAATAAAAACATTTTTTTTGTGCCTGCAAACTATAAATTGTCCATAGCAACCAAAAGTGTCCCTTTATGTCAAAAGTGATTTTAGAGCAGCTAGAAAACAGCGATAATAAATGATAATCACTTAAATCACTAAAAAAATAAAAGTAATGACAGCGACAATTCTGCAACTGAGCAAATTTCAGTGATTTTGATTTGATTACATTAGTGAATAATTTTTATTATAATTACATTATTATTTGTTATAATTATTTATAGTTATTTATTATATTATAATTTTATGATTTTGTGTTTCAAACTTTATCATACCAGAGATGTTTACTAGACTATTGTTTGGACAAATTTAAGTGAGTTATTCCTAAGAATTGCAGGCCTACAGTATAAAACGCAGAATTTCCATGCAAAATAATTGTACCGCTTTTGGTACGTAATTCCAGACAGAATCATACCGCCAGGGAGGTTAATAAGACATAACGGGCCAGATTCACTTACATCTGCGCATTATTGGACCGGCGTAGCGCACCGCCTTTACGTTAGACTTGCGCAATGTAGCCGCGCAATCACCCTATTCTCGTCGCTTTTATGCAGAAAATTGCGCATGCGTAACGTTATTTCAGCAGCGTAAGGAGGAGTAATACAAATTGGGAAGGACGTAGGCGTGTTACATTGAAATGAGCCGTGACCCCATGCAAATGAAGGGCCGGCCGGCTCGCGCATGCGCGCTTGAAGCAGACCATGTCAGCACCTCTGTGCACATGCTCACAACTCGGGAACGGCGCAATCAGTGAAATTGGAAATGGACTAGGGCAAAATCATGAACTACGCAAACAGCATAAATAGACAGAGACAAACGCACTTCCTTTGCAAAAGTACATCCCTTTGTATCCCTCCCTATACAGCAAGGTGCTTTTGTTCTGTTGTTTATTAGCGTTTGTTTGTTTGTTTGTGACGTGTCTTTGAAAGTGATTTTTGTCTTTTATGTCTTTTCTTTGTTGTTATTTGGTTTAAATTATTTTTTTGCTGGTCATTTTTTTTTTTTTGGTTCTGTTTGTGTATGATTTGGGAATGTGGGGGTGACATTCCTGCGGGAAAAGGGGTGTCACCCTCAATTTTGGTGGAGAAGGGTTCCCCAGGACCAGGGAGAAGTGATCCCCAGGTCCGTGTGAATGGTGTATGAATGTACAGTGACATAATTGGAGCCTTGGCGTGGCGTTGCTGCTCACAAGTCCTGCATGGTGGACTGGTGCCAATCCAATGTGATGAGGATGTGGGGTGTGTGTGCTAGGGACCACAGTGGTGTGCATGCATGCATTCTCATTGTGCCATGATTAATGTGTGTGTTTAACGTGCAAAGATGCATAATGTGAGCTGGCATGAGATGGGGTCATGAGATGGGGTCCCAGTGCATATGCAGAGTCACCTTGAAAGGAAAAGACAGGAGGATGTTAGTAGTGCATGTGCCCCTTGTGATGTGTGCATCATGGGGGGGGGGGGCAGTCATGCCTGCCACCCATGTCACTCACCAACCAGCCAGCTGTCCCCATACATGTTCTGTTCGCAATCTGTGGGGATGGGGCTCTGATTGTATATGTAGCTGTCATGGGTGTCATGGGTAGTGTCATGTGTTGGGCTGGTGATGTCCTCCTGCAGGGTTGTGGTTAATTCCATGATGGCATGAGGGGTGAATCTGAAGATGCGAGACACCTCAGAATCACCCATGCCAGGCGTGTGTGATATATCCTCTCCCGTGAAGAGTGGAGAGTGAAGATTGAGGGGCTTGTATCAGCTAAGAATATTGTATTAGATTAGATTAAATTGAAAAGTTTATATAAGCCAAAAAAATGATTTAGAAAAAAAAAAATCCTGTGCCCTCCTCAGTGCCCTCCTCAGTGCCCTCCTCCTTCTTTGCTCATCTAAAGTCAGTAGTATAGCTATGAGCATGGATGACACTGGCATGTTGGCATACAGTTTGTTGGGCAACACGTGTGACTGCTGAGGACACTAACAGTGTTTCTTTATCTGACATGTAGACGATTTTTCTCTTTTTAGGCCAGCTTTTATATGGTCTAATTTTAGACAGGACATTTTGCTGTTGCGCACACCGCGTAGCCTGCGCTGCCCCATCGTTCTTTTGTGGATCCTCGTAAGTCCCTCATTAGCATATTTGACTAGCAAATCAATGGTTTGTCTAGCGCAGTTTTGCGCGGACGGATGCGCCTGTCTAACGAAATTACGCTGGACAAAAAAAAGTAGATTTCTTGCGTATCTCGTTTTGGGGATGCCGTGCATCGAAACGCACGCGCACAATTAGACTTACGCCGTGCATCTCCTGTTACGCCGGCGTAATCGCTCTGTGAATCTGGCCCTACATGTCCAAAGAAACACAAAGCAAAGCAGGTTTTTCTGACCTGCATTTGAAGTGCCAAAGACAGTTAAGGGCAAATGGTGTACTAGCTTTACTTTACAAGCTTTAATAAACACATTAGTGAAGTTATGGTTCATGAGTTAGAAAATACCCTCTACAATCTATTCAGAAAAGTTTGTGGTGGAATAGAACCAGGTTTTTACTAACAGCTTACTGAGTTGAGAGTAAGAATTTGACTTGAAGCCAGGGAAACTGTTGCATTATATCAGGCTGCTGGCCCAATCAGCTGTATCGGTGACATTTCCAGCCTTACAGCCCAATTTAACATCATTGGACCAATATGTCCACCTGGCCATGTTTGAACATAAGCAAATATGGTGATGTGGCCATATTAGGTTATTGTTGTCACCAGCATTCCTGCCCATTTGTTACATGCAGCTGCAAGGAAGAAAATTCCACAACCAGAGATGATTGGGCCCACTGCCTGCTATCATGTAACATTTTATTGCGGAAACGCAGTTTAGCCCAAACCTTAGCTCATCCGCTATTGAGAGCTGAGGTTATTTTACGTATGAGGAGTCTGCTCTGAATGAAATGAAAGTGGATATAAAGGAACTTATACAGACATTGCAATCATCTTATCAAGAGTTCAAGATCAAAGTGCAAGCCAACATGGGTCAATCAAAATCCAAGATCATGGAGACTAAACATAAGAAATACCCAAGAGAGCGCCAAGATTATAAGGATGGTATAGCGCATAAGTGGGGAATGGTTCTAAGAATTGGAAGATATTCTGCTCCGATTTGAACAAATGGACTAAGCATACTATTTTTTGTTTTTATTATATAGTTCCAACTGTTTGTGCAGCATCTTATAAAGTAAATAGAGACACATTTACAACACAGGGATGGAGGCGCTTGGCTTCACATGTCCTGCGCCTCATATGAAGTCCCAACCTTTTGTTTTTATATTTATTTACAACACAATTCAAGACAAGATGGTTAGGAGGGCCCTGCTTAAGAGAGCCTAGTTCGCCAAACACTTCAGCTGTTCATTCGGAAGTGACAGAATGAGCTGAGTTGAGAAGTTCTGCCTCTTCTAGGAATTTTGTAAATAGCTTTTTTTCTTAGGTTTCCTTATTACAAGGGGCTACAAAAACTGGTGGGAGGCCAACAAACTATAAAGATCACAATGAGAAAGTATAAACAAGTGTAAGCTAAAGAAAAAAAAAACAGAAGACAACGGGAGGCAAAAAATATAAAACAAGATAAACAATATCCACAACGGAAAAAGCAGAACATTAAAAAATTTTTTTTATGAAAATACAATTTCTGTTCTTTTGAAAGGCTCATCTTTTTTTTCCCAACATTTATTGATCTATTTATTACTATCTGTGAAATTAATAAGCTTTTTTGTAATATGGTTTCACATAAGCACCTTTTTTCACATTTAGGGCCAGATTCAGGTAGAGTTAGGCTGGAGTATCCATTGATTCGCCAGCCTAACTGTCACTTTAAGCCGGCGTTTTTGTTTTCTGTAACCAGAAAACAAGAAACGCCGGGTTGGAGTTCCGATGCGATCGGCGCAATTGAATTTCGCCATCGCATCGTTACTTCAACTTAAAAATGGCGCCGGGGGCGTTCCCGCTGATTAACGCTGAAAAAATATGTTAATCAGCGGGAGTCGGAAATTCACGATCTTTTTCGGGCGTGAAGCAGCCCCCTAGTGGAGTATCCTATGTTAAGTATAGGCGTCGTCATCGCGTCGCAAAAAATAATAATCGCGTCGCTTGCGTATAACGTTCATGAATGGGGATGTGACGTCATTGACGTTCACTGACAGAATTTGGAGCATGCGCACTGGGATGCATTGACACTCGACGCATGCGCAGTACGTTCGCCGCGGGATCGCGCATAGTTTAAATATTACACGCCCCGTACCCGCCCAATTTGAATTCCGCCGGCTCATTTGCGATGCGCTGCCGCAACTTTAGGAGCAAGTGCTTCATGAATAACAGCACTTGCTCCTAAAATTTTGGCAGAGTAACGTAAATGAGAAGCGTTACTCCAGAGCAAAGATGCTCTCATCTACCTGAATCTGGCCCTTAGACTCCTGAACAGAATATACAGTTACTAGCTTAGATTTTGGAGAGCTGCTGGCTCTCCTTACTCTCAACCAGCTGCACTGTGAGACTGTCACATAATGTGGTGTGTTATTATTTTCAAAAACTTAAGGAGGGGGATAGATGTTTTGATCTAGGAGCACAGCAGTTGATGCGTTTCAGGATATAGTAGAAAAGGAGCTACTGCATCTTAAATTTAAGCCTATACCTCCTGAGTCTAATCTTACCAAAGCAAAGCATGTTCCTATGTATACACTCAAACAGAGAAAGGAGATTACTGTAAGTATTGCGGATAAAGGTGAATCAGTGGTCATCATAAATACTAGTAATTATCAGCCTTTATACGGGTTGGTGGGAGGAGCTCTGCATATTTGCCAGTAGGAATCATTTATTTAGGTGATGTGTTATGGTTTGGTCACTATATAGATGATCTTTTGGTTGTTTGGAAGGGTCCTCTTGACAATCAAAAATGATGCATCTAATGTGTTAAAGATATAAGTTGAGCATTGTATTTACAGGCAACAGGGATGCAGTAGCTATTCATTTTTTTGAATCCAGCTTTAAATGGAGATATTGAGACTTTCTACAACCTTACAGAAATCTGTGGCAGGAAACTCCACATTAAGGGCTACTAGTTGTCACCTGGGACATACAATTGGGTCTATTCTGTTTACTGCTACCATGGGTTTGAGGCTAATCCCACAGGTTCAAAATTCTTGTTCCTGTTGAACTTATATGGAGATTTTGCAAATCATAATGCCTGGTCTTTGAGCTATGGACAGCAGGTTTAGTAAGACCAATAAGGGGGCTTTTGGATGAGCCAGTCCCCTTACTAAAAAAAGGATGGGCTTAGAGCAACCATTGTGTCAATGTATTGGAAGTAGCGATGAGCCGAACACCCCCGTGTTCGGTTCGCACCAGAACCTTCGAACGGACCGAACGTTGGCGCTAACATTTAGAACCCCATTGACGTCAATGGGACTCGAACGTTCGAAAGTGCTAATTTTAAAGCCCCATATGCAAGTTATTGTCGGAAAACGTCTTTGAGAACCCGGGTCTTGCCCCAGGGAACATGTATCAATGGACGTTTTTTTTCTGGAGCAGTGATTTTAATGATGCAGCATCATTAAAATTACTGCTCCACAAAAAACAACCACTTAAAAAAAAAAATTCAAGTGATGCATGTTCCCTCGGGCAAGACCCGGGTTCTCAAAGACGTTTTCACAGGCATACTATAGACACCCAGCAGGTACAATATTTAAAGGAATTTTTATTTTTATTTTTTTACTTAAGCATCATTAAAATCACTGCTCCTGAATCAAGATGCTTAAATTAAAATAAAAATGAAAATTTCCTTTAAATATTGTACCTGCTGGGTGTCTATAGTATGCCTGTGAAACCATCTTTAAATAGCACAATCACATGCCTGCCAGTAAATTAGGAAGAACTGATCTAGCTAAACTATACAGTGTATAAATTTATGTACAACACCTGGGATGTATATATATCCTCTACACACTGTAACATTAACTGACTAGCCTGCCTGCCTGTCTGCTTTATCTACCTGCAAAAAAAATGACGTTCTCTCTGTCTCTCTAACCACCACCGAAACACACTACACAAGGCCGACCTGCAGACGGCCTTTTATAGTTTGGGGCGTGTACTAAACCCCCTGAGCCAATTATGGCTCTCCGTTTTTTGCGCGCTGTGATGGGCCAAGCATGCGGGTCATAGTGCATGCTTGGCCAATCATCAGCCAGCGATGCCGCAGTGAATTATGGGCCGTGGTGCGTCACTCGAATTTGGCGCGAACAAACCTGTTTTGTTCGTATTTCGATGAACGATCGAACATACGATGTTCGAGTCGAACATACGTTCGGCTCGAACACGAAGCTCATCCCTAATTGGAAGCTGCTGTAGGTAATTGATAAGCAAAGTGAAAAAAACTGCATAGGGAGAGATAAGGGTTATTAGGTGTCTTTTTAACTATCATTTTCTTTTGTGGTGGATTTAAGGTCAATGATTGAATTTAGCTGCTTTCTCATCCATAGCAAACTTTTTTGTTTGTTGTTGTTTCCACAAGCCTTTCCTTCTTAAAATAAAGTGGGCTTTATTATTTTGGGGTTTTAATTCCTCTTGGAGTATACCTTTTTATATGTTGATTGAGACTTTTTAAAGGCTAAATTGCTTTTTTTTTGCTGAAAGATGTTCCCTAAACAAGTGGGGTTTATTTCCTTATGGGAATTCTAGATATTTTCTTCAGGGTTTTTATTTATGCTGATAGGGCATTTTTGTAAGCTGGGTTGCTCACTTTCTGTTAATTATCTTTTCTAGGAGCTGCCTTTTGTTAAAACATAGAATTGGAATAAAAAAATTGGATCTAAATTGTTTTCTTTCCAATTGGTAAATTCAATTATTTTTAGAACTTCTTTTTTCAATTTTCACAATACATTTTAAAACATTTTATTTCTTTACATTTTTATTTTTATTTTTAGTTTTATTTTTATTCATTTTCATTTTCATTTTGGTGAATAACAGTTTTAGAGTTATGGTAGGTAGGTATTTTTTATAATGATGTTAATTGATGTTGTTTAATGATTAATTTTGCTAACGAAATGACGTATTTTGGATTGACGATAATATTGCCCATGGGAATACAGTCATAGTTGTTATTAGGGATGGGCGAACTGTTCGACCCGAGCATAAGTTTGGGCCGAACTTTGGTTGTTCGGGTGTTCTGGTGAACACCGAGCAATATGCTGAGTTTGGGAGAAAATTTGAAAGTTAATGGGACACTAAGATGAAAAAACAAAAGTACTAATTTTAAAGGCTTATATACAAGTTATTGTCATAAAAAGCGTTTGGGGACCTGGGTCCTGCCCCAGGGGACATGTATTAATGCAGTGATTTTAATAATGCTTAAAGTGAAACAATAGAAGTGCAATGGGTGTATCGTCATTCAACGAGAACCTCCTGTGAGGCATCAGTAGTGCCTTTTTTTCAGTATCGTCGGGTCAAGAATGGATTACATCACTGAAGTTTCTTATTTTTTTATTTTTTAATCAAGGACTTGTCCCAAGCTGGCTCTTGTTTTTTTTCTGTTTTTTTTACACTTTTTCTGGTGAAATGGTAGGGGTACAATGTACCTTGTTACCAATTCACAGAGGAGGGGCCAGGTTCTGGGGGTCCCCTTGTTAAAGGGGGCTTCCAGATTCTGATAAGCCCCCTGCACCGCAGACCCCCACAACCACTGGGCAAAGGCTGTGGGGATGAGGCCCTTGTCCCCACCAACATGGGGCATGGGGGCATGTGGCCTGGTACGGTTCAGGAGGGGGGGCTCTCTCTCTTCCCCCCTATTTTCCTGCAGCCTGCCAGGTTGTGTGATCGGATAAGGGTCTGGTATTTTTGAGGGGGCCCTACTACATTTTTTAAAAAAATTGGTGCAGGGTTCCGCTTAATACCCATACAAGACCCAAAGTGCATAGTAATGGACTGGGGGGGGGGGGGGGGGAACCCATGCCATTTTTTTTTCAATGACTTTTATCTGACAATTTATTATAGCCATGAGTCGTTTTAAATTACTTTTTTTTAGAAATTTCATTTTGCTGCAGGGACTGTTCTAAACATGAGAAAAAAACTTTTATTGTTTCGCTTTAAGCATTATTAAACTCACATTCAGTTACCACATTCAGAAAAAAGGAGTACATTTTCTCTCTATGCACAGCTCTTCATTGGAAAGATCAGTGTATTGGTCTTTCTCTGCCTCCAGATGACACGCCCTCCTCCTGCAGTCTCCATCCCCATCTCTCCAAGTCCTTTATGCAGCTGAGAACACAGGTTATGTAATCACATAAAGTGGATGTAAACCCACTCTCATCCTTTCTAAACTACTGCCATAGTGCTAATGTTTCCCCTCTGTCTGTTATAAGAACTGAAAAACTGCAGATTCTGTGGGTGGGTCTGTTGTCTGGAGCTCGGTGGATGGAGTCGTGATGTCAGTAGACTCCCTGCCCACCTCTACACTCCCCTTGTCAACATGCATTTTCTCTTGTGTATTCCTTACACTATATTCTGCTATGATCACTAACATCCAGTCAAAATCCAGAAAAGTAACCACATAACTTTAGAAAAGGAGTGGGGGTGGGAATTAAAAAATAATGACTGTCTTAGGCTAGTGCATGAGATATGTAAATAACCTGTCACTTAAAGCAAGTGGGAGGATTTGACAAAGTCTTTCTCTGTTTGTCAAGATTTATCTCACTGAACAATAAAGGAGGATTGCTCAGAGCTGGATTAATTATTTGTGGCAAGACTGGGCACAGATGATGGGAAATATTATACTCTACATTGTGACAGCAACAATAAAAACAATTTGGGTTTACATCCAACAAAAGAAGATATATTTTTTTTGTATATATTATACTGTATATACCGACAAATTTTAGTCTTGCTTTTCTATTTTAATCTGAATAGGTTGTTTTAAAAGGTGAGGGTTCACATAAACTTCGATGATAGTTTGGCAGAAATTGGAAAGTTCTTGAATCAGCGAGAACTGGAAAAGCTTCAGTGAACTACTGGCCAATTACTATCTGCCAGCAAAAGCAGTCCCATTACTGCTTGATAAAAAAAAAGCATGTGTGGCTACTAAATTTACCTGTCACTGAGACTATCCATGAAAGCCATGCTGTTCCGTAACATCAGGCTGGCCATACATATAATTTTCTTACGAAAACCATATAATATGAGGTCAAACCTAAACATGCATTCAGTTTGTATGCAATCAGACGGACCCTTCTACTACATAGTTGAAAGTAAAGCTAAAGGAAATTGAACAAGAATATACCGTATTTATTGGCGTATAACACACACCGGCGTATAACACGCACCCTAAGCTTAGAAGGGAACTTTAAGGAAAAAAAAATGTTTTAAATGCCCATCAATGCAGCCTTATCAGTGTCCATCTGCTGTCTTGCCCAGCATCCATCAGCAGCCTCGCCCAGCATCCATCTGCAGCCTTGCACAGAGTCCATCCAGCCTTATATGTGTCAATCTGCAGCCTTATAAGTGTCCATCTGCACCTTGCCCAAAATTGCAGCATTATGTATTTTTAAATCTAGTGCCTCAGCCGAGCTACACAGAGCCAGATTTCCTGTGTATTTGGCTCCTCTCGCAGTCCTGCCCAGTCCCGCCCCTTGGCCCGGCTCGTATGATGGACACCACAGCAGTCTAATGGCAGGACATAAAGGCTAGGAGGTGGGACAGGGCGTGACTGCGAGTGTAGCCGAGCCTAGCCGAGTACACAGTACACTCAGCTCGGTCTTTGTCGGCAGCGCTCAGAGACAGTGGGGATCAGCGTATAACACGCACCCACGATTTTCCCCTGATTTTAAGGGGGAAAAGTGTGTGTTATACGCCGATAAATACGGTAATGTATGGCCAGCCTAAAGCTTTAAGCATCGTATTTTCAATGTTGCACTCAAAACAGCTCAAAAAAGGCCCTCACTGTGAAGTCTTTTTTCTTTCATTGGTACCTGTCTCATGTGGCATTGTCCAACTCCCATGTCTATAATTTTCTAAAACAATCAGTCACCATGAAAAGAATGTAGGCAAAGAAGCCATGGATGTTCATCTTTCCAGATTTCCCAGATTGTTGCTGAAATGGGATTTCCCTCAATCTCCAGTCCAATATTATAACTAGGGTTGTCCCGATACCACTTTTTTAGGACCGAGTACAAATACCGATACTTTTTTTATGTACTCGCCGATACCGAATACCGATACTTTTTTTAAATGTCATGTGACAGTTTTCAAACCACAATACAGACTAAGGATATTTTCTTTAGAATTATGAAGAACTCTAACTCAAGACATTATAAAAGAATAAAAATGAGTAAAATCTAATAAAAAAAATGTATTTGCTTGTCACGCAGTAGTAAAAAAACTCAAAGAATTTTCACAGAACATGTTGATAAATACAAAAAAAGTATCAGCAGAAGCACCGGGAGCATTTGCACGAGTACAAGTACTCCCGCAAATACTCAGTATCGGTCCCGATACCGATACTAGAATTAGTATCGGGACAACCCTAATTATAATTATTATTGTTATTAATAATTATAGTAGTATTATTATTAATATGGCAGTAATATAGAGAGGTATCTATCGTGGTTTAGGTGTGCCAGGTCTTGATTTTGGGCGGACAGGATACACCTGCCAACACTTTTTAGCCAGCAATAAACAAAATATACTCACAATACCCTGCAAGATATATGTAGTTCTGTTGGTTCCTTTGTGTCCACGTTTAAGATCAATTGTCCCTAAATCAAATATTGCATCAAAACATCAGTATCGAAATAAATAAGAATTTGGAACCCATGGATGACTTGTTTGGTCAACCAGCATGTGGAGCAGCTCTTGTGCAGTTACAGTAATTCCTTCCATCTACTGCTCAGAGGTTGCAATAAATCTATCTGTACTATTTTCTACCTTTTTCCACCAGCTGTTTCTTACATAAACTAGAGTACTCCCTTGTAAAAAAAGGAAAATACAGAGAACAGCAGTGAACACACATAGCATATCAATCCTGGTACAGAGTTCTGTTATAGATAAATGTTAGCAACCATGATAAATCTATATATTCTGGGTATTCTGGGAAAAGATGATACTGTTAATCATATGTGTATGAACAAGACAGTTGTGCCTGACCGGCTGTTGATATAGCCTTTTAGTCAATTAACATATCAACAAATGTCTTTAATTCAAGAGTCATGCTCGTTTCAATAGGTGGACATCTGTGAGGGAAAACAATCTCCCTTCTATTTAAATGACTTGGTCATTCCTGCAAAGGATTGCCTATTAATAAACAGGAAAGTTCTTCCGAGAATAAAACCATTTGAGAAAAACATCTGTTCTCGTTGTTTACGGTTCCATTAAGTGTATTACAGTAAAGGAATTAAAGAAGAGCAAATAATCATCAAAAGAATTACTTTGTCTGCGAAAAAAAAAAGCTATTTGCATAGAAAAGTTCTGAGATAATTGAAGGTGGATTCTTAAGAAATGACTAGAGAGAAGAAAACTGAAGCAAAGGGAATGAATAGAGCTTGGAGCTAAAGTAAACTAAGAATGTAGAAATTCGGGAATATGTAGCTATATTCTTTTTTCCTACACGGTAACTGTCTTTCACCATTGCGTATTTATAGGGTTCTCTTTATAAAATACTTTTATATACAAATGTGTATTTCTCTTCTGCAGGTGACCACCTTAGCCACTACAGAGGAACCTTGCTCATATTTCATATATTAATGCGTTATGAGGTGGCAGGTTGGCACAGCTGTGCGTCAGCTGCTAAGCCGAAGCAGGTGGCCACCAGCCACCTGCGATCCCTCCACAGAGAGCCAGAACAGGGATCTGTCAATGTAAACAGACAGATCCCCATTCTGACAGGGGAGGAGAGAGAGAAGAGAGAAATCTGTTGTTCCTAGTGATCAGGAACAGCAATCTCTCTCCTCCTCCAGTCAGTCCCATCCCCCCACAGTTAAAAATACCTTCCAGGGAACACATTTAACACCTTGATCACCACCTAGTGGTAACCCCTGCCAGTGCATTTTTATGTCAATGGTCCCAAAAAAGTATCAAAAGAGCCCGATCTCTCAGCCGCAATGCCGCAGTCCTGCTAAAAATCACTGATCATCGCCATTACTAGTAAAAAAATAAATAAATAAAAAATGCAATTAATACAGTATATCCATTATTTTGTAGACACTATAACTTTTGCCCAAATCAATCAATATTCATTTATTTTTATTTTTTTACCAAAAATATGTAAAAGAATAAATATTGGCCTAAACGGGTGAATATTTTTTTGGGGGATATTTATTATAGCAAAAAGTAAAAAAAAAATATATATATATATTCAAAATTGTCTATCTTTTTTTGTCTGAAGCACACATAATAAAAACCGCAGAGGTGATAAAATACCATCAAAAGAAATCTCTATTTGTGGGGAAAAAAGAACATAGATTTTGTTTGTGTACAAATTCGCATGACCGCGCAATTATAAGTTAAAGAGACGCAGTGCCGTATCGCAAGAAATTGCTTGGTCAGATCGTGAGTAAATCCTTTCGGGGCTGAAGTGGTAAATGTGTGCATATCAAAAATAATTCTCATGATTTGCTACCATCAGTTTCCCAGGAAAAAACACCATAATACATGTTCTCAAAACAATATGGGTTAGCTAAGGAGACAGCAGATAAAAATTGCTTTGTAGCTTGCTGTATCTGGCTGAAACCTAGTAACAAGGAATCTGAAAATGGATGAGTTGCTGGTTTGATGATTCACAGACTGTCTTTGCAGATCATCCGAGTCTTCATTGGTCTCTTACAGGACTCAGAGCATGGGTGATGTTAGAAGCAGGTGGTGGAAGTGGTAGCATCAAGTTTAAACCCTCACATATACCCAGTGAAGTGACTTCCCTCAGGTGATACCGAGATAAACCAAATAATCCTACATAAGTTGTACCTGTTTATCTGCAGTTTTCCCTTCTTTACATTCATTTCAAAGCTATCCCGAGAGTTAAAAAAAGGGAACACGGAGAGCTGAAGTTACTCTACAGCGCTCAGTGAGGAGAGCTCTGGGAGCTGATTGGAGGGAAGAGATGCACCACTATTCACACAGCACACAGAAAGAGAGCTGAGTCTGTCAAAATGCTGGAGCTCCCTTTCATGTTGCTATTTTTCTTCTAGTGTCCGGAAAACTTTTCAGAAGTTTAAAGTGTCTGTAATGCCCAACAATGAACTTATCTTATTTGATATCTTTTGGTCTGATAAATATACTAGTCATTGTCGAAAATGCAGGGTAATCCTGTGTCCTCTGCACACCTTGTGTACAATCTAAAAGCCCTCCCAGTTCTTATCTTGGCTCTTGGGCTACAGAATGATGTGTCCATGTGTTATAGAGACCTGAGAGTGGTAGTGACTGATGCCACGTACACACAATCGTTTTTCGGCATGAAAAAAAAACAAAGTTTTTAAAAACGTCATTCAAAATGATCGTGTGTGGGCTTCACATCGTTTTTCTTCTAAAAAACGACAAAAAAAAAATCGAACATGCTGCATTTTTTCACGTCGTTTAAAAAAAAAAAAAATCCGGGTTGTAAAAAACTATCGTATGTGGGCTAAAACGACGTTTTAAACCCACGCATGCTCAGAAGCAAGTTATGAGATGGGAGCACTCGTTCTGGTAAAACTACCATTCATAATAGAGTAAGCACATTCATCACGATGTAACAGACAAAAAAGCGCAAATCATCTTTTACTAACAAGGAATCAGCTAAAGCAGCCCAAAAGAGAATAGAACTTCCCGTTTAGAGTGACGTCGTACGTGTTGTACGTCACCGTGCTTCATAATTTTTTCAAAAACGATGGTGTGTGGGCAACATCGTTTTTAATGATGAAGTTGGAAAAACATCGTGTGTACGCGGCATGAGAAGTTTAGCAAATGCTACTGGGAAGGCCAATGTCATGCATGTCACAAAATGTGTTGTCTGCCCACAACAGGGCATTAGAGCGGAGTGCATTCTGACAAATCAACACTTGGGGGTTATTTACGAAAGGCAAATCCACTTTGCACTACAAGTGCAAACTACAAGTGCAAAGTGCTCTTGAAATTGCACTGAAAGTGCACTTGGAAGTGCAGTCACTGTAAATCTGAGGTGTAGATCTAAAATGAGGGGAAGTTCTGCTGATTTTATTATCCAATCATGTGCAAGATAAAATGTTGTTTTTTATTTTCCTTGCATGTCCCCCTCGGATTTACAGTGACTGCACTTCCAAGTGCACTTTCAGGGCAATTTCAAGTGCACTTTGCACTTGTAGTTTGCATTTGTAGTGCGAAGTGGATTTGCCTTTTTATAAATAATCCGCTGTGTTTTCTTGCATATATTGCGACCTTTTTTTTTTTCAATTTTGGCTTCACAAAGATCCAATACCCTGGGCTTTTTTTCAGGGGGAACTTGGGGAAACTCAGTTCCACCACCTCTGGCTCAGACCCTTTGGTGCCTGCTAACCACAATCACTTGTAAGCACAGAAGTCTGGCTTCTGTGTTTACAAGTGACAGCTCTGCACTCTGTGTGTAACCCCCCTGAACTCTGCATTCTGTATGTAATGCAATCCTGGCATTTAATGCCCCTTAAGACCCTCCTACTGTTTGTGAAATCTGAACGGGGTCATGGTTGAGTTCCTGCACCTATTTTCTGAGAAAAAAAAGCTCTGCCAATACCTATACACAATATAGCATCTAAAACATTTTAATTTAAAGGGTCACTAAAGGATTTTTTTTTTTTTAGCTAAATAGCTTCCTTTACCTTACTGCAGTCCTGGTTTCATGTCCTTATTGTTTGTTTTTGCTCTGATGTGGCTGTAATTCTCCTCTGTTTAGGACACTTCCTGGTTGTCTGTTTCCTGAGGACCACAGTACTGGGAGCTTTTAGTTTTGTTTTCCAAACCATCACTGCTCTATGGCTCTGTACAGCACAGATACAGCATAACATGCAAAAACGAAACTAGATGCAAACACTAAACCAAAAAACTACAGGTACATTATATGATTGATATTTAGCTATTTTTAATCATTTTTAAAAGGAATCAGGTAACTATTATGTCTCTATACCCTGTAAACAGTCATTTCAGAAAAAACAAATTTCATTACATCTCCTTTAAGTGTCCCATTCGTTACTAAATTTACAATTTTGTCTAATATTTTTCTGTATTTTATCCAAGCAGCTTTTACCTCCATTGCATGAAGTGATACTATAAAACATCTATGGGCCAGTACGTAGAGAGGGGATAAATAGGAGCAGCACAACATAAACTATTGTTTTTTTTTTGTTTTTGTTTTTTTATTGTGTATTAACATTTATGGCCATAATTATTGTCATTATTGCAACTTTATAGATGTATTTAGGATACAAATTGTTATATCCTAAAGTTGCAATAATTACAATATGTATGGCCATAAATATTAATACACAATAAAGAAACAATAGTAAAAATTTGACAATGGGACTTTTCTATAATGACGAAACATTTAAGGGAAGCCTTTCCTGCCAGAAAATTAGGGGCTGCTATTTCAAAGATCTTATTCGGCAAATGTTAGTTGACTGACTATTGTGTTTACTCTTTGGCACACTGAGTTAGAGTCGGTTCACACTGGGGCAACTTGGGATACGACTTGAGGTCGCCTCAAGTCGTCCCAAGTCGCGCTGTAGAGAAAAACAATGTTAGTGAATGGGAGCGGTGTTAATACACACTACTCAAGTCGCTCCTACTTCAGAAAAGGTTCCTGTACGACTTCAATCCGACTTCTAGGCGACCTGTACCCATTGATTTCAATGGAAGTCGCTTGCAAGTCTGATTACTGTCTTAACTGAAGCTACTTTCCAGATAAGATAACATACATTTCTCAGGCAAACCCCTCCCTCCCCTCCCTCTCCCAGAGCTGATTGTTGTTTTATTGGCCACTGGAATGTCTCCTGTCCTGGAGATGACTTCAAGTCATGTTGTAAATCGCCCCAGATCGCCCTGTGGTTCATGCTCAAGTCGTGTCGGAGTCGCCTCTGAAAGTCGCGCTGGAAGTCGTGTCGCCCAAGTGTGAACCGACTCTTATTAATGTAGAAAAGGCATTAAAATAAGGACTCCTGACTTTACTTTAACTTTAAATAAAACCTGTCATGAGAGAAATATGTAAGCTTTTCCTGATCTCCTAAAAATGCTAGTGGCCTGGCTAAGTAAAACTTGAAATCAGCATGCAGCAAATAAAAATCGTAAAAAAAAAAAAAGTCAGAAACCCTTATCCCTATGTTTATTCCTGGTCACTGACTCAAAATGTATTGAAAGTATAGGGTCAGCATAATGGCCCGCAACTGGCATTTTCAGAAGGAGCTGAGCATTGGCAGCAAACAAATTTTACTTTAGAAAGGTTGATTGTAATATTTTGCCAAAAGCTTAGAGACATTATAAATAGGACATCCATAGAAAATCTAATTCCCAGGTCCATTACATCCCTGAAATACATATTTAAAATATCCTTCCATCAACTGCAATAGATGAGATGCTGAATAAAACATTTTTTTCCTTTTCATATCTGTAATATGTAAAGTGATGATGTATTTGACCTTCCTTTCTCATTTACCTACAAATGATTCATGTACACTGACAGAGAAAAGCAGTGTAGAACAACTTTCTTTTTAAAGTGTACAATTCTGTTTCCATAACTCTGAAGCCCCCTTGTCTGTTGATAGAGTATTTGATGTTTTAGCTTCCATTAATGCTGAGCGATGCAATAGTGCTTATAACTGTATGTCAATCAGATTCGGGATTAAACCAAAACACTTCTTGAGCACATATAAAGAACAAGAGGAAAGGTAACATATTAAACCAGAGGACAGTGTATTGCATATATGATTGTATGGCCAGCATGCTAAAATGAAAGTTGGCTGTCAAGTGTAAAACACTAAATCTGTGCGGAAACACTGTAATTAAAACCGATTCAAACCTAGAAGATTGAAATTGCTTCATAAGTAGCAATCATATTACATCTATACAAGAAAAGGTTTACTCCTCTCTAAAAATCATTTGTACTATTTAAAAAAAAAAAAAGCATGCAGGTTATTATTACAAGAAGGAAATAGAAAAGGTTACAATGAGGTTACGCTGACTTTAAGTAATACATAAAGTCTTACTATTTTGGCTTTAGAAAAATCAAAAGACTTAAGTGCTTGCTGTCTATCAGAATGCAGTATTCCAGTGATGATCTCCACATGTCTGTGCATACTTATTGGAGCCTAGGCATGGTACTGTGACAAAATGACTCATTAATAAAGCTATACATACTGTATACACATACAGTACAACCTTGGTTTGAGAGTAACTTGGTTTGAGAACATTTTGCAAGACAAGCAAAATGTTTTAATACATTTTGCCCTGATATACAAGTGATGTCTTGATATAAGAATAGCGTCACGTCACAACTGAGTATAACAAAGAAGAGAGGCACCTCTATGTGTAGCAATATGTTTACATTAAATGAAGGTACAACATTTAGCAACTTATTGCAACTTATTGCTACACTTAGAGGTGCCTCTCTTCTATGTTATACCCTGTAAAAAATGCTTTGATATACAAGTGCTTTGGTTTACAAGCATGTTTCTGGATCAAATTATGCTCGCAAACCAAGGTTTTACTGTACTGTATTGTTAAACCGTATGCAATCAACGAGCAGACAGATAGATAGATAGATAGATAGATAGATAGATAGAAAGATAGATAGATAGATAGATAGATAGATAGATAGATAGATAGATAGATAGATAGATAGATAGATAGATAGATAGATAGATAGATAGATAGATAGATAGATAGATAGATAGACATACAGACAGACAGACAGACAGATAGATAGATATGCAACAAGAGAATTGCTTGCATTCTATGCAGAAAAGGAAATAGTATCTAAAGCCCTAATGAAGTATCTCATTTTCTTTTGCTTTATCTTCCTTTGTTGCTGTATGCTGTTACTCTTCTTTTGCTTAGATATGCCTTAAAGGGGTTGTAAAGGTTTGTTTTTATTTTCTAAATAGGTTTCTTTAAGCTAGTGCATTGTTGGTTCACTTACCTTTTCCTTCAATTTCCCTTCTAAATGTTTTTTTGTTCTTTGTTTTCTTTGTCTGAATTTCTCACTTCCTGTTCCTCCTCAGTAAGCTTTTCTGGCTGACTAACCCCCAGCCAGAACGGCTTGGATGATGGGGGCAAGATTACTGAGGAGGAACATGAAGTGAGAAATTCAGACAAAGAAAAAAAACATTTAGAAGGGAAATCAAAGGAAAAGGTAAGTGAACCAAAACCTATTTAAAAAATAAAAAACGTACCTTTACAACCCCTTTAAAGCCTAACTTTAGACACAGGTATCTACATTTTTATGAACCTTTAATATATTTTGTAGCTCACATTAAAACTGGTAACTTTAAGATAGTTGGTGTGTTTAACAAGTTCTGTTTTTGAGTGCCAAGTTCTGGGTTCCATACTGGTGCCTAGTGGATTGCACGTTCATATTTGAACACCCTACACCAGGACCCTAAAATGTTTAAGTATGAGGGCCACATCATATATTGTACAAATATTTTGGGGCCAAAAAAATCAGTTTGATAAATAAATAAATAACAACCACCACCACCACATCAGGGAACCCATCAGAGTCCATCAGAGTGTGGTTGTAGCAGTAGGACCAGAGCAGGTCTGGACGGAAAAATGTCTGTCCTCCCGTGAATGCAGGGGCAAAGTAATTAGTTGCTAGAAAGCTGGAAATCCAAGCAACCAATGACCAGGGTCATGACAGCATAGCAGGGGGAGGAACCTGTGCTGTAAATTACGGACCTGAATTCTCAGTCTATTCACACTGAGGATGTGCCACTGGCCCTACCTGCAAGAAGGATAAGATCTAGGTCTGGCCTGGGGGCTGTAGTTTGGAGGCCCCTTCCTTACACAACAGGAATGTTAAAGTGTCTGTAAAGGTAGAAGTGTTGAGGTAAAATAGACAAAATATGCAGCACAACATTTGTCAAAGTTTGCTAGAACACGAGAAAGAAACAGATATGGACAGCCGCACTTCAAAAAATGGTAAAATCCAAAATAGCCCTTTATTAGAGTGAAAGGGAAAATGCACTACAAAAACAGCATGCAGAAGGGGAAAACAGCTAAACACGATCTAGAACACGATCAGGGATCAGCTGGGGTTCGGGGTGACCATATCTAAAGCCGCCGACATATGTTTAGTGCGCTGCACGTCATTAGGGGGGCGTCCCCCTGATGACGTGCAACGCACGAAACATATGTCGGCGGATTTAGATCTGGTCACCCCGAACCCCAGCTGATCCCGGCACCCGACCAACCAGTCACAGTACAGGATACCTAGCCGAAAGCGTCCATGCAGCAGAGCGAGGTCCCTTACTGAGGAATTTGATACTCAAGCAGTCCAGTGCCGGGCAGGCACCTCTCAAGTAAGAGGCCAATCAGCTGTATTTTTAAATGTATTTTAATTAAAACGATAATATGCTATAAGAGCCCTTTTGTTTTTTCATTGGTTTGAACACACCACGTTTTTTGGAGTCCTTGTTCCAGCCTTTGCCGCAGAGTGAGCAGGCACTTATCCTTATTCATAAAAGTGGTCCAGGTGGTGTGTTAAGCGCAACAACTATACAGAGCACTTCGGGTAAAATTGATTAGATGGTGAAGGCTGTTCTTATCACCTGAGAATAAGATTGCATGACAACCTCTAGAAGAACTTTTTCCACATGAACTTTTTCTATATGAACTTATCACATATATGTTATTGTATCACAATTTGATTGCTGGACTTTCTACTCTCCAACTACTTTCCTGTGTTGGGATTCACATATATTGCACTTAACAATATTTGAATTGTCGGTTCATTCCATTCAATCTCTATTGGATCCACCATCACAGGTGAATCGCATTCACAAGTATAATACTTTGTGCCCAATCCATCCCACCAACACCCCAGCGCCCTCATTCACCCATATATCACACATTTCACAGCTCACCCCTGTAACCTGAGGAGCAGCTATTTGTTTATTTAAAATTATTAATTTATATTACATGTGTATAATGCACTGTTTTTAAACCTATTTGGCGCCGAAAATACCTCATTCTTTATCAATAACTATCTTTTACCTTAGAGCCTCAGAGCTTTCACACATTTTCAGGACTAAATCGATCACCATATGAAGTGTCTTTCTTCCCTATGATAATTGGCTACTCTATTATGCTTTACATCTATTGATACAGTTAACATTATATCATGTAATGCAGGCCTGTAGGATCCTACAAAATGTTCTACTGGTTTACGTAAATACCAAATAGCTATACCTTGCATGCAAGAAACTGACTTAATCCCAGATAGAGGAAAAAATCCCTACGTTGGCCACGGATTTAACATAACCTTCATTGGCGATACTCCTATTCCAGAGGTATGAGTGTTTTGAAGCTTAGACAGTGGTTCCTCCGAAACATGCAACTGGTTCATTAAACTTGCATCGTATACTGGAGGCACAGACCTTTCCCAAAAACTGAAAGTTAGAGCAAACTTGTCAATTTATTAACTATATCTGTTTTAAGGTCATAAAACATTTAATGGGTACATCTATTATATGCCACTCTAGTCCAATAGTCTTTACTCTGATTTACAAAATACCAATTTCTGTATTAATATGAGGTTAAGGGAGCTACCCTTAATTATTATTATTGTACCAGTGTTTGATATGGTGGCTCAGTTCACACAAGCAAAGGGCTTTATATCCAAGTGCTATTCATTACTACTAAATATGCAAAACAACCTCATTTTATGTAACATGAGACTGAGATTGGAGCTTTAGATGAGGATCAATGGTAGGATATCCTTCAGAACACAATTGACTCTTCTCTCAATCTAACTCTAATGCCGCGTACACACAACCGTTTTTCGGGTTGTAAAAAAATGTCATTTTTATTGGTCTAGAAAAAACAACGTTTTTTTCAACCTGATCGTTAAAAAACGGCCTTGCCTACACACAAAAAAAAATACTCTAGCAAAGCGTGGTGACGTACAACACATACAACGGCACTATAAAGGGGAAGTTCCATTCGGATGACACGACCCTTGGGGCTGCTTTTGCTGATTTCATGTTAGTAAAAGACGATTTGCGCTTTTCAGTCTGTTACAGCGTGATGAATATGCTTACTCCATTATGAATGCTAGTTTTACCAGAACGAGCGATCCCGTCTCATAACTTGCTTCTGAGCATGCGCATTTTTTTTCACATCGTTAAAGTCCAAACACGACAATTTTTTACAACAATAAAAACGTTGAGAAAAATTAGAGCATATTCTAAATTTTTAATGGCAATTTTTTACATTGTGAAAAATGCTCTGGCACCCACACACAATCGTTTTTAATGACATTAAAAAAAATGTCATTTTTTTACAACCCGAAAAACGGTTGTGTGTATGCGGCATTACATTTTTCACATATTTTTTTTTTAAAACACATTATACACCTCATTGACTTTTTTTTTTTAACTATGATAATACTTTCCAACCCCTTATAGTATAGATGTAAGAGATTTACTTCACGTTTGGCATTGTTTAAAGCTTATTCATTGGGGGGCGTGGCTTAGCTGGGGATGTAGACGGACGTGTTCCCTGTGAGCTCCGCCGATTATCCGCTCGTTTATCCTGACATCGGGTCCCTGCTGGCTCCGTTCCGGTCCCGTGGCGTGTGTCCTCGTTCCCCACTGCTTTGGCTGTACTCCGTGGGTTGGCTTCTGATCGTGGGAGATGTCCCGGCGAAATTCTGCAGCCCGTGCTGCTCAGGACCATGTGAGCCAAGATGGCGCCGCCGCCTCGCAGGCAGCTAAGGAACGGTACAGGGCGGGTGCTAACAAGCTCTTCTCCCCATTTGGCACCCGTGATGTACCGGAGGTTGTTGGGGACAGTGAGGGGACTCACAGCGGCTCCCAATCGGAGGCAGATGACACCGTGCCTCTGGAGGATCCCTCGGCGCCTATACTACCATGGGACGCAGTGAGTACTACCCCGGGGGCCTTCTGAACCGGGGACGGATGCGGCCTCAGGCTCGGACGGACCTGGACCCACCTTAAGAGACATATTTAGGGCCATAACAACCTGCAATGCCTCTGTGACACACCTGGCAGCAGAGATTAAGGGGGTAAAGGCAGAAATGACATTCATGCGTCAGGATATGCAGAAACTGCGGGACCGCACTTCTGCTGTGGAGGGGCGAGTCAGTGTGTTGGAGGATGATATGGGCCCCATGCAACGGGAATCTCATGCACAGCAATTGTTGGTCGCTAAACATGCCGCGAAGCTCGATGAACTCGAGAATGGAATGCGCCGCAATAACGTTAGAGCTATTGGTATCCCAGAGAGGATGGAGGGGAAGAATCTGGTCGCTTTCATTGAGCAGTGGCTGACAGAGAAGTTTGGTAAAGACTCCTTTTCACCTATGTTTGCGGTAGAGCACGCACATTGTGTAATTTTAAGGCCCTTGCCACCGGGTAATCCCCCTAGAGCTTTTCTGTTTAAGATGCTCAACTATAAAGACAGAGATGTTATTTTGTTCAAGGCACGGTCTCTGGGAGATGTTCTTGTGATGGATAATTCAAAAATTTCTTTGTTCCCTGATTTCTCTGCGGATGTGCAGAAACAGCGTGCGCAATTTAATGATGTTAAGAAACGGCTACGCTCTCTGGAATTACAATATGCTATGCTCTATCCTGCCCGTCTGAGGGTGGTGGCCAGTGACGAGGTCCATTTCTTTGATAAACCTACGCAGGCCATGCAATGGCTAGACAGAGAGGAGCTCTCCTTGCGTAAAGAGCTGGGAAGGAGGCGGAGAAATGAGTAACTGATGCTGTTCCAGTTGGTTCTGTACTATGTTACTGGTCTGCGGGATCGGAGGGCCTGATTGTGCCAGAATCCTTTATAGGCGGAAAACTGTTATCGCAGGAACTGTCTACACTAATTTTTGTTGCTTTGTTTCACTCTGTAAGGGACCTGTTACCTACTGGTTCTTTGATGCCGGCTAGTGTATCTAGCCCTCTGGAGATGAGTCCCTCGTGGACAGTACGGTGTTCTCCGTACAGTTTTTCCTTTTTTTTTTTTGTCAGACAGTTGTCATGTTGGACCGTTTACCTGCAGTCTACTTAACTTTTGCTTTTACAGGGTCTGCCCACACTATCCGGACTTTGACATTAAGGGATGCTTCCCATTTGCACTGTACTCTTTTAGTCACTGCTGGCTTGGGGAAATTGTTCTGGCTCCTTCTATTTTCAGATGTGTATATTTGATATGTTTGCACAAAATGTTTACTTTTTTGCATTATGGCTACACGGTGTGTGGTATCTAGCTGGAATGTGAGGGGTTTAGGAGACAGAGTGAAACGCCTGGCGGTGGGACATATGCTCAGGCGACTGGATTCTTCTGTGGTATGCCTACAGGAAACTCATATGCTACCTGGTCAGGTGTCGCCGTTTTCTAACAGAATGTATGGTACTCAGCTTCACTCTGCCTTCTCGTCCTATGCCAGGGGAGTTAGTATACTTATTAATACTAATGTCGCATTTACACTTACCTCCTCCCTCATTGATCCGGGGGGGCGTTACATTTTCCTAGTTTGTACTCTGGACGATTTGCATTGTATTTTAGTCAATACATATTCCGCCCCCTTTTTCAGTGGAAGTACTTAAGACTCTGGCCACCTTCCTATCCCATCACCCGGGTGTCCCTGCCCTTTATTGTGGGAGATTTTAACAATTTCTTGTGTGCAAATATAGATACATTTTCTCCTGGAGTGTCGGCGGTTACCCAGACAGGGAGCCTGACGTCCTTTGCTCGTATTTTACAGGAGCTGGGGCTTAGGGATGTTTGGAGGATCAGCCACTCACAGGAGAAATGTTATTCATGCCACTCGGCTTCGCACAGGGGCCTTTCTAGGATCGACCTTGGGTTGGGCAATAGTGAGATGCTCCCTTTAATATCTTCTTCACGGTATGAGGCGAGAACTGTTTCGGACCATTCCACCTTATGTATTGAAGTAATGACCTCCAGACTTTCTAAGCGAACCTGCTGGAGGCTTAATCCGTTCTGGCTATTACTGCTCCCCACTCCTGACCCCATTCATACTGACCTGGTTAGTTTTATTAGAATCAATAAGCACTCCACAGGGAAGGGTATTTTTTGGGATGCTCTTAAAGCTTATTTAAGTGGTCAATTCATTAGATCTATCAATTAGATCAAATCTGGGACGAAGTCCTGGGAGCGGTTTGTGTTGCAGGAGGTTGAGAAGGCGGAGTCGGCGTTTGTCGAATCTCCTTCTGTACAGACTGAGAGGGCATGGACTGAAGCTCAAACTATCGCTAAGCAAGTTGTTATAGCTAAAGCAGAAAATAAACGTTTCTTTCCCCAACAAAAATACTTTGAGGAAGGGGGAAGCTACAGGCCATCTGCTGGCTATGATGGTGCATTCACAGAGGGGCTCTGCTCATATTGAAGCGATCGCTACTCCCTCTGGAGCTTTGGCGACGTCTCATGCAGACATTTTGTCCACATTCAGGGATTTTTATGATGACGTATATTCTTCTAAAGTGTCACCTGCGGCGGGAGAGATCACCTCCTTCTTGGACCAATGTCAGCTCCCGCGTCTGTCGGCGGCGGATGTGGAGCAATTGAATGCCCCGCTCGCGGCAGATGAGATGTTGGATGCGCTGGCGCTCTCCTCTCCCGGTAAGTCTCCGGGCTCGGATGGTATGCCGGTGGAGGTATATAGGCGATACTCTGAAGTACTCCTTCCTCTTCTGAGGGAGGTGTTTATAGATGCGTTTGAGAAGGGTACTTTGCCTGGGTCCATGAACGAGGCAGTAATAGTGTTGTTGTTGAAACCGGTTAAAGAGGCACACTCCCCAGACTCTTACAGGCCCATATCTTTATTGACAACTGACGTTAAGATACTGGCAAGGGTATTGGCTACTAGGCTGGCTAAGGTTATACACAAACTTGTTCACAGAGATCAGTCCGGGTTCATCCCCTCCCGGTCGACTGCACTTAACATCAGACGTCTCTTTTTGAATCTTCAGTTACCGGTGGATAATGAGGGTCAAAGGGCCATTCTTTCATTGGACGCAGGCAAGGCCTTCGACAGTGTCGAGTGGCCCTATTTGTGGGAGGTTCTGGGTTGTTTCGGTCTCGGGGACACTTTTATCAGATGGGTGCATTTATTATATGCTGCCCCCATGGGCAGGCTCCGGGTAAATGGGGATCTTACGGATCCCTTCCCTCTGTTTAGGGGTACGAGGCAGGGGTGTCCTTTGTTGCCCCTGCGTTTTGCCCTAGCCCTTGAGCCATTGGCGGCTGCCATTAGATTGTCCCCTTCAGTTACTGGCTCTTAACAGAGGCACGTGTGAGGAAAAGATTTCCCACTACGCGGACGATACGTTGTTATATTTGGGGGATGTGGATAAGTCTCTTCCGGCGGCTATGGGGTTGATTAAACGTTTTGGTTCCTTGTCGGGCTTTTCGATAAACTGGAACAAATCAAGTCCTCCTGCCTGTGGATGGCTCACTTGTTTCGTTGCCGGACGCTGCCGGATCTTTGAAAGTGGTCTCATCCTTTAAGTATTTGGGAATTCAGGTAGCGGCTAACCCACGGACGTACTTAGAGGACAATCTCCTACCCCTTTTTAAAAGATTGCAAACAACCTGTAACACCTGGTGTAAAGTCCCATTGTCCGTTATAGGTAGGATGAATTTGATTAAGATGGTGTGGGGCCCCCAACTGTTATACATTATGCATAATTCTCCTCAATGGATCCCCCGTAGGTGGTTCGCTCGGATAGATACTCTGTTCAGATCATTAATTTGGAAGAAAAAATCTGGTCGTATCCGACTTTCCACATTACAGTATAGCAAGGATCAGGGAGGAGCGGCAGTTCCTAACCCTAAATTCTATTTTTTAGCCTCTCAATTGCAGCATTTGTGTGGGATGGGGCATATCGAAGAACGTGATTCCATTGCTACTTTACTACGTATGGGAGCTCGAGATGCCTCGGTTTTGGCATGTCTGGAGGCGGGATTTCCATACCTGCCACTGGCGGCGCCTACCGTGATTCTCTGGTCCCTGGTGAGGTCAACTCTGAATATTGCAGGTTTTCTGGCAGAAACCTCTCTATGGGACAATCCCAATTTGGCGGAAGTCTATAAACTGGATGGTTTTCTGCTCTGGAGACAGGCTGGTATTCACCATATTGCTCAAATTTATCAACAAAACGTACTCAAATCTTTTCAGAATCTACAAGATTAATTTAATCTCCCTAGGTCTCAGTTCTATAGGTACCTGCAGCTCCGACATGCTTTACAGGCCCAGGGCCGGATTTCTGTGCTCCGCTTGTCTAGTCACTGCTTGGTCAGGGATATATTCTTTGGCAAGGACAGGAAAGGCCTGATTGCTCATGCATACTCCAACCAAAACAATAAGATGAAATTAATAAAAATACGCGCTAAATACAACTAATATTGTGAAGAATCAAACTAAATTGATAACATATGTAAATCATTAAGACTCCAACCGGCCAGAGGAGTGTTTAAACAATGTGCAATGTGCAATGTGCCGTGTTAATGTGTTCAATGGTCACATTCAATATCTAAATAACTAAATAGTAACATTGATGCAAAAATGTGAAAAATTGAAAAGGGGTCCAAGAGGTGACTTTTATATCAATAGTGCTGAAAAACAATCCAATCATTCAAGGAAGGGACCCAAACAACCATCCATGGAAAATGTCCAGCCCAGCAGAAGTTTTGATTGGATTCACAAAGGTTCCTCCGATGTTATATAAGAGAAGGGAAAGAAAAACATACCATTGTGCAGTGCTGCGGTTTCACTAATTCAATGTAAACTGGTGATAGATACACTCACATGACCATATCGATCAGAAGGCGCTCAATATTGCGATGAGTAAGATCAGTCTCAGCCCTGTTTCTTTTAAAAAAGCCGCTCAGTGTATGCTGAGAACTCGTAATGAATCCTCCACTGGTCTCCGCACGTTAGACTCCTCCCAGTCCAGTGGAGGATTCATTACGAGTTCTCAGCATACACTGAGCGGCTTTTTTAAAAGAAACAGGGCTGAGACTGATCTTACTCATCGCAATATTGAGCGCCTTCTGATCGATATGGTCATGTGAGTGTATCTATCACCCGTTTACATTGAATTAGTGAAACCGCAGCACTGCACAATGGTATGTTTTTCTTTCCCTTCTCTTATATAACATCGGAGGAACCTTTGTGAATCCAATCAAAACTTCTGCTGAACCATCCATTTTCAATGGATGGTTGTTTGGGTCCCTTCCTTGAATGATTGGATTGTTTTTCAGCACTATTGATATAAAAGTCACCTCTTGGACCCCTTTTCAATTTTTCACATTTTTGCATCAATGTTACTATTTAGTTATTTAGATATTGAATGTGACCATTGAACACATTAACACGGCACATTGCACATTGCACATTGTTTAAACACTCCTCTGGCCGGTTGGAGTCTTAATGATTCACATATGTTATCAATTTAGTTTGATTTTTCACAATATTAGTTGTATTTAGCGCGTATTTTTATTAATTTCATCTTATTGTTTTAGTTGGTGCACCAGTTATATACAGCAGCTTCATACATTTGGTTATTAATTTTTGTGGTGGAAGTTAGAGATTAGTAGCGCTGTATTTTTCTCACAACATGCATACTCCACCCTTCTGCTGTCCATCCAAGAGATTCAGCGACTTTACCGTGTAGGAGAGGATGGACGGAGGACCTAGGTGATATTAATGGGGAAACTTGGGACGTATGTCTACAGGCAGGACCTCTTACGTCAGTTTCACATTCTCACAGGCTGTCTCACTTATTTTTGCTACATAGGGCATATTGCACGCCTATCCAGTTATTCCGTTGGGGTAGAAGGGATTCTTCTTTATGTCCAAAACCTTGTGGGGAGGAGGGTTCACTTGTTCATCTCATGTGGCGCTGTCCCAAACTGCATCGGTTCTGGGGTACTGTTACGGAGATTATCTCCTCTGTTTTTCAAGTTCGGGTCCCGTTGGACCCCCTAATATGTGTACTGGGTGCAGTAGAGGAAGAGGTTTACCCTCCTCCAGCTAATATTGCGGTGATTAGACTTCTATATATAGCCAGAAAACTCATAGCTAGATTTTGGTTGTCCCCACATGCTCCGACTAGGAAACAGTGGATTGAACAAGTTAATTTCATCCTTATAAGAGAGTACTATACCTATCAACATAGAAATGCTGCCCGGAAATTTGATTCTATTTGGGGGCCCTGGATGGGCCCCCCGGGACTAGCACCTCCGCAACTGGTGATGTCTAGGCTGTTGCAGGTATAGGAGGCATCTCCACGCTAAAACTAGGCTGTACTGGTTCCGGGTATTAATTGCAACTTGTATTTTAGGCCCTACACTTTGGTTGGTAGGAATGGATTCTGATTCTCTGGGTAGACTGTGGGTTGTAAAGTTTTAGTTGTGGCCCGTTGGCCTCATAGGTAGTTGCGCTGGGGGGTGGGACTGCACCTGCCTGCCCGGCGCGGTCTAATCCTGGTTAATGTGTGTAAGTGCCTTGTTTGTCATATTGCTGCCTATGATATACCATATGGACGGTGCATGTTTCATTTTGTCCTTTTCGAACCTTCATAATGTGTCTGTATGTTAAGTTTCATTGTCTTGGCACAATAAACTATTTTTCTGATTTAAAAAAAAAAAGCTTATTCATTACTGGGATGGAATACTACTGTTCCTAGAACAAATATTCCATCCTACTATTCCCAGAGGCCATAAGAATTGTATATTGGACTATCCAGGTGATGTACCTTTAGAAAGTGCTGAGCTTCAGGCTATGACCAAAGCCCTATTTCAAGCTCAAAAACTAGTCCAACCCATTGAGAAGACCTTGCTACATCTATTATTGGGGAATGGACAACCCAACTGAACATACCGGTAATGCTCCAAGTTTAAAAAAATATATATATTTGCATAGAGGTAATACCAAATTGGAACACCAATTGCATATCTAATTAGAGATCTGTAAACGTTTCCAATACATTATTATTGTCCCGATTAGAAGCATTTTTTTGTATGCCTGATTTTTTTTACATCAGATCTATTTCAGCTCTTGGATGTCAGTTTACATTATGTTCCAAAAACACTAATGTATTTGAAATTTCACATCAATTTATTGTTTTTTCTTGTCTGTTTAGAATTGACCTTCTGAACACTAAAGGTGTGTCTACCACCACAAGTCAAATCCCAGATCATACTTCACTGAGAAGACCTGCAGTGTTCCTGCCAGCATGGACCTTTTTTTTTTTTACAGCACTATGTGTGCTTGGCTGGGAGACAATACCTTTGTGCTTAATGTGTCACCTCCTCACAATCCAGCATCCATAATTCCCCTGGTGACCAGTGTTGTTTCAAGTTAGACCATGTAATTTAAACACAATGGTTGATCTGACATATGGTGCTTTTTAAATCATTGTAAATTAAACATGTGTAAAATGAGAACACATCCGTCCTCCCTGATGAATTCTTTGCTCATTAAAAAGATGAAAATGAAATTATCCACATTTTAAGTCTGTTTATAAGGATGGGCAAAGTAAATGTGCAATTATCAGGAGTAGTGATTCCCCTAGTATCTGCTACACTTGCTTCCCTCCTTCTTCTTACCCTTCTACCACATGTCATTATGTATTGCATTCATGTCTCCATTTCTCTGTATCCTGACAAGTGATTTATTGGACACCATGGTGAGCTCAGCCATGCATAAAGCCTCCCGATGTTTTAGTCTATCACACATTACAACTGCATATATTTAAATTATGTGAAATGCATAAAATATCTACCACACCTAAATCCCAGCACCAAAAGATGTGCCCATAATATACTTTCAGAATAGATATAAGTCCACTAATTCTGCTTTCTTCCAAATGACTCAGGGAGGAATCCATTATGGTTAGTTTAACCTATGACCGATACAAATTGTGTTACAAATTAAATCAGCCTCTGAAATAAAACCAAGTGCCACAAACCAGTCTATTTAACTTTAATAAATAATTAATCTCATGTAATATAAAAAGTGCATGAATTAAAAACGCTAGCACAGCAAAGTCAAGCAGCCATATTTATGAGTCACTGACCCATTTAATGTTAAATGCTATATTGGATTCTCTTATGGCCTACAGCTGCCGTGCCATTTACTCAGGAACAGTAAATTAATTTTCCAATTATGGAAGACTGCTGCAGGCACCTGAAACATAAGTATTTGTATTCCAAGATTATTTCGATTTAGAAAAAACAGCTATCTAACAATTTAAAGTATGAAAACATGAGATCAATCTTTTTTATTTTTGTTTCGCCATGACAAAGGGGTATGGATAAGTACATATCTGTATATCTGTACCAATGGACCTTGCTGGCTCAGTCAACTTACCAAGCTTTTTTATACACAAATGAGTTATGATTTACACCAAGTTGCACATTAAAGCAAAGCTCATTTTTTCCCTACTAGCCATATTTCTGAAAGACAGGGATTCTTCTGTAAGGAGAGAAGGCAGGGCTACATAAAGGTGTGGTATGTGTGTACAAACATAGGCCTATCTACTTATATACTAAATAGCATAGGTGTGCGTAGCCTATTGCATTAAGGTATGCACCCCAAAACTCAAAAACATGTGTGGGTATGGAAATGGTGGCAGAGGAATGAAGGGCCACTTCTCAATTCAATGTAAGTGGCAACCCTGACCCCTGCAGCCAGAACTATGAAAGAACAATCGAATTCTGAGGCTCTGAGCTTCTGTATCCATCCACAAATTAAAGGAAAAGATCCCTCCCTGATTAAAAAAAATCTTTAGACACTCAAACATGCACTGTGAATTTGGGGGTGATACAAGAGAACCTGCACACAGAGCAATATGCTTATGGGCACCAGTGATAAGGGTGTGCCCAGGCACACCCCTGCACACACCTATGCTAAATAGAAAAAGTGTGGGCCCTAATGACAATGGCTCCTTAACGTGTTACTAAACCCACAACAGTAAAATCAGTCTGTGTATGCAGTAAAGCATGCTTGTTATACTCACTGTAGAACCTAAGGGGTTAATCATGTGCATTGTGTAAAAAGGCTGTTTTATCCTGTCTTCTCTGATCCTTCCCTTCTTCCACAGTCCCCAATCCCCAATCTATCTCCTAATAATAAGTAGCCTCGGGAACACTCTGCACATGCTTAGTTTGGTGTGTATTGCTATTGAGATCTTTTTATTTTTCTTGGGAGGGTGCATGTGATTAACAAATGACCAATCAGCACAGCCCAGACAGAGGGTCAGGGGTTCTGCAGCCTCATAGGAGGGAAAAGAAAACTCCTCCTACAAGCTTTAACCAGACACTGATAAAAAGTCATAAGACTACTATATACTTCTGATGAGAAAAAGTATTTAGCAGTCTATATTTATTCAAATAATTTAATTTCCGTGTTCTGTGTACTGTGGGAGACCAAATATAGTGAATACAGGGCCCTGGGTTTAGGAACACTTTAAAGGGGTGTTCCAGCCAAAGAATGTGTTTATTAAAAGTCAGCAGCTACAAAAAGCGTAGCTGCTGGCTTTTAATATACACTCACTTACCTTCTCCACGTTCCAGCGACGCACCGACCGGGGCTCCGCTCCTCTCCCCCCCTCCCCGGTCGGCGTCTCCATCCCGACTGTGGGCACCCAGCCTTGACAGCCTTCGGCTTCATGGCCGGGCACCCACTGCGCATGCGCGAGCCGCACTGCGCATGCGCGCGCGGCGCGGCTCGCCGCTGATTGGAGAGGCGATCGCATGGGACCTGTCAGTGTCCCATGTGATCGCCTACAGTGAGGGGCTGGTGTAGGCGATTAAGGCTTAATCGCCTAACCAGCCCCTCGGCGGAAGCAGGAAGTGGGACAGGAAGTCCCACTCCTACTGAAGCCCCCACTGCCCCCCAAAAAAAATGACATGCCAAATGTGGCATGTATGGGGGTGAGGAGTGGAACAAGAGGAAGTTCCAAATTTGGGTGGAACTCCTCTTTAAGGGCCAGTTCACAACTGAATCATACATGAACACAGTCCGCATTTTTTTGCAATTTCTGTGCGATTCAGTGAGGTGCGAATGTCAGACCATGCACTTGAGTGAGCTAAAATTACACTGGATCACACACAATTAATACATGTACTACTTTTCAGAAATGCACTGCACGGAATTGCATCGACTGTGGTACCATGCAATCCAGCTCAGGCAAACACTGCATTTGTGATCTGTATTTGCTGTGTGGTTAGGAATACGACACCCACCGCCGATCACACACCCTGAGCGTTTTCAGCAGAGTGCGGGAAACGCACACAGAATGACAGTCTTCTGCACCATTTTCTAGTTTGGACGACCCCTAAAACAAACCTTTCATGAATTGAATATGTACGCTGCCATGGCCAGTGACTGACCTCTAACAAATATAGTCAAGGAGACGTTTAAGGCCTTATCTGGATATACAATCTGAGTTAGTAACCCGAAGGACTGAAGCAGCAGACAATGCATTCTAGCCGAGCAACTAGTATTTCCATATTTATTAATTAGGTAATATAATAATGTAGGTACCACTACTTTTTATGTGTTCTGTATACCAAACACAAACTTTCAAAGCCATCAAAAAGTTTGCATTTTATAGTTTAAAAAATCTAAGGTATTGTGTACTGTACGCTTGCACTGACATCCAAAACTATTTTTAATGTCTTTTGGGGCGAACAGTTTGCAGAGGAAAGGGGCCAGGACTGTCACCTGGTCTAGAAAAAAATGTTGTTACATTGTGTTAGGCTGGGTGAGCTGTCAGAATAAGATAAATGGAGCTGAGCCGTGCCATTAACCTGTGACACTTCTGACAGTTCAAGGCTGTGTTCTATGGGAAAAGCAGAATATTTACTCCCTGACTTTGCCTCTCCTTAACAGTGAGAAAGAGGAAAAAAATAGATCACACAAAACTTATTGCCACAATGCGAAAGCTAGACAACTGATTTTCTGGCAACAACCGTACAGTGAATTATAATAAAAAATGGAGTAAATTCATAATAAAATTCCTAACCTTCCACAAATCATTATCTACTGTATTAGAAACAAAAACATTGACAATCCCATCAGTCAGCCATTGATTTATGGTCTTGTCATATTAGGTTAAGTAACTGGCAAGAGACTGTACCCTGAGCAATTGTTATTGGCAGACACACCGGCTGCAATATATAAGAAATTGTTTTTAACTGCATTTATAGTGCATTAATGCAAAACTCTAGTAGCTTCTCCAACGTGCCCCTCCCACATAATTACATTAGAGTAATGCTTATTTCATTTATATTTACCAAATATATAAATATTGCCAATATGCTACCAAAACAGTGGTGTTGATTTATACATGGTATATGTAAATCACATTCATTTCTGGGCAGCAGCTTTATTAATACATTAAAGTATACTTAACCCCAAAACTTTTTCTGTTAGCTTTAGATAGAGTTGGAAGAGTTAGAATCTCTTCCCTTCACTGCTGTTTGTGCCCCTGCTGCGGAGATTCACATCATTTTTTTTTTATGATTAGCTATTTTTTTTTTACTAGCTTACTAAATATTTGTTTGGTCATTTCTATTTAAACCAGTGTAGACTAATCCAGTGTTTTTCAACTCCAGTCCTCAAGGCACACCAACAGGTCATGTTTTCAGGCTTTCTATTATTTTGCACAGGTGATTCGATCAGTTTCACTGCCTTAGTAATCACCACAGCCATTTCATCTGAGGGAAATCCTGAAAACATGACCTGTTGGTGTGCCTTGAGGACTGGAGTTGAAAAACACTGGACTAATCTATGTCACTTGACAACAGGCACAATGGCCACTTAAATGCACACTGGAACCCAGTGTGGGTGTAGCCCACCAGAGAGATGTGACACACAACTTCTAAGGGCATTCAAAGATCCACAAGTTTGCTGGTCTAGATGTAACTAACAACTCTTGGTTGTCAGAATAAGATAAATGGAGCTGAGCCGTGCCATTAACCTGTGACACTTCTGACAGTTCAAGGCTGTAACTCTTGGTTAATTACCTAGTTGGTGAAAACTAACATTTAACCTACTAAAATAAAACATTAAAAATAAAAAAAGCTGTCATCAAGGGTAACCATATACGTTATAATATGCATAATTTAGTGTTCCCATCTAAATTTGATCAATAATTCAGGATTGCATACTGTGGCCCAGATTCACGTACCTGGGCGCATCTTTGTGCGGGTGTAGCGTATCTTCTTTACGCTACCCCACCGCAATTTAGTCAGAAAAGTGCTGTATTCACAAAGCACTTGCGTCCTAAGTTACGGCGGCGTAGCGTAAATGGGCCGGCGTAAGCCCTGGTAATTCAAAGTAGGCTTGGAGTGGGCGTGTTGTATGGTAATCAACCATGACCCCACGTAAAAGACGTTTCTAACGAACGGCGCATGCGCCGTCTGTGGACGTATCCCAGTGCGCATGCTCAAAATTACGCCGCAAATACTGTTTTCAACGTGAACGTAACTTACGTAAGGCCCTATTCGCGAACGTTTTACGCAAACGACGGAAAATTTGACGCTGTCCCGACATCCATGCTTAACATTTCATACGCCTCATATAGCAGGTGTAACTTTACGCCGGAAAAAGCCTTACGCAAACGACGTAAAAAAATGCGCCGGGCGCACATACGTTCGGGAATCGGCGTATCTCCCTCATTAGCATATTTGAATACAAATTCAATGGGAGCGCAAGATGTTTTGTGACAAAATGCATGCACAATTGTTACTGCTTTTCTTTGTGAAATAGCTAAAGGATGATAGGACATTTCTGTTGTAAGATCCACACGCAGGGCCATCTTTAAGGCAGGGCAAAAGGGGAAGCTGCCCTGGGCCCTGCAATTATTGTGGGGCCCAAAGCAGCTGCCTCATACTTGCAAACTATCCCAGTTTGAATTTCCCCATCCCTTAAAGTTTTAGTCCCGTGCTGTGTCCTGATATCTCAGTGTGAAGTTATGTTACCAATGCTGCCCAGCTCTGCCCTATTGTTGTGTACAGATGACTCACCTACAGACCCAGGGCCAGATTCAGGAAAGAAATAAGCCAGCTTATCTCCAGATAAGCCGTCTTATTTCAGCGTCTGGCCCTCCTATCTATGTGCCTGATTCATCTAATCAGTTACGCATAGATTTCCATAAGATCCAACAGGCATAAGTCTCTTACGCCGTTGAATCTTATTTTCATATTTTAGGCCGGACGCTAGGTGGCGTTCCCGTCTAAAATATGTAAATGAGCCGTAAGACTTACGCACGGCCTAAAGTTATCCCTGCTATAGCTGGTGCAGCCAATGTTAAGTATGGATGTCGGAACCAACGTAATTTACGTCGTTTGCGTACGTCCATTTACAATTGAGCTGGCCGTCAGTTACGCTGACGTCGCTTTTATTGACAAGTAGCGACGCGATTTGGAGCATGCGCACTGGGAACCAATCACGGCCGGCGCATGCGCAGTTCGTTTGGCGCGGGGACGCGCTTCATCTAAATGATACACGCCCCCTACCCACCGAATTTAAATTCGGCCGGGTGATTTACACTACGCCGCCTCAATTTTACAGGCAAGTGCTTTATGAATAAAGCATTTGCCTGAAAAATTTGCGGCGGCCTAACGTAAATGAGATACGTTAGGCCAAATTAAAGATAGGCTCTCCATCCTAAATCTAGCCCCCTGTGTTTACATTAAATACCAACATTGATATGCAAATAGTGGTGGCATTCATATGTAAATAGAGGCGGAACGGCAGCAGTCATATGTAAATAGAGGCGGTATGCATATGTATATCATGCCCCACTGAGGTCATTTCCACCATTACCTATACTGAATGCTGCCCACTGCTGCCAACTGGGGAGCTAAAGGGATGGTTGAAAGTCCCACCTGCAACTCTGGTCATTAAAGTGTTGCTAAACCCAGTAATATGAAAATGGTTCATCTGCCTGCCCACAGCTTATAAATCTTCTTTTTACATTAAAATATTATATAGCTACTATATACCCTATATACCTTTTTGGCTGATCTGTATACCACAGTCAGTGATAAACTGCACAGTTTTTCCAGTGCTGAGAGTTCAGGTAGGAGGAGATTTCCACTGCAGCCTGTATACACGCCCACATGTGTGATGTCAATATCATATGACCTAGCTAGTTAAGCTCAGGGGCCCAAGAAAATTTTCGCCCAGGATCCAATCAATATTAAAGATGGCCCTATCCACATGCATGATGGTAAAGCAGCCTTTTTCAACCAGGGTGCCGAGGCAAACTGGGATGCATACAGATTTCTTCAGGGGTGCTTTGGTAAAAATCCAAAAAATTGACAAACAATTATATACAAGCCAGGGGTGAATCAAGCCTGCCTTCTAGTTACACAAAGCTACAGAATTTCATTGTACATAATAACAATCTTCCAGCCACCGGCATTGCAACAACCAGTGACATCATTGGTTAACCACTTGCTTACTGGGCACGTATACCCCCTCCTGCCCAGGTGATATTTCAGCTTCCGGCACTGCGTCGCTTTAACAGACAATTGCGCGGTCGTGCGACGTGGCTCCCAAACATAATTGACGTCCTTTTTTCCCCACAAGTAGAGCTTTCTTTTGGTGGTATTTGATCGCCTCTGTGGTTTTTATTTTTTGCGCTTTAAACAAAAAAGAGCGACAATTTTGAAAAAAATACAATATTTTTTACTTGTTGCTATAATAAATATCCCAATTAAAAAAAAAAACTTTTTTTTTCTCAGTTTAGGGCGATGCGTATTCTTCTACATATTTTTGGTAAAAAAAAAAAAAATCGCAATAAGCGTCTGGTTTGCGCAAAATTTATAGTGCCTACAAAATAGGGGACAGAATTATTATTTTTTATTATTTTTTTTTACTAGAAATGGCGGCGATCTGCGATTTTTATTGGGACTGCGACGTTATGGCGGACACATCGGACACTTTTGACACATTTTTGGCGTCATTCACATTTATACTGCGATCGGTGCTATAAAAATGCACTAATTACTGTATAAATGTGACTGGCATTGAAGGGGTTAACACTAGGGGGTGAGGAAGGGGTTAAATGTATTCCCTGCATAGTGTTCTAACTGTGGGGGGAGGGGGGGGGTGACTGGAGAGGTGACCGATCTGTGTCTCTATGTACAAGAGACACAGATCTGTCTCCTGCTCTCCAGAGACAGAACGCTGTCTCTGTGTAAAACGGCAATGAGAGATGATCTATGAGATCATCTCTCATTCGCCGCACAGATCGCATCGCAAACAGCCACTCTGATTGGCCGTTCGCGGCGATCTGTGATTGGCTGTGTCCAAGGGACACAGGCAACACAGTGTTTCCCCGCAGCGCGCTCTGGAGCGCGCGCCGGGAAGCAGCTAGTGACAAGCTGTCAATTGACGGCTTGTTGGCAATTTAGATCTGCGCTAGAGCCGTCATTCGGCTATAGCGCGGATCTCAAGTAGTTAATAAGGAGGACATTGGATATCTGCGCAGAATCCTTGTTTGCCCCTCCCAGCCACTCTCTGTCAGCACTGAGGTCGCATTAGTTGAGTGAGGCAGAGAAACTGAGAGCAAAAAAAACTTTGAATACTAGTCAGCAAGAGAGTGCAAAGGTGTGTTTGCTTTGGAAGAATAAATCACCTCTAATGTTGGGTTTCCTACATGTGTGGATGTTGCTGCATTATATAAAATTATTAGTTACATTTTTTATACTTTAGACTTGGGTGACCCGAGATTGTTCATAATTTTAAAGGATGAGAAACACTGTGTTAAAGTACAGTATCTCACAAAAATGAGTATACCCCTCACATTTTTGTTTAGGTCTGGAGACATGCTTGGTCCATCCATCACCTTTACCCTCAGCTTCTTTAGCAATTCAGTAGTTGTCTTGGAGTTGTGTTTGGGGCCGTTATCATGTTGGCCTGCGGCCGAGTCTTTGAAGGGAGAGGATCATGCTCTGCTTCAGTGTGTCACAGTACATGTTGTTATTCATGGTTCCCTCAATGAACTGTAGCTCCCACCACCATGCTTGACTGTAGGCAAGACACACTTGTCTTTGTACTCCTCACCTGGTTGCTGCCACACACACTTGACACCATCTGAATCAAATAAGTTTATCTTGGTCTCATCAGACCACAGGACATGGTTCCAGTAATCCATGTCCTTAGTCTGCTTGTGCATCATCTTTAGGTTTCCTTCTGGGACAACAGCCATGAAGACCAATTTGATACCGTATGGTCTGAGCACTGAAAGGCTGACCCCCACCCCTTCAACCTCTGCAGCAATGCTGGCAGCACTCATACGTCTATTTCCCAAAATAAAACCTCTGAATATGAGGCTGAGCACATGCACTCAACTTCTATGGTCGACCATGGTGAAGCCTGTTCTGAGTGGAACCTGTCCTGTTAAATTGCTGTGTGCTCTTGGCCACCGTGCTGCAGCTTAGTTTCAGGGTCTTGGCAATCTTCTTATAGCCTGGGCCATCTTTATGTAGAGCAACAATTCTTTTTTTTCAGATCCTCAGAGTCTTTGCTATGAGGTGCCATGTTGAACTTCCAGTGACCAGTATGATGGAATGAGAGTGATAAAACCATTGTATGGTCTTAGTCACCGTGCTGCAGCTCAGTTTCAGGGTCTTGGCAATCTTCTTATAGCCTAGGCCATCTAGTGAGAGCGATTACACCAAATTTACCACACCTGCTCCCCATTCACACCTTAGACCTTGTAACACTAACGAGTCACATGGCACCGGGGAGGGAAAATTGCTAATTGGGCCCAATTTGGACAATTTTACTTAGGGGGTGTACTAACTTTTGTTGCCAGCGGCTTAGACATTAATAGACATGTGCAGACTGGAATATCTCGTTTAGTTTTTTCGTTTTCGTTTGGAAAATACATTTATTTATTTACTCCCGAAAATCGTTTTGATTTATGTCGTTTTCGTCGGGAATGTTTTTGTCCGAAAACGAAGATTTTCGATGCTTTGTCGAATTTTCGTCGTTCAATTCGACAAAGCATCGAAAATCGTCGTTCGGAATACAGTGAATAGGTAGGAATTTAACGACGAAAATTCGACAAAGCATCGCAAATCAGCGAATTTTCGACGTTCAATTTCTACCTATTCACTGTATTCAGAACAACGATTTTCGATGCTTTGTCGAATTGAACGACGAAAATTCGACAAAGCATCCAAAATCGTCGGATCTGAACGAAAACGAAAATAAAGCATTTTTTATGTCGGATCTTTCGGTTTTCGTTTCTTGCGCTTTCATTTTCGTTCGTTAAAACAATAAGGAAAATACCCGATTTTCAGACGAAAATGCATTCTAACGAAAACGAATGCACATGTCTAGACATTAATGGATGTTTGTTGGGTTATTTTGAGGGGACAGCAAATGTACACTGTTATACAAGCTGTACACTCACTACTTAACAGATTTTGAGTCTAGCTGCTGTTTATTGTATGTCTCAGGCCGCGTACACACGATCGAATTTGTCTGCTGAAAACGGTCCGATGGACCGTTTCAGCAGACAAATCCGATCGTGTGTACGGGCTAGCGGACAGATTTGTCCATCGGACAAATTTCAAAACATGCTTTGAAATTTGTCCGCTACAAACCTGTCCGTCGGATATGTCCGCTGGTTAGTACGGGAAACCAGTGGACATATCCTCCCGCATATGCGTTGTATCCTGTGAATGGATCCGACGCATGCGCGCGGAAGTGTTTACTTCCTGGTGCGGTGACGTGGCGGCGTCAACGTCACCGCCGCGTCACCACGCTGTCTGCCGGCGGGGATTTTGATCCGATGGTGTGTACACGCCATCGGACCGAAATCCGATGAGACATGTCCGCTCTAAACTGTCCGTCGGACAAGTTTGAGCGGACATATCTCATCGTGTGTACGAGGCCTCAGAGTAATTTTTTTTTGCCCAGAGTCCAATCAATATTAAAGACGGCCCTGATGACATGCACAGACAGAAAGAGTCAATTACAGCATCCATCAGACCAATCAGTGTGGACCTTAAAAGAGAGCAGATTTGTTTTTTAAGAGAATAAAGGGAAGAAATTGTAAAGACAATGGTTGCAGTATTGGGCCTTCAACCCTATAGGTTGTCTTCTATCATTATGCCAGTAAATATACTCCTTAATTGTTATTATGGATGTTGTTTTTCAATGAAAATAAACTAATGCCGCGTACACACGAACTGAAGGACCATTTTCATTAGGTGAAACGATTGTGTGTGGGCCCCATCGTTTTTTTATCCATCGGTGAAAAAACTAGTAACTTGTTTTAAAAATTATCTGATGGTTAACTGATAGAAAAAAAAAAACATCGTCTGTGGGCACATCCATCGGCTAAAAATCCACGCATGCTCAGAATCAAGTCCACGAATGATTGGAAGCATTGAACTTCATTTTCCTCAGCACGTCGTTGTGTTTTATGTCACCGAGTTCTGACACAAACGTTTTTTTAACTGATGGTGTGTAGGCAAGACTGATGAAAGTCAGCTTCATCGAATATCTGATGAAAAAATCTATCAGACCCTTTTCATCGGATGAACCGATCGTGTGTACAGGGCATAAGATTAACAGAAATACAGTGGAGCTGATACATTATATGAAAACATTTCCTGTTTCCCTTAGGAACCAATGGTTTCTGCAGTCTATCTTTCGAAATAATAATAGATTCTAACTGCTTGCTTTGGACAACCGTGAATTTTTCCTTTAGCAATTCGGTCATAATCCTAAGTGTGTGCAAGCAGCGTAATTTTCTGATTTCTAGAATGCTAAGGAGAAAGAAAAATCAAATAAAAATGTAGGCACTTTACAAAGCCACTTGGTAAGCTAGAGTTAACACGCCATGGCTGATTTAATACTAGTTTGATATTATGAAGAAATATAGCAGGGGATTAAGTCAGATGATTAGGCACAAGAATGACAGAAAAAAACTAATAATGATCTTAATTTTCTCTTGATACAGATTTCCTGGCGGTGCGTAAATGAACAAGCTAGAAGTAAACCCTATAGTGGCTGCAAAGAAACTCTCCAGCCAACCAATCATTTCTACCGAGACATACTTTAGGAGAGCAATTAAGTAACCAATTTATTTTTTTAATGCCGCAGAATATTTCAGGACATGGCTGCTGACTTTCTGTCTTTTTAAAGCTGCTGGGAGTGAGTTTTTTTTTTTTTAAAAAAGCTGAAATTTAAAGCATATTGGATGCTTGGAAAGAACTGTATATTCAACAAGGGACTTATAACCATCACTTGCCAAAAATACTAATCTAAAACCTTAGAATTTAGGGCATTTGTTTCAGATAGAATGGTTAGGACCCTGACAAATGTATAGCACAACAATAAAAAACAAAAAAGAAAATAGACTGCTGCACACCCTTAAGAGTTAACTACAACATTTTTATTAGAATAAATATCAAAAAAGAACACATGTATGTCAGGTATAAAAACTCAGGTCCACTATGATATGGTAGACCAACCCAGGGATGGTCCCCCTGGATGCCAACTCAAAAACGGCTTATACCAGTAACTAATGCTCGATCATCCCAAGGGGAGATCAGAGTCTACAAAAAATAGCGCCCCCACCCTCCACATAACACACAGAGGTCCCCAAATTTATAGCAGGATGAAAAATATATTTTTTGTGAAATATTACTTTAAAAATAAATTGATACAATAACTGGGGCTCTTTTTTTGTTATTTCAACTGAAAATATATTATTTCAGGAAGGGCCATATTTCAGAGGTATGCCACAATCGAGAATGCTTACCCTATTGCAGTCCAGCAGGCCACACTGGAAGTGGATTTCTTCATCTGAGCAGCATAGTGAAGACAATCTGCACTGCTCTGCATTAAGGCTGCTTTTTTGGTTGCTGGAGGTTACTGCACATCGTTACTGCTTGCTGATTAGTTGCAAGAGGTTACTGCACATATTTACCACTAAGGCCGCGTACACACGATGAGACATGTCCGACGGACCGTTTGCAGCGGACATGTCTCATCAGATTTTGGTCCGATGGCGTGTACATTGGACGAAAATCCCCTCGGGCTGAGGACGCGGTGACGTGGCGGTGACGTTGACGCCGCCACGTCACCACTCCAGGAAGTAAAATACTTCCACGCATGCGTCGAATCCGTTCGACGCATGCGCAGAGATTTCTGTTCGCTGGTTAGTGTACTAACGAGCGGACATATCCGATGGACATGTCTCCGGCGGACAAATTTCAAAGCATGCTTTGAAATTTGTCCGATGGGAAAACATGTCCGCTAGCCCGTACACACGATCGGAGATGTCTGCTGAAACAGTCCGTCGCACCAGTTTCACCAGATAAATTTGATCGTGTGTACGCGGCCTTACTGATCAGTTGCAGCCCACAGCACATCATTTACATCTGTGTTCCAACTTACATCAGGATCTGCTTGCCTGGCTGCAGGAAATTCTAGAACAGGCATGCAGTCATTGAAGTCAGTCCTCTGGATCAGCATGCTTGGTCTCAGCCAGGCAGATTACACTTTCAGTAGAAGAGGCCTGCAGTAGCAGCCCCTAATATTAGTGAGCCCAGGCTGGGCTCAGTGGCACCTGCGCGGGGGGGGGGGGGGCTGCTGCTGATCCCAGACACCCTCCATCTTCCTCTATATCTGACGAACAATACATAGTGCTCCATACAACGTGACCCAGAGAGCCCACTTCCCTAAACCGGGAATCAGAACTGCCCACTTTAGGTTACCAACACACAACCCAAAATCTGAGAAAACCAACTCACCACACAAGTGACTTACTTACGCCCAGCTGTCAGCAGATAATACTGTAACGAGACCCTTGCTCGCTCGGTTCCGCTCTCCCGACACTCCTCTGCTACTATTGGATAAGATCGCAACGTCTGATAGTTCGGTCATCCAAGGCCCCGGGATCCGAACTACAGCTATGTGCCGTTCGAAATCCATTAGAACAAACACCAGGCAGGCTGTATGTAAGTTACAACAGGAACACCTTTATTGGAAGCACACAACACATTTTTATACAGAATTTGGAACATCCCGCCCCCAACAACAGCTTTCCTATTGGTCAATTGTAAAGTACATGTAGTTCTCCTTCAGGTCATCTTAGCCATGCAAATGAGGACTTGAAAATGGGTTCAGCAGGGATTGGTCCGATAGCTTGAATAGAAGGACTGCCATGTGTAATGAGACAGAAGCCACAGGGGCAATCAATGTACACAATAGCCAGACACAGAACGATGGAGCCGCCTGGAGCCTTAAGACAGGGCAGAAGACTCCCCACTGTGTAACAGATTTCAAGGAGGAACACTTCTGCATTCCAAGGTCCATGACAAATACCTTTCCCCTAGCAACATGTCCCCAGACAAAGTTCCTCCAAACACAGTCACAGCACTGCAATGTAGTCTACTGGAATTTCCTGGGCATCTGACCAGCCAGCGCTCACAGCTTTCTCTCCTTTCCATACATAATGGCACCATGCAACCGCCTCATGTCCGAGCCTGGAGAAGCTGCTTTGGACCCCACAACAATGACTGGACCCAAGGCAGCTGCCCCTTTTCCCCTGGTGTTAAAGACGGCCCTGCCCAGGTTACATGGACCAATGAAAAAAAGGTAAGGGAGAAGAGAATTTAATATTTCTGAAAGTGCAACATTTCTAATGTATTAAACCTGCCTGTGAAGTGGTGCATCTCTAGCTCTATCATGTAAACAAAGTAGCAAAAAAGCAACGTAGCAAAACAAAAGTGACATTTACAAAGGAAACAAATACTGCTTAAAATGCTGGTAATTCACATTTAGCTGCAAGTCACCTTTATTTTGTAAATAATACAATGGGGAATCCCCATGAATACATACCAGACTCTCATCAAGGGGGATGAGGGATTGAATTGTATTTTGGGTGGGTCTCCATTGCATTATTTAGAAAAAAAGGAAGCTTGCTGGTAAAAGTGGATTGTAGCTTTTTTCTATGTGTCACTTTTACTATTTGCGTTAAAAAAACAAATGATATAGCCCCCCCCCCAAATCTCATACCAGATCCTTCTTTAAGGAGGAACTTAGTGCAAAAAATTGTGTGGGAGCAACCCAAACCCAAGCAGACAGCATGGCAGGCCAGAAAAGGGGGTGGGGGAGGGGGGCACGTTGACCTGGCCGGCCGCAGAAAAGTCAAATCCCTGGCCGCGTCATTCGCTGAGCTGTGCCCAGCGGAGGGAGGATGTCGGCGCCACTGCTTTCTCTCGATGGATGGATTTGTCATCGCTGGACCGATCACCCGTCGCTGGAGAGATCACCCGGCGCTGGATAGAAGACAACGTTGGATCTTTGAGCAGCATCGATCGTCTATTTTCACTGCTGGATTTTTATTTGGTTTAATGAATAAAATATTTTGTTCTACGGTGTGTGTGTTTTTTTTTCAAACAACTATTTACACTTCTTTTGTGAAATGGTAGAGGTACAGTGTACCCCATTACCATTTCACACAGGGGGGGCAGGATCTGGGGGTCCCCTTTGTTTAAGGGGTCTTCCAGATTCTGATAAGCCCCCTGCCCGCATACCCCCACAACCACCGGGCAAGGGTTGTGGGGAAGAGACCCTTGTCCCCATCAACATGGGGACAAGGTGCTTTGGGGGGCACCCCAAAGCACCCTCCCAATGTTGAGGGCATGTGGCCTGGTGCGGTTCAGGAGAGGGGGGGCGCACTCTGTCCCCCCCTCTTTTCTGCGGCCGGCCAGGTCAACGTGCTTGGATAAGGGGTCTGGTGTGGATTTTAGGGGGGACTCCACGCCATTTTTTTTACATTTGGGGTGGAGTTCTCCTTAAATTCCACACCAGACCTGAAGGGTCTGGTTATGGATATTTGGGGGAACCCCACGTAATTTTTTTTAAATTGACAGCGGGGTTCCCCTTAATATCCATACCAGACCTAAAGGGTCTGGTTATTGAATTTGGGGGGACCCCCGCGCATTTTTTTTATGAATGAATCATCTCTAAATTGCCGAAGCCGACAATTCATTATAGCCGCAAAGCTACATAGCCGATTTTTTTTTTGCAAATAAATCATTTTTTATGTCGGATCTTTCAGTTTTCGTTTTTTGCACTTTCGTTATCGTTTGTTAAAACGATAACGAAAATATCAGATTTTCGGACGAAAATGCATTCTAACGAAAACGAATGCACAACTAATACATACAAAATGGGCTAGGATGTAGTGTCATCACTGACCAGATAGCCATAACTATGGCCATATTTGGTCAGTGATGTCACCACCTGGCTTACAGGGATTCCAAGCTCTGTAACCAAATGAGGCTGATGACGCCACTGGTCGTTAAAGTGGATGTAAATCCTCACATATACCCAGTGAAGTGAACAGCTTCAGATGATATACAGGGATGAAACAAATCTCCCTACATAAGTTTGACATGTATATCCGCTGTCATCATCTTGTTATATTCCTTAGAATTCTTATATCGGGTAAGAATTTTAATTTACTCATTCAGCCGTAGCAGTGTCATTCTGTCATACTCTGTGTCCCATTGTGGAGATTTCCCTTCACGTCCTGTCCCATAAACAAACAGGAAGTGAGAGGAAATCCCTGCAAATTAAGGGGATTCCTTGGGGACCACCAAGTCACCAGAACTAGTGTCTCCATCGGAAGATTTCCCCTCTATTACTTTCCTGGGGACAACCCAAAATTTGCCATGTTCATTTACTTTCACCTTCAATGATAATGGTAAACAGGACAAATAGTGAGGGTGAATCTCCTTAACAGGGAAACAGGCAGCAATAAAAACAGACAGGTGTTCTAAACCCTTTAGGCCGCGTACACACGATCAGTCCATCCAATGAAGCTGACTGATGGTCTGATGTGCCTACACACCATCAGTTAAAAAAACGATCGTGTTAGAACGCAGTGACGTTTACGTGTTTTAACACAACGACGTGCTGAAAAAAACAAAGTTCAATGCTTCCAAGCATGCGTCGACTTGATTCTTAGTATGCGCGGCCTTTTAACCGATGCTTTTGCATACTAACGAACGGTTTTGACCCATCGGTCAGGCGTCCATCGGTCAAATTTTAAAGCAAGTTCTCTTTTTTTTGACCGAAGGATAACTGACCGATGGGGCCCACACACGATCGATTTGGACCAATGAAACGGTTCTTCAGTCCATTTTCATCGGTTTTGACCGATCGTGTGTACGCGGCCTTACACTCAAAAAAAAAAAGGCCTGCCTTTAGGCTCCTTTCACACCTATGCAGTTTGCTTTTGAGTATTTCTGCAGTGCTCTTTGCTGTACTTTTTGTTGTTTTTACTGCGATTTTGCAGCGATTTGTGTTTTTGGGGGCAAATTTGTTGTTGGGCAGATTAAAAAAATGCAAAACACAATTTGTGGCAAAATCACTGTAAAAACGCACTACATGCTTTTCTGCAGCTTCTCCATTGAAGTCTAGTGAATCAAAAAAGCAAACAAAGCACCCTTTTTGCATTTCAAAAAGTCCCTGACCCTTTTCAAAAACGCAGTGGCACAAAAATACATGTGAAGGTGTCCCATGCTAATAATAATGTCCTGCATTTCTGCATGAAATAACGCATTGGTGTGGCCGAGCCTAAGTTATACTTTCGTCTCATCCCTAGTCACTGATAACTGTCACAAGCATAGCAGCAATGTGCAGAGATTAGAATCCCTTAGTTTGGGGAGAACAGCAATGAAGAAATGTCTCTCCCAAGGGGGGTTAGCTTGTGGGCACGTTCCCGTGATACAGCTGGCGCCCCCCCCCCGCGCGCCGTGTCATTGGTTTGATTGACAGCACCGGGAGCCAATGGTTGCGCTGCTATCAATCATCCAATGAATGAGCCGAGATAAGGTGAAAAGACCGGTCAACAAAGCCTGCTCTTTCACGACAGCGGAACTTTCGAGGGCTCGGGTAAGTAAACTGAGGGGCTGGTGGGCCAAAAAATATCAGATGTTTTTTCACCTTAATGCATATAATGTATTAAGGTAAAAAAAACATGAACCCGTTACAACCCCTTTAATGTATAGGATGCATTAAGGTGAAAAAACACCAACCTTTACAACCCCTTTAAGTTTCCTCTGTGGGCTGGATTCAAAATGTCCCTTCTGAAATGAAGTAATAAGCTGTGGATAGAGATTTCCTTTAACCACTTGCTTACTGGGCACATAAACCCCCTTCGTGCCCAGGCGAAATTTCAGCTTCCGGCACTGCGTTGCTTTAACTGACATTTGCGCGGTTGTGCGACGTGGCTCCCAAACAAAATTGATGTCCTTTTTTCCCACAAATAGAGCTTTCTTTTGGTGGTATTTGATCACCTCTGCGGTTTTTATTTTTTGCGCTATAAACAAAAAAAGAGCGACAATTTTAAAAAAAATATATATTTTTTTTACTTGTTGCTATAATAAATATCCCAATTTTTTTTTAACTATTTTTTTTTCTCAGTTAAGGCCGATACGTATTCTTCTACGTATTTTTGTAAAAAAAAAAAAAAATCGCAATAAGCGACTGGTTTGCGCAAAAGTTATAGCGCCTACAAAATAGGGGACAGAATTATGATTTTTTTTTTACTATTTTTTTTTACTAGTAATGGCGGCGATCTGCGATTTTTTATTGGGACTACGACATTACGGCGGACACATCGGACACTTTTGACACATTTTTGGGACCATTCACATTTATACAGCGACCAGTGCTATAAATATGCACTAATCACTGTATAAATGTGACTGGCATTGAAGGGGTTAACACTAGGGGGTGAGGAAGGGGTTAAATGTATTCCCTGGATGTGTTCTAACTGTGTGGGGGGAGGGGACTGACTGGGGGAGGTGACCGATGCTGTGTCCCTATGTACAAGGGACACAGATCGGTTTCCTCTCTCCCTGACGGGACTTGGACCTCTGTTGTCACCTCTGACCTCTGATGTCCCTGCTGTCACCGCCGATCGCGTGTACCTGGAGGACACCGCAGCCACCAGGCACAGGCATTGGCTCCTCAGCGATGCGCTACGCGCTCGGGGAATTACAATTAGATGCCGTCCAAAGACATCAACCCGGTACTTGAGAGCCACGCTGTGGACGTCTTTTGTCCATAGTGCGGATGTCAAGTGGTTAATAGAACACGTTCCCTGTATTTAAACTGCAGTTTGAATTACAAAAAGCACAGTATCACAGTAACAAGTTTTTCTATCATGTAAATGTATAATGTTGACTCCATATAGAAGGATTCACATCTAGGAATATTGAGAACATTATTTTTGGTTTAGAACTCTTTATTGATAATAATTGATGAGTTCTACACCTAGTATTACATTCCATAGTACTGCAGAGTTTGCAAATTCAGGTTTATACCTTTGAAATTCTTACATGCATAATGTTAGAATACGATGTCTGTTTTGCGGTTTAAGTGGAACATTAAAATAATAGCATATATAGGGTTTCTGTGACCTGGTCTGTACACATTTTCAGCTGTACTGCTTTGTATTGGATTTCGTTGCTTCGCAGTTATGCTAAATAATTATATTACATATGGTTATATTTTATCCTAGATCACGCATATGGTTCTGGTTTATGTGGTTCCCTTTAGATTTGCATTTATTTTGGATATGCAGCTGTGAGTTTTACAAAAGATATCTTTGGCCTACACTAAATCCAAATGCCTCGGGATGTTGGCCTTCACTGTCACTTGTCAGTGGTAGCGCCATATGCTGTACTGATTAGATACATTCTACAGCCAATAGAGGAAAGGGCCATCTGCAATATTAATCTGAATTTCCAATCAGCAAAGAAAGCTTTATGTCACACCTTAAATTAGAAAACCAATTTATTCATCAGTTTTATTTTAGACACATTACTGAACAGTATGCCATTTATTAGCGCTCTGCCAACAGTGTACGTGCACAAGCCGCATTATATTTTTCAACTGTTGTCTTAAATCCTAACACATGCAATATATTAGAATTATTAAAAGAAAGTTATGAACCAGGCATTGTTTTTGCCTCAGGTATAACGGATGTGCATTGTGTAGGGTGGCATGATGTAATGGTAACATTGCAACATTTACTATTTTTCTTTTTTTTACCTTAATGAAATGTCTCTAAATTACATTTAATGCAACTCTATGCACAGCAGTTGGAAATGCTCCTTACATCAATATTTTGCTCAAATGCAATAAAGTTGGTAGCAGCCAGTTTGAAAATGGACAGCTGTGTGGACTCCTAGGCCCCGCTGTTCACCGAGGTTTCTAGCTGCTGGGCGTCCTTCCAGCATTTTAGTGCACCCAGAATTTTCTGCTTATAGTTTGTCAAAGTCTATACCTGGATGGAGCTGAATGCTACAGTGGTGTCTGTAGACTTAGAGGAAGCTGCACTCTGTGTTATGGCTGCATACAAACTGGGTGACTAGTTGTGTCCAGACTCTGCTGAAACACTCTCCCAGTACACAAACTACTAGGGGGACATTTAATAAAACTGGTTCAATCAGAATCTGATGCAGCTGTGTATGGTAACCAATCAGCTTCTAACTTCAGCTTGTTCAATTAGGCTTTGACAATAAAACCTGGAAGCTGTGCTAGATTTTGCACCATGCAATTTTAGTAAATAACCCCCACAGTCTATGCCCAGGGTCAGACAGAGGCTATATTTACATGTAACCACTCAGACGAGCATTAACATGTGAATAATGGCAGCGGCAGCCACTCGTTTGTGCATACACAGCGTTTAGATTAGAACATCTGCAAAAATCTACTGATTCTCACTGGTGGCTACCCCTGGACTCCAGTTTGACTGTAGCCTTAGAAAGAGCTTGCCCATGGTCACTTGTTAATAAATGGGTTAACATCGACTTTAACCGAACACACACTATGTTACCAAACCTATTCCTGCCTTTACACGCAAATTAACTGTAATGGCATCCCAGTCTTAGTCTGTAGGGTTCAGCGTTGAGTTGGCCCACCCTTTGCAGCTATAACAGCTTCAACTTATTTGGTAAGGCTGTCCACAAGGTTTATGAGTCTGTTTATGGGAATTTCTGACAATTTTTCCAGAAGTGTATGTGTGAGGTCAGGCACTGATGTGGAGGAGAATGCTGGCTCGCAGAATGCCTGGCTCGCATTCTCCACGCAGTCTCCACTCTAATTCATCCCAAAGATAATCAGGTTGAGGTCAGGACTCTGTGCAGGTCAGTCAAGTTCCTCCACCCCAAGCTCACTCATCCATGTTTTTATGGACCTGGGTTGGGCTTGGCCCATTAGTTCCAGTGAAGGGAGCTCTTAGACCCCTTTCATACTGGAGCGTTTTCAGGATCTTTTGGGCCAGAAATAGCGCCTATAAGGCACCTGAAAAAACCTTCCCTGCAGCCCCAGTGTGAAAGCCCAAGTGCTTTCACACTGGGACGTTGCACTTGCAGGACGTTAGAAAAGGTAAGCAGCATCTTTGGGCGGTGGAGGAGCAGTGTATACACTGCTCCTCCACTGCCCCTGCCCATGGAAATGAATGGGCAGCGCTGCCGAAGTGCCTGCAAAGCGCTTCAACAGCGGCGTTTTTCAATCTTTATTAACCCTTCCTTCAGCCACTAGCAGGGGTTAAAAGCACCCCGCTAGCGGCCAAAAAGCGCAGCCACATCTAGCAGTGCTTTAAAGCTAACGTGACTGACAGCCAGTGTTTAAGGGTCCAGCATACCAAGACATTTTGTACAATTTCATGCTTCTTTTTTTGTGGGAACAGTTTGGGGGGAACCCCTTCCTGTTCCAATATGACTGCGCACCACTGCACAAAGCAAGGTCCATAAAGACATGGATGAATGAGTTTGGGGTGGAGGATCTTGACTGGCCTGCAAAGAATCCTGACCTCAACTTGATAAAAACACCTTTGGGGTGATTTAGAACGAAGACTACAAGCCAGGCCTTCTTGTCCACATCAGTGCCTGACCTCATAAATGCGCTTCTGAAAGAATGGTCAAACATTCCCATAGACACACTTCTATACCTTGTGGACAGCCTTCCCAGAAGAGTTAAAGCTGGTAAAGCTGCAAAGGGTGGGCCAATCCAATATTGAACCCTACGGACTAAGACTGGGGTGCCATTAAAGTTTATCTGCGTGTAAAGGTAGGTGTCCCAATACTTTTGTTAATAGTGTATACTCAATGATATTTCATACTATCGAAACTATAAAAAATTGTGAAGAAAGGGGGAGGGAAAAGGGGGAAGGGGAGGGAAAAAGGGGAAGAGGGAGGGAAAGGGGGAGGGAAGAGGGAAATCGGGACTTTAAATGAAACTAGTGGGTACAAAGTAAATAATGATAATTAATTGAATAAAATTCATATTTAATAGTTAATAATTGTGTAGCGCCTGTGTACTTTATAGTACCGGCGCTAGTTAAATTTAGAGGGAGATCAAAGTGTAGTTAAACTCTGATCCAAATTGTTTTGTGTAAAACAGGGTCTCTGTCTCAGCTTGGCTGTGCTGCAGGCTTATTCTATTGTACTTGGGTGTTCTTCCAACCCCGGTGCTGCAGGTGGCAGCAGTGGAGTCAAGGTTTGGTTGATCTTCCCAGCAGCCAATCAGGAGCATCTGAACAGCGACGGGGACCCAGCGAGCAACTGGGTTCCCACCTTTGAGGATCCCAAGCTGTATTTGCTGTTCGGTGGGGAGTCCGTCTGAGGAGCGCCATTGAGAGGCTGGCGATCCGAAAAGGGCCTCGACAAACCACCGGGGATCGAGGTCACTGAGGGATTGATCAAGTGTCAGTCGGTACCTGGGTGACAAGTTGAAGGAGATCCAGGCGTAAATCATTTACGGAGGATCATCTCCGTAAACCACAAATCAGGGAGGGCCTGTGGCAGAGGTACATTTTTGATGCTCACCAAGGAGGGTCTGTGGCAGAGACTTTTCCTGAAGTTCAACTTCACCAAGGAGGGTCTGTGGCAGGGACTTTATCCTACAAATGTTCGAGTGATACTCCGGCTGCCAGGTCAGTGAGAGAGGCCTGTCCGAGTATGCTAAACCCACTCACATGGGAGTGGCGCAAAAAAATATTACGCTTGGGAGCAGGACTCTTTCCCTACCATCACGCCTGAATCTGCTGCTCTCTTTTCTTCTTCAACTTTACTTTCCTCACCACAAGTTTGTTGTCTTTACCCAGCTGGGTAATAAAGAGCACAGCAAAGAGCACCTGTTGTGAACATTCCTTTTACTTCTACCAAATGCAATACGCATCAATCACCCCTAGGAATTCGGAGGAGCCATGAGGTAAATGTGCCACTCAAAACAACCAGCAGCACCTCCGGGGGTATGCTACAAAAATGCTATGGAAAGTCTAATTTTTGGGTATTTTACTAAAGGTCCAGTAAACAGTGTGACTTTTTGATCGGTGCAGCCAATCAGCCTGAGAGGAATTCAAAACAAAAGGGCCTCATAAAAGGGTAGCATCAGGCATTATGGTAAAAAATATTTGTCTAAGTTGAGGGGCGGAGAGATACATGAATGAACTTTTCCTTGGATATTCTGCAAGTTTCCTGATCTTTTCATATTTTATTCAAAGTTCTGAGACTAAAATGTCCTTGAAATATGTACAATTCTCCATCAATACTGTATGTACTAGCGTGCTTTTTTCTGAAAACAAACAAACAAAATGTATACTGCTAACAGCCATTCGTTTTTTTTTTTGTCAAGCGGGCAAGATCCCATTAGAAAATAATACACATTGAGGATTTAATTAGAGTTTGAAGCACAACCTTACTAGAAGTATAGAATTGCATCAATATGAATGTCAAGTTGTTGACAGAAAGTCAATGTCTTTGGAATGTCCAGAGGGTGATACTGTCTGCTAACGTTTGCTGGACCCTCTGTGCTGTTTGCCTGAGGTGTCTTCTGATACACAGCTAAGTTTAAAGAAAATAAATAAAAAATGAAGCGGGAAGGAAAACGCAGGAAAGAGTGGAAAAAATATGCAGTTGTGTGCTGGCCCCCTGATAGAATTTATTGTATAAGTCTAGCACAAGCAGCATGTTTGCTGTTCAGCATGTTAGGAATAAGCATTTTCATAGACTACAATAAAAAGAGAACTTTGGAACACATTTTTGAGGGTATGATAGGACATCACGTAGACAAATAATTACTGAAAGCCAGATAGCTGAAGCCAGAATAACTGTGTCTAGTCAGTATATTCCCTGTATACCCACTCAGGGGTTTTAAAAGCATTGTACAAGCTCCAAAAGAACAAGGTGAATTGTCAAGATCAAATACAGAGCATTTCTAGATGTGACCTACATAAAACAATAACACAACATAAATCCATGCCCAAGGAATGCCTGAGACCAAAAGTTTAAAACAATGGATAAAGGTGCAGGGATGCTGCAGGACAATACTTAATACAATACCATACTTAAAGTCATATTGAAGGTTAGTTTATTCTTTTTTTTTTTTTTTTTTAAATAACAAACATGTTATACCTACCTGCTCTGTGCAGTGTTTTCATAAAGCAGGTCCGATTTTCCTCTTCTCTGGTCCCCTGCCGGCACTCTAGGCCCCTTCCTTCTGCCTAGTGACTCCATTGCAGGCAGCTTGCTATGGAGGGCACCCAAGCAGGCTCACTCTTGAGCCTCTGCTCTGTGTGTTCATTTACACATGCAGTGTGGCTCAGCCCCGCCCCTGATCTTTCCTCATTGGCTCACTGGCTGTGATTGACAGTAGCGAGAGGCAGTGGCTACCACTACAATCTCAGCCAATAAGGAGGGAGAGACCCAAGAGAGCCGAGGCTCTCGTGTACATCGCTGGATCAGGATGGGGCTCAGGTAGGTTTAAAGGGGAGGCTGGGAGGCACTGCTGCACATAGAAGGCGTTTTACCTTCATGCATACCTTCATGCATAGAATGCTTGAAGATAAAACACCTTGAGCCTTTACAAGTACTTTAAAGCAGTTTCAATGAGAAGACAGTTCACAGGAAAATAAACAAAATAGATATATAATTAAATGAAAATTGCAGCTCATACAATTCTGTTTTCTGAAGCTATTAATACAAATTCAGCTGTAAGGATATACCAGATAATTTACATACCAAGGGCCTCTTTGAAACATGGACTGATGAGTCATGTCCTTACTGGCTCCTTTAATTCTTGAATATGTTTCGTTGTTGTAAAGGTCACTCTTTAGGCCAACCTGAACTTTAAGATTAAATTGTTACTAAACCCAGGATCCTGCATTCACTAGATCTGGTCTCCTACAGTACACAGAACATGGGCATGCAATTATTTTAGTAAATATAAACTGCTAAATACCCTACTTTTTCTTAATAGCAGTATATATCAGTCTTGTGACTTCTGTCAGTGTCTGGTTAAAGCTTGTAGGAGGAGTTTTCATTCTACTATGAACGTCCTATGCGGCTGCAGGACCCATGACTTGTCTGGACAGTGCTGATTGGACCTCTGCTAATCATATGCATTTTCCCAAGAAAAAAAAAACTCTCTAGCAATACACACCAAACTGTGCATAAAACTCCAAGGCTCTATATAATCAGGAGATGGATTGGGAACAGTGGGTGAAGGGGGTGGATCAGGGAAGACAGGATCAAACAGACTTTATACACAATGCAGATAATAATCCCCTTAGGTTCTATAGTGAGTATTAGGGATAAGCCGAACAGCCCCAGGTTCGGTTCGCAGCAGAACATGCGAACAGGCAAACAATTTGTTCGAACGCGCGAACACCGTTAACCACTTGACCACTGGGCACTTAAACCCCCTTCCTAACCAGACCAATTTTCAGCTTTCGGTGCTCTCACAATTTGAATGACAATTACTCAGTCATACAACATTCTACCCATTTGAAATTTTTGTCCTTTTTTTCACACAAATAGAGCTTTCTTTTGGTGGTATTTGATCACTTCTGGGTTTTTTATTTTTTTGCGCTATAAAAGAAAAACGACTGAAAATTCTGTAAAAAAAAAAAAAAAAAAATTGTTTCTGTCATATTAGTGGGTTATTTCTCACACACAGCATATGCATACCACAAATTACACCCCAAAACACATTCTGCTATTCCTCCCGAGTATGGCGATACCCCATGTGTGAGACTTTTACACAGCGTGGCCACATACAGAGGCCCAACATGCAGGGAACGCCATCAGGCGTTCTGGAACACCCAGGCCAATTCTGACATTTCTCTCCTACATGGAAAAATCATCATTTATTTGCTAGAAAATTACATAGAACCCCAAAACATTATATATGCTTTTTTAGCAAAGACCCTAGAGAATACAATGGCGGCCGTTACAACTTTTTATCTCGCACGGTATTTTCGCAGAAATTTATTGAACGCGTGTTTTAAAAAAAAAACTGTTTTGCGCTTAAAACAAAACAAAACAGTAAAGTTAGCCCGATTTTTTTTTCAAAATGTGAAAGATGAAGTTACGCCGAGTAAATAGATACCTAACATGTCACACTTCAAAATTGCGCACACTCGTGGAATGGCGCCAAACTTCGCTACTTAAAAATCCCCATAGGCGGTATTGCAGAGTATTGGGGTATTGCAAAGTATCATGCAGGGTATTGGGGTATTGCCGAGTACTGGGGTATTGCCGAGTACTGGGGTATTGCCGAGTATTGGGGTATTGCCGAGTATTGGGGTATTGCCGAGTATTGGGGTATTGTTGAGTACTGGGGCATTGCTGGGTACTGGGGTATTGTTGGGTACTGGGGTATTGTGGTGTATTGTTGGGTACTGGGGTATTGTTGGGTACTGGGGCATTGCTGAGTACTGGGGTATTGCCGAGTACTGGGGTATTGTCGAGTACTGGGGTATTGTCGAGTACTGGGGTATTGTCGGGTACTGGGGTATTGTCGGGTACTGGGGTATTGTCGGGTACTGGGGTATTGTGGGGTATTGTGGAGTACTGGGGCATTGCTGAGTATTGGGGTATTGTTGGGTACTGGGGTATTGTGGTGTATTGTTGGGTACTGGGGTATTGTTGGGTACTGGGGCATTGCCGAGTACTGGGTTATTGCCGAGTACTGGGGTATTGCCGAGTACTGGGGTATTGTCGAGTACTGGGGTATTGTCGGGTACTGGGGTATTGTCGGGTACTGGGGTATTGTGGGGTATTGTGGGGTACTGGGGTATTGCCGAGTACTGGGGTATTGTCGGGTACTGGGGTATTGCCGGGTACTGGGGTATTGCCGGGTACTGGGGTATTGTCGGGTACTGGGGTATTGTCGGGTACTGGGGTATTGTGGGGTATTGTGGGGTACTGGGGTATTGTTGGGTACTGGGGTATTGTTGGGTACTGGGGTATTGTTGGGTATTGTGGGGTATTGTTGGGTATTGTGGGGTATTGTTGGGTACTGGGGTATTTTTGTGTACTGGGGTATTGTTGGGTACTGGGGTATTGGGGTATTGTGGGGTATTGTTGGGTACTGGGGGATTGTTGGGTACTGGGGGATTGTTGGGTACTGGGGGATTGTTGGGTACTGGGGTAATGCTGGGTACTGGGGATTGCAGGGTACTGGGGGATTGCAGAGCTGGGATGTTTTGAGGGATGGCTGGATCTGTGACTGCATTTGTCACAGATCCAGCCACAGCTCAGATGCTGACACCCCGCTCCCCCCCCCTCTCCTCGCACACTGTACCGAACGGTACAGAGAGGAGAGGGAGGAGAGGGAGGAACCAGCGTCATCAAATGACGCCGGTTTGTTTACAAGTGATCGCGCCGTCATTCGACGGCGCGATCACGTGGTAAACGGCCGCTATCAGCGGCAATTTACCGTGATCCGTGATGCGCCGGGTCTTCTAGACCCGGCGAGCATGGACACTTTCGCGAGCGCGTCCCAGGGGACGCGCAATCGCGGAAGTGCACGAGGACGTCCCAGGGACGTCGTGTCAAAGCAACTCCACCGCGCCGTAGCAGTAAAATGCTTATGGCGCGGTGGGGAAGTGGTTAAAGTCTATGGGAAACGAACATGAAAAATCAAAAGTGCTCATTTTAAAGGTTACTATGCAAGTTATTGTCATAAATAGTGTTTGGGACCTCAGTCCTGCCCCAGGGGACATGTATCAATGCAATTTTTTTTTTAAACAGACGTTTTTTCACAAGCAGAGATTTTAATAATGCTTAGAGTGAAACAATAAAAGTGAAATATTCCTTTCAATTTCATACCTGGGGGGGGTGTCTATAGTATGCATGTAAAGTAGCACATGTTTCCTGTGTTTAGAACAGTCCCTGCACAAAATGACATTTCTAAAGGAAAAAAAGTCATGTAAAACTACTTGCGGGTATAATGAATTGTCCGGTCCCGGCAATACAGATAAAAGTAATTGAAAGTCATTGAAAAAAAAAATGCGTGGGGGTCCCCCTAAATTCCATTATCATGCCCTTCAGGTCTGGTATGGATATTAAGGGGAACCCTGCGCCAATTTTTTTTTTATGGCGTGGGGTTCCCCCCAAAAATCCATACCAGACCCTTATCCGAGCACGCAACCTGGCAGGCCACAGGAAAAGAGGGAGGATGAGAGAACACCCCCCCCCCTCCTGAGCCGTACCAGGCCACATACCCTCAACATGGGGAGGATGTCCCCATGTTGATGGGGACAAGGGCCTCATACCCACCACCCTTTTCTGGTGGTTGTGGGGGTCTGTGGGCACGGAGCTTATCAGAATCTGGAAGCCCCCTTTAACAAAGGGGACCACCAGATCCCAGCCCCCCCCCCTATGTGAATTGGTAAGGGGTACAGTACATTGTACCTCTACCATTTTCCACAAAAAAATGTGTCAAAATGTTAAAACCCTCAGGAAACAATTTGGGACATTTGGGACAAGTCATTTATTAAAAAAAATAAAAATAAAGAATAAAAAAAAGATTCTGGCGATGTAATACATGAACAAAATAAAAATAACCAGGCAAAATAACGTTTTTAAACTGAATAGCAGCTAGAAAGATCAGAAATTTGGTTCTGATGCTAATTTCATACTAAAACATTTCTGCCAACTGTAAACTTATGACAAATTCAGAACACACTAAGCTTACTGAACTGTGATTTTTGCTAAATCAGTATAACTAAATTAGAACTGCTCACTCTGCTAAAATACATTAACTAATAATCCTTCCCATAACGTCCATGGTCAAAAACAGCTGTACATGCACAGGTGATTTGTGACTATGGGACCTATGCATAAAAATAGTGCTCATAAGAAAGTTTCTTGTGCTCATAGCAACAGATCAGAATACTTTTTCCCTTTCACACTCAGATTACAAAAATGACAAATTCAGGACAGTTATTCACTATAGGCACCAAGAAATGTTCCTGCTAAAACACTTCTCATACACTAGCCCATATGAGAACACAATTTAAGATAGGAGTGCCCCTGTTTGACTTGGGGTAGGAAAAATCTATTGCTAAACTCACAGCTATTTAAAGGGGTTGTAAAGTTATTATTTAAAAAACAAAAAACAAACATGTTATACTTACCTCCACTGTGCAGCTCATTTTGCACAGAGAGGCCCGAACCTGGTATTCTGGGGTCCCTCGGGGGCTGTCTCGGCTTCCCCCCCCCAAGAACTCAACACCTTCATGCGAGCGAGCTCGCATGGTGTTGAGTTTCTGCGGGCGTGCTCCCGTGATACAGCCGACGGCTATTGCAGCTCACTGTATCACTGGGCCCCCGCCCCCGGCGTGCCGCGTCATTGGATGTGATTGACAGCAGCGTGAGCCTATGGCTGTGCTGCTTTCAATCCATCCAGTGTAGCCAATCAACGGCCAGGCTCAGAAACGAGGAGGATGACGGGGGCGAGCGTGGGACTTTTGAGGGCTCAGGTAAGTAAAACGGAGGTTTGGGGGGGGGGGCGTTATTGTCGGATGTTTTTTCACCTTAATGCATAGGATGGTGAAAAAACATTTACCTTTACAACCTCTTTAAAGCAGAGTTCCACCCAAAAATGAAACTTCCGCTTAATCCACTCCACACCCCCTTACATGCCACATTTGGCATGTCATTTTTTTGGGGGGGAGTGGGGGCTTCAGGAGGAGTGGGACTTCCTGTCCCACTTCCTCCTTCCGCCGAGGGGCTGGTTAGGCGATTAAGCTTAATCGCCTACAGCAGTTCCTCCCTGTAGGCGATCGCCTAGGACACTGACAGGTCCTAGACAATCGCCTGTCCAATCAGCGGCGGGCCGCACTCGCATGCGCAGTGCGGCTCGCGCATGCGCAGTGGGTGCCCGACCGTGAAGCCAAAGGCTGTCACGGCTGGGTGCCCACAGTCAGAATGAAGACGCCGGCCGGGGAGGGGGGGAGAGGAGCGGAGCCCCAGCCGGCGTGTCGCTGGAATGTGGAGAAGGTAAGTGAATGTTTATTAAAAGCCAGCAGCTACACTTTTTGTAGCTGCTGACTTTTAATAAACATTACATTTGGCTGGAATACCCCTTTAAGCATAAATGTAATTATAATTAAGCTTAAGCTTCTTAAAATCTGCTGAAGAACAATTTAAAACATAAGATTAAGGGATACTAACCAATAGTATCAACTTCTGCAGCTGAGCCTTGAATACAGGTGGACCTTTCAAGTTTATTTAAACCCAAAAATGTAATATAATGTAGCTCACTAGTCATTAGATATGGCGACTGCATTGATTTTCTTTTTCTTTTTCACCTGTGGTTCTGCCAGTAATAGACTTCCCACTTTGGCAGCGGCGATACACAGTCACATTTAACCCTTTCTTCGACCGCTAGCAAGGGAATAGCAGAGGACTTATTGGTATATTCTAATCAGTAGATTTGAAGCAATAGTATTGTGTATTCAATTACCATTTTTTATGCAATTCATTTATAATATTTCAACATATGTGGTAATATTTTTTGGGGTATTTATAGGTTTATTGCATTGGGATTGTGTATTCAATTATCACTTTTTTTATTTAATTTATTTAAAATATGTTTCTGCATGTGGTTAAAGGGTAGTGCAACACCATTATTCTTTATATATTATGTTGTGGAACATGGGAACACATTTGATGGTGAGCAGCAAGTATTTATAATATTAGGAGCTGGTGCAGTGCAGTAGTATATTGTGCACAGTGCCATGAGTAGAATGCATGGGCATGTTGCTTTCTTAAAGGGGGGGGGGTTCCATCCACAATTTTTTTTTTAAGTCAGCAGCTACAAACACTGTAGCTGCTGACTTTTAATAAAGACACTTACCTGTCCTACTCGCCCGCGATGTCAGCCCCCCGAGGCCGATCCCTGGATCCTAGCAAGTAAGGGAAACAGGCAGTGAAGCCGTGCAGCTGCTCGTTTCCTATCGCGCATGCGCGAGCCGTGCGGCTCCGTGTGAATGGGCCGTCTGCTCTCTGGGATACACACAGTTCCCAGAAGGCCCCATTCACCAGAAGACACCGAGACTAGGACGGTGGAAGAAGATCCACCGCAGACGATGAAGAAGCAGATTACGGACTTTCGCATAGCAACCGCTATTTCTGGTAAGTATAATTCTTTTTTTTTCTTTTCTTTGGGGGATTTTTGGGGAAAAAAAATTCAGGGTTGAACTCCACTTTAATCTTTACCCTTACCTTCCCACCTTCCCTGTTGCATGCCCGCGATCACACTTTCTTCATTCTATATGAGAGAGGTTAGCAAGGGAGCGTGTGAAATTTTCAGTATACTGTTCAGTCAGCACTGTGAGAACTGCTGCAGTGTGAAGCTTCTTCAGCCAAAGCCAGCGTGAATAATGTGTCCAGGGATCAGGTAAGCTGAATCCCAGGCACATGATTCAATTCAACACCTTCTTACAATTCCATAGGAGCAATTGACCCCCCTTGCCCTATGGAGCCGATGCCCATGACTACAAACATCTCCACTGATGACAAGTGTTCTGGCAGGATTAACATGTATTTTTTGCACTTATCTCTCAAAACTCTTTCAATGGTATAGTTAATAGACCAATAAGGGATCGAATAGAAGAAATTCACAATTAGGAAGCATATAGGCAAGTAAAAACAATTTTCTCCACTGTAGGTGGCTCTTGACCACAGCAGTATTGCAGTTGGAGGGGAAGTAAAGAGGAACAAGGTTTCCTCAGTCACTGATGAAGCTATCTGATTGGATGCTGACACCCCCATGTGGCAGCCATCTTGGGTCAGACAGAGGGGGAGGGGCGGGTGCACTGTTTTCTGCCCCCTCCCCCCAAAAAATTGCCACCAGCCTTCACTGTACACATTGCTGTTACATTCTGTGAGTGTTCCCAGTGAGGCATTTTCCTTCCTTCCGGGCTTGTTTTGCATTATTGAAATAATTAACATTATTACAAGTTCTGTTCTCTGTATCTGAACTCTTATGCCGTGTACACACGGTCGTTTTTTGCGATGAAAAAAAACGACGTTTTTTGTGAAGTAAAAAACGACGCTTTTGAAACGTCACTTTCAAAGACGATGTTGCATACACACCATCGTTTTTTCACAAAAAACGAGGTTACGTTCACCACACTTTTCCATTGAAGCTCGCTTCATAACTAGCTTCTGGGCATGCGCGGGTTGAAAAACGTCGTTTTAAAAGACGTTTTTGCTACACACGGTGACTCTTTGTGAAACAAAAAACGACGTTTTGAAAAACGACACAAAAAATTCAAGCATGTTGGAATTTTTTTTTGGTCGTTTTTTTGAAGACAAAAAACGACGTTTTGCCCACACACGATCAATTTAAATGACGTTTTAAAAAACGTCGTTTTTTTTCATCGCAAAAAACGACCGTGTGTACGCGGCATTAGGGGACTAGATAGATAGATAGATAGATAGATAGATAGATAGATAGATAGATAGATAGATAGATAGATAGATAGATAGATAGATAAGGTGTCCCCAAAGCGGCATTAGTGTAAATGACCGGAGAAATTGATTGCCCAGTGACTTGCCCCGCCCCTCCCGGGAAAGAGCTCCAAGCATATCGTTTTTTAAATAACTGTGTTTTAATAAATCTTGTGTTAAAATCCATTAAGTGCCCCGCTGTATGTGCTTCTTAAAATATATGGAGCTTCATACCGCATTTTTCAGTGTGTGTACATGCAGCTCATGTGACTGCCTCTGTCTTCTCACGTCTCTCCTGACGTCAGCGGAGAATTCTCAGCCCTGCCCGCCTCTCTTCTGATCTGATAGCTACAGTCAGTGGGAGGGACTGAGAATTCCCCACTGACGTCAGGAGGGATGTGACACGTGAGAGGAGAGAATAGAGAGGCAGCGTGTACACTGTACACACACTGAGAAATGCGGTATGAAGCTCCATATTTTTGAAAAAGCACATACAGCGGGGTACTTAATGGATTGCACATTCCACTGTGTTAACTCCTAGTTTGCTGGAAGGTGCAAACGGGGAAGTCAGGGAACTGTCAGCACAGAGACAGTACAGGGAACTTCACAGGTCTGGATTCTAATCCCTCCTGACCTCCCAGCAGCAGTGTGTGTAAATGCCAAATACCCTGTAGTGCACCAGATTAGTGCACTTTTTAAGGGAGTGAGGTTATTTTTTAAATTATTTAATTTTATTAAAAGTCAGGTGCTACAAAAAAAGTATATCTTTTACTAAAAACGCACAATCCAGCGACGTGGCCACCCAAACCCTTCATTCTCTCCCTCGCCAGTGCACAACGTTGGCAGTACTACTGTGGGCATCCAGCTGTGACAGCTTGCAGCTTCACAGCTGGGTGTGCATGTCTCCCTGTACTGTCCTGCATAGCTGGGAAATCTTCTGGGACCTGTGATGTGTCCCAGAAGATTGCAGGGAGAAAGGGCCGCCTAGGCGGTCCAAGCAGAAGTGGGAGCTGGGTAGCTGTCAAAGCTAGGTACCCATCCCCCCCCCTCCGCCCCCCAAAAAATGACATGCCAATTATGGCATGTAAGGTAAGGGGGCCAGGACTCCTTAAAGCGGAATTTTCACTTTTGGGTGAAATTCTACTTTGTTAAAATATGTTTATACAGAAAGCACAATGACATCTCCAACCCAGGACTTCAGGAGGAGACCGTCATCCCCCCAAACCCTGCCATGTACATAGCACAGGGGATCCTCTACCTCTGATGTTCCTCACCTACAGGACTTCATGATGACCATCTTCCTTTTGATTTTTCCATCCTTCAGTCCCCCCTTCACCACCACAATTTTTATCTTTGAACTCTTCCATACTTATGTTCCTATACATGGATTCCTCCATCCCCAGGTGCTTCTGTCCTTCTTTTCCTATCCATGGATTTCTCCTTTTCCATCCCCAGCCTCTTTCATCCTTCTGATCCTATCCATGGATTCCTCCATCCCCAGCCTCTTCCATCCATCTGTTCCTATTCATTGATTACTCCATCTCCATCCCCAGCCTCTTTCATCCTTCTGTTCCTATCCATGGATTCCTCCATCTCCATCCCCAGACTTTTCCATCTTTCAGTTCCTATCTCCAGACTTCTCTGGACTTCCATTCTCTATACATGGATTCCTCCATCCTTGCACTCTTCCATCCTTCCTTTCTTATTCATGGATTCTTCCATCCTTCAGTTCCTACCCCTCCCTCATATCCTGGACTCCATGTCCTTGTCACGCGACATGCAGGGAGTATTTTTTATTTTTTTCAAAAAGCAGATAAAATGTAAAAAAATTGAGTTCTTCTGAATGTTTGTATTTTTTGATGGAAACCATCGTCAGATATTGTGATGCATTGCGGAATCGAATTGAATCGTTGACCAGATAATCGTAATCGAATCCAATCGTGAAACCAGTGAAGATGCGCACCTCTAATATATAGATCTAGATCTAGATATATAGATCTAGATCTATATATTAGAGGTGCGCATCTTCACTGGTCACATATAGCTTCATTAGTATCATTAAAAACTTTGATAAATGCATACATCATAGTAAGGCCAGGGGCGGACTGACCATTGAGGAACTCGGGCACTGCCCGAGGGCCTCATGCCACTAGGGGGCCCCATCAGGGTTGCCAGGCTCATTAAAACCAGGGACAGTATGTAATAATCTGTGTTTTTTTTTACATCTGTCCCTGATATGTCCAAAACCTACATGCTTTTGATGTGAAAATCCCGAGATTTTAGCTGCCCCGCCTCTGCACTGCCTCCTGGCGTGGTGGCCATCTGTAAGCCCAGGGGCCCCATAATCTTCTATTGCCCGGGGGCCTCATGAGTTGTCAGTCCGCCCCTGAGTAAGGCCGCTCACTAATCAAAACCTGCAAAAGCTAAAAATATGTATAGAGAAGCAAAGGATTAGAAAAAGAGATTTAGTTTGATGAAAAGGACAGCAAGAGAACATTGTTGTAGCTGTATCTGATTCCATACATCACGTAATTTCAAAGTCATTTAAATGACATAATTACAATCCTGTAACTATAATTACTCTGAAGAATATGAGAGATGTGTAGAACATGGCAGTATGAAGAATAACTAGGGCAGGCACGCAGTAAAAAGATAAGATGTTGGCATACCAGTAAAATAAAAGAAGGAGCTACTGTCCTTGTCTCTTTGAAGTACAGTATACTCCTGAATATAACAGCAAGAGACTATCAGTCATATTGTGCACAACCAACATACATTCGCCTACCTTGACTTCAATGTCAGAATCTAGTAGATAGAATGTGCATACAGTATATGCCAGATAGTTTATCATACGTGTATCTATGATCAGACTACATGAGGATTTTATTTTTTACATATTGCGTCAAACTTACTAAAAACAAAACATTCTGCTAAATGAAGTAAAGGTGACCTGACATAACTTTCAATTGTTCAATCCCCACTGATCAGATGTTTGGAAGATTATTATCATGTTCTCTTGGTTAGAACATACAAAAGACAATAGATACTGTATCAGATGAGGTCCACAAACAGCTGCAAAATTAACCAAAGCTTCTCTATCTGATTAGACCAAAGACACTGGCCTAAACTTTCCAACCTATTCAGTCAATACCAGTGGCGGCCAGTCCATTAGGGGCGCATGGACACCTCACCCCCTATAGATGCGTCAGGCCCACTAATCTACATGCAAGTTGCATGTATTTCAATGGGGAGGGTGTTTTTTTTAAGCACGTGATTAGAGCCAGAGGCTCTAATAGGCTTCAAAAAAGGGTGAGCTCCGGGAGCAGAGCATATGCGAGTGACCCGACCGACCAACAGCGTGGGAGGGTCGTTGTTTGACACCCCCCAAAAAAAACATCAACTCGCACTGGTCAATACTGTAAACATTTGGTTCATCTGTTGAGAAGTTTGTCTCTACAGTATATACAGTCTAATTACCTCATAAATGTTTTATGTTTTCTAATCCTTTCAGCGCTAGAGGTAGTAATTAATGTCTAAATGCCCAAGACAGATTTAGCAGCATCAGCATTTGGTTAACTTGATAATAACCTAAATAATTGTTATATTTTTAAGGACATACAGTATATGACTTTTATTTGGGACACAGTTCTAAAAACTTTGTTGTGTTTTTTTATAAAACATTTTTTTTTGTTTTGTTTTTTTGTTTTATACTGTAATTATGTCTGATAATTATAGTATTTAACATATGCACTCTGCTTAAGTGCCATCTGCAAGCTGAATGCTTGCAAGGTCGATTAAGCCCCCAGCCTGGACATGATTACTATATCATAGCTAACATAGCGATCACATAATAAGTAACCACCTTGGTTCCTAATCGTTAGTAAAGACCAAAGTTGTCAGAAAGATACAATTTTGAGACCTATTAACCATGCAAACTTGCATCTGGTTGCTCTCAAAGGAAGGATGTTTCTTAAAGCGGATCTCCACCCTAAAGTGAAGATCCGCTGATCGGAACCCTCCCCCCCTCCGGTGTCACATTTGACACCTTTCAGGGGGGAGGGGGGTGCAGATACCTGTCTAAAGACAGGTATCCGCACCCACTTCCGGCCCGCAGTCTCGGGCAAAAGACGGGCTTTTCCCGTTGCGTGCTGGGAACTCTCAGCTCCCAGCACACAGCGGGAGCCAATCGCCGGGCGCAGCGCGACTCGCGCATGCGCCGTAGGGAACCGGGCAGTGAAGCCGGAGCGCTTCACTTCCTGGTTCCCTCGCCGTGGATGGAGGGGGGAGCAGCAGGGTGATGAGCGATCGCTCATCCTCTGCTGCGGACGCCGCTGGACTCCAGGACAGGTAAGTGTCCTAATATTAAAAGTCAGCAGCTGCAGTATTTGTTGCTGCTGGCTTTTAATATTTATTTAAGGTGAACCATCCGCTTTAACTAGAGATGGGCTGAACAGCCCCCTGGTTCGTGCCAAAACTTTTGATTCCCACACAAATTCGGAGCCAAACAGCGAACCCCATTGAAGTCTATGGGACTCGAACTGGAAAAATCAAAAGTGCCCACTTTGAAGGCTTATATGCAAGTTATTGGGCATACAAAGGGCATGGGGAGGGGGGGGGGAATTCCCCGGGGAATGTGTATCAATGAAAACAAGTTTGCAAAAAATATATATTCTAAACGAGCAGAGATTTACTGATGCTTAAAGTGAAACAATAAAAATGAAAAAATCCTTTAAATATAGTGACCGGGGGGTCCCCTTACTCTGCCTGTAAAGTGGCACATCTATACTGTGTATAGAACCATGAAATGTATTGCCTGTGTGCCGTCAAAGAGCTGTAGATGACGCTGTGTTCAAATAACTCAGCTGACTCCCCCATGCATGATCCTGGGTCTAAGGCAGTAGTAGCTGTGGACATGGAGGCAGCTGCTTGGGAAGCTGCGGTGTACTGTGCACTAGTCTCTGCTTGGATGATAGAGGATGAGGAAGATGAGGATGGTTTAGCAAGCCAGTCCACCACCACCTCTGCATGCTGTGGCTGGATAGCATGGGCAACATACCTAAACAGAGGAAATTGTGCCCTGCCCTGACACAGACACTGCTGGACCCCTCACAGTGTCATTGGAACATCTGCCTTTCCTTGTTGGCCTCCCAGACATGATGGGGGAGGGGGCTTATTACCAAAATGTAATTGAGATAGGGAAATGTGTACTTGGATGCACTTTAATCAATGCAAAGTGATGTTTGGTGCACGTAAACTTGAGGACTCATTACACGTACACACTTCTACACACTACAATATACTGCAGTAACACTGCACTGATGCACGTCAATAGACTACAGGAAAAGTGCACTAATGCATTTCAATATACTGCAGTAAAAGTGCATTAATGCACTTCAATATACGGCAGTAAAAAGTGCACTAACACAATTTAATATACTGCAGTAAGAGTGCCCTGGCACTCTACACTGACACACTTAAATATATTGCAGTAAACCTGCCCTGACACACTAAACCAACACACATTTCAATATACTGCAGGAAACCTACCCTGACACACTTAACTGACACTAAAGTAAAAAAAAAAAGGAAGGTTGCACTACACGCATGCTGCACTATCACTATATTCACACTATACTGATACTTTACACTCAACAGAATCACAATAGCACACTACAGCACACTAACTCACTTTTAACAATGAACAGAGCCCTACACCTCCACTCCAATATCCCACTGCAAATGGCTTCTCTGGGATAGAACCTTTTATAGTGTGGGGTGGGTCTATGAGCCATGATTGGGCACAATCATCATTACTTTCTCCAATTATGGCTCTGACAGTGTTCTTTGCCCTGATTGAACAAAGCCTTCATTGCTTCAGTCAATCAGAGCTTCCAATTCACTGTAAAGGCATGGCGGGCCAAACAAAAGGTTGAACACCCTTTTCAGAACAGGCAAACAGCCAATGTTGGGCCGAACTTATGCTCGGCCCGAACCGTTCTTCCAACACTATTCTTATCATAGGGATTGTGGGCTGGAAGGTATTATTTTGTCAGTCCACCCAAAACCGATGGTTCAAACCAATGGATAGTTAAACCACCTGACAGTCTCTTACACCTGTTGTATACTGCTGGAGCATCTGAAATGCATTGGAAGCAAATACTCCACATAAACTAATCTGAACATCATTAATCTGTGCACTTCTTTACTCACAGAGACATACACTGATATGCCCATTTTATAACCACCCACTTAATATAGAGTAGATCCCTCTTTTGCCACCAAAACAGCTCTGACCCATTGAGGCATGGACTCCACTATACTTCTAAAGGTATGCTGTGGTATCTGACACCAAGCTGAAAGAAGCAGATCCTTTAACCACTTGAGCCCCGAGCCTGTTTTTCAGATTTGGTGCTTACGAGACTAAAACAGTTTTTTTTTGCTAGAAAATTATTTAAAACCCCCAAACATTATATATTTTTTTTCTAACACCCTAGAGAATAAAATGGCGGTCATTGCAATACTTTTTCTCACACCGTATTTGCGCAGCGGTCATACAAGCGCACTTTTTTTGGAAAAAATTCACTTTCTTGATTTAAAAAATAAGACAACAATAAATTTGGCCCAATTTTTTTATATATTGTGAAAGATAATGTTACGCCGAGTAAAATGATACCCAACATGTCACGCTTAAAAATTGCGCCCGCTCGTGGCATGGCGTCAAACTTTTACCCTTAAAAATCTCGATAGGCGACGTTTAAAAAATTCTACAGGTTGCATTTTTTGAGATACAGAGGAGGTCTAGGTCTAGAATTATTGCTCTCACTCTAACGATCGCGGCGATACCTCACTTATGTGGTTTGAAGTTTTCATATGCGGGCGCTACTCGCGTATGCGTTTGCTTCTGCGCGCGAGCTCGTCGGGACGGGGCACTTTAAAAAAATATTTTTTTGGTTTTGGTTTTTATTTTTATTTATTTATTAATCATTTTTAACACTGAAAAAAAAAATGATCACTTTTATTCCTATTACAAGGAATGTAAACATCCCTTGTAATAGAAAAAAGCATGACAGGTCCTCTTAAATATGAGATCTGGGGTCAAAAAGACCTCAGATATCATATTCAGGCTTAAATGCAAAAGAAAAAAAGAAAAAAAAAAGAAAAAATGTAAACAAAATAAACAAAATAAATGTCTCTTTAAGACGCTGGGCGGAAATGACGTTTTGACGTCACTTCCGCCCAGCAGAGGTATGGGGACTGCTGAGGGACATTTTTTCCCTCAGTCGCATCCCCGGACAGCCAGCAAGAGGACCCGATCGCCTCCGCCGCTACCGACGGCTATGGTAAGCGGCGGAGGGCGCGGGAGAGCGGCGGGAGGGGGGGGCACCCTCTCCCGCCGCCGGTAACGGCGATCTCGCGGCAAATCCACTGCGATGACCGCCGTTATCGTTAACAGGTCCGCCCCACGAAGAGATGGATATCTTGGTTGTGGCAGCAGCTGCCGCCGTTACCGAGATATCCATCTTCAAAAAAATTATGTCTTTAGACGTGGGGTGGATCTCAAGTGGTTAAGACCCGTAAGGCCTTGTACACACGAGGGGATATTTCCGCTGAACATGGTCCGACGGACCATTTCAGCCGAAAAATCCCCTCGTCTGTAGGGGCAAACGGAGGCTTTTTGCCGGATTCATCCGGCAGAAAAATTTCAAAGCATGCTTTGAAATAATTCCGCCGGATAGCTGGCCGTCAGATATGTCCGCTGGTTAGTACGGCAAACCAGCGGACATATCTTGCCTCACATGCGTCGTATCCTGTGAATGGATCCGACGCATGCGCGCGGAAGTGTTTACTTCCTGGTGCGGTGACGTGGCGGCGTCAACGTCCCCGCCGCGTCACCGCGCTGTCCGCCGGCGGGGAATTTGATCCGATGGTGTGTACAGCCATCGGATCAAAACACCCCGGCGTAAATATACGCTGTAAACGATCCGGGGACCGTTCACAGCGGATATATTCAGCCGTGTGTACAAGGCCTAAGATGTGAGGTGGGGCCTCCATGGATGGGACTTGTTTTTCCAGCACAATCCACAACTTATTGTTGTGTTCCTCAAACAATTCTTGAACCATTTTTGCATTGTGGCAGGCCACATTACACTGCTGAAAGAGAGCACTGTCATCAGTTTCTTTGAAGGGGTTACTTGATCAGCAACAATATTTAGGTAAGTGGTAAATGTCAAGTAACATCCACATAACTGACAGAACCCAAGGTTTACCAGCAGAACATAGCCCATAGCATGACACTGCCTCTTCTGACATGCCTTCTTCCCATACTGCATTAATCTCTTTTCCAGTCATCGACCTGATGTTAAGCCCCATACACACTATCAGTTTTCCTGACGGTTTTCTCATCAGGTTTACCAAAACCATGTAGTGCAAGGGCCTGCCTGATTGCATACAAATTGAAACTCTTGAGGTTTGACCTCATATTACATGGTTTTGGTAAACCTGAAGAGAAAACCATCAGGAAAACTGATAGTGTGTATGTGGCTTAAAAGTTAATGTGATTCATCAGACCAGGATACCTCCCATTGCTCTGTGGTCCAGTTCTGATGCTTACATGCCTATGACCAATGACCTTTTGGCTATGGACACAGGCCAGCATAGGCACTCTGACCAGTCTGCGCCTATACAGCCACATATACAACAAACTGTGTGGTCCGATTGTGTCAGAACGCGGTGACGTAAAACACAACGACGTGATGAAAAAAAACAAGTTGAAAACCACTTTGTCCTTTTACCTGTTCTCTACATTATAGTTAATGTATTAGCCGACAACTTGTCTACCCTTTTGCACAATGGATATGTTTTCTTGACGAAAAACTGGTGTATATTCCATTCGGTGTGTTACTTCATAACCTACTCATATTTCATTTTGTATGTTCTCTCTTTTGCAAAAATAAAAATTATTGAAGAAAAAAAACAAACAAGTTGAATGCTTCCAAGCATGCGTCGACTTGATTCTGAGCATGCGTGAATTTTTAACCGATGCTCGTGCGTACTAACGATCGGTTAGCCGTTTATCGGTTCAATTTTAAAGCAAGCCATCTGTTTTTGGACCAAAGGTTAACGGACCGATGGGGCCTACACACGATCGGTTTGGACCGATGAAAACGAACTTCAGTCCGTTTTCATCGGTTTGAACCGATCGTGTGTACGCGGCTTGAGACCCATTTTTTCTGCTTTTAACACATTAACTTTAAGGACAACATGTTTACTTGTTCTTTACTTGCTGACTAATATCTCCCACAGACTTTCAGATACCATTGTAACAAGATAATCAGTGTTATTCACTTAACCTGTCAGTGGTCATAAAGTTATGGCTCACCGGTGTACATAGTGAGACAGACAGAAATTGAGTAAAATAATTAATTGCATAAATTCAGCGACTGCTTTTTTATTCATTTATTCACTATTCCTGTGACAAATAAGAATGCAAATTGTTTAAAAATGCCATTAGATCGAAAAAATAAGATCTTCCATATAGTGTTTGAAAGGCTTAATATTTTACAGCAATTATTTGAATGTAATTCAGATCGGGTGTGCATAATCTGAATGTCAAGTTATAAATTTCTGGAGCCAGCCTCATTTGTTTAATGCGCAGTGATAATCTTTGACAGCGCAGGAACAGTTACAAAAAGATAGCTGGTCTCATCTCCTTGGCTTGACAGTGCAAACAAAGCATCTGCAGAAAATAACAAGTTTAAGAATGCAAACGATGTTTATACAGCAGACTGGGCTAAATAAAATGGCATTACAGTGTCCATAAAAATACTTCTAATCCTGACCTTAACAATAAACACAGACGGAATGTTCCAAGATTTTCCTGCTAATTAAGCTATTAAGTGTGAGTATCATTTTTTGTTCTTTTTTTTGTGTTATCACATAGGCTTAGGACACTGGATGAAATGGTGTACAGTATAAACTAACCCCACAACACTTAAAAGACAGAAAAACAGGAGTGAAAGTTCACATTCATTCTCATGTCAACTCATCAGTTATAGATGTGTCATACTAATGACTGAGCAGGAGCAGAGGCGCAGTGACATTATGCACATTTATCTTGCCATTTTTTCTGAAAAAAGGTGTATCTGCAACCCGATCCACTCCGTCTCCTGCTCTAGTCATGATGAGTGCCCTCGCTGACAGTAGAGCGGATAGACAGAATGCTACCTATCCGTCATCGTCCCCGTTGAAAGGCACCTTGGCTGCAGTCGGGAGCGCGAGGAGGGGAAAAAAGCATTTCCTGCATGATTGCAGATAGCTATACTTTTAATATTATTATTGTTAGCACGTAGATAAATGTGCAACTATCAGACATGATTATCTTCAAATATGTCTAAGATTTAATTATGAAATGAGTAAATGGATTTTAGGAAACCGGTGGGACCAGGTGCACGAAGCCCATTATCCTGATAGAGAAGCCTACTGTGCTCGCTTTTACTTAAAGCAGTAATAATTAATTGAAAATCTGTTTAGATCCTTGTTTCATTTTAAATATGGCTAGCTCCTTACATTCAGATTGAATCTTCTGTCACTTGCATGGTTCAGCATGACAGTAACCATGGGAATGATATATACAGTGCTCCTGCTCCTGACTGTGGCATTTACCTGCAGTCATTATATCAATACATATTAAATCAAATTACTGTCTTATGATTTGACTGTTATTACCGACTGCAATGGTTATTTTTATTTTCGGTCTTTGAAAACGGAATGACTGAGGTGACATTGATAAGAAACATGGTAAGAATGTACATTAACAAACTGATATATATATATATATATATATATATATATATATATATATATATATATATATATATATATATAAATAGAATGAGATATACGTGTATATTACTAATACCATATGCAGCCCACTTTTGGAAAGTTAGAAATGTGTGTTTTAAATGCTATAGTAAAACAAGTAGATGTCACCAGAACGCTGTTGCAAAAGTATACGCTTTTTTATTACTGAAATGTCACATCAGTCAAGTAAGCCAATGTATTGGGGCCACGCAGGGTCCCTTCCTCAAGGCAGCATTGTGACAACTAGCAATACAATAATATATATTGTATATACAGTTGTGCTCATAAGTTTACATACCCTGGCCGAATTTATGATTTCTTGGTCATTTTTTAGAGAATATGAATGATAACACAAAAACTTTTCTTTTTCTCATGGTTAGTGTTTGGCTGAAGCCATTTATTATCAATCAACTGTTTTTATTATTTTTAAATCATAATGGCAACATAAACTACCCAAAAGTTTACATACCCCAGTTCTTAATACTGTGTATTGCCCCTTTTAACATCAATGACAGCTCGAAGACTTTTGTGGTATTTGTGGATGAAGCTCTTTATCTTCTCAGATGGTAAAGCTGCCCATTCCTTTTAGCAAAAAGCCTTGAGTTCCTGTAAATTCTTGGGTAGGGATGAGCTAAACACCCCCCTGTTCGGTTTGCACCAGAACCTTCGAACGGACCGAACGTTCGCTCGAACATTTAGAACCCCATTGACGTCTATGGGACTCCAACGTTGGAATTCAAAAGTGCTAATTTTAAAGCCTAATATGCAAGTTATTGTTGTAAAACATGTTTGAGAACCCGGGTCTTGCCCCAGGGAACATGTGTCAATGGAAAAAAGTTTTAAAAATTGACTTTTTTTTCAGGACTCCTGAAAAAACCAACAGTTTTTAAAACTTTTTTCCCATTGATACATGTTCCTTCGGGCAAGACCCGGGTTCTCAAAGACGTTTTCACAGGCATACTATGTCTATGTCTACCCAGCAGGTACAATATTTAAAGTCATTTTTCCTTTTTTTTTATTTTTTTTATTTAAGCATCATTAAAATCACTGCTCCTCAGGAGCAGTGATTTTAATGATGCTTAAATAAAAAAAAAATCCTTTAACCACTTAACGCCTGCCGCATGTATATGTACGTCCACAGAATGGCACGTACAGGAAGATGGGCGTACATGTACGTCCCTGCCTTCTTGCGGGTCGGGGGTACGATCGGGACCACCCCGCTACATGTGGCGGGCATTTTACCTCTGGGAGCGATCCGGGATGAGGGGGCGGCTGTTCGTTTTTGTCCGCCCCCTCACGATCGCTCCCAGACAATCTGGCATCCCCCCCGCTCTGCACTTCCTCTACCTGTGTAATGTAAACACAGGCATAGGAAGTGATGTCACCTCTCCTCTCGGCGGTATTTTCAATCCGGCGAGAGGAGAGAAGACATCACAAGTAAGTCACACCAACAGCACACTGACACCAGTACACATAGGCACATTAACCCCTTCCGATCACCCCCCCCCCAGCCCCATGTCACAGTGTCACTGATTGTAGTGTTCATATATTTACTGATCACTGCATTTAGTGTCAGTGTGACAGTTAGTGTGACAGGCAGTTAGTGTTAGGTCCAGGGTAGCCCCGTACCCCCCCTAATAAAGGTTTAACCCCTCGATCACCGCCCTAGTTAACCCTTTCACCTGCTATTGCCAGTGTCACTAAGCGATCGTTTTTCTGATCGCTGTATTAGTGTCACTGTTGCCGCTAGGTAGCTAATTTTTTTTTTATATTGCGATTTTTTTTTTACTAAAGACATGTGGCTGAATACATTTTGGCCTAAATGTTTGACTAAAATTTCGTTTATTCGATTTTTCTTATAACAAAAAGTAGAAAATATCATTTTTTTTTCAAAATGTTTGGTCTTTTTCCGTTTATATTGCAAAAAAAAAAAAATCGCAGAGGCAATCGAATACCATCAAAAGAAAGCTCTATTTGTGGGAAGAAAAGGACGCAAATTTTGTTTGGGAGCCACGTCGCACGACTGGGCAATTATCTGTTAAAGCGATGCAGTGCCGAGTTGTAAAAACGCCTTTGTGCATTTAGCAGCATATTGGTCTGGGGCTTAAGTGGTTAAATATTGTACCTGCTGGGTGTCTATAGTATGCCTGTGAAAACATCTTTAAATAGCACAATCACCAGTAAATTAGAAAGAACTGATCTAGCTAAACTATACAGTGTATAAATATATGTACAACACCTGGGATGTATATATATCCTCTACACACTGTAACATTAACTGACTAGCCTGCCTGCTCTATCTACCTGTAAAAAATGACACTCTCTCTGTCTCTCTCTGTTCTCTCCAACCACTGCCGAAACACACTACATAAGGCCGACCTGCAGACGGCCTTTTATAGTGTGGGGCGTGTACTGAACCCTCTGAGCCATAATTGGCCAAAGCCTGCAGGTCATAATGCATGCTTGGCCAATCATAAGCCAGCAATGCCGCAGTGAATTATGGGCACGAACGACCTATTTTGTTCGTATTTCGACGAACGATCGAACATACAATGCTCGAGTCGAACAGAAGTTCGACTGGAATACAAAGATCATCCCCATTCTTGGGATGTCTTGCATAAACTGCATGTTTGAGATCTCCGCAGAGTGGCTCAATGATATTGAGGTCAGGAGACTGAGATGGCCACTCCAGAACCTTAATTTTATTCTGCTGTAGCCAATGACAGGTTGACTTGTCCTTGGTGTTTTGGATCATTGTCATGTCGGAATGTTCAAGTACTTCCCATGCGCAGCTTCCTGGCTGATGAATGCAAATGTTCCTCCAGGATTTTTTTTATAACATACTGCATTCATCTTGCCAACAATTTTGATCAAATTGCCTGTGCCTTTGTAGCTCACTCATCCCCAAAACATCAGCTATCCACCTCTGTAACTTTAATCATAGGTCTTGTTGACTCCTCTCAAAATGTAGTGTTTATGGTTGTGGCCAAAAAACTCAATTTTGTTCTCATCACTCCAAATGACGTTGTGCCAGAAGGTTTGAGGCTTGTCTCTGTGCTGTTTGGCGTATTATAAGTGGGATACTTTGTGACATTTGCGTAGTAATGGCTTTCTTCTGGCGACTCGAGCATGCAGCCCATCTTTCTTCAAGTGCCTCCTTATTGTGCATCTTGAAACAGCCACACCACATGTTTCCAGAGGACCCTAAATTTCACCTGAAGTTAATTGTGGGTTTTTGTTTGCATCCCGAACAGGGAGTTGTGGCTAAAATTTTAGTTGGTCTACCTGACCTGTTTGGTTTCAACAGAACCCCTCATTTTCCACTTCTTGTTTAGAGTTTGAACACTGCTGATTGGCATTCTCAATTCATTGGATATCTTTTTATATCCGTTTTCTGTTTTATACAGTTGAACTACCCTTTCCCGCAAATCCTTTAACAATTTTTTTTTGCTTTCCCTATGAATCAGAATCCAGAAACGTCAGTGCAGCACTGGATGAAAGATGCAAGGGTCTGTCAGGAGTCCAGAAACTCATTGACCTTTTATACACACACACTAATTACAAGCAAACAAATCATTTAAACCCCTTTGTGTCAACTTGTGTGCATGTTATCAGGCGAAAATCACCAGGGTATGTAAACTGTAGATCAGACTCATTTGGGTAGTTTCTGTCGCCATTATGATTTAAAAATATTAAACACAGTTGATTGATAATAAATGGCTTCAGCCAAACACTAACCATGAGTGAAAGAAATGTTTTTGTGTTATCATTCCTATTCTCTAAAAATTGCCAAGAAATCATAAATTCTGCCAGGGTATTTAAACTTATGAGCACAACTGTATACCTCATATATATATCTATCTATATATATATATATATATATATATATATATATATATATATATATATCTATATATATAGATATATATATATATCTATATATATATATATATATATATCTATATATATATATATATATATAAAATATATAAATATCTATATATAGATATATATATATAGATAGATAGATATAGATAGATAGATATATATATATAAACATAAGTGAACATATGTAAGCAAATACCCATCCCATGTGACATCATGATGATGTCATAATCCCCCTAAAAAATAATACTGTGCTGTGTTTAAATAAAAAATATTCGCAAAGAAATAGTGCACATAAAAAACAAACAAGTGTAAAGCATTCCTCATTACCTGAAAATGCCATGTGGGTGACAGGGTAAACTGAGAACAACGGGCCAGATTCAGCATTAGTTACAACAGCGTATCTCGAGATACGCCGTGTAACTTCTAAACTGCGCCGGCGTATCTATTTTCTGTATTCAGAAAACAAGATACGCCGGGTTTGAGCTAAGATACGAGTGGCGTAATTTTATTACGCCGTCGTATCTTAACTGCATATTTACGCTGGCCGCTAGGGGCGCTCCGACACAGTTACGCCGTTTACGTAAGGCGTTTTCCGGCATAAATATAAACCACCCAAAAGATGGCACAGCCAATGTTAAGTATGGACGTCGGGACCACGTCGAATTTTTCAGATTTTACGTTGTTTGCGTAACTCGGCCGTGAATGGGGCTTTACGTTCACGTTGAAACCAATGCGTCTTAGCGTCGTAATTTGGAGCATGCGCACTGGGATATGTCCACGGACGGCGCATGCGCAGTTCAAAAAAAGCGTCAAAAACTTGGGGTCACAACACATTTCCATAAAACACGCCCACCTCATCCACATTTGAATTACCCGGGCTTACGCCGGCCCATTTACGATACGCCGCCGTAACTTAGCTTGGTGAATACAGCACTTACCTCGCTAATTTACGGCGGCGTAGTGTAAACAAGATATGCTACGCCCGCACAAAGTTACGGCGGGCTACGCGAATATAGCCCAACATGTCTCCATGCTGGATTATGCATTGTATGCAATTGGTGCACACACAGAATGGAGAAAGTGCATATGCATTATAATCGCAAAATAAAAATGTGTATGGTGTCTGCTAAAAATCAATAATACTAACACTATCAAAAACTCCTACGCAAGTACACCTCACATGGAGGTAGGCAGTCTGCAGGATCAAAAATGAAACAAAAGGAATCAAAAAGAAACAAAGCAAAATAAAGTACCGTATTTTTCGGACCATAAGACGCACCTGACCATAAGACGCACCTAGGTTTTAGGGGAGGAAAATTAGAAGAAAAAAAATATTCTGACCCAAATGGTTTAATGAAATATTTATTAAAATATAACAAAATAATATTTAAACCATGTAAAGTGAACACTATTAGATGACACAGGCTGGATGGGGCACACCACTATAGCTGATTCATATTAACCCCTCACATGCCACAGCAGCTGCGCAATATAGCAATGGCTCACGACAGAGACACAGGCTGGCTGTATTAGTTAACACAGGCTGGATTGGGGAACACCATGGATATGGGCACACAATGGAGTGGACACACAGGCTGGCTGTATTACATAACACAGGATGGATGGGGCACACCATGAATATGATGGAGGAGGGGGGCAATGATCCCTGTATGATAGAGGGGGTACTGATCCATGCATGATGATGGAGGAGGAGGGACACTGCCCCCCTCTTCCATCATACATGGATCAGTGCCCCCCCTTTATCATACAGGGATCATTGCCCCCCTCCTCCATCATATCCATGGTGTTCCCCATCCAGCCTGTGTTATGTATTACAGTCAGCCTGTGTGTCCAATGTGAGCCCATATCCATGGTGTGCCCCATCCAGCCTGTGTTAGCTAATACAGGCAGCCTGCGTCTCCGTTGTGAGCCATCACCATATCCCGCAGCTGCTGCGGCATGTGATAGGGTTAATACGAGTCCGTTATAGTGGTGTGCAGCAGCTCTATGCTTGGTTTCCTCTAAAAGTGGCGCATGCGCAGTTGCATCAGCGGCGGGCATCTTACACGGCGCAACACAGTGACGTTGTGTGGGCGTGCATCCATGCTCTGCAAAGCTTCCTGGTGGCTACAATGGCTGCCCCCTGTCCCTACTGTGACTGTGATGCGACTAGTCTGACACATCTCCCCCCCCCCGTGAGCTCAAGCTGATCGCGCTGGCTGCCTGCTCTCTGTGGACCTCGGTATGTTAAAAGGAAGTTGTGGGGGGGGGGTGGACATTCAGTATTCGGACCATAAGACGCAGGCACATTTTTCACCATATTTTTGCGGCAAAATAGTGCATCTTATGGTCCGAAAAATACGGTATGTACATTGGCAACATAATCAAAATGAATCCAAAATAGCAAAATAGGCTGCACATAAGAAAAAAAATGCTAAATATCACAGTCCATGATTTTTAAACATTTTCATCTTTCATTTTTAAATTTTTTTATCTTATAGTGTGACATACAGTATTGTAATAGTATACACATCTGGTGCAGCATGGGCAAAATTATACAACATTACAGTAGAACAGTCTAGAAAAACATGCCCGTATAGAAATCATATCCCCCAAAAAATACCGGAATTCGTTATTGAAAACAGAGAAAGCAGTGTTAAGCCCTCTTGGATAGACAAAGGCCTTTTATCCACATTCAATGTGAGTGTTTGTGGGGGCACTTATAGCAAACTGGAATTCCCCTTTATAACAAAGTTAACTCCCAGATATCCTGGCCTCACACACAGGAGTACAGGGGTACTTTACCCATTCCCATGAAGATATAAAAGTAAGGAAAAACACACACATCTTGAGAAAGTTCTTTAATAAAAATGCTGGATGACATGATTGACAATAAATCTAAATCAGTGGACTTTGTTCCTGTAATTTAATTAAAGGAAATTTGCATGCTGTGTATGTTGTTTCACTTTTTTAATTTATTTGGAGATTAAGTAATAAGGGGTACTAATTTATCCATGTGCTAATTCTCCTGGGGATGGTCAAGTAACCTGTCCAGGAAAGAAAAGTCAATGAGTGTGCCCTCCCACTGCATGAACCTGACAGGGCCAAATGCCTTTCAACACTGAGGGAGTACCAGGCAAGGGATTGCAAAGTTTTTCCCCTTGTCCCAATGTTGAGTGTTGAGGGACAAGACTTCTTCCCTACATCCTGTCCACCAAAAAAATAAGTGTGGTGGTTTATGTGGAAGATGTGTAGGAATCCGAAAGCCTTCTTTAGAATACCCCCCCCCCCCCCCAGATATCCTGCCCTACCTATCCCAGGGAAAGGAGTAGTACAGGGTTAAATTAAAGTGGATGTAAAGCCTCACATATACCCAGTGGAGACTTCCCCTCCCTAAAACCCTTCTGAAAGTACATATTGTGTTAACAATCTTTCATCTCTCAGCAGCACAGATAAGAGGGTAGAGCAACTGGAATACACACACCTCCACACAGCAAAAGTGTTCTGATTTGAAAAGACAAGCTCTGTTCTGAGCTCCCCCCGACACTAATGTATCTCATACATCAGAAAAACTTTTCTGAAGTGACTCATACTGATAACAGAGGAACGAAGCACCAGAGAGAGACAACACTTAGAGATTTGGAGAGAGATAAGTAAACACTGCAGATCTAGGTGCTTTGCTCAAATCCATGACTCGGGTTTGCATACCCCTTTAAAGGGGTTTTAAAGGTTTGTTTTTTATTTTCTAAATAGGTAACTTTAAGCTAGTGCATTGTTGGTTCACTTACCTTTTCCTTCAATTTCTCTTCTAACTTTTATTTTACTTTGTTTTCTTTGTCTGAATTTCTCACTTCCTGTTCATTCTCAATAAAATGTTCAGTAAGCTGTTCTAAATGACTTTCCACCGCTCGGATGATGGTGGAAAGCTTACTGAGGCAAAACAGGAAGTGAGAAATTCAAACAAAGAAAAAAAAACATTTAGAAGGGAAATCGAAAGAAAAGGTAAGTGAACCAACAATGCACTAGCTTAAAGGAACACATTTAGAAAATAAAAGACAAACCTTTACAACCCCTTTAATTCCCCTTATTATTCATTCCCTGAAAAAAAGTTAAATGTAACTAAACACATTGACACTGTGACCTTGGGCAGTAGCAAAACATCATGAAGTTTATATATGGTGAATAAGGTCTTTGTGTAGTATGAAAAGTTTGCATTGCCTGTATGTTGCTGATTTACTGTACATAGAATTTCAGATTTATTTTACTGTATATTCTGCGGCCATATGGGCCAGATTTCTGTGTCAAACAGCCTTGCATTGGTGTCACGACCTTATGGTTTCATGCAAACTTTCAATAGATGTTTTTGCCCTTGCAGTTCATGAGAAATATAAATATAAAATCAACTAATGATATATTGCAAGTTTTATTTTTATAGTAAGGCCGCTATTCTTTTTATGTAAAATAAATTAGATATGATAAAATAACAAGGAACCAACCTGGGATTTTGCCTCCCAACAAACATGAAAAACGCCACCCAAATCTAGTATTTCTACAATAGTACTGCCATTGGATTAAATAACTTGTTATTTTACATGGGCACTCTCCTTGCCCATTTCTTTATTTTAAAGGTAAAAATAAATACGTTGTAAGAATGGGACTACCAAGCCACAGTTTCCAGTGACAAAGCTGAGAGAGCTCCTACATTAAAATATGTCTTCTAACTTTATACCAATAATAATAAAGAAAACAAATAGGGCCCAACTTTCCTCGACTTCATGACTACACTTTGCCAAATACAAAGTAAGTTATCTCTTAGGCCTCGTACACACGATCAAATCTGTCTGCTGGAAACGGTCTGCTAGACTGTTTCAGCAGACAGATTCGATCGTGTGTACGGGCAAACAGACGGATTAGTTTCGACGCATGCGCGGAAGGGTTTTACTTCCTGGTGCGGTGACGTGGCGGCGTCAACAACGCCACGTCACCGACACGTCAGCGCGCTGTCTGCTGGCGGGGATTTTGGTTTGCTTGTGTGTACACGCGAGCAAACCAAAATGCCAGCAGACAGATTTGTTCAAATCGGTCGGACAGACCGTTTTGAACAAATGGATTTACTCGTGTGTACGAGGCCTAAAACAAAAATTAAAGCCCAACCAAACTCTCCTGGTTATTATTTTAAGCCATTCAGTATACATACATACTAATCAATATGATTTGTTTTTAGCAGCATGCTATAGGGCCATTCCTCCATTTAATGCATAGCGCAGTAGCACTGTTGATTGGGGCATGGACAGGGAGTGCATCAGACCATTGGAGATCTGGACCTTTGCGCTCAGAAGAGGTTGGGCTTTCCAGCAAGTTGCTAGTTGCAGGGTATTTTAACCCTTCTTGCAGTAAACAGTAGTGTTAAAGATATTCCTTACCAATCATGCATCATGAATTTATTAGAGTAATAAAAAAAAAGGAAAGTTTAATTTAGCTTTAATGTCAAAAAGAGAAAACAGGCTCTGGGACAGAATTGGTTAAATAAAAAACACAGCTGGATTATTAAGAATAGCATGCAACCAAAATAATAGGCTTTTCCTGGCACACATATATGAAACTACAGCATCCAACACACAGTGCTCGTAAATACTATATTAAACTGTTGTTAGAGGGGTTTTCTCTCATATCTCTAATTTGTTTCCATATGTATACACATGAATGTCTCCAAATTGAAAGTTTTTTGTCATCATTAAAATTCTGCAGAGGGGAGATCAGATCAATTATTTTAACATCTGCTGGTTCTGAATAAAGATGAGACTTCTGCTATGCTACTATAATTGCAGTACACAAGATTTCTATAACTACAAGTACAATAAGTTACATTACATAAAATGCTTCTTTTGGCTTTTCACTTCCCCATGTGATTTGTATGCAGAGCAACTTCAATTTATTTCTCTGCTTAGGAATGCACAGGCTAATAGTATTTGACATCTTTACAAACCCTTAAACCTGCAAATAAAACTCTAATGTTACATCTTGGTTTATTTCATTATAAAAGGTATCCAAATGGTTCTTAGCAGGGAGTTGAAATTTACAGCCATATCGGTTATAAATAATAGACTGTTTAGGCAGCACATTTAGTTACTATTTATGTGTTACATTGTGTAAAGGAAACTTGTGCCATAGTGCAATGTACCCCACTACCAATTAACATGGGGGGCAGGATCTGGGGGTCCCCTTTGTTAAAGGGGTCTTCCAGATTCTGATAAGCCCCCCGCCTGCAGACCCCCACAACGAACCGGCAAGGGTTGTGGGGATGAGGCCCTTGTCCCCATCAACATGGGGACATCCTCCCTATGTTGAGGGCATGTGGCCTGGTACGGTTCAGGAGAAGGGGGGCGCACTCTGTCCCCTTCTCTTTTCTGCGGCCGGCCAGGTTAATGTGTTCGGATAAGGGGTCTGGTGTGGATTTTTGGGGGAACTCCACGCCATTTTTGGGGTGGAGTTCACCTTAAAATCCACACCAGACCTGAAGGGCCTGGTAATTGAATTTGGGGGGACCCCACGCTTTTTTTTTTTTTTTTTATGAATGAATTCTCTCTGAATTGCCGGAGCCGACAATTCATTATAGCCGCAAGTTCGGTTTTAAATGCCTTTTTTTCCTTTCAAAAATTACACTTTGTGCAGGGACAGTTCTATGTACGAGAAACATGCGATATTTCACATGCTAACTTTACCCACCCCCCCCCCCCCCCCGCCCCGGGTACGAAATTTAATATTTCACTTTTATTGTTTCACTTTTAGCATTATTAAATTCACTGTTCCCAAAAAAACAGCAATTTAAAAAAAAAAAATTTGCATTGATACATGTCCCATGGGAGAGGACCCGGGTCCCCAAACACTTTTTAGGACAATAACTTGCATATTAGCCTTTAAAATTAGCACTTTAGATTTCTCCCATAGACTTTAACAGGGTGTTCCGCGGCTTTTCGAATTTGCCGTGAACACCCCAAATTGTTCGTTGTTCGCCGAACAGGCAATGTTCGAGTCGAACATGAGTTCAACTCGAACTTGAAGCTCATCCCTATTCCTTCGGGACCCCGCTGCGAGAAAATTCCATGGCCCATGTAAAAATGTAACTTGTTGCCTGGAACTGCCTGTATACACTTCATTCCGACAGACCAGGTTGTCAGGCATGTTTGAGCTTTCTTCAGATGAAAAGAATAAGCATACACAGCTTTTATTATAGAACAGAATAAGTGTATACATTGAACATGAATGATAAGAGATCCACTCTCTCCCACATATGTGTAGCTAAAATGATAAGGTCAAGCTGAAATTATGTTCCATGTATACAGTCTAGATCAGGGGTGGCCAACCAGTGGCCCAGGGGCCACATGTGGCCCGCGGAGCCCTCTGATGTGACCCGCGACCTACAGCGCTGGCTTTGCCACAGAAGGAGTCTATGGCAAAGTTCAGCTAACACGCAGGATAGACACAGGTGCACTACGCTGCACCCTTGGTGTGGGTAAACCGCAGCACATCCGTTGGAAGCAGTCTTAGGCTCTTTTCACATGATCAGCCCGACCAAATGGGACCCTCAATTCAACTCTACAGAGCGACAGATGTCCATTTATGCTCGCCTACCTTCAATCCAAAAAACAGAAGGGAATTCATCCCCTTCCATTTGGGTGGATCGGAGGGCCCATAGAGTAGCAGTGACCTGTCATCCGCCCGCTCCATTCATTGTGGCCCAAGACTGGTAACCATGTTGCTTAAGTGGCTCTCACTATTCAAAAGGTTGGGCACCCCTGGTCTAGATGGACTTTAGTTATATCAGCAGAATATTTAGCCTTTGAAACATGTATTTGGAACATATCTGCCATATATTTCATTCAATATAGCAGTCTTTACAAATATTGGTGATAACTATGTCATAAATATTAATCATAGACTCCCACTCTGTTTTTTTTTTTTTATTAATTATTTGATAGAATATATTGGTGTGAATTAATTTGCTCTACTTATTTAACGTGTCCTGCTCAAATGTGCGCAATAATAATTCCAAAGTATAAACAATTACAGCTGATGAAGAGATACAACAAACTGTACTGAAATACTATTGATATAGCGGTATTTATCAGCGTATAACACGCACAGGCGTATAACACGCACCCTAACTTTAAGGCCTCGTACACACGAGGCAATAGATTTGTTCAAAACGGTCTGTCCGACCGATTTGAACAAATCTGTCTGTTTGGATTTTGGTTTGCTCGCGTGTACACACGAGCAAACCAAAATCCCCGCCAGCAGACGGCGCGCTGACGTGTCGGTGACGTGGCGGTGACGTTGACGCCGCCACGTCACCGCACCAGGAAGTAAAACACTTCCGCGCATGCGCCGAATCCATTCGGCGCCGGTGCAAGACGACATGTCTGCTGGTAAGTGTACTAACCAGCAGACATGTCGGGCGGACGGGTTCCCACCCGATAGATTTCAAAGCATGCTTTGAAATCTGTCGGGTGGCCAAATCCGTCGGCTCGCCTGTACACACGATCGAATCTGTCTGCTGGGACGGTCTAGCAGACCGTTTCCAGCAGACAGATTTGATCGTGTGTACGCGGCCTAAGAGGGAAGTTTCAGGAAAAAACTTTCCACAGCCCCCTGCGTATAACACGCGGGCACAGTTTACCCTCTATTTTCAGGGTAAAAAAAGTGAGTGTTACAGTATACGCCAATAAATACAGTACTTTAAATACATTAGAGCATTGTCCTTTTTAAATGAAATTTTATTTAATGGAAGAAGAAAATAGAGCAAGACATACACTATTCACATATGCCACAGACGAACATTTCCAGCTCACCTAAAATACATCAGATATCTCATGTAAGTGACTGGAGCCATTACGACCAAGATTTGTTCTGTCAGACTGAAATGATTGTTTTTAAAAAAACATTCAGTTCTTTGCATATTGACACTGAATGCTGCCAATCTAGTGAAATGTTTTTCTCTAGATATGACATTTAGCAATTTAAATGCAAACAGCATTGGAAAAGCTGGGAGATATTTCTAAGGAAAAGAAGCCAAACTGTAACATTCATACAGAAGCAAAGATCATAGTGAGGGATGACTATTATACGCCTTGAACCATCATTTTATTAGGTGCATCTGGCTAACAGTGATTAGCTCTTTCATTTGGCCTAGGAACAACCTTTATTTATTGGAGCAATGGCTTACTGAGTATTGGAAGCTCAACAGAGAAATAATGGTTTTAGCCCACTGAAATGTGACCAGGAGTCACTGTAAATTAGTTGCTGGGGAATCTATAAGCTAAATGGTTTATTCTGTTCAATGAAACAGATGCAGGGATGGGCTGGAATAGAGTAAGCATGGATTATAAAGATGTATTTGCTGTTATATACTTTGCTGCTGCTAAGTCTGTTCTAGCCTTATGGCAAAACAACATCAGCATGCCTTAGAAGCCGTTGCATATACAGTTATAATGTTGTCACGCTGAATGTACTGTATATGCTGAATTATTAATGTGCAGCTACACATTCACATATACCTGATTTAAATATATAATGATAAGGTTTCCAGGCCACTGGGTAACCATCTAACTGCTAGCTTTAAACTTTAGTGATCATAATCAGTGCCCTTTATACAAAGAAATTACTCACGTAAATCAGCTTTGATAGTGTGGATTTTTACTGCTGCACAATGTCCTGCAAAGCTGTTGTGACGGAACGCCTGGCGTTGCCTCCGCCAAGATACAGCTTCCTCCACTCTGGAACCAGGAACCAGGAACCAGGAATTATAGCTTAGAATTGTACCCAATAACTAGACAATACTAGCTTAGCTGCAAACTGGAACTGACTTTATTGACTGTATTGTAAAGTCACACAGAATATATACCACACAAAATGAGGTAAGAGCTTGATCACATTACCCTAAACAATGTAAACTGTAAACAGTAAGAGTCGGTTCACACTGGGGCGACACGACTTCCAGCACGACTTTCAGAAGCAACTTCAACACGACATGAGCATGAACCACAGGGCGATCTGGGTCGATTTACAACATGACTTGAAGTCCTTTTCAGGTCAGGAGACATTCCAGTGGCCAATAAAACAACAATCAGCTCTGGGAGAGGGAGGGGGAGGGAGAGGTTTGCCTGAGAAATGTATGTTATCTTGCTGAAAGATCGCTTCAATTAAAACAGTGATCAGACTTGGAAGAGACTTCCATTGAAATCAATGGGTACAAATCGCCTAGAAGTCTGATTGAAGTAGTACAGGAACCTTTTCTGAAGTCGGAGCGACATGAGTAGTGTGTATTAACACCGCTCCCATTCACTTACATTGCTTTTCTGGACAGCATGACTTGGGACGACTTGAGACGACTTCAAGTCTGATCCCAAGTCGCCCCAGTGTGAACCGACTCTAATAGCAGTATATCTAATAAACAGCTAATATAAACACATAAACATCCCACCATAGTTTGGTAATGAGGTGAAGTGGACACAATACTAGCAGACAGACAGAAACAAAAGGTGACTCGATTAGCAATGGGAAATTACACCTACAGTAGGAGGCACACAATGGAGAAATTATACAATGTAAGACGCCATAATAAACAGATTACACATAACAGCAGGAGACACCAGCATTAGGTTGTTTTGAGCTGATTATATTAACATCTATTCTGAGGTGCCGTACACACGGCAGAGAACCTTGACGGGCAGAACACATCGTTCCGCCCGTCGAGGTTCTCTCCCGGCCGTCGAATTCGGCGACCCGCCCGTCGGGAATGGCAACCAGCCATTCTTCCAGGCGGGCCGTCGAGGAAATAGAGAGCGTGCTCTCTATTTCGGCTCGACGGGCTTCCCGACGGGAAGCTCGCCGAGACCGTACACACGGCCGAGGTCCTCGCTGGAATGTGCATTCCAGCGAGGTTCTCGCTGGTTTTCAGCGAGAACCTCGGCCGTGTGTACGGCGCCTGAGTCTAGAAGAGAGGGGGTAAAGCAGTCACTGCTGGTTTGGGCACAGAGGCCCCAAATCTGTATCCAGGTCCTAGGTTCCCATAGTCTGTGTGTTGCAGGGAGACATGGACCTGAATCCAAAGCAAAACCTCTCCAAAGGTCTCCAAGGCATACACCTCCCAAAGATTAGAGCCCCCTCAAAAGCCAGGGCCCATAGTCAGAAGGCAAGAGGCTACGCCGCAGTCGCCTTCAAAAGCCCCTGTCCCAGATGAGTCTGTCACAGCTATGCTTTACATTGCTATGTTAATGTGGAGCAATGTCTGCTATGGAAAAATCTAGTGACCAAAGCCAAGTACACACATACTGAAAGTTGGCTGCTGAACAGGAACTGACTGACTTTCGGTATGTGTTCATCTTTCTCTGTTCAACAGAAGCAGGTCTAACATAGTTACATAGTTACATAGTTAGTCAGGTTGAAAAAAGACACAAGTCCATCCAGTTCAACCACAAAAAAATAAACAAACAAAATAAAAAACACAGTACAATGCCATACACCCAACTCCATACCCACAGTTGATCCAGAGGAAGGCAAAAAAAAACAGCGGAGCATGATCCAATTTGCTACAGGAGGGGAAAAAATTCCTTCCTGATCCCCCGAGAGGCAATCGGATTTACCCTGTATCAACGTTACCTACAAATCTTAATACTCAGTTAAATTATGTACATTTACCATGGGGTTCTGTCAAATGGTCTTGTTGGAAACCCAACATTCATTTAGAGCTTGCAGCCAATGGTTGCGCGTAGTAATCAATGTATTCTGATGGGAGGGGGAGAGTCCCCCCACCAGAATAAAAAGCCTCAGTGGGAAAAATCAATGCATCACACATTGTTGTGTTAATATTTTAATTTAACCCGGAGATTGAATGAAAAAAGGGTTGATTTAATCAAACTGGCAAGTGCAAAATGTGGTGCAGCCCTGCATAGAAACCAATCAGCTTCCGGGTTTCCTGAATGGCTTGCACCTGGGGGAAGCCCAGACTTTTTTCTAAAAAAAAACAAACAAACAAAAAAAACGACAGCATTATTTCAGGGGAGAAGGAGTGGATAGACCTGAAGATTGGAGGGTGAAGATCTGCTTTAATAAATCTTTGCTGCTAAACACAGCGTACCCATTGTCATGTAGAGGGCAGGAAGAACGCATAGAAATCAATGATCCTAGCGTAGTTTTTTTTTTCACTTTAGATACACAGTGGGTTTGATTTACTTAAAGTGGAGTTCCACCCATTTTTTCAAGTTTGGCTGTACTGCATGCCCTTAATGCATAGTTTTCACAATGGGCAATATTTTTAAAAATTTTGGATGGTAAATACCTTTTTTCCCGTTTTATCCACTTCCTGTTCCTAATCGCCTAGGCGATCAAGTCACAAGGCAATTCGCAAAGGGTTCCTGGGATGAATCGCCTTTTACCGAAATCTTGCGGGGTTTTTTTCAACTGTGTGCAGGGAGAGAGAGAGAGAGAGAGAGAGGAGCTTTCTGATGTCATCGGTGAAGTCGGGGTGGGGGGGACAGAGCAGCTATCAATCGCCAGCCAATTATTTGGCTTCTTAACCCCCCTGCCGGTATCCCCGAGCGCGACTCGTGGTGGATTTTTAATGTAAATATCGATATCCCCGAGTCGCGCTCGGGGTGAATATGCAGAGCCTGCAGTGCGCGCTGGCTTACCTTGTATCCAGGCATGGTACTGTACTTACCTTGTCCCTGGATCCAGCGATGCATCCCCGCTGTGTGAGCGAGTGGCGTCCTCCATTCGACTCACACAGTGCCCGCGCGCCGCCGATCTCCGTTCCCTGCGACGTAACGGCGCACGGGGGCGGAGACCGGCGGCAAATTCAAAAAAGTAAACAAACACATTACATACAGAATACTGTAATCTTATAGATTACAGTACTGTATGTAAAAAGTACACACCCCCCTGTCCCTAGTGGTCTGCCCAGTGACCTGCATGTTCTTTTACATAATAAAAACATTTTTTTTGTGCCTGCAAACTGTAGATTGTCCATAGCAACCAAAAGTGTCCCTTTATGTCAAAAGTGATTTTAGAGCAGCTAGAAAACAGCGATAATAAATGATAATCACTTGCAGAATTGAGCGATAGCGATTTGTGGGGAAATTCGTCATAAAAAAATAAAAGTAATGACAGCGACAATTCTGCAACTGAGCAAATTTCAGTGATTTTGATTTGATTACATTAGTGAATAATTTTTATTATAATTACATTATTATTTGTTATAATTATTTATAGTTATTTATTATATTATAATTTTATGATTTTGTGTTTCAAACTTTATCATACCCGGGATGTCTACTAGACTCTGGTTTGGACAAATTTAAGTGAGTTATTCCTAAAAATTGTAGACCTACAGTATAAAACGCAGAATTTCCATGCAAAATAATTGTACCGCTTTTGGTACGTAATTCCAGACAGAATCATACCGCCAGGGAGGTTAAGAAAGGGGGCAGAGCCGCATACACGTAGCGGTCTGCCCTGACCCAATCCTATAGGCTGACGATCGATAGCTGCTCTGTGCCGCCCACCCCGACATCGCCAATGATTATTCTGAAAGCTTCTCTCTCTCTCCCTAGATTACAAGACACTGTCACTGTGTAGAGCAACATTGAGCCGTGCTGGAAGGGGAGAGAGAGTGAGAGAAAGAGGAGCTATTAGAATATTCATTGGCGATGTTGGGGTGGGCGGGACACAGAGGAATGCCAGCCAATAGTATGGGGTGAGGGCGGAGCCGCATGCATAAATAATTGCCTTGTGTTAAATAGCCTCTTTGTCCCGCCCACCCCGACATCGCCAATGAATATTCTGAAAGCTCCTCTCTCTCTCCCTAGATTACAAGACAGTGTCACACACTGTCACTGTGCAGAGTAACATTGAGCTGTGCTGGATGGGGGGGAGAGAGAGAGACAGAGAGAGAGGAGCTATTAGAATAATCATTGGCGATGTTGGGGTGGGCGGGACACAGAGGAACGCCAGCCAATAGGATGGGGTCAGGGCGGAGCTGCATACATAAATAATTGGCTTGTGTTAAATAGCCGCTTTGTCCCGCCCACCCCGACATTGCCAATGAATATTCTGAAAGCTCCTCTCTCTCGCTCTCCCTAGATTAAAACCAATATAAGGATTGTGTCACTCTGTTTCGGTCCACACCCACTATTAATGCCAGTGCATTTCCTGCCGAATGTGACTTCTCTTTCCTTTCCTCCCTGTGTTGTGATTGACAGGTTGCGTTAGCATGGGGGCGGGAACTTCCACAGACTCGAGATTGCCATAGCAACCTGTCAGAAAAAAGGACGGCCTCCCTGAGGCATTACTGAGCATGTGCGAGATTTGCTGGTGCATGATGGGTAGATAGCTGCAAAGAAATCCAGGAAATGACAGATGCCCACAACTAGAATGGAAACTGCCTGCTTCTCGAGATCAGTAAGTAAATAACTATTTTTAAAGAAAGTAAAAACGCTAAAAGTATGACATGTTAGAAATATTAACTTTCAGATTTTGACAGTTACAGAGCAGTGTTTAAAAAAAAAATGTTTGGGGGACTGGAACTCCCCTTTAAATTGGTTGTATAACCACTTTCACCTACAGGTAAGCCTATATTACACACCCCAGTTGAAGTCCAACGGGACGAAATGCATAGGGTGCTTTATAACTGCTGCTCATACTGCGCCTATTGTTTTTTGTGATCATCACCTGTGCATTTATTGCTGGATATTTTGTATTTCATAAATTTTTATCATTACATTTTTTTGGTCATTGCTGATCTATGCTATGTGGAGGCCTTTTTTTTTTTCTTCATTGGTTTATCCGTGGCATCCATCTGTAATCCTTTTTCCCTTGGAGGGGAACCGCTGCTGTGTGTGGACGCCATCAAATCTTCTGTGACTGGGAAGTGTGTGTTACCGGCTCAGCAGTTACTGGGAGAAAGATTGATGCCAGCCCATGATGAATACCTGAGGAAGCTGTGATATTGACACTCTTGCCATACTCTGTCTTGACTCACCATCTATCAGTGTGTGGGTCCACACCTTACGGTAAGAGTACCGACCTCTATCCCATGGTGGTGGGATCACAACCCTCTCATCTGGTGTCTTCACTCTTCACACTTGTGATTTGCAATTGGTTATGAGATCTATGTTTTAGTGTGATTTGTTGTGATATATATACTCACACCATCTACACTCTTCATTTGTTTGTTTTTTCACATGATTGGTTGACTACATTCACCCACTTTTCAGCGCTGCATATTTTATTTATCATTGCTTCATACAAATATCTATTTTTTAGCTTTTTTTCTTCCATTTTTTTCATCAGATAGCGAGGTAATATCCCTCCATACACTATATTAAGGCTTACCTGTAGGTGCTGGAAATATCTCTCAATGCTGTGCCATTTCTAGAGGGGGTCATGCGGTGACTGGCGGCTCCCACGCGAATACACAAGAGTGACGTCACGTGACTCCGGCCAGTCACAGAGCCGGAGTCGGTGGCTCCGGAAGGAAGAGGGCTAAAGATGGACGTTCCCAGCCAGCGGGGACATCTGGGATATTGCAGGCTTCGGTTTCAGGTAAGTAACACATAATGGGCTACTATTCGATGCATAGTAGCTCATTATGCTTTACCTTTGCAGGGAAATTAAGAGTAAGTAAAACCCATCAGGGTTTACTTCCTCTTTAAGAAAAAAGTGAATGTTCACATTACAATGTGAATGTTCACATTGCAAAGTAAAGGTTCACTTTGCTTAGAGAGTAAGGTTAGGCTGTGTTGACTTCAGTCATCTGATCTTATACAGTATATGAAAAAAACATCTTGTTTTTTTTTTTTTCCTTCTACATAGCCAGGTATTCAACGTGGGCATTGCTAGATTTGCCTTATTTATTCATCTAAGTGAATCTAAGTCCATTGTTAAAGACCTGTAAGGTGTCTGTATCCTTCTAAAAGCACTATAAAAAAAAGCTTAGATTTGGTAACATCTTAAGTTTAATGTCTTAAAGGATTTCATTTTTCCTTAGGGAAGCTAAAATACACTTTAACTTATTGCAACTCAAACACCTTACTGAAATAATTCTGAAATAACATCACAGATCTGTTCACAGCTTTGTATTAATATATCAAAGCTCTAAGAGAGTATCTCAGAGTTCTTTTGTTTTACTTGGCCCGAGAGCTCTTCCACAGTACAAGTCCAGTATACTGAACAAAAGAAAGCTGTTACATCATTGAACATGTCTCACCCACTGTACAGATGCAATAAAAAGTTAAGTGATTTTTGAAGTCTCAAATGCCTACATTAGCATAATTATCCATAACCTGCTAGTGCATTTTTATTAGGTGGGAATGACATTTATAATCACTGCAGATTCTGCACAAAGGTTGATATTTTTTCTTTATCGATTCTGGAGGCTTGTTAAATAGCTAATTACATAGCTCAGAGTGAACTTTTCAAGAAAGTAAAACTAAACATTTAGAAGGCGCCATAAAAATTGCAAACATTCTTTGAAATGCTAATGATAACAAAAGATAAATAAGAATTCCATGGTATCATTGTTCCACTGTCAGCCTGCTAAAAGGAACGCTTTACTGAGAAAAATATGTAGATTGCCATTACTGACCTATAAATATAGAAATTTTCTGTGCTTCCCCTTGACCTAAACCTAGCTAGCTGCAAGCACTAAGTATAGATATATTTAAAGAATACAGCCACCATAAGCACATAAGAAACAAAGATATATTGCGTTAAAACTATAATGAAAACTCTGTCTATCTACATAAAATGTATAAGCAAAAACGTAATAACAATCATGCAGTACATAAATATGAATATATTATCGCATTTCCTAAAAACTATTAAAAATATGTGGTAAGTGAGACCACAACACCAGTGCTGCAAACGCATAACTTTCCCAGCTATTGAATAAATATCTATCAAAAGTTTTGAAAACCTACCTTTACATACGAGTTACATTCTTCTTTTTTTCTTCCTTCAAATCTAATGGACAGTTGTATCTGGTGATCTGTGTTTGTTCTTTGTACTTACCCTTGCTGAGTCCTAACTACCGGTATATTGATTTTTCATTTTATATCTTCCGCTATGGCACTGCGATGTGCCTGGTGTCACTGCGCCGGAAGCGGCACACAGGCGTCATGACAAACGCATGAGCACTTCAAACTGGGCGATATTCCCTATGTGCAATACATTTCTATACCGGGGGGGGGGTCGATAGTGACATCATGGTGGATGCATGCGCATCTATTTGAGAATGCTGTTTCAGAAAGGGCGCTACGCAAAAGTTAGTATGGTGAGAGACTTATTTGCTCTCACCCAGGTTGATTTGTTCAGATTTGGCAGCTGTCAGCCCTGAATTGTCCCGTGGGTCATTCTGCGTTCCAGGGATGTGATCCCATCTCTGGGCGGCAGGTGGCGCCAGAGGGGTTCAGGCAGAACCACTTTTCCTCAGCAGCCAATTGGAGGAGCGTTTCCCTCGCGGGGCATGCTGGGGAGGGGTATATCTGTGGCAGACGCCATTTTTCTGGGTTCTTCGCGGGTTCCTGGTTCCAGGTGCAGCACCCACCTTCAGGGTGTGCGCACATCCCGTGTCACGCCGAGTTCCCAACTCTTGGCCCTCATGGTTCAGAGACACTGAAGTGATTGGGGAACTTTGGTGACTTACTGGGGTTCCACATCTCAAGAGGACAGGATTGAAAGGATATTCTCTATTGCTCTTAAGTACCAGACCTGTGGCAGAGGCCTCTACTAATCTTCTAGAGCATCTTCTAGAGCCAATTCGGTGGCAGTGACATATTCCTTCTCAGCTTTCTCAGTGACACTCTGGCTGCCAGGGAGAAGCATGTCCAGGTGCACTGCACCCACTCCGGCTGGAGTGGTGACGTGATTGATTTAATTACAGAAGGCAGGACTGCTTTCTCTATCCAAGCCTGACTCTGCGAAGTTGCTCTATCTTCATCAACCTTTTTCTATCTACCTCAAGTTGATGTGTTGGTCGTGTTGTACCAGGAGAATAAAGCATTCAGAAAACTTCAGCTACAGGTTGGACATTCGTCATTGCTCTGCTCGCTACATCTACCCCTAGACACCACACAGAGGTAACTTAATTTGCCGATCCCAATCTAACCAGCGGCTCCTGAATGGAGTAGCGCTACACTGTTTTGGCACCATGCCTTTTCTAAATGCCTAGGCTGTCTTCTTTTATATATATATATATATATATATATATATATATATATATATATATATATATATATATATATATATATATTTTTTTTTTTTTATCTACGTGGGGAGTAGGGGCGTAGTTAGGTAATAAATGGGTTCCTATGTAGTATGAACAACATTACATATCATGAAACAATCTTTCAGTATACTCTGTGGCACATACTGTAGAAATTTTTCTACTTTGGCTCATTTGAACACATATTAGTGTATGGGTCCATTCTCCCCATGATGGTTTGAATTGCTGGCCACAATAATTTCTTGTTTTTATGAGAAATTTTGGCATCTGCTATAGGTAGGAAGAATATTTGTCAAAATAGAATAACAAATGTTAATACTCTCCTTCAAACGGGGTCTTGGTGGGGGTCTGTGTGTCTGGCGGAAACATCCCAACCCTGGGTTCCTCTGGGAGGGGGGGCAGTGCGCAATGGTATGTACCATCCCATGCTTCCGGAGGAGCGGAAGCATGGGATTGTGGGACAATGGAAATGTATGTACTCTTTTTTTGCCTTATGGTTAGGGGTTGGAGGGATGGGATGGAGATATAGAGGACCTCTCCTCCTGGTGGCATACGGTCACAAAGGGTGCAACCCCTCAACACACCTTTTATATGCTAGAGGGTTTCTTGGGTAAAGCATAGTCTTCTTTAGTCTGGGGGGTCTGGACGATGGGACGGGTTGATACTTGCGGATACAGGTCTACATCCCCACCTCAAGAGAGGCTGGACCCCTTGTCCCTTCCGGTACGATACCTGGTTTCCTGGTTGTAAGGATACCTTTTACTTTTCATAGGTAGCCCAGCCGGACTTGGACTACCTCCGGATCGGTTTTGGTGACCCCTTGTTAGGGGGTTTCGTGATATATCTATAGATATTAATATATATTTTTTTTTCTTCTTTTCTCTCTTCTTCTTCCCCCCACTCCCTGCCTTCTACCCTCTCCATCTACTACAATATTCAACAGGTTTAGATTTTTCTCTTAATACTCATGGCCTCCATATCACAGTCCTCAGCTCCTCTATCGCTCAAGGTTTTATCGGTCAACGCCAAGGGCCTAAATCTCCCGGAGAAACGCTCCAGTTTTTTAGCAGTAGCACGTAGACACAAGGCGCATGTCGTCTTTTTCCAAGAAACTCAATTCAAGTCTAACAACATTTAGCGTCTGACCAACAAATGGTACCCCGAAGCTTTCCATGCAACTTGTGCTGATTCCAAGACAAAGGGGGTAGCGATCTTGCTTGCAAAATCATGGCTTTTCGCCTCACAGATCAGATGGTAGATCCAGGAGGTAGATTCCTCTTCCTTAAGGGGTTCTGGAAAGATAGACCGGTGACACTTGCTACTGTGTACTGCCCTAACTCCAAACAGGTTTCTTTTCTGAGATACGCTCACGAAACTTACCTCTTTCAAATCTGGCCTTTTAATTCTCGGAGGGCACTTCAACATGGCCCTTGATCCGAATCTCGACACGTCCACGGGTACCTCGTCCCTCCCCTTCTCGGCCTTGCGACAAGCGAAATTAGGACTTGCCTCGCTGGCACTACATGATTCGTGGCGCACCCTGAACCCCAGAGGGAAGGACTACACATTCTTCTCATCTCCACACCAACGGTACTTGAGGCTTGATTATATTTTCCTCTCCCAAAGCGATCTTTCGTACCTCCACGATGCGACAATTGAAAATTTGGTATTATCCGACCATCACCCAGTAACCCTTACCTTACGATTCCGGCAGAGGGAATCCTTCACGAAAGTCTGGAGGCTAGACGCCTCCCTCCTTACGGACCTAGCAGACGTTAATATCCTTAAGCAAGTCATTGGGGATTACTTCCTGCACAATGATACGCCAGATGTGTCGCCCATGGTCCAATGGGAGGCACATAAATGCGTTGTACGGGGACACCTACTGTCCATGGCGGTGAGAAGGAAAAGGGAATACCTGGCCTTTATTCAGGAACTCACCAACAAAATGTCTAGCCTGGAAACAAAACATAAAGGTTCTCTGTCGCTGGCGGTAGCGGCGGAGTTAGCAGAGACTAGGACACTTCTGCGTAATGAACTTAACAAAAAAGCTCGTAAGCGCATGCTGTTATCTCAGAAATTATTTTTTGAACAGGGGAACAAACCAGGAAGACTTCTGGCTCGGTTCACGCAGAAACGTGTCCTTGCCTCCACTATCCATCATATAAAAGATAAACAAGGGTGAATTCATACTAAGTCGGAAGATATTGCGTGTCAATTTCGGGAATATTACAACACATTGTATAATATTAGGCCAAAGGAGGAAGGGGTAGGCCCGTCGGTCACTAGGGAATCCCTGATAAAGGATTTCTTGCACAGATATAGCCCTTGGGCGCTATCTGTGGAGGAACAGCAAGCCTTAGAGTTGCCTCTGACTTCGGAGGAATGGATAGAAGCCTTGAAAGCCACCAAGCCGGGCAAGAGCCCGGGACCAGATGGCCTGACGGCACAATACTACAAATGCTTTCCCGAACTTTTAGCGCCGGGCTTCCTCAAAGCTTTTAACTCTTTAGCAGGTGCCTCTTACAAGTCTAACACCCTACTGGAAGCATATATTTCAGTAATACCTAAGGAGGGTAAAGATCCCTCGGATGTAGCGAACTACAGGCCGATTTCGCTCCTCAATGTGGATGTAAAGATTCAAAAATTCTGGCGACGCGGATAGCCTTCTATATACCGGCCTGGGTAGGTCTTGATCAGGTAGGTTTTGTTCCTGGCAGGGAGGCCAGGGACAACACCCTCAAAGCCCTCAACCTACATCACTGGCTTACTTCTACGAAGAGTGAAGGGTTCTTTCTTTCACTGGACGCGGAGAAGGCCTTTGACCGAGTGGCCTGGGACTACATGCATTCGGTCCTGGAGGCACTTGGCCTAGGGACACGATTGAGGTCAATGGTAGGAGCACTTTATTTGACGCCACATGCCAGGGTAAGAGTGAATGGCCACTTATCAGAGGCCTTCTCCATCCACAATGGCACCAGGCAGGGATGCCCTCTTTCGCCCTTACTGTATATCCTCACCCTGGAACCCCTCCTTCGCTGCATCAGGGCTCACCCTGACATAACAGGGCTTAAGATTTTTCAAAAGACATACAAGATTGCGGCTTTCGCCGATGATATTTTGCTTTTTCTCTCCTCTCCCTTGATATCCTTGCCTAACCTATTACAAGTATTCCAACAATTCCGATGTATTTCGCACCTTAAGATTAACTTTTCATATGCCCTGAATATCTCCCTACCTTCGTCGCTAGTTCTCCACTGCCAGAAGAGCTTCCCCTTTCGATGGAAGACTGATGATATTACTGAGAAGAATTTTTTGCCTGAGCTGAAGGCAGTACAACAAGATTTACTGCAATGGGATTCTCCCACCATTTCTTGGTTCGGTAGGGCCGCCATTTTGAAAATGACGGTCCTGCCCCGCATGCTATATAAGCTACAGACGATTCCAATTGCCCTTCCACCCTCCTTCTTTGCAACCTACAAAAAGATATGTAGGAAGTTCCTGTGGGGGTCCAAAGCACCCAGAATTAGCTGGACGAAGCTGGTGCGGCCTAAAGCAGAAGGCGGTATTGGCCTCCCAGACTTACAAAGGTACTATTGGGCGACACATCTCAAGCGGGTAGTGGACTGGCGAGTCCACGCCCGATGTAAAGCTGGGTTCACTTAGAAAACCGGATGACAGGAGAAGACCTGGGGAAAGTACCCTAGATCTCTAGGAGGAATTGGAGGCCTAATGTCTTGTCTCATCCACTAATAGGAGCTACCTTGTTGTCATTCACAAAGGCCTGTGATAGGTTTGTAGTTTTAACAACGGATTGCGGATTGACTCCGCTTAGGGGCAATCCGGATTTCGTTCCAGGGCAGGATGGGGGATTCCTAAGGCACGAGTGGCCGCACGATGAGATTCTGGCCAAACATTTCTTCTCTGGGGATAGATTCTTATCTCTGAGTGATCTCGAGAAGTTGTCTCTGACCAAGAAATTTCCTTTGTTTGCTTATTTCCAAGTGAGGCACTTCCTGAATGACCCGAAGGTCAGAGGGTCTTTTACAAAATCGCCCACGACCCTTGAATCGCTATGCTTAAATACGTCACCTCAAAGGCATGTGATTTCGATCCTATATGCTTCCATGTTTAGAGGGCCCTTTGCTCCTATGCAGGCGGAACAGGCCTTTTGGGAGGCCAGGCTGAATAGATTCAGGCGAAGGAATGGGAAAGGGTCAACTGGTTCATCTTCAAGGGCTCATTGAATGTGGGTATACAGGAAAATAGCTACAAGATTAGGACACGGTGGTATAGGACGCCGGATGTGGTACACAAATTCTGCCCTACAGTGTCAGATCAATGCTGGAGATGTGGACAAGCTCAAGGCACTTTCCTTCACGTTTGGTGGGAATGCCCACTAATTCAACCATATTGGCAGAAGGTACATGACGTGATAACGTCAGTCTCTTCGCTACCCATGGAGTTTTCATCAGCACAATACCTGCTTCACCTCTCCGATATCCCAAAGAAACGGTATCGCAATTCTGTAGCGATACATATGGTTAACGCTGCCAGACTATGTGTTCCTGTTCACTGGAGAGCGACGGTACCACCGACTGTAAAAGAGTGGGTGGCGCGCATTGACCGGATTGCAGCGATGGAGGAAATGATACATACTGCCCGAGATGACATTACAAAGTTCACTTTAATTTGGAGTGAGTGGTTCGAATTCCGAGACTCAGCAGACTACTGAGCTCTTACGCAGAACCCGAACTGATCTGGATTTAGTGAAAACGCTTGACTGAAGTATGCTTTTCTTACGTACCGTTGACCTGTATATCTGTCAATAGAATGTGGACGGCGAGGGTAGTGGGCCCCCCACTTACCCCCCATTAGGTTATGAGTTGCCATTCCCCCCCCCTTTTTTTTTTCTCTTTCTCTCTCTCTCTCTCTCTCTCCCCTCTCTCTCTCTTTTCTTCCTCTTTTCCTGTGATCCTTTTTTTCTGTTTGACCTCTTTTTTACCAACGTTGGAGGGCGTGGATGGGAGGGTGGGCCTCGCGCCCACTCCCTCATTCATCCGCTACCAGGTGGGAAGATTTATGTGACAAATAAGGGACTGGGTGCTGCTAACAAGAAGCGGGGCTAGCAGGAGGGTGTACGGACCTTGTAGATCGTCCATATGGATGGTTCACCCATAGATCTTTTTTTTTTTTTTTTGTCGTACATTGCTCTTAAGAAACACTTGTGGTATTCAGTTATTACCGCTAAATGTTAAAGTAGTATTTGTTTGGGGCTCTTCCCAGGTGATCTATGCCTGTGTTCCTATTGTTTGCATTAAGCTATAGACTTATCTTTGTACTCTTATATCATTTGTTCATGGAATTGTTTAATGTATACTGTTGTCCCCATGTATTTCTCAATAAAATCTTTGTGGAAAAAAAAATAGAATAACAAAATATATATGGAATGTTGTTTTTCATATGATTTGAACAAAGTGTTCTTATATATTCTTCTACAATTCCAGAGTTTATGTTGTTATTGCTTGTCTTTCTGATGAAGTGGGATCCTGACCCGTGAAATGTGTTGTAGAATAGCAAGCAGCCCATCACTTCATATATGAAATGAATGATGGGAAGAACAGCATGTAATGTTTTGCATCACAAGGCAGATGTATAAGTACTTAGTATTTGTTATAAATACTTTTTGTGGTACCGTTAAAGTTCAATTTTAATCTAAGGATATACCTCATGAGCTGAGCTTGAGCTGAGGATCACCCTCTTCGGACATATATCAATATCCAGGGAATTTGATTATTACGAGGCTCATTATATTTAGTCTATTGGTAAGTCTGTATTTCTCTCACACAAGTGATGGTGAAGCATGGATAATAAAGATTTTTAGCGGTTTTGAGTTAGCGTTGAACTTTTTATTTTCTGAAAATAAATTACAAGGTGGCATATTAACTTAAAAAGGGGCAGCTGAACTAATATGGTTTGCAAATATACAATTATGTATATATTTTTTGGGCACCACTACTTGTTATTCAATCACATATAATTAAAGGTTGTACACATACAGGTTCCATGATTAAAATGCAGCCCTGTAGACATCTGCCATACATTGCATTTGACTTCATCAATGGATAATCATGTGGAATGTTTTTTAGGTTTGTAGACTGCATCCTGGTAACACTAGAGCATCACAGGAGTTTTACGCCATAGCCTTGTATTTATGGTTGACCTCCAAATCATTTTTCTCCCAGGATGTGGCATACATGTTCTTTCTGGGAAAGAAACAACTGCCCTCGTATGTCTGCCCTCTGTAATGATGGACAATGCAGTGTATTACGACAGAATTTAGTTGACTACTATTTTTATTGCTATTGCCACCAACCACGTTATGAAGATGGATGACTCTTCACATGCAATTTTGACGGCGTTCACTGGTCTTTTCAAAGATATAATATTACAAGATAATTTCTGTGAAACCGTAATAAGTCTGTGCATAGCCCATGAAAACATGAATCAAGCTAAGTTTTGCACTGAAGGTTGGGACTCTATAATATTATGCTGTTTTAAGTGGGGTTTTCTTTGTATAAAAAGACACCGCATTTTCATTGCAGACACTAACAAAAAATGTATATACAGTAGATGCATAGCGATGAACAAGGAAACAGCTGCAAGCAGAAGCATGTAAAATACTGTTAAAAAGAGAACGTATATATGACCAAAGGCTTGTTTGCACATTTATCATTGCCATTTTGTCAACCATTTAATTGACCTAAAATTGGAAAGAATAAAAAAAGAATTACGGTATGTATAGTTTTTAGCTAAGCCTACTTGTAACCTACATTGTATGACAGCAATAATGGTGTACATAGGACAATCAGATTAATCAGATTTTTAACATACTAATGATGGATAATACTAGTAATCTAGTAGCACGTGTTAGGTGTATAGGGAATAATATGTGCCCTCTGGTGTACAGTTTGGTAATGTGGTACAATGCATTGTAACCATGCATTACATTGTGGCTGATTTCCTAAAACTGAGAGGGCAAAATCTGGTGCCGCTCAACATAGAAACCAATCAGCTTCCAGGTTTTGCCAAAGCTTAATTGAACAAGCTGAATTCATAAACTGGTTGGCTACCATGCAGAGCTGCACCAGTTTTTTTTTTTTTTTTAATACTGTACAATGAAATTTCACAAAATTAAATTTTATTCATTTACATTTCACCCGCAGTGCATTGAGAAGCAGTGTAGTGAATTACAGCACACAATGGGGTTGATTTACTAAAACTGGAAAGTGCAAAATCTGGTGCACCTGTGCATGGTAGCCAATCAGTTTAATTAAGCATTGGCAAAAAATAAAGCTGGAAGCTGATTGGTAATTTTTCACTCTCCAGTTTTAGTAAATCAATCCTATAGCTGTTTAAAAATGCATCATGTCCTCCTTTTTTTAGCCCACACCAACACCATGCATGAGTGCAGTGGCGGTGCGTCCATTAAGGGCTCACAGGGACCACCCCCTCTATCCAGCCACCCCCCTCTATGACTAATAGATAGTTTCATGCATTGCAAGAATCTATCCATGGCCGCCGCTACCAACCCCTATTCAAGTGTCCGGCCTTTGTTCGCCTGAATTCCAGCAGCGGGGGGTGTTTTTACAGCACCTGATTAGTGCCATCCGTCGGGTGGATTTATGAACATTATCATCGACTCAACATAGTGTTTGTGTATATATTGTCTTCTAATATTGGTGTCTCCTACACAATTTTATACCTTGTATATATTGTAAATTATCATTAAATTATATATATTTTTTATACTATATTGATTATTTTCCTTTTATTCGGTTCGCCTCAAAAATCCCACAACTCTCGGTTTTGGGGATACTTGCTCTCTTTCCTGATTAGAGCCATAGGTTCTAATAGGCTTTAAAAAGGTACTGTGCTCGCAGTCCACCCAGGTGTGTTTGCAATGTGAATGAATATTCGCTTTCCTAACACTGAACCACCGCCTCTCAGCCAATCAGGTGCGTGGGTCTGTTACCTGTCACCTGATTGGCTGAAAGGATATGTGCTACGATTGAACAAGGAGGAGTAGGGGAGGAGACACACGGAGGACACAGGAGTCGCTGTCTGACCCACTGCAAGGTCCCACTGCTCGCAGCCGTCACCCACATGCCTGACCCACCACCAAGACAGGGTAAGTGCCAGGCAGGCTGCGAGCACGGTGGGGTCACAGTGGCAACTTTTGATGGGCACAGTGGCAGCATTTGATGGGCACAGTGGCAGCATTTGATGGGGCACAGTGGCAGCTTTTGATGGGGCACAGTGGCACTATTTTATGTGAGCAGTGGCAGCATTTGATGCGTCACAGCGGCATTATTTGATGGGCACAGTGGCTGCAATTGATGGGAAGAGTGGCAGCATTTGATGGGGAATACCAGTGTCAATGGTGGTAAAATTAATAAATGCTAAAGTCCATTAAAGTCCATAGTGATGGAAATAATGATGAATCTCGGAAACGATCCTCTGTGAAGTGTCACCAAACGCACACACGTCAAGAAGGTGCACCCGCCACCACGTGAATAAGCAGCTTACCAGAGGTCAGACATATGCTAGCGTCTGACTATAACCCAGTCAACGGCCTTTAGATCCTTGAGGTTCCCACGATCAACTCGAGTAGACCAGGAGAGGGACACTTCTTAAACTCCGGAAGAAAAGAAGGCGCACATAGCATAATTCCGTGGTGGAAATTTATTGTAAAAAGTAAAATTGTACTTACACAGCACATGTAGTGTACGAGCATAAAAAACAGATACAAATATCGCCGGCCGGCATGCAGGAGCCCTTCCTCCTCAGCGTGGTGACGTCACTGCGTCGCCTCCCTGGGAGGCGACGCAGTGACGTCACCACGCTGAGGAGGAAGGGCTCCTGCATGCCGGCCGGCGATATTTGTATCTGTTTTTTATGCTCGTACACTACATGTGCTGTGTAAGTACAATTTTACTTTTTACAATAAATTTCCACCACGGAATTATGCTATGTGCGCCTTCTTTTCTTCCGGAGTTTAAGAAGTGTCCCTCTCCTGGTCTACTCGAGTTGATCGTGGGAACCTCAAGGATCTAAAGGCCGTTGACTGGGTTATAGTCAGACGCTAGCATATGTCTGACCTCTGGTAAGCTGCTTATTCACGTGGTGGCGGGTGCACCTTCTTGACGTGTGTGCGTTTGGTGACACTTCACAGAGGATCGTTTCCGAGATTCATCATTATTTCCATCACTATGGACTTTAATGGACTTTAGCATTTATTAATTTTACCACCATTGACACTGGTATTATCAATCTTTGTGTGGCGCGGCTTTTTATATCCCATTGCTTCCTGTTTATCACACGCTTGCTGCAGCCTGTAGTCCTTTTGGGGGGAGGGGTTTCCTAGCGCGGTTTTTTGTTTTATATAGCATTTGATGGGGCACAGTGGAAGCATTTGATGGGGTACAGTGGTAGTGTTTGATGGGCACAGTGTCTGCATTTGATGGGCATAGTGGCTGAATTTGATGGCACAGTGGCTGCGATTAATGGGTACATTGGCTGTGATTGATGGGCACAGTGGCTGCAATTTATGGCCACATTGGCTGCAATTTATGGGCACAGTGGCTGCAATTTATGGGCACAGTGGTTGCGTTTGATGGGCACAGTGAGGCTGCAATTGATGTTTTTTTCAGAATTTTTCAGTTTGTTTGCACTTGCCCAAAAATACTGAGCACCAGCCACCACTGCATGAGTGTGAGCATAACTTAAAGAACACAGAGCAATTTGACTCGTCTATGCATTGGGACAGTGCTGTGTATATGGCTTAAATTTGCCCTAAGCTAGAATGAGACACCAACACCAATATTTACTGCTAAAGTAAGGATCTCTAAAAAGATACTTGTACATACTGAGCAAAGAAACTGCTGAACATGAGAACATTTAAAGATGGTGCATGATGTGGCCAATTCTTTATTAAGATCCATAATACATTTTAAAATACAATTGCAGAGCCAGTTAATGCTACAATTATGTTTTATAATCTAATGTGGGATTTACATATTGTATTCCACATTGCTAGCAACCTTTACTTTTTGAACTAGCACAAACAATTATTTATGTTGATGATCCATAATAAGTATATGAGACAAGATAAAATAGATATACTGTACCGGTAATACACTATGCTAATACTATAGTATACTATAGTAATTACTGTGTTCCACAACATAAGCATATATCTAAAGTTTTAATGCTCAATGTTAATCTTCATCTTCTCACCCTATGCTACATAGTTATATTACATCAATCTCTCTGCGCACCCAGGGCTCATAACGGAAGCAATAAAAGAAGATACTCCTACATACTATCATCTTTCACATCTTCTTTGATATAAGACAGTAACAAGCATATCTTCAGAGAGACTAGTGCAAATGACAAATCATTTTTAATAAGCACACTAGGCAAAATATACTCATTCTCAATGGTCCTACAGGCTCCAAAGCAATACATTTGATTGTTCTTGCAATATAACGCTGGGCAGATGTGCCTGTTCATCAAGTGTATACAAATAATTATTATTATTATACGCGATTTATATAGCGCCAACAGTTTACGCAGTGCTTTACAATGTATGGGGGGGGGGTAGCACAATTACAGTACAGTTCAATACAGAAGGTACAGGAGGGCCCTGCTCATAGAGCTTACATTCTAAAGGGAGGGGTGCTGGTACAAAAGGTAATAGCTGCAGAGAATGATTTGATGGGGTGAAATTACAAAAAAAATAGGCACATTTTTGTCCCATTGGCCAGCCCCACCTCAAATATCTATATACAGAATTGTTTTAATTATGTATAAGAATAGGTGAGTTTGGTCAGTCACTAACGTCTAACAGAAGTGACATCTCCACATTGGAGTCCCTTTCCCTGCCACCTGGGCCGGACTTACTATTGGGCTTGACTGGGCACAAGCCCATGGGCAGCGCCCAATAGGGGGCCCGCCCCTTTACATTTATTTTTTTTCAATAATATGCCAGTCATTTCATTTTTCATTTAAAGTGTGGTGATTGGTCTAGCATTTTTACCTGTTCTAGGGACATTGATCATTTTTGTCCTCCATCCATGTAGACAAACTGTCTTTCTTTTATTATTACCCTTGTGAAGCTATTTTTGCAATATTATGCCCGGTGTCTGTCCTTTTGCTGGATGTGGCGTGTTACTTTGGCTCCAACTGCTGGATTTTCCCTTTGAATACATTGCACTCTGACTTGTGTCAGTGCTTTTTTGTGCCCATATCCAAGCTCCTCCACCATATTGGCCCCTCCCCTACATGTGACCACGCAGGGCTAATCACTTGTCTTCCTCAGGGGGATCCTAAGACATATGTAGTTCTCCACCTTTTTGGTTTTTAAAGAAGCCACCTAATGTCAGGAACACCAATGGATACTATAACCACTTCCTGACTGTCCCATAGATACTTCCGGGTAGGGGACAGGTGGAGTGTTGCTTCTGTTATGATTAGTCACAGCAGAAGCCGATCAGCGGGTGCCAACCAGTGGATGTCATGTGCACCTGTACTTACTGATCATCCAGAAGAGAGGCTGGTTGGAGCTCTGTATATTTAAACAATGCATGGCTCCATCCTGACAGCAGGGATGTGATGGATTCATCACATCCCTTAATAAAAACAGCACAATTAGTACACAAAAACACTAGACGGGCACACATTTAACCCTTTGATCATTAGTACAGTGACAGTGCATATTTGTTAGCACTGATCACTGTTTTAGTGTCACTGGTTCCCACAAAGTGTCAAAAGTGTCAGTTACTGTCAGGTTGTTTGCCGCAATATCGCAGTCTAGCTTTAAGTCACTGATCGCCACCATTACTAGTATAAAATAAATAAATAAAAACTCCAGCATATATCCCATCGTTTGTACTATAGATGCTATAACTTTTGTGCAAACCAATAAATATATGCTTATTGGGATTTTTATTTTTTTACTGAAAATATGTAGCAAAATCCATATTGGACTAAATTGGTGAAAACATTTGATTTTTTTTTTATTTGTTATTTTGATTTGTTTTATAGCATAAAGTAAAAAATATATATTTTTTTGTATATGGCATACAACATAAAAAACCCAGTGGTGATCAAATACCACCAAAAGAAAGCTCTATTTGTGTGAACAATATATATATATATATATATATATATATATAAATTTCATTTGGGTGAAGTATTGCATAGCCGGGAAATTGTCAGGATAAATAACGCAGTGCCGTATCGCAAAAAAATGGCCTAGGCATAAAAGGGCGTAAATCTTCCGGAGGTCAAGTGGATAATCCTGACCACTCACTCTGAATACATTATCGTTACAAGAAGGGACTGCAAAACCAGTCCCTTGTGTCTTCCCTAGACACACATATCTTTCCATTAGTTTTATGTATATTAAATTCACTTTACCTTATAGGCACACACCACAGGAAGCTACCGCACTTCTGATGATACAAGGCCATGCTTTTGTGACTCCCAAGTCCATAGGCCAACACTGCGCTGAAGCAGGCTCCTAAATGTAGACTGAGCCGTGGAAAGAGGGACATGAAGAGCACCTGCCCTCCCACCAAACAAGGATGCCGTCACCTGCTACAGTTACACACTTCCTCCTCTGACTGGCCGCTACCTTTTGAAAGCGTGTCCCAACCTAGAAGGTTAAATTGTGTATTTTCCCAAATGTATTTAACCACAAAAGTTTACCTTGTACAAATGTTCTGCATCAGTTCAAGGCTGTTTAACCCAAAGGGTTGCATGGTTTTAACCCTCAAAGCTAATGTTCTTTAACCAGGGTTAGGCCCCTTTCACACTGGGGCAGGATGTGCTGTGGCGGTATAGCGCCGCTACTTTTAGTGACGCTATACTGTCAGAATTGCAGCAGAATTGCGGCGGTATTCAGTCGGTATCGGTGCGGTATTAACCTCCGCTAGCGGCCGAAAAGGGTTAATACCACCCCCGCAGAGGCGCATTGCCGGCGGTATTACCGCGGTGTTCCATTGATTTCAATGGGAAGGAGCGGTGAAGGAGTGGTATACACACCGCTCCTCTCACCACTCCAAAAATGCTGCTTGCAGGAGATATTTTTTTCTCCCGCCAGCGCATCACCTCAGTGTGAAAGCCCTCAGGCTTTCACATTGAGAATGCTGGGGCAAGAGTATTTCAGGCGTTATTTATGCGCTATTTTTAGTGCTAAAACGCCTGAAATAAGCCTCTGTGTGAAAGAGGCCTTACACTTGTTATTGACTATAGACATCTTCCAGTAAGTGACACTGACAACCTATTCACTTAAATGACGAACTTGAGGTTCACATGTACATCTTACAACATTGTTCACATATGCAGATGATTGCATACAAATTAGTAGTGTGATTTGGGTGAGGAACAATGGCTGTGCTTCTGATCTGGTACACTATCTCTAGCAGTTTGTATAGGAAAAGGTGCATAGGGTACTTAGTGCGGGCCAAAACTGAATTGGATAATGTCAATAGTAACAAAAAGTCCATAAAACTTGGATTCTCTGAAGAACAGGCAAGGAAGGAGTGGCAGAAAAAAAAAAGAAGAGAAATCACATCACACCTCTTGGTCTTCCAAAATCTCTCCCACAGGCCTCTCCTATTGGGGTTGGTCCTCTGCAGATTATTATATCCCTAGATACAGGATATGACACACCTGCAGAAAGTAGTCACACACGACCGGACCCCTGAAGCCAGAATATTCAAAGTAACACAGTACCAAATCACAATACAATGCCAAACAGTCTAAAATAACAGTACAGTATACAATAGACACCTGCCTACAACCAAGCTTTCCTAGAGCTTAGTGAATGTGGTAAAGCTTTGCTGACTTCCATCATCCAATCACAGCTGTTTTCTTTTTTTCTTGTACTTGATTGGATATTCCTTGCAAAACAGAAAGAATTCAAGCAAAATGAAATGCCACCACATACACTATGCTCTGATGATAATTGTATTTGCAATGTGAAACTTCCTTGCAAAGTGAACAGCCTATTTGCATTTAACAAATCAACAGCACTCACCCTATCAAATTCATCCAAAAAAACAACAACTTTGCTTCAGGTTCAGAGATTGAATTTCTTTAAATAATAGAAAAACTTTGATCTAAAATGCATATTTAATCAGTTTTACATTGTGTGGTACCTCATATGATCCAGGACCAGGTGTAACGTCTTTTGGATCTTTAAAACGTTCTTCTCTGGGAACAGAAGATGAAGACTGAATGACTGGTTTCATGACTGGATTATAGGCTCCGGGCCCTAAAGGCAAGAATAGTAATTATATATTGATGAATGAATAAATAATGCACATTAGAGGTACAAGCTATTCGTAAAAGGCAGTAGAATCAGATGTGTTAGTAATGTGCTTTGGAATGTTCATGTTGAGAGTAATGGCCTTTTCACACCAGTGAAGTGCGTTTCTCATTACTAGTGGACATGCAAACAGCATTACAGGTACAAATAAATTAAATCAAATAGAACCTGTTAACAAAGCATGATTAGCAATGAGCATTCCATTAGGATCAGTGTGTAAAGTGTACTGCACATATTACTTGTACTTTTATACCTGATATGCTAGTTGCCTGTCATGCTGACCCTCTGGCATTAATACCAGATTTACTGACCCAGAACGAATATGCTGATAAGGACTTAGGCGGCGTACACACGACCGAGGTTCTCGCTGGAAACCAGCGAGAACCTCGCTGGAAGCTGCATTCCAGCGAGGACCTCGGCCGTGTGTACGCTCTCGGCGAGCATCCCGTCGGGAATCCCGTCGAGCAGAAATAGAGAGCACGCTCTCTATTTGCTCGACGGCCCGCCTGGATGAATGGCTGGTTGCCATTCCCGACGGGCGGGTCGCCGATTTCGACGGCCGGCAGAGAACCTCGACGGGCGGAACGATGTGTTCTGCCCGTCGAGGTTCTCTGCCGTGTGTACGCGGCCTTACTAGGTCTCCATGCATGATCCAAATCATTCATCCAAACCTTGTTGAAGGCAGTAATGCCGCGTACACACAATCATTTTTCAGCATGAAAAAAACGTTCTGAAAAACGTAAAAAATTTTTTTCGAACATGCTGCATTTTCTAACGTCGTTTTAAACTATGTCGTTTTTTGTGTTGTAAAAAATGATCGTGTGTGGGCTAAAATGACGTTTTAAACCCGTGCATGCTCAGAAGCAAGTTATGAGACGGGTAAACTACCGTTCATAATGGAGTAAGCACATTCATCACGCTGTAACAGACAGAAAAGCGTGAATCGTCTTTTACTAACACTGAATCAGCTAAAGCAGCCCAAAGGCGAATAGAACTTCCCCTTTAGAGTGCCGTTGTACGTGTTGTACGTCACCGCGCTTTGTTCATCATTTTTTAAAAACGATGGTGTGTGGGCAACATCGTTTTTAATAATGAAGTTGGAAAAACGTTGTTTTTTTGGCATGCTGAAAAATGATCGTGTGTACGCGGCGTGAGTCTTCAGCAAGTAGACTGTTCACATGCCGAATCCATGCATGCAGCCCATAATCTACATGCAGGGCGCCCGACACATGGATCGCCTGCCCAACCCACTGACCATGAGGGGGCTGGTTGCCGGTTTTGCCGCAAAACTCCCCCCCCCCCCCTAAAATAAAAGGGAGCACCAGCCACCACTGAGTTCAGAGACATTTGCCTTCAGTTTTTGTTCTGGAAACACAAGAGCAAGTGATTAGAAATCTCCCCAAAGTGGAAACTCCCTCGTAAGCAGTTGTTACCCAAACATGTGACAAGTGTAATGGTCTGAATATCCTATCATTTTCTGTCTTGGTGACAATGGCCACTGGGCCAAATCAAAAATCTGACAAAAGATTTTAGAAATTCCCTGCTCTATCCAAAAATAGAAAAAATAAAATTGGCTTTTGATATACCTTTAATTCTGTGAAGACAAACTTTGCACAGCTTACTAAATGTCAGGACCATAGTAGTCTCATGGTTTTCACAACTGGCTCTGAGCACATCTCTACATCGATAGATCAGCACAAAAGGGAAACAAAGGTGAGTGTAATTTACATATTATTAATTGTGGCGGCAGAATTGTTTTTCTTTTTTTCAGGCTAAGAACATTTTTAGCAATTACAGAAAATACTTTTTTAACTTGGCACAAACTCAATGTCCCTGTTATTTTACTGTGAGCTGAAGCAAAAGAAAAAACAATCCTATGGTTGTTCCTTTCTTATTTTCTTCTTATTACCATCCCCATCTAAATGAAATGAACACAATATAGGTGTGCGGAGCCTATGGCATTAGGGTGTGCACCCCAAAGCTGAAACACACAGTATCGATTTCTCTCACTATGTTTAATCAGAAAGGGAAGGGGTCAGTAAATTACATATTTACCGGCCCCTTCCCCCATTCATCCTAAAACATCCTGCAGCCTCAGCTGCTGGGAGAGGAGAGGAGGGAAGCCAGCAGCGGTGTAGGGTGGGAAGGGGGGGTGCTAAGGCATTGGGAGGAATCTATGCTGCACAGGGTGATTATGGTGTGTCTGGGCACACCTGGCACACCCTGTGCGCACGCCTATGCTGTGCAGTATGAACCCAGAGGCATTAATCTCTGAGTAGTTCTGGGTTTAGAGCTCCCAAACCCGACACTCTGTCAGGGAAGAAGTTGATTTAACTCAGTCTGTGCTTGATTGACTTCATCAGAGTGCAGAGATGTTAGAGGTATTAGAGATCTAATAAACACCTGATGTCTCCTGTAAAAAGAACCTGTCATCTGTAGGGGTGGATTGAACATCGCAAAAGTTTGGTCCCGAATCCCGAACTCCATTGAAGTCTATGGGACCCGAATTTTCAGATCCATGTTGTATCAATTCACTCATAGGGTAAGCTATTATCCTTCTTATACACTACTTACTTCAATGCTCTAATATTTTTCCCTCAATTTAAGCTAATACGTATTCTTCTACTTATTTTTGTTAAAAAAAATCGCAATAAACGTTTATTGATTGGTTTGCGCAAAAGTTATAGCGCCTACAAAATAGGGGATAGATTTATTTATTTATTTTTAATTTTTTACTAGTAATGGCAGAGATCTGCGATTTTTTTTTGTCAAGCCTGTGATATTGCGGCGGACATATCGGACACTTTTGACACAATTTTGGGACCATTCACATTTATACAGCGATCAGTGCTATAAAAATGCACTAATTACTGTATAAATGTGACTGGCAGGGAAGGGGTTAACACTAGGGGGTTAGGAAGGGGTTAAATGTATTCCCTGGGTGTGTTCTAACTGTGTGGGGGGAGGGGGTGACTGGGGGAGGTGATCGACGCTGTGTCCCTATGTACAAATGACACCGATCGGTCTCCTCTCTCCCTGACAGCACGCGGAGCTCTGTGTTTACACACAGAGCTCCACGTCCCTGCTGTCACCTGCTGGGACTGCCGGTTGCGAGTACCCGCGGACATCGCGGTCGCCAGGCACACGCATCGGCTTCCCAGCGATGCGACGGCACAGTGTTTACCAGCTGCGCGCCCCCCAGTGGCGCGCGCAGGTAATGCAAACAAAAGCCGTCCAAAGACGTCCACCTGGCACCTCAGGTCGGCGCTGTAGATGTCTTTTGACGATAGCGTCGGCCTGAAGTGGTTAAAAAAAGGCCTGGATTCTTTCCTAAACGTACATAATATAACTGGGTACTAACATTTATAGGTAAGGTTGATCCAGGGAATATCCGATTCCCTCTCGGAGGATCAGGAAGGAATTTTTTCCCCTTATGGAACAAATTGGATCATGCTCTGCTGGGGTTTTATGTCTTCCTCTGGATTAATTTTGGGTATAGGATATAGGATGGTGTATATGGGAATATATATATATATATATATATATATATATATATATATATATATATATATATATATATATATATACAGGGCTGGACTGGGACAAAAATTTGGCCCTGGACTTCATCCAGAATGGCCCACTTTGACAGGTCTCTCCCATGGCGGCCGGACAACTCCCGCACCCCCCGGCCACCCAAGCTCCCTCTCCCCCTTTACTAGCCGCTCTACTTTATTAGTACCCGTGGGGAAGCTAGACATTATTTCACCCGCAGGAAAGAATCAGTTTAGTGCCCCCCTTATGGGACAAGATTAGGCAGAAGTGAGAAACTCCCAGGCAATAGCTGTTGAGTCAGCTGTCTGTCCCCTCCCCTGTGCTCCTCTGTCATCCCCCCTGCTCTTCTGGTCCTCCCCCTGCTTCTTTGTTTCCCCCAGGTGAGTGCTGCTGGGAGCGAGAGGAGTCGAGCGCTGCAGGAAGGGAGAGACAGAGGAGCGGAGGGGGGCGGCGGTCCGCTGTCACTGAAGCCGGCCCACTGAGCCATCGGCCCACCGGGAAACTCCCTGTAGTCCCAATGGCCAGTCCATCCCTGTATATATATATATATATATATATATATATATATATATAGCAGACTGCTCCTGTTGGGCTGGCACTGCTTTTAATTTAGAAGGGACTCTGAGTGTTAATTAACTCAGACATATATAATTTTGGCTAAATTTAGCTTTTGTTTCAGCCGTGGCTGTGCTGAGAGTGACCACCATTGTTCGCCTGGGGTGTTGTTACCACCCCAGGCCAAGGGTGGCAGCATCTAAGTTAGGGTGATATTGGGTGTCTCCGCTTGGCAGCCAATCAGTGGGGGTTGATTGTGCATGCTGGGGAGGGGTACTTAAAGTGGAAGTAAACCCTTCTATCATTTTCAGCCAAGGAAGCTGCCATCTTGGCCTATGTTTAATCTTCAACTGCTGTGGTGCTGCACATGTGATCAGTTATGACACCAGCCATTGGCAGTTATGACACCAGTTTCAAGGTGATCCTGTGCTGTCCATCCTGGAGGGAGGAAGCTGCTTGATGAAGGACCTATCTTGGAGAAGACCGAGCACGATGCTGGTATCTCGGGAGAGGCCTGGAAACTTCATCGAAGGATGCACCATGTACTGAGAGGCTTGATGGTGATCGCCAGACTTGAAATAGAAATTTTGCACCTGAATCTACTTGTTTACCCTTCCATCCCTTCAACCACTTCTTCTTTCCTTACCAAGTTCTACAAATAAATCTTTGAAAAGTGTACAGGGTGGACAACTTTCTCAACTCTCATCTACCACCCTGGATGGTGAGAAGATAGAGGTAACATGCCGCCCGAAAATATCCACACAGCTCCTTTGGGGGTAGTGCTACGTATATATATATATATATATATATATATATATATATATATATATATATATATATATATATATATATGCACATTTTTTTTCCTTTTATAGGTTGAACTAGATGGACTTGTGACTTTTTTTCAACCAGACTAACTATGTAACTATTATAGTCGTGCCTAATTAAACCTTTTCAGCAAAAATTGTATTATGTCATGCAGTTCTGAGTGCGAATTTAATTAATCACAACTAATGAAGTATGATGTTAACGTGTATTTGTTTAATTAAAGAGGAATAGCAAGTACACATATACATTTGAGCTAATTAGTTCTAATTGCATTACAAGCATATGATGTATATGTTTTCCCACTTGATATATATCACAGCTAGCATGTTTGTTTTCACTTGCAGGCAATTGCACTCCATTTTATTAATTTTGCTAATATTAACTGGTTTATACTGTTTCATTTTACAAATGGGAAATAGCTGTAATGGCTTGAAAAGAAGTGTCAGTCTTCAGCCATACATTTTATATCTCACTATCTCTGTGACAGTAAATAAAATGCATGATATATGATAACAAAGTGCTAAAGGTGCCAGATTTTGAAATAAGTGGATTTGAAGATTAGTCAATTTGAAATAATAAAAAAATTATCAAATCGCTTTATATGCTTGACTTTTTCTAGTTTTTTTTTTTTATAGCATGGGTAAAAATGGGAGTATAGCCTCATGTAAAAATAAATATGAATAAATAATAATGTACCATCATCCTGGTTAGTTGCGAAAATAGGGGAAACATTTTGGGCGGCTTAGCTCCATGCTGTATCAATTCACTCATAGGGTAAGCTATTATCTTTCTTATACACTACTTACTTCAATGCTGAACTATACTACTACAATTTATTTTATTATGAATTCTACAAATTGGTTTGTCCTGATGAAGTGGTAAACTTCTGCGAAACTAGTCGACCTTGACCAATCATTGAGATGTATAACTATCTGTTTTGTTACTTTTTATCAATAAACTTGTGTTTCTATTATTTTTATTAGTACCGAGATAGTCCCTTTATCCAATCGTGTGGGTAGCTTTGGGTTTAGCCTCAGCAACTATTCCATTGCCCCCACCTCCCCTATTTATAGCATGGGTGTTGTAAATGTGCCTCTATATATTATGTGCTGCATGCTGCTACTGTCCCAAGCCCATGAGATCCAAACATAACTGGCTTTTTTTCCTATATGACTTATCAATGAGTAATTTCTGCCTCACAAATAAGTGACCACTAACACCAATGTGGGGAGCATAGGCGTGCGCACAGGGTGTGCCAGGTGTGCCCAGGCACACCCTAATCACCCTGAGCAGCACAGATTCCCCCTACTGCCCTGGCTCCCATCTTTCCCCCCGCAGCTCTGAGAGCTTCCCTCCTCTCCTATCGGCTGTTGCCACTGGTATGTTTTAGGAGTGGGGAAGGGGCCAGTAAATATGTAATTTACCAGCCCCTTCCCTTTCTGAATGAACATAGTGAGTCATCGGTAGTGTGTTTTGGCTTTGGGGTGCACACCCTAATGCCATAGGCTGCGCACACCTATGCTGCACAGGGAAGAACAGCAAATGGATGTTCACTGGTCTCCTACTTCTACCCTTCCTGACACAAGCCATAGAGGTCTCAGGGACCCAGAAGGGACAAGTAACCTGGGATACATGGCAGGGGTGGGGTGGCATGTTCCCCACTATATAAAAATAATTATGCCCAAATCACTGTTACTGCATAGCCAGTGCTGTCAGCACCGTAATAATGAATGCAGCAGCAAATGGGTTAATGATTAACACATGCTTATGAGATTATCCACACAAGAAAAGTATTGTTTTGTTGAGTCAGCTGACTTATACACCTACATTGGGAGAAGGAGCACTAAAGCACAGCCACTGTGTTACACTGCATGCTGGAAGCTGAGCCACTGTCAGGGCTGAGCTCAGCACTTCCTTCTCTATGCTGGCTCTCCACAGTGATCCACCTGTTGATGATCCTGCTCCTCAGCTCTGCCTACTTAAAGCCTTTCAGTTCATTTGCTCTTTGCCTTTGCCTGTGTTAACATCACAAGAGACTTTCTCCTGCATTCCTGTTGAAAACCTGTTTGATTGACGTTCCCTCTGGCTACAGATCCTGCTTGCTGTACTACTAACTTTATCGCTGGCTCTTGGACATTGGCTTGGCCAACTACCCAATCCGGTTACTGATCTCTGGCTATGTTTTGACTACGCTTACTATGTTTACCTTTTTATTTGTATTATTAAACATGTGTGATTTAACTGTACTTCTGTCTCGGTCTGATTCATGGTTTCTGACAGCCTGCATATGTATTGAGCAAATATGACTTATAAAATAAATAAATAAATAAATAAGATAAGATTGTGCACATCAAAACACAAAGGACTTTAGACACTCTTTGGAGAAACTAAACACTTGGCTATGAGTTTCACCTTACTGGAAAACCCAACAGAAATAAAATTTGATGTTTTATGTGCGTAGTGACAAAATATTTTTCATTTACTACAGTTCATTGACTCCCATTTCACACAACTATCTAATTGTTTATGTGAAGACTATCAAGTCATTTGTTTGGCATACATAAACTGATTTTAATAGTGTCTTGCTCATTTCTATTCACATTTAATCAGTGTATTGTAAAAGAGAATGAGAAATGCATATTTGCATGTGAGAAAGTATCTGATGAAGAAATGCAGATAAGAAATGTAATAAGCACCAATCCACACATCTCTGTTCTGTTTCAGTAGCCGTTAATGTGCAAATCCCTTATCAATCTTGTCTGTGGAATGAATGCATGCTGTGTTGGGTTGTTGTTATGTTTTAATTGCAAATGTAGAGAACTGATGTGGCACTGAAGCCTAACACCAGCATATAAGAAACTCTTCTATTCCACGCCCCAACTTCTGGTAGGGAAAAAAAAAACATATCCAAATGTCCAATTTACTTACCTGAAGCCACGGTCAATCCTTCTCTCTTCTTTTGTTTACTTTCTGAGGTCCTTCTTTGGGTGTCCACATCACTGTCAGTGTGATTTGGACACCTCTTATTGGTGGAGGTGACACTTTCAGCAACTGTGTCCAGGTTGCAGGGAAATATGTCTGGCTCCCAGGGCAGGAAATTAGCATGGTGCATAGAGGAAACTGTAACATTGATCCATTACACTGCAGGATGGCTAAAGAAGAGGTGTTTGGAATAAAGATTGAGGAGTAAGGAAATTTACATTTAATTGTTGCCCAGAGTTGGGCTAAATAAGTAAACTCACTGGCACTTATAGTGCAATCGCCTGGGTATATAGGGCCAGATTCAGCAATAGTTACGACGGCGTATCTCGAGATACGCCGCGTAACTTCTAAAATGCGCCGGCGTATCTTTTTTCTGTATTCAGAAAACAAGATACGCAGGGTTTGAGCTAAGATACGAGCGGTGTAATTGTATTACGCTGTTGTATCTTAACTGCATATTTACGCTGGCCGCTAGGGGCGTGTACGCTGATTTACGCCTAGAATATGTAAATCAGCGAGATACGCCTATTCACGAACGTACGCCCGGCCGTCGCAGTACAGATACACCGTTTACGTAAGGCGTTTTCAGGCGTAAAGTTATTCCAACAAAAAGATGGCGCAGCGGATGTTAAGTATGGACGTCGGGAGAATTTAAAATGTTTACGTCGTTTGCGTAACTCGTCCGTGAATGGGGCTGGATGTAAATTACGTTCACGTCGTTTTCAATGACTCTTTTCAACATCATTTGGAGCATGCGCACTGGAATACGTTTACGGCCGGCGCATGCGCAGTTTTAAAAAAACGTCATTTACGTGGGGAAACACTTCATTTAACTAAAACACACCCACATGAGAAACATTTGAATTAGGCGGGCTTACGCCGGCCCATTTACGCTACACCACCGTAACTTAAGGAGCAAGTGCTTTGTGAATACAGCACTTGCCTCTCTAATTTAAGATACGCTACGCCAGCACAATTTTACGCCGCACTACGTGAAACTGGCGCATAATATATATATAGGTATAGGTGTATATACAGTATAAAAATATTCATCCCACTGCCACCAAAAATGTGACATTATTCCTCCCACTTAAACAAATAAGGAGGTACTATTCCTCCCACTGATACAATCAAAGGGGTACTATTCCTTCAAGCTACACCAGCTACGAATTCCTCCACTTAATACCAATGATGGAGTCCTTTTCCTATCACCAACCCCAATTATGAGGCACAACAATGCGACATTATTAGTCACACTGATACAAATGATAGAACACTATTCCTTCCATTGACACCAAGCCATGGGCAATTGTTACTCCTACTGACCACCAATCCTGTTGCATTTTTTGCTCCCCATCATCACAAATCCTGGGAAATTATTTAAGCCCGCTGACGACTGATGTATGGGAATTTCCTACACCCAATGGCCACAATCTGACCCTTTCTACTCCCATTGACCACTGTTTGACCACAGTTTGTTTATAAAGTTTGAGGACCAACCTGTTATTACCACTTTTGTGGCCAGAGGTCACTAATGTCTAGATGTCAAGATCAAATTTAGCAGAAGCAGTACTTTAGTGACAATGATTGAACAAATAAAAAATAGTGATGTACCACCCTGTTCTAGGCTGGATAAAATGTTTGGGAGGGCTGTTCAGAATTCTTTTCACCTGGAGCCCCTGTCCCTGGTAGGTAGCCTGTGCTACTGAAGATGTGTTGCTGTTTGGCCTCAGCATCTGTTTGGCTGCGGGCCTGAAAGACATCTGCTGGAGAATACTACCTTAGAAAGCTAGGCTGAAGAAGGACCCCCTTTCACTGAAGAGTGTCACAGGGAAACTGGTTGAGTGGGACCCTTTGCCTAAAGCTTCTGGTATGCATGTGCTTTGAGGGTTAGATGTCAAAGTTTGCTACAGGGACTGTGACTGTTCCTACAGAATCTCATATTTGCTTGCTCTCCCCTCCACTTCTAGTAATACTTAAGGCTGCTATTAAAGAAATGTGGCCTCCAGTCAGGAACATGATAGCCAGCTAGGCCCTACCAAAGATGCTTTTTTAACCTTTCATGGCTTATTTAATGCCCACCCGCCCATTGGACAATATATCAGCATTAGGGTCTCTGTTTACAGGCTTTTATCCACATCGGACATCAAGTATACAAAAATACAAAGGTGTAATGTAGGTTTGAAGGAACTGCTAGTCAAATGCACCTATCTATGAATTCTGAATGATCTCAGAAGTATCTCAAACTGATGTCAAACTTAAAACAAAGGCCTTCAACACAGACCCTTAAGCATTTTACAATGGGACTATTGCACAGTAATGGGGAGCCAAGCATTTGGCTCATGTTTGTGGCACAGCCCCATTGACTTGAATGGGTGCGTCACCTTTAAACATAAGGCCTCGTACACACGACCGAGAATCTCGTCATAAAAGAAACATTGTTTTCCTCGACGAGTTTCTTGTCAGGCTTGTCGAGAATCTTGTCAAGCTTTCTTTGCATACACATTGTCAAGACAAAATCTCGTTCTCAAACACGGTGACATACAACACGTACGCCAGCACTATAAAGGGGAAGTTTGATTCCACTGGCGCCACCCTTGGGGCTGCTTTTGCTAAGCTCATGTTACTGCGTGTTAAATAAAAGTTTGGTGAGAGACAATTTGCGCTTTTCAGTCTGTTACAGAGTGACGAACTATATCCATTACGAACGCTACTTTTACCGAAGGTGCGGTTCCGTCTCATACTTTATTCTGAGCATGCATATCTAAGCATACACACGAACGTGTTTCTCGTCGTAAACCACCCCGACGAGAAACACGACGAGGAAATTGAGACTCCCGACGAGAAAAAAGAGATCTGGTTCTCTTTTTTTCTCGTCGAGATCCATGACAGTTTTCTCGACGAAAAACATACACACGACCGTTTTCCTCGGCAAAGAAGCTCTGCCACCAATTTTCTTGATGGATTTTGTCAAGGAAAACGGTCATGTGTATGAGGCCTTACAAACAAATGCCAGCATTGCCTACTGATGGCAGTAGCGGTGTCAGCTACGCAGAGCCTATCAAAATTACAGATCAGGATAACACTTGAATGGCCGAGTTTGATGGGTGGTCTTGCTTGTCAACACAGCATGTCATGGTAAACTTATATGGGGGGAGCAGCATGTGAACAGCCCCCTTCAGCTGTATTTTAGACTTTAGGTGGACGTTCAACTGCCTGTTTTTACTGCCCCCAGGACACTCATACTGTACATAAGAGGAATTACAGTGATGCTGTTATAGCTCAGTGAGCAGGCACATGACATAGAAAGATGCAAAATTAAAATAAAAAGCAGTGACATCACAGAGGCCAGCTTTGCATGTCACATACGTGTATAAATATCTTAACAGAATTGACCATAATGCAAACACTTCATAGATGCATTTCAATGCTGTATGTATAGTAGCTGGCTGTATAGCTAACATTTAAAAAAAAATTCAAGGTAATAAATGTATTTTAATTAGGACTATTGCTTTCTTAATTCCATTGGGGGTATATTTTGCAGCATTATTGTCTATGCTATATAACCACCCACTTGGTGTTTCCAGTGACCCTAGTAGCAATGTTTTCTGAGAAGCGTTCATGTTCTGATTCTACGTTTGCACTCAGCAAGCTACCTGCGTTGTAAGGTCACAGTATATGTGTCCTTTTTATGAATATTTCAGTGCTGACGGGAACCTTTGTGATATGAATTGGCATCAAAGCCAATGAGACAAGCGGAGCGAGCCAAACTTCTGCATACATATCAGTTGCATTAGTCAAACCTCTTTGTGCTTTAGTCATTGCAATACGTTTTATCCTCATGAGTGTTGCGAACAGATCAGCAATAAAGTCAATTTGAAAAATGTTAAAGTGCATTAGGATGGCTCATATTATGCAAATATTAAGTGCTGCTTTCATCCCTTTCTTAATTCAGCATGAGGCCGTCAATATAAATTAGGCATTGCTTGTTTCTAGACATCTCTTGGAAAAGCTGCCATATTTTTTCAGGACTCGCGCACTCTATATTATATAATTTTTTCATGCAATATAAAGTTTACTAGCCTGGGGTATTTACTGAAGGAAGAGACATTTAGCTGTTATTGTAAAACTTGAATTATGCAAAAGTCTGTTTATTTACTAAAAACGGCAGAGTTTTAATCACAGGTCAGTGAAGAATGAAACTTATAATTCCAAGTTAAACACCCCTGTCTGCTTCATAAAGAGTATGAAATGGGAAAATCACAAGCAGGCGCTTCCTATAATTATATATTTTACGCCCCTATGCTAGTTCACTCTCTATGAAATGTCAGCCAGTGCTACAGGGCAAAAATGGCAGAGGCTGGAAGAGATGGATAATTTAAAAACAGCACATGTGTTTCAGTGCAGAAGAACACAGTCCAAAATGACTAAATGATAAGATAATATAGCTCTGCTCCTGCGTGTATACTAGATCACAGCTGCATGACGAGGTGAATGCAAGCTTTGATAATAGGGCATACTATTTTCTATGGCTTAATCTCAGAAGGCCAGCTGTTGGCACACTTATCCAAAGGATAAAGCTTCATTAATGATTTTCAGTACAGAAGTTTCGAGCCAATTACATATTCCGATAAAACAAACTGCATTACATAGATGTACTATACAGTTATGTTATATACGATCTGTTTCATTTAATATTTAGTACATTTAGTATATTGTGCTTTCTTAACCACTTTAGGACTGCCCACCTGTCAGGTCACCTGTAGCCAGGTGACAAGTGCACCCCGTTAGGGTCAGGGATGCACCACAGGGTGGTGAACCCTATAGCCGACTGCTGCAAACAGAGAGGAAGCGTGAGCCCAAGATTCCCCAGGGCACGGAGTCTAAGACCCAGCTTGGTGTTCACCAGAGCCTCTGGTGGTGAGGATGGCCTTCGCTGCAGCTGGATCCAGGTCGCGACCCCTGGCGTCCCCTAGGTCACGCATCGTAGGGAGCCACTGAGAACACAAGGGATAGCGATGGGTAAGCCGAGGTCGGGACAACAGGCAGACTAGGGTAACCAAGGGACAGGCCAAAAGGTCAGGATCACAGGCAAACAAGAGTAGTCAGGGACGAGCCAAAATCGGTACACAGAAAGGTAAACGTGTCACACGGCAGATAGAAACTCAAGCTACAAACAAAGTTGAACAGCACTGCAGACCTGCAGTGCAACAGTTAATATAGACTTCCTGGGATGGCCTGGGGTGAAGCCATACAGGAAGGAATGTGATAAAAGACAGCCAGGAAGAGAGTCAGGCCTCTAATGAACACATGGAGACAGGTAAGCTGCCAGACTTTATTGCATATCCATGACAGTACCCTCCCTCTTATGGCCCCTCCCCCTCCCCAGCCTGGGCCCAGGCCTAAAGGGAAATCCCAGATGAAACCTCCTCAACAGATGAGGTGAAAAGACCTTAGATGCAGCTATCCAAGATGCCTCCTCAGGACGAAACCCTCTCCAAAGCACAAGGTACTGAAGAATGCCTCTGCAAAGACAAGAATCCAGAACATTGACCAGAACCAAAGTAGAGAGAGGAGGAGAGGATTTATTGAGGACCAAAGGCCTTTTGGGAATAAGCAAGGGCATGAGAGGATCAACAGGAATCTAAAGGGGGGTTCCCCAGACCCCTAAAGATGAACTGGGCATCTAGCACAGGACCATCAGAGGTCAGAGGAAACCTGAGGTCAGGTTGGTCAGAAGGTGACATGACACAGGAGTCAAGCTGGATAGCAGAAAAACCAGCAGAATGCAGAGAGCCCTGAAAACAAGGTTGAAAACCCCACCTGGCCAAATGAGGCAGTCTATCCAAAGGATGGATTGAGCCCCTTACACAGGTTTGAATGGACATAATAGTACTAGGATGAGGCGAGGTTGCAGAAGGTCTTGAACAAGAAAAGGTAGGAAGCTCACTGGACATGGGCTGGACTGGCATAACTGATGCAGAGGCCAAGTGAATAACATAGTCAGGTGTAGAGACTACCCGAATTGCATCACAAGGCATAGCGACTGCAGAACTTGCAGACCAGTTAGCCTGGCAGTGCGTTTTTGGAACAGACAAAGGTAACCTGTTATGCAAACTGGAGTGAATGATCGGCTCAGGTTCACAGGTGGGCTCCTCATCCAGTGTGCCACATGGGCTAGAGAGTGCATTAACCTGACTATTGCAGGACACATCCTGGAAATCACTACATACAGTAGAAAGAGCAAAAGGTACTGGGATGGTGGCAACAGGCAGACTAGGGTAACCAAGGGACAGGCCAAAAAGTCAGGGTCACAGGCAAACAAAAGTAGCCAAAATCGGTACACGGAAAAGTAAACGTATCACACGGCAGACAGGAACTCAAGCTACAAACAAAGTTGAACAGCACTGCAGACCTGCAGTACAACAGTTAATATAGACTTCCTGGGATGGCCTGGGGTGGAGTCATACAGGAAGGAAGATGATAAAAGACAGCCAGGAAGAGAATCAGGCCTCTAATGAACACATGGAGACAGGTTCGCTGCCAGACTTTATTGCATATCCATGACACCACCGCACATATACTGCGGCAGGGTGGCTCTATTGCGCAAAACCACATACATGTACGTTGTCTCATGCAATAGATATTGTGGGCGTGGGAGCATGCGCGGGGGTCTGGCTGACTCTATGTCCGCTGGCCACCCGCAATCGCGGTACAGAGAGGCAGAATGGGGATCTGCTTATGTAAACAAGGAAGATCCCCATTCTGACAGGAAACAACAGAGAAATCTGTTGTTCTTAGTGATTAGGAACAGCGATCTCTGTTTTATCCCAGTGAGCCCAACCCCCACACAGTTAGAACACACACAGTTAGAACACAGTTAACCCGTTGATCGCACCTAGTGTTAACCCCTTCCCTGCCAAGGTCATTTATACATTGATCAGTGCATTTTTTTAGCACTGATCACTGTAATAATGTCACTGGTCCCCAAAATGTGCCACTTGGGGTCAGATTTGTCTGCAGTGTAGCAGTCTCACAAAAAAATTGCAGATCATCGCAGTCCATAAATCTATACCCTATTTTGTAGACGCTATAACTTTTGCGCAAACCAATCAATATATACTTATTGCGTGTTTTTCTTACCAAAAATATGCAGCACAATACATATTGGCCTAAACTGATCAATAACGTTTTTTATATATATATATATATATATATATATATATTAGGGCTGTTGCTGATCAACATTTTTGTGTTCGATTAATCGTTTTTTTTATTTTTTATCGATTAATCAACTAATTTCAATTAATTATAACGCACATACCGATCCAACTACCTTTAGCTGATCTTCTTGCAGGCCGATTCCCAGTGCAGCTCCAACCACTGGAAAAATGGATAGCAGGATACAAAGAACACACAAAGGCTGCGCATAGCATTATAACTTTTATAGTCTTCAAGTAGGTAACAAAATAAATATTGCACTGGAGATAAAATCGATGTAGCTACACAAACTGTAAAAATGGTGCGAGTAATACCAAACGGTACCAAAAGCAGTCATAAAAACATGTAGCCAAGTATGATACTGGTATAAAAATGTGTACAGCGATACCACTGCTGAATCCAGATAAGGAGATGTTAATATCAGTCTGTCGGCATGTAGATGTCCCATGAAGGGAACTATCACAACTCCCAGTGGATGATTGTAGAATCCCAGGTTGATAGAGGGAAGTGATAGAGGGAAGTGCAACAGCTCTTGCATGTGGCAGGTAGTACATTCCCGCCGGCATGCAGATATGAAGGCACAGCAAAGGAGCCCTTCAGATGGACACGGCAAGCCCTTCGGTGTCCGTGATGTCACCGGATCTCCGCCGGAACTCCATGAAGGCCCAGAAGTCGGCAGAGAGGTGAGTACCAATCAAAAGAATTTTAATCGATCAAAAAGATTTTGATCGATCAAAAAAATTAAAGATTAATCGATCAATTAAAAGTTAATTTGCACAGCCCTAATATATATATATATTGTTTTTGGATGTGTATTATAGCAGAAAGTAAAAAACATATTTTTTTGTTTTTTTACAAAATTGACAGTCTTTTTTTGTTCATAGCACAATAAATAAAAAACGCAGAGGTGATTATATGCCACCAAAAGAAAGCTATATTTGTGGGAAATAAAAGGACATCAATTTTATTTGGGTACAAAATCACACGACAGCACAATTGTCAGTTAAAATGACACATTTTAAGTGCCGCATCGCAAAAAAGGCCTGGTCATTAAGGGGGTGGTTAAACACTTAATGACGGGCATATTTTTCAGACTCGGTCTTTACAAGTTAAAATTATATTTTTTTGCTATAAAATTACTTAGAACCCCCAAAAACAATGAATTTTCATGCAGTTCAGCTTCACTGGAAAACTTATTGTATAGCATTTAGTATAAATTCACCCAATATATATTATTTTTTATTTGTGAAGTAGAATGGTAAAATAAGTAGCCAAATAGCCAATATATGACAACCTCTACAGTAAAAATCGGGCTGTCCTGCCAAAACTTATAAAACGTACATGTTTCTCGTAGCTGGAGTGGCGCGGGGATTGTTTTTTGTAATTTCGATTGGAACAGACACTAACGATAACTGGAAGCCCAACTCCGGTCAAATAAAAAAGTATCCCCTCTGCAAGGGTTAATTGCTCACTTTGTTAGGGGAGAGGAGAAACAGTTTTACTTATCTGATCCTTCGCTCTCCTAGCAGGTGGCGCTCCCCCACGATCTGATGATAGACTGTCCATTGGCATCCTCATGTCCAGTGCAAGGCTATTGAGCCTGCTCTGGTCTTGATGACATCAGGATTCTGGATTGGAGCATGGGGAAGCAGAAACTGTGGGAACCAGTCTTGCTGCAGGCAGAAGTGATGGATTGAGTATGTAAATCTCTTTATTAAGGAGCAATAACCCTTGCAGTGGCAAAGCATTATTTATTTATTTTTGCCCCGGATTTGGCCTTTAACCACTACTCCACCACCTGCCATCATATGACAGCGGGACGATGAGCCTATTGTTCTGGGCGGACGTCATATGACCTTGCACCTTTCCGAGCCACTAGGGGCCGCGATGTCAGCCGGGCACCTGTCATTGCCCAGTAACTGAGCAGGACAGTGGATCTCTGTGTGTAAACACAGAGATCCACGTCCTGTCGGGGAGAGGAGACCGATTGTATGTCCCTTGTACATAGGGACACTGATTGGTCACCTTCCCCAGTCAATCCCCTCCCCCCACAGTAAGAATCGCTCCCTAGGGAACACATTAACTCCTTGATCGCCCCCTAGTGTTAACCCATTCCCTGCCAGTCACATTTACACAGTAATCAGTGCATATTTATAGCACTGTTCGCTGTATAAATGTGAATGGTCCCAAAATAGTGTCAAAAGTGTCCGATATGTCTGCCATAATATCGCAGTCATGATAAAAAATCGCAGATCGCCGCCATTACTAGTAAAGAAAAAAATGCTATAAATCTATCCACTATTTTGTAGCCGCTATAACTTTTGCGCAAACCAATCAATATACGCTTATTGCGATTTTTTTTCCAAAAATACGTTGAAGAATACTCATCGGGCAAAACTGAGGAAAAAAAAAAATTTTTATAGATTTTTGGGGGATATTTATTATAGCAAAAAGTAAAAAAAAAAAAAAAATTTTTTTTCAAAATTGTCACTCTTCTTTTGTTTATAGCTCAAAAAATAAAAACCGCAGAGGTGATCAAATACCACCAAAAGAAAGCTCTATTTGTGGGATAAAAAGGACGTAAATTTTGTTTGGGAGCCACGTTGCACATCCGCGCAATTGTCATTCAAATTACGACAGCGCTGAAAACTAAAAATTGGTCTGGGCAGGAAGGGGGTGAAAATGCCCTGTACTGAAGTGGTTAATGTCTGTCAGTATCAGAAAATATGCTACAATGTAATAGCAAATTCTTTTTAGATGGCACTCTGAGAAATTATCTTAAGTGTGTTGGTATGCAGCAATATTGTGGGTTCCAGATGCTTCTCACATCTTAATAATCACTGTGCTGTCGGTATTTACTTCCCCTGTGCTCTCTGGTCCCCCAGTCTGCCCACAAGCCTCCTAAAAAAAAGGCCCAGCGTTAGTTTTGAGGCTGGCCAAAGATGGGTCTTTTTTTTTTTCATTCAGCCAGCGATTCCTCAATCCACACAATCAAGGTTGATGGAGGAATCCTTTCTGCTGAGACATTGTATTTTGACAGCAGGGACTCCCCACTGTCAGAATACAGTGATCAGCGCCTGCAGTCTAATAACTACAGCCACTGATCATGAAATGTTTCCAACAAGCCCATTCGACAGAAGCCAATCTTTAGATCAGATATATTTAATTCAGAAGTTCCACTGAGCTAAGGACCTCCACCCAGGTGACAGCACCAGAGCCCAGTGTGATGATGTATTATTGGATAAAGAGGAGAGCATCTTATTGTATGCCGCCCCATTTCCAGAAGTTTTGGGTTTTTCATTGAGCACTGGGTGGTAAACAGGAGAACACAGCAAAGTACACATTCACTTAATAGAGAAACATCATTCTTGATAACTAAATACAACCAAGCACTGGGATTTTGTATTTGTAATATTGTTACCTATGCGTTATTTATTGTCATGTTACGAGATGTCCAAGCAACCCATATTCTGCCCTGGGATACTGGCTGCTTCATGATTCTTTTGAATATATTTTTTTGATTATCAATACCTGATTGTCACTGTCACAGTAAGAGTAGTGAACATCATACTTCAATCCATCAGAATAGCAGCATCTTTGAGGCGCGATAAATAGACAGCAATAGAGAATACCTTGTCTCTTGTGGCTTTTCTCAGCTTCTCCAATTCCCTTTCATGATGTTACAAATGTCATGTCCTGAGCTGTCAGGACATTCAAAGTTCTGGTATGTCATCCTCATATGCCGGTGGCGTAATAGCATAAGGACAGGACTTTGTAAAATGTTAAACCTCTATACATCCTATGGAAGCTGCACCCCGTTGCCCTGTGCAGGGTTGGAAGTTAAACTGATTAGACTGGTCTTATTTCATAGGGATGCCTAAAAATATAGTTTACCCAAAGGACCAAAAAAAATTGACAAAGTGAATAACTTAAGAAAGACAGAACAAAGTAAAGCATTGTCAAAAAAAAAAGTAACTGAACATAAACGAAAAAAGTGAAGAATGTGTGTCAAACATTTTACAGTAAATGCCAAACTTAGAAAGAATGTGAAGGCCCTGAACTTCCTCTGGACCAAAAAGGCGGATTAAACGAAATCTTGAAAAATTCCCATTCCTTCTAAGTTTCAAGTTTGCCCAGCGGCTGTGTGTTGCCATTAGTTATCCATTCTTCTAAAATGCCTGTTCGGTGCTGAAAAGAGATTGATGTGGGAGGTAGTTGAGACTGAATCAGTCCTAATGGCAAAAGCCTGAACAATGGCAACAGTAAAGACGAGCGTTTTTCACAGTGACATTAATAAATCCTCAGCGTGCTCTCTAAATTGACACCATTTCACTAAGGATCAAATAGAGAAGCGAAGCTTATTAAAAAATAGACAGTGGGAAAATTAGGCATAATTATAATCAATCAAAGACAAAACAAGTGCATTCTGCAAACAGACGGCCAATTGTATGCTCCCCCAAAAAACCTTTTGCACTGCGTGTGTTACCATGCCTATAATTTAGCGTGATACAAAATTATTCCCTATATCCCACTTGAAAGACTTTTTCATATAAGCAAATTCTCATTCATGAGCAGATTATTTTTCCCTTTTAATTGTTCTCCAACTTAGTTTAACAAGTACAGATAATTGCAGATGTTGATTAATGATTCATAGATTTTATTATGTGTAAAAAATGCTAACAGAAGCTCCCACTTCACTAGTTTTGTCTGATTTCAGTTGCCTAGCAATGCTTATTAAGCAATAATACAATACCGCGTATTTTAATTGTGCATATCAAAGCTAACTAGCAGCAATACATAATTAGGTAAATTTAGGTTAAACACTATAGAACACCTTGCGGTCACAGGACTGATGTTGGCTAAATAGGCAATAAATTATTTTGCACTGACTGATGGGCTACGCACTAACAGGGCTTATATCTCCATCAGTTGCTGTAATATGAGATCATTTAGCTTTAATAAGGCATGCATTACCTCATTTCCTTTGTGCTCATGTCATTTCAATGCATGTGTTTGTAGATATATTTTGCCTGTAACCAAACCCCTATTGGTGGAAGGGCCTGGCAAATAGGATAGCACCAAAAGGGTATGCACACACAACTGTCAGCATAACCTGATAATATTATGTTGTCATGGAACTCAGAAATACAAAAAAACATCAAAGTTCAAATATGTGTACTATAGAACAGTGGTCATCAACCCTGTCCTCAGGGCCCACTGAGACCCCTTTTACATTGAGGAGTTTTTCAGGCGGTACAGCGCTAAAAATAGCGCTGCTTTACCACCTGAAAAACTCCTGCCAAGCAACCTCAATGTGAAAGCCCGAGGGCTTTCACACTGAGACGATGCGCTGGAAAGAAATCAGCGGCATCTTTGGAGCGGTGAGAGGAGCGGCGTGTATACCGCTCCTTCACCGCTCCTTCCCATTGAAAACAATGGGAAACCACGGCAATATTGCCCGCAATGGTCTACTTCTCTCACTATCAGGAAACCCACCTTGGGAAATGTCATGCAGTAACCAATGGACTATATGTAGACATGAAGTGACTTCAAAAAGGCAAAATTAGGTTAGCAGGCCTGATAGGTAACAATAGATAAAAAATTGGTAAAAAAACAACATTTTATGAAAAATTTAAAATAGGGAATTGGCCAGTGACCACTGAATTGTTTATGATTCACTGCTTTAGCAATCTAAATGTCAAGAGTTTACATCTACTTTAACTACTATTATCATTAAAGCTTAACATATAATGGTTAGTTACACATTTTAAGCAAAACCAGTGTTACAATGAAGTTGTCTGTTGTTCATTAATAGCTGCATTAGGTTTTTATTCCGTTTTTATTCTATTAAATTTAACACCCAACCTTGTACATGTTGTTAGCCACTTCATTCACCAACATGCATGCAGTGATGCAAAATCAAAATGGCATGATGCATTTCCATATATATCATCTTCCTCTCATGTTTAAGTAAGCTGTCTTCATTAGTTGAAATGTCAAAATTCATTTTGGATGTGTGATAAGTTCATAGTTCTGGAAACTCATATCAGAATAATATTGGATGCCTTTATGTTTGACCTCCGAGTCCTGGGGCGTAATGTTTAATAGGCTGAAGGGCGCTACTGGTGTCAGAATGATTAATATACATGTGTCTTGAAGCATTTCTACTATACATAACACATGCATACTAAGGTAATGTGGATCTCAATTGTATGCAAGTCTAAAGGGAACAACCTAGTAGTTGTAACAAATTTCTTAACACTGTACAGTCTCATTTCAAAAAATTATCTTATAGTCCCATCACTCTTTTCATTGCTGACCAGGACAGTGCTATTACATGTCCCCTATACAATGCTATAGAAGAAACCTGGTATTGCAATTCTCTAGCTACAGTTTAATGAATAAGGGGATTTAAAAAGAACCTGTTTTGTACTATCTGCAACTATCTTTTATCACCTTCTGAACTCTTAGGACCAGGGCCATCTTAATAGCATCACGGCCCCTGGGCAAAGTAATGCTCTGGGCCCCCTACAATGATGACAGTGCAGGTAAACAGACATCAAGTAGGTAGGAGGCAGACGGCCTCCCCTGTTTATCACTCTCAGTGCCATCATGGGGCCCCCAATTTCAGGGCAGCGTGGGTTCAAGGACCAACTGCTTAGGGGAAAGTGCAGGGCCCCCCATTCAGCTGGGGCCCCTGGACAGTGCCCAGGTGTGCCCTCTCATTAAGACAGCTCTGTGTAGGACTCAGATCAACACTTCCATTATTTAACAGTTTAATGAAAGAGCCTCCGTTACCAACAATTACTTTGAAATTGCACCATTTTTTAATTCTCATGTGCTTTAGACCCCTTTCACACTGGGGCAGTTTTTAGGTGCTTTAGCGCTGATAAGTGCCTGAAAACCCCCTCCTTTTTTCCAAAAAGTCCTGCAAGCAGCATCTTTGGGGCGGTTTGGGAGCTATGTATTTAGCGCTCCCAAGAAGCCTTGCCCATTGGAATGAATGAGCAGTGCTTCCGAAGCGCCGCAACATGGGAGTTTTCTTGGGGCTTAAAACTCCCCACTAGCGGCCGAAAAAAGCGATGCTTTAACAGCACTAAAGCACCGCTAAAATGAGTGGCGCTTTAGCGCTAACGCGGTCACGGCCCCAGTGGGAAAGGGATCTTAGTGATCAGGTAAATGCACAGATGGACTATTTTACCAGTTTACTGGTTAAAAGGTAGGAAAAGACAGACGAGTAAATATATGTGAAAATACTAATGCACAAACCAAGTAACTATTAACATGAAAAGGTGTTCCCACACAGTGAAATTAAATATAGGTATATGTGGTACTCACTCAATGAGCAATAACATCAAATTTATCATAAAGTGCAAAATACAAAAGTTACAGTGCAGTAAATAAACATCCAATAATGAAATCTTCTTTGTGCTGCATTAGTGGCACCAGTGTGAGGGTTAAATAACTAATGCAGCACAAATGGGGTTAATTAACTGCCACTGGTCAGTCACTAATGCATCAGTGACCAGTGGCAGTACATTACCCCCCCCCCCCATGCTGCATATTACAGAACTTAAATACCATTGGTAAATGTAATAACCTTCCCTCAGCCTCCTCCCTTCTCCCAATCAGATTCAGACAACTCATTAATCTGCAGATGGCATGGCAATCATTCTCTGCTTACTTTTGTGCGATATACACTTTTTTGGTTCTTCCTCGGCTCCTCTTGGTCGCTCCTCCAATCCCGCCTCCATCTGTTAAGTGACGTCATGCTGCTGGGACGCGTCTACGAGGCGCCGTCATAGGGGGAGTGAATCGGTGACAGGGAAGGGCTTGTGGTCTGTCTAGGCTTATGCTGGGTGCAGTAGCGCACTTAGCACATCGTTAGTCGAGTGCAGCTATTAGCGGCTAGTGTGTACTGTGAAACACACTGTCGGCACTTTACCTGCACCCCCTCCCTCCTGCAAATTGTTTTATCATTAAAAAAAAGGTATTTGTGGAAGTACGGCTGTCCATTTTTTCTTTTCAAGTTTTGCTCCATGAATTGCTGGCACCCACGCTTCTGAGAGGACATTGATTGCATAGTGCACTTAATAAATCCACTATCAATAGAATGCACTATATACAAAATTATGCAGCCAGAATCCTGATTAGGTCTGGTACAAGTGACCATATTACCCCAGTCCTGGAGTCCTTACACTGGCTTCCTGCCAGGCTTTACACATACTTTAATATCCCTTGCTCGCCTATAAGGCTCTGGCACCCTATTTACTCCCCCCTTGTAACCTCCGCTCGTCAAATTCTGGTCTTCTGTGTCCCCCCTCTACTCACCTACACTGCCATCTCCTGCTATGCTCCAAAACACTGGAATTCACTTTCAAAGAACATCAGAGTCATTTTCTCTAAACTCACTTTAATCAAATCTAAAATTGGTTTTCCACTTTCCACTTGTACTTAAAGTGGTATTAAAGGTTTTTTTTTTTTTTTCAAATAACAAACATGCATTACTTACCTCCACTGTGCAGTTCGCTTTGCACAGAGTGGCCTCGAACGCCGTCTTCTGGGGATCCCTCGGCGTCTGTCTTGGCTCCTCTCCGCATCAGATAACCCCCTCTGGGAAGCGCTCTCCCAAGGGGGTTACCTTGTGGGCATGCTGGGCATGCTCCCATGTCCAGCATTTGCGTCCATAGACATGAATGCTGGACTTGGCCCTGCCCACGTCATTGGACTTGATTGACAGCAGTGGGAGCCGAGATCCAGCGCATTCTCGACGTGGGACATTCGAGGGCTCAGGTGAGTAAAACGGGGGGCTGGGGGGCGGTAAATATCAGATGTTTTTTCACCCTAAAGTGGATGTAAACCCAATTTTTTTTTTTTGCTGTCACAGTATAAGATTCCCTATCATCTGTGCCCAGTCTTGCCACAAAGAGTTAATCCAGTTCTGAGCAATCCTCTTTTCTTTTTTCAGTGAGATAAACGGACAAACAGGAGAAAACTTTTGTCCATTCTTCCCCCTTGCTGTGAATGACAGGTTATTTACATATCTCAAGCGCTAGCCTGAGACAGGCATTAATTTTTTAATTCCCACCCCCACTCCTTTTTTGAAGTCATGTGGTTACTTTTCTGGATTTTGACTGGATGTTAGTGATCATAGCAGGATTTAGTGTAAGGAATACACAGGAGAAAGTGTATGTTGACAAGGGGAGTGTAGAGGTGGGCCGGGAGTCTACTGATATCACAAATCCCCCCACTAAGCTCCAGACAACAGATCCACCCACAGAATGTGCAGTTTTTCAGTTCTTATAACAGACAGAGGGGAGACATTTGACAGGTAAGGATACATGCAGGAGGCATGTATAGCCTTATAGATCAGCACTATGGCAGTAGTTTAGAAAGGATGAGAGTTGGTTTACATCCACTTTAATGCATAGGATGAGATGCATTAAGGTGAAAAATATGGGTATTCCTTGTGTTTTCCTTGTAAAGCGCTTTGAGAAGCTACCTATAAATGCGCTATATAAAATAATGTTTATTATTATTATGGTATAATTTCACTCTGCAATGTTAACCCACTAATAATAGTGATATTTAAAATTAAGCATCAAATACATTTTCCTGTTTGTCATTAGTCTTTCTATATGACTTATTGCAAGATTTCATATTTTGGTTTAGATACTAACACTATACAAGCAGAACTTCAGCACATGTTGGCACTGTTTGAATATTTAAATGTTCTACACAGAATAAAGCACTCTCCAGGGAAACATCCTCACTGAAGTCCTGCACACACACACACACACACACACACTAGTTAATCAAGTGTTAATGATCTTCTATATGCAAAAGGAAAAAAAATCTATCTTGCTATTATCTACATTCAATTAGGGAATACTATACCAAAGTGGTACACGTAGACCCTAGTAGTCCATCAATGCTATTAGTACACATTCTGGAACCATAGGAGTCACAGAAAGTCTAGTCTTGTATGGAAGTTTGTCAAAGTAACCTCAATGAGGTCACCAGGAGCACAGCTCAAACCCCCTGGGCCCAATTCAGCCCTCCAGAACTAGTGGCAGTTGTGACCCCACTGAAATTCATGGTTACATCGCTGACAAATGGAAAAATTGAGTTGCCTAGAGGGGAAAAAAAGCCTGTAATATTAGGACCAAGTCATTATGACGGGAAGCTGCTTGAGGACACCAACATGGAGCTATGTCAATGTCATCGCTGTTCACTTTTCGGATGGATAGGGATCTAATTTACTGTGAATAAAAATGCCAAAGGGTTAATATTACAAGCTATAACAAATGAAAAGTGAGTATACGTCATTCTCTAACCTGCACTGGAAAATGTGATTGGGTACATAAGCAACACCCTATTTGTGATTTGTTCAGGAGAATACCATATAAATATTATTACAGTTCTTTTCTAATATTAAGAAATAGCTCCTTTGTGTTTTGAGCACTCACACAGATCATTCTAGTGATGGATTTTTCACTTATGTTATTTTTTAAGATAAAAGTTAAACCACACTACTACAGTCATAAAAAGTACATTGTAAACAGAAGCTTACAGAGTTATAAGCTTAGATCTATTTTTCCAATATTTGCAAGTTAGTTAACTAAAGTGAAAAGACATTAAACATGTGAGAATAAATAATGCACGCAACTATCTTGTTTTTACTCTGGTCTCTCTATTATTCATAGAAAATGACAAGAAAAACAAATAACTATAAGTAAAAGCTGCCGTATTATGCAATAAATGAGTAGACAAAAACACAAACATGTTTATACACAAATAAACAAGGACACATTTCTTAGGAATAACTTCCACATGCAAAGGTTCTATTTTCTGTAATGGTTACATTATGCGAATTTGTTTTTCCTGCTGCTCTTCCAGATCAGAATATTGTGCATTTTTGTTCTATGTTATTGTCAATGTGCGTGGTGTGAAGGCACTTGGAAAGAAGAGAATGCTAGGAAGAAACTTTATAGCTGCCCTATGCTCCACAATAGAGTACCATGAAATAAGTCATTGTCAATGTGGGACAATTTTGTTTCATCTTTTTAAAGCTTCTCACTGAAACATATTTTTTATACATTACTGTTTAGATAAAACATCTATTGTACTATTTTACAAATTATTATTATTACAGAGTGTAACCTTGACACCACTGACACCAAGCGTTTTGGGTTATAGTGTAGTTTTTATTGTAGTGTCAGTGTTGTGTTAGTGTAGTGTGAGTATAGTGTGATTTAGTGTAGTGTTAGTGTATTGTCAGTGTAGTGTGGGTATGTAGTGTTAGTGTAGTGTCAGTGTAGCGTGAGTATAGTGTTGATTTAGTGTAGTGTTAGTGTATTGTCAGTGTAGTGTGGGTATAGTTGATGTACTGTTAGTGTAGTGTCAGTGTAGTGTGAGTACAGTGTAGTTTTAGTACAGTGTCAGTGCATTGTGGGTATAGCGTATGTAGTGTTAGTGTAGTGTCAGTGTAGTGTGAGTATAGTGTAGTTTTAGTATAGTGCCAGTGCATTGTGGGTATATTGTATGTAGTGTCAGTGTAGTGTCAGTGCATTGTGGATATAGTGTATGTAGTGTTAGTGTAGTGTCAGTGTAGTGTTAGTGTAGTGTCAGTGTAGCGTGAGTATAGTGTCGATTTAGTGTAGTGTTAGTGTAGTGTGGGTATAGTGTATGTAGTGTTATGCCCCGTACACACGATCAGCTTGGCTCGCATAAACACGTTCACACAAAAGTTCTCGGAACTTTTGTTCGTCAAGAACGCGGTGACGTACAACACTACAATGAGCCGAGAAAACTAAGTTCAATGCTTCTGAGCATGCATCGAATTGTTTCCGAGCATGCGTCGGAATTTTGCGTGTCTGAAATGCTACAGACAATCGAATTTTCCGATTTGAGAACCAGCTCTCAATCTTTTGCTGGTGGAAATTCCGATAGCAAAAGTCAGATGGAGCATACACACGGTCGGAATTTCCGTTCAAAAGCTGACATTGGACGTTTTGCTGTCGGAATTGTGTGTACGGGGCATTAGAGTAGTGTTAGTGTAGTGTTAGTGTAGTGTAAGTATAGTGCAGTGTTTAACAGAACAACAAAAATGCTGATGTGGGCTGCAATAAAATTGAGTTTGACACCCCTGCCATAGATGAAAAAAAAATACATATTTGTAAAGAAGAAAAATGTTTTAATTTCATGTGCCCCTGTTGCAGAGATCCCCCATTGCTTCCTATATAATCATCAGGACAGTTGGAAGTAGAAAAAATGTTTCCAAAGGAGACACAGACAGGAATTAAAACACTTGTATCTTTCCATTGTTACCCTACGTACCCATTGGAACGCCTTACCAGCCAGCATTCGGCTGGAGGAGAACTACTTAGTCTTCAGGAGAAAGATTAAGACTCATCTCTTTTGATCTCAAAGGAGACAGGAACAACAAGCGCCCAGAGGCGATTTACTTCGCATGTGCTGCGCTATATACGTTTTTCATTCATTCATTCACCCTCTCTAACCAAACAAAGAAAAAAAGGTTTCAGCTTAAGTTCCACCTTAACCCCTTCAGATCCACGCTATAGCCGAATGACGGCTTCAGCGCTGACCTGCTTTGCCGGGAGGCCATCAATAGACGTCTTCCCCTTTGCACGCTTCCCGCGTGCCCCCTGCAGGGAGTGTGCGGCACGCGCTGTGATCACCGAGTCACTAGGGACGAGCCGAACACCCTCCGTGGTGAACCCTGTCTCTACCCCATGTTCTTTTATCAGGGCAGCCATAACTGCTTGTGACTTGAGCTTCGTATTCGAGTCGAACTCATGATCGAGTCGAACATCGTATGTTCGAGTCGAACATCGTATGTTCGAGTCGAACATCGTATGTTCGATCGTTCGTCGAAATACGAACAAAACTGGTCGTTCGCGCCAAATTCGAGTGACGCACCACGGCCCATAATTCACTGCGGCATTGCTGGCTTATGATTGGCCAAGCATGCACTATGACCTGCATGCTTAGCCAATCACAGCGCCGTCAGTACAGAGAGCTGTAATTGGCCAAAGCCAGGGTGGCTTTGGCCAATTATGGCTCAGGGGTTTTAGTACACGCCCCACACTAAAAAAGGCTGCCTGCAGGTCGGCCTTGTATAGTGTGTTGCGGCAGCGGTTAGAGAGAGACATGTCATTTTTTGCAGGTAGATAGAGCAGGCAGGCAGGCAGGCTAGTCAGTTAATGTTACAGTGTGTAGAGGATATATATACATCCCAGGTGTTGTACATATATTTATACACTGTGTAGTTTAGCTAGATCAGTTCTTCCTAATTTACTGGCAGGCGGGTGATTGTGCTATTTAAAGACATTTTCACAGGCATACTATAGACACCCAGAAGGTACAATATTTAAAGGAATTTTTCCTTTATTTAAATTGTTTTAATTTAAGCATCATTAAAATCACTGCACCTCAGGAGCAGTGATTTTAATGATGCTTAAATAAAAAAAAAAAAAAAAAGAAAAATTCCTTTAAATATTGTACCTGCTGGGTGTCTATAGTATGCCTGTGAAAACGTCTTTGAGAACCCGGGTCTTGCCCGAGGGAACATGTATCAATGGAAAAAAAGTTTTAAAAAGAGTTGGTTTTTTCAGGAGTCCTGAAAAAAACGATAGATTTAAAACTTTTTTTCCATTGATACATGTTCCCTCGGGCAAGACCCGGGTTCTCAAAGATGTTTTACGACAATAACTTGCATATTAGGCTTTAAAATTACCACTTTTGAATTTGAACATTTGAGTCCCATAGACGTCAATGGGGTTCAAAATGTTCGAGCGAACGTTCGGTCCGTTCGAAGGTTCTGGTGCAAACTGAACGGGGGGTGTTCGGCTCATCCCTGCTTGTGACTAAAGACACCTTCCATGTGTCAGGCTGCGGGGCTGTGGAGGGGTCAGAATGGCTGGCAGACAAATACAAAGATGCCCCCTGTGGAACCACTTGTTCTTCTCGATCTGGGGTCCTTAAAGTTCAAATATGTTACGTATAATGTACGGGGGTTAAACAACCCCAATAAGCGATATCAGATACTGCAGGAGATGAGAAGACTCTCGGCCAATATAGTGTTTCTACAAGAAACCCACCTAAAGACAACTTCTAAGACTAGACTAAACTCGAAAGAGTTCCCTACCTGGTTCCACAGTTTTTCCCCAAACAAGAGAGCAAAAGGTACGGCAATAGGATTTGATAGAAATACACGATTTATCCTAGAAGCCTCAGAAATGGATTCTGAAGGTAGATATCTGTTCATTAAAGGGCATATATCCAACATAAAATATACATTAGTTAATGTGTATTGTCCGAATGTAAGGCCAGCATTATATCTGAAGAAAAGTACTGAATAAACTAGAAAGATTCAGAGAGGGCAGGGTGATCCTAGTGGGGGATTTCAACTTTGTTTTTGACCCCCTGATAGACACCAAACCGATATCGCTCAGATCAGAGGGGAAATATGTAAAGGGAATTAAACATAAACTATGCGAAATGCAACTAGTAGAAGTTTGGAGAATTCTCCATCCTAGAGAGAAGGACTTTACATATTTTTCCTCTGTACATAGATCATATTCGAGAATAGACCATATCATTCTAGATCATCGGCTACTGGAGGGTTTAAAAAAAGTAGATATAAAATCTATAACACTTTCAGACCACTCCCCGGTGGTATTGGAATTAGATATGGAGGAAGTCCCGATAGGACAAAGATCATGGAAACTGGATGAGTCTCTCCTGAGAAACAACAAGATAGCCGACGATCTAGAAAAAGATATGGATCTGTTCTTTCTGGAAAATGATATAGAAAATATAGCTCCCACAACGCTATGGGAAACGCATAAAGTTTATATGAGAGGGAGGTTGATAGCTGAAAATGCCAAAAGAAGGAAAATTAGGTCAGCCCAGAGACAAAGGTTACTGGAAGAGATTTGGAGCCTAGAACAGACACATAAAAACTCTCAGGAGGAGGAGGTATTAATATCCCTAACAAGGAAGAGAGAGGACCTGTGTAATCTACTAGAACAAGAGACTAAGTGGTGTTTAATAGAGTGAATAACAATTTTTATGCTATGGGAAATAAACCAGGGAGATTTTGGCAAGGATGATTAAACCTAGAAACTCGCAAAACTTTATTCTTAAGATAAAAGATAAGAAGGGGAACATGAGACACTCCACTAAGGAGATTAGTAAAATATTTCAGGAATACTATCAAAACCTATATCAGGTCAATAAAGATCAAGGGACATTAGAAACCCAGAATAAGAGTGAGAAAATTAAAAAATATTTAGAAAAGATAAAGACCCCGGGTTTAGCAGAGGAAGTAATAAGTAACTTGGAAAAATAAATCACAAAGGAGGAAATAAGTCAAACTATAAAAAAATATTAAGATGGGAAAGAGTCCGGCCCAGATGGGTACACCTCAGCGTACTATAAAAGATTTGGGGGGATCTTAATACCCTTATTCCAGAGATATATGAATTCCATTAGAGGGGGAACGGAGATACGAGAAGAGGCACTGGGAGCCCACATAACCCTGATAGGTAAAGAAGATAAGGACCCCTCGTTATGCGCAAGTTATAGACCTATATCCCTGATTAATGTTGACATAAAGATATACTCAAAAATCCTGGCGGAGAGAATAAGGCCTCTCCTGCCGGGATTGATTGAGAAGGACCAGGCAGGGTTCATACCGGGAAGAGAAACTAGGGAGAATGTCTTAAGAGCCCTGTTTTTGATACAAAAGGCTAAAAAGAGCGAAGAGCCAGTACTGTTCCTGTCACTAGATGCCGAGAAGGCCTTTGACAGGCTGGGACTGGGAATTTATGTTAGCAACTCTAACACATGCGGGATTCGGCCCAAATATGCTCAGGTGGATAGGCGCCTTGTACTCTAAGCCTTCGGCCCAGGTGAGGGGGTGAATGGCACCCTGTCAGATAGATTCCCACTGTACAATGGGACTCGCCAAGGGTGCCCGCTCTCCCCTATTCTGTTCGTTTTGACTTTAGAGCCACTCCTGGAGACAATTAGGAGGACCCAGGGAATAGAAGGAATAAAAGTTGGAGAGAGGGTTCACAAGATCTCTGCGGTTCGCAGACGACATGATGTTGTACGTGTCTAACCCGAGACAAACTCTGCCGCGAATAATAGTGGAATACGAGAAATACGGCGAGATATCAAATTTAAAAATTTAATCAAGAGAAAACGGAGATTTTAAGTATCTCGGTAAGCCGAAGGGAACGCAGGGATCTTGAGGCCCTATATCCATTCAAGTGGAAACAGAGGGGAATGAGATATCTGGGGGTCTTTCTGTCCACAACAGAAAGATACCTTTATGAAGATAACTATATACTTTTATTAAACAAATTAAAAGCAGACTTAAAGGGATATAATGTGAATAGAGTATCCTGGCTAGGAAGGATAAACATCATAAAGATGATGATATTACCTAAAGTTTTATATATTTTTCAAACACTCCCGATCAAAATTCCAGAAGCTTTCTTCATAGTACTAGGTAAGATAACCAGAGGTTTTATATGGAAGGAGCGAAAATCCCGAATTGCGGTAGAAACCCTGACTAGACCAAAATATGAAGGAGGATTACAACTACCTGACTTTAAAAGGTATTTTGAGGCATCAGTACTGAGTAGTGTTGCTCACGAATATTCGCATTGCGAATATTCGCTACGAATATTGCATATTCGAGTATTCGCGAATAACGCGAATATCGCGGCGAATATTCGCTATTTCGAATATTCGAATGTTTTAAATTTTTTTTTAGAACAGATCACATCCTAGAGATCCCCATCGACGTCTAAAAGCATTGCTGGTATGATTAGAGACCTTGGGCCGAGAGTAGCTGCAGCGCTCATTTTATATTGCCGAAAAATCGCAATGCGATTATTCGGTATAATAGCGATATCGCGCGATTATTTTATATTGTAATATATCACGAATATTCTGAGCCAATCAGAGTGCTCCTTCCGCATTTCTCGAAATTTCGCAATTATTTTATATTGTAATAATATCACGAATATTCTGAGCCAATCAGAGTGCTCCTTCCGCATTTGCCGAATATTCGCAATTTTTGTGTATTGTAATATATCACGAATATTCTGAGCCAATCAGAAGTGCTCCTTCCGCATTTCTCGAATATTCGCAATTATTGTGTATTGTAATATATCACGAATATTCTGAGCCAATCAGAGTGCTTCCTTCCGCATTTCTCGAATATTCGCCAATTATTGTGTATTGTAATATATCACGATATTCTGAGCCAATCAGAGTGCTCCTTCCGCATTTCTCGAATATTCGCAATTATTTTGTATTGTAATATATCACGAATATTCTGAGCCAATCAGAGTGCTCCATTCCGCATTTCTCGAATATTCGCAATTATTTTATATTGTAATATATCACGAATATTCTGAGCCAGAGTGCTCCATTCCGCATTTCTTGAATATTCGCATTCGCAATTCGCAATTCGCATTCGCAAAAATTCGCGAAAATTCGCAATCATTTAATTTCCAAAAAATATCACGAATATTCGTATTTAGCGAATATATGTCGAATATTCGACTATATATTCGAGATATATCGCGAATTCGAATATGGCATATTCTGCTCAACACTATTCAAGAGTTGGGAAACAGAATATGGATTCCGATGCAATATAGAGGACTCCCTCAGGACACCCCCATAATGACTAAAGAAACGTATAAAGTATGGGATAGATTATGTAAAAAGAAAGAATGGCCTTATAACAGACTATTTTCCACCGGGGAAAGAGGGTGGCATATTTAGAAGATGGTCAATCTCAGAAACATTAACATTGAGGGACTTAATGAAGGGAGATGCTCTGTGCTCCATTCAGGAGCTACAAGAGAGATACGGAGTGTTTCCAGGAGACACATGGGGCTATAGACAGGTCCAACATTTTATAAACACCCTACCGAAGCCGTTGCGGGCCCCTAATGATCTTAATCAATGGGAAAAAGGTGTAGTACGAGTGGGAGCAGGACGGCAGGGGCTTTCCAACATATTTAAGATACTGACACCCAGTGGGGAAGTAGAGGCAGGTAAAATGCTGGGAAGCTGGGAATTAGAACTGAACCAAACCATAAGTATAGGACAAAAAAAGAAAATATTAGAATATGTACATGCTACCTCAATGGATGCAAAGGTTAAAGAGATGAACTATAAGCTTCTTAGTAAATGGTACTATGTCCCAATGAAAATGCATAAAATAGATAGAGAGGGTGTCGCCCTTATGTTGGAGAGAATGTGGGATGGAGGGAACTCACGCTCACATATGGTGGCAATGTCCCCGGATACAGGTATTTTGGAAAGAAATAATAACCCAGATAAAGAGGATAAGTGGGCATGAGGTGAAACAGGACCCCTGGGAATGTCTATTTCATAACACGGGGATGTCTAGAAAGAAATATAGGGGCTCACTGGTTCCACACTTATTAAATGGAGCTAAGGCACTTATCCCTAGGAATTGGAAGAACAAGGAAGTACCCTCAGTAGAGGAATGGATAAGAGAAATAGATAGAATTAAAATGATGGAGGAACTATGGTCTTTCCATGACAACACTAGGATGAGATACACGGAGATTTGGGGGAAATGGGGGAGGTTTAGGGGGGGGGAGGAGAGGGGGAGGATCGAGGAGAGGGGGAGGCGGTAGGCCCCCCATCCTAGTCTCCAGACCTCCTTTTCCTCCCCTTTCCTATTTTTCCCTTTTTTTTTTTTTCTTCTTTGGGGGATAGTAAAATCACATAAATTAGGAATACACAAGGGTGTCCCCGCAGGGGTGTTTTTTTTTTTTTAAGGCAGTCCCCTTAAACTCACAAGGCTCCTAAACCCTCACTTAATGGACAAGGTTCGAATAACTAATAAATAGATTTTACACTACCAGAATTCCCCCCCCCCCCCTTTTATAAGAGATAGTTAATAAATTGGGAATACATCAGGGTGTCCTCACTAGGGCTTGGTTTTCCCCCTTCTTAAATTCCCTTTTTTTTTTTTTTTTTTTTCGTCGAGAAGACGGAAGGGACAGTGCAGTCCCCTTAAATCCACTAGGTTCCCTAACCCTCACTCAAAGATAAGACATGAATAACACTCAAATAGATTACGCATCACTGTTTTTTTTTTTTTTTTTTTTTAGGAGATAGTAATCACATAATAAATTGGGATGACATATAATGTAGTCCCCTTAACCCTTTTTTTTATTTTTTATTTAAGAGATAGTAAATCACATAATAAATTGGGAAGACATGTAGTCCCCCTAAATTCACTAGGTATTCAAATCTTCACTGAATGGGTAAGGAACGAAAAATACTTAAATAGATTTAGATTTGGCATCACCGCAATTTTCCCCTCTTGTTCTTTTTTTTTTTTTTTTTTTGGGATAGTAAAATCACATAAATTAGGAATACACAAGGGTGTCCCCGCAGGGGTTGGTTTTTTTTTTCTTCCTCCCTTTCTTTCTCTCTCTCTCCCTGTACTCTCCTCCGGATTGTTGCCTCCCCTTCCCCCTGTCTGTCCCATACTCCCCGGACAGAGAGTTTGTATTGGGACTAAACGAGGTCAATCAACGGGAAGGCCCTAGGTATGAATAGGAGAACATCGGGAACCACTATAGGATAGATGCATGGGATTTTTTGGAGACCACTAAAGTGTATATGTAGGTTTGTCAGTGTAATTTGTTAAGTTTGATCTGTCCTGTAAATATATGTAAATGTATGTTACTGAAAAATTGTTAATAAAAAGAGAATTAAAAAAAAAAAAGTTCAAATATTTTTCCCAGCTATACTGGGCCAGAACTAGGTGGAATCTGTGAGTTGCACAGACCCATCAAGTGTCCGGGGCTGTAACACAGCATCCTTAGCCTCCTGGTCTGTTTCCATATGTGAGTCTCAAATGCTAGGATGCCATACACTATGGTTTTTACACACCATATCTCTGTGTGGGTGTTTTGACTTGCCGATGCATCAGAGAGCTCCATACATCCAGAAGTTCTGAAAGCCCGGGTCCAGTAGAACCACCAACCTTACACCACCTCTCAGTGTCACCTCTCAGTGCCCACCAGTGCCACCTATCTGTGCCCACCAGTGTCAGCTATCAGTGCCTACAAGTGCCACCTATTTGTACCCACCATTGCTGCCTTATTGGTGAATGCAGCCCATTGGTGCCCATCAATGTAGCCCATTGGTGCCCATCAGTGCAGCCTCATCAGCGTGCATCAAAGAAGGACAACAATTACCTGTTTGCAAAATTTTATAACAATATTTAAAACGGTTTTGTTTGTTTTTTTAACAAAAAATTAAAACCGCAGAGGTGATCAAATACCACCAAAAAAAAGGCTCTATGTGTGGGAAAAAAATTAAATAAAAATTGCATGTGGGTACAGTGTTGTATGACCGCGCAATTGTCATTTTAAGAGAGTGCTGAAAGCTGAAAATTGGTCTGGGCAGGAGGGGGGTTTAAGTGCCTGGTAAGAAAATGGTTAATGTGCTTGCTGTGGCACAGGAAAAAGGAATGCCAGGCTAGGTAGAATCATTTGTAGCTAAGCAGAAGGCCAAAAGGTCCAAGCTTTGTAATTCAGTTGTCAGTTAAGCAGAAAATGATTTGCTTCCCCGTTCACCTGCATTTCTAATCCTGTTTATTAATTGCTCACACATCAGCAAAAATGAGGTCTCAATTGAAATGTGAACAAATACTGCTAGATGATTGTTTATAAAGAGCATGGGAGGATGAGAGGCAGCCTGTCATTTCATAATAGGAGAGTCTCATAGTATTTGGGGTTACTGCCGAATACAGCACACGCTTGTATAGATGAAAATGCCAGATGTAAACAGACAAATCTGAATGTCATATTTCATTTCGTTGTAAGTTCTAAAGCATTTTAATTGGACTGCTTTTATTTATGCAGCGCACAAAAAGAAAAAAAAAAAAAATGACACACAAGGTTCTCTTTTTACATTATATTACACTAAAGATTCCTTCCCACAGTAGTTTTTGCTGCTCATGTCATCAACAATGTAATTGCCATTTTGCCTTTGGCAAATGTCCCCAGTGGCACTGTGAGAACCAGAGCTGAATTCTAAACAGGTATAAATGCCTCAATCACTATTGGCATATTATACATGACCCAGTTGGTTCATGCAATTAGTAAAGTATACACGTGGTGACCTCTGCTGGCTAGTCAAAGAATTATCCTAGCTCTGCTGCACAGTAATGTTTTTCACTTTATTCTGCGTTAAGTTAAATAAAATATTTTATATTATACTTGCTGAATTTGTAGAAGAGTTTTATATTTGACATAGTAATTGCATTTTGTTGGGTGCATTGTTAAGTTACAGATACTTCCATATTACTAATGCTACAAGTAAAGGTTAAAAAATAGAGAAACAAGTTTATTCTACTATATACTGTTGTCTTAATAGCATTGCTTTAGAAGAAAGCAAAACAAATCTGAAGTTTCTAGATTTTCAATGCAATGAAACTTCAATGTTATCTATTATAAAAAGTCATGACCTTAGGTTGTAAACTGCTAGCAGGGTAGGCATCTAGAGGTACCGTCCTATATCCAGAGGTATCTTCCAGAGTGCCCCAATAGCCTAAAACCCAGAGTTCTTAAAGTGATGCTAAATCGAGTTGAGCGGACATCTGGATGTTCGGGTTCGGACCCGAACCCGAACTTTAAAAAACAAACCTGAACCCCATTGAAGTGAATAGGACACAGACTTTTAGTAAAAAAATAAAAAAAAATGCGCGGAGGTCCCCGCAAATTCAATACCCAGACCCTTTAGATCTGGTATGGATATTAAGGGGAACCCCGCCGTCAATTTAAAACAAAAGAATGACGTGGGGTTCCCCCTAAATATCCATAACCAGGCCCTTCAGGTCTGGCGTGGATTTTAAGGGGAACTCCACCCCAAATTTAAAAAAAAATGGCGTGAAGTTCCCCCTAAAATCCACACCAGACCCTTTATCGGAGCACGTTGACCTGGCCGGCCGCAGAAAAGAGGGGGAGACAGAGTGCGCCCCCCCTCTCCTGAACCGCACCAGGCCACATGCCCTCAACATTGGGAGGGTGCTTTGTTCCCCCCTCTTTTCTGTGGCCGGCCAGGTCAACGTGCTTGGATAAAGGGTCTGGTGTGGATTTTAGGGGGAACTCCACGCCATTTTTTTTTTACATTTGGGGTGGAGTTCCCCTTAAAATCCACACCAGACCTGAAGGGTCTGGTTATGGATATTTGGGGGGAACCCCAGGTCATTTTTTTTTTTAAATTGACAGCGGGGTTCCCCTTAATATCCATACCAGACCTAAAGGGTCTGGTTATTGAATTTGCGGGGACCTCCGCGCAATTTTTTTTTCCCGAACTCCGAACCCGAACCCAAACTTTTACCAATTATTTGGGTTCGGGTCCGGGTTCGGGAAAAACCCAAAGTCCGTACCGAACCCGAACTTTACAGTTCGGGTTCGCTCAACCCTAATGCTAAACAATATCCTTAGTCTCTAAAAACTATCCACATACATCCACTACTTAATGGTCTTGCAATCTATCTTTCATGAAATTGTTTCTTACAGAGTTTTTCTGCTTCCTTTCAGGCCGGGTTCACACCTATGCGAATTGAGTGCGGCTTAAACCACATCCAATACGCAGAACATTTCTAAATACATTGTTTTCAATGAGGCTGGTTCACATATGTGCGATGCATTCGCACTGCGCATTGCAGAAAAAATGTGTGCGGATTTTATGCCTTGTGGTGCGGCTCAGGTGCAAATTCAGTCCCATTATCTTCTATGGGTTCGCAGATGTGTTCAGTTCTCGTTCTCTTCAGGAATTTCTTTCATTCAGCTCAATACATTTCTCCCCCACTCTCCTCTCACTCGGAACTTCTCCCATGTCTCCAAATCCGCAGCTAAAAAGCAATGGATCTGCTGAACACTTCTCTTATCTATCTGCAGGGATTACAGAGCTGAAATTCACACCGCACTAGTGTGAACCCTCAATGTCCTTTTTGAGCTCCCAGTCCTCTCATTTTACCTCTCACTGTTTGTTTGGAATGAGCAGTGGAGTGCTAACTGCAGTCATGTTCACTGCTCTGTGCACACTACAGACCCCATAGTCCATTTTTTTTTGGAGATTTGAAGGAGGCTGAGATCTTAACCACTTGCTTACTGTACAGTTAAACCCCCCTCCTGCCCAGATCAATTTTCAGCTTTCAGCGCCCTCACTCTTTGAATGACAATTGCGCGGTCATACCACACTGTACCAAAATGACATTTTTATATATTTTTTCCCACAAATAGAGATTTCTTTTGGTGCTATTTGATCACCTATGTGGTTTTTATTATTTGTTTAAAAAAAAAAGACCAATTTAATAAAAAATACAAAACCGTTTTATATTTTGTTATAAAGAATTTGCAAACAGTTAATATTTGCCCTTCATTGATGTACGTTGATGAGGCTGCATTGATGGGCACCAATGGGCTGCACTGATGGGCCCTTATGGGCTGCACCAATGGACTGCACTGATGGGCACTGGTATGCGGCACTAGTGGCACCGATAGGTGGCACTGGTGGGCACTGCGAGGTGACACTGAGAAGTGGCACTGATGGGTGGCATTGAAGGGCGTTGAAAGGTAGCACTGGTGGGCACTAAGAAGTGGCACTGATAGGTGACACTGATAGCTGGCAGTGATGGGCATTGATAGATAGCAGTGATGGGCACTGATGGGTGGCAGTGCTGGGCACTGATCGGCACTAGTAGGTGTCACTGATAGGCAGCACTGCTAGGTGGCACCGATGAGGCACTGATTGGCACCATTGGTGGGCATTAATAGGTGACACTCATAGGCAGTGATAGGTGGCACTTTTTTGCACTGGTGGGCACTGTGGGCACTGGCATGTGGCATTGACAGGTGGCACTGGCAGGTGGTACTAGTGGGCACAGATGAGGTGTCTGTGTTCCTTCCTCTTTGGGACTGATGGCCCTTGCACAAGAGCCGGTGATCATCTTTTTTTTTTTCTCCTTACACTATCAGTGTGAGGAGAAAAAAAAACAATTAACGAGATTTGTTTACATCACATGATCAGCTGTCATTGGCTAACAGCTGATCACAAGAGGCCAGGATCGGATCTGTGATCCCCCGAGTCTCAGCGACTCTGTGATCACAGCGTGCAGCACCGGTGAAACTGCATGGGTTCTAGTGACACTGCATGGGCACTGGTGAGACTGCATGGGCACCGGTGAGACTGCATCTCATGGGCTCTGGTGAGACTGCATAGGCACTGGTGAGACTGCATGTCTTGGGTTCTGGTGAGACTGCATGGGCACTGGTGAGGCTGCATGGGCACTGGTGAGACTGCATATACACTGGTGAGACTACATGGGCCCTGGTGAGACTCCATTTCATGGGCTCTGGTGAGACTGCATGGGTACTGGTGATATTGCATCTTAGGCCGCGTACTCACGATCAGACATAAAAATATAAGAGAAAGGTACATTGGAATACCATGTGAATGTAAAAACATTGTATAAATGTACACTAAATGAATTGTAAAGGATGCTGAATAGGCATGTTTATGTATGAAATACGAAAAAAAAAAGAAAAATAAAGTGGATTGAAAAAAATAATACAATTGCAAAAAAAATATATAATTATTTTTTAAAAGCTGTAATTTCCGGTTTTGGTTTTCGGCTAAGTGCATCCTGCATTTTCGGTACCAAAATATCCATTCGGTGCACCTCTACATAAATATTCACTTAACAACCAGCGACGTACCCATGCGATGCTAGACTTTTGGTGGTTATACCGGCATGATGTCTGCAGTCACAGGCATCATCCACATCCATTTTGTAGAGCTTGTGGTCGGCTCTCTTGTAATAGCAATCAGAGTGGCTAACTAGCCACTCATTTGCTAATACAAGCAGGAGGAGACATCTGCCTACTCCCACCGCCTTCCGTGACTCTTTCTGTCTCTCTCGTCCCTCGTCTAGCCAGACAACCAAGCAAAACTGGGATCGGCTTTGCTTGGCTGTTCGTGATATTAACCCAAAAGCGATGACATGACATAATTTCCGCTTTACCCGGATGTCAACAGCAACATTTTGAAAAAATCTAAAGTATTCAAAAACACCAATATTGGTGTTTTGAACGCTTTCAATGGCAGAGGAAGGATTTGGGTCTTATAGACTCCAGATCCCTCCAAAAAGAATACCTGTCATGCTGCCACAAAAGATGTTTACATTTATTGTGACAGTAATAAAAGTGATCAAAAAAATTAATAAAGCAACAGTGTAAAAATAAAAATAAATAAATAATAATAATAAAAAAAAACATTTAAAGTGCCCCCGTCCTCCTGTGCAAAGGACAATTGCGCACCTCAGTCCTGCATGCATACAAACAGCAATCGTCCCTCACATATGAGGTATTACCACAATGGCTAGATCACGGGCAGTAATTCTAGCACTAGAGCTCTTCTGTAAATCTAAAGTGGTAACCTGTAAAGATTTTTAAAGCGTTGCCTACATACAGTAAAATTTCCATCGTTTGTCACTGTTGCACAAGCGTGCACAATTTTTCTAGCTTGACATGTTTAAGTGTCTGTTTACTTCACGTAACATCATCTTTTATATTTTACAAGAAAATGGGTTATGTATTGTGTTTTTTTTTTGCATTGAGGTTCAAAACGTGTATTATTTCCAAAAAAAACAACCAATTTTTACTCTATAAATTTCTCTGCTTTAAAAAAAAATATATATATAATGTTTGGGGGTTCTATTTTTCTAGCTAAAAAAATGATTTTTACACGTAAACAAAAGTGTCAAAAAAAGGCCCGAAGCTGAAGGATATATACATTTTATTAAGCCAGAGTTTAGTGTAACTTTAACTATGCAGATGCCAATAAGCCTGCTCACCTCCTATACTATACTCCTATTTTGTCCTGCCATTGTAACATGCCTCCACAATGACCCTGTCAGCAGTTTATGACAGCAACATACATATATTTTACAGTACTGTTGATTCAGAGAATAAGGTTAAAGTATTGTATACACAAGGTTCCAGGTTTTCACACTATTAAGTCAACTTTATCCCACAGTATACAGCATTGAGCATTATGGTAATATGAACTCTACTTTTTCCTTAGTGGCTAACAGAGTAGATGCACAACATGATATACAAATTTATTTTCTTTGCAGATAATATGTTAAGGTATTAAAGTGACTAAAATCTGTCAATAAACCTTTTCTGAGCAAAGAAGATAGTAAATACTTATCTGCTTTTACTAGCCTGTGCTGCCAAATGTCACTAATGAAGAAGATGACTCTGGTCCTGCTGTTGGTCTGCTCACTCCTCATGAACAACTAATGTCTCCAGAAAATTACAACTTCAGTGCATGAATAGCATTTTTCAAGCACAGATCTTCTAGTTTATTTTTACATTCGTTTTAACATAGAAAACTAATGCTGGTATAAATACATAAAAAATAAAAAATGCTAGTCTCTCATTGTCCTGAGAACATCCTAAACTCTCTAATTTGCACAACATGTTTTATGGGTATAGGAAGAACACGAGTTACAGACGTGTTTCAAGAGAGGAATAACTTGAGAAGAGGTTCACACATAGGAACTGACCGAGAGTATCACACATGGTAACTTCTTGAGAGCATCATGCATGTGCATTTTTAGAAAGGATCACACATCGGAACTGGAAGACAGGATCACATAAGGCAGGAGTCTCCAAACTATGGCCCTCCAGGTGTTCAGGAACTACAATTCCCATCATGCCTAGTCATGTCTATGAATGTCAGAGTTTTACAATGCCTCATGGGAAGTGTAGTTCCACAGCATCTGGAGGGCCGTAGTTTGGAGATCCCTGACATAAGGGAACTGTTTGAGAAGATCATACATGGGAATTGCTAAAGAGGACTGTTGGAGAGGATTACAGTCAGGATCCAGCTCTAAAAACCCAGTAGCTCTGTTGCATCTAAAAATCACATAACAATTGTCCTGCGCTTGGGTGCTGGATCTAGGAATGTGTGGTGCAGTCAACCCTTAAGTAAGCAATGTCAATGGCCTTGCTGCCCGCCTTACAACAAAAGGTGTCCTTGGAGCTGTAACATATAAAGATGAAAGGAGGGCAGGCTGACCTTGTGCATTACCAAAAATAGTTTAATAAAGGTAAAAACACTAATGGTTATACTCACATACAAACATAGGGCTGGATTCAGGTAGTTTGCCGTATCTTTCCGGCGGCGTAGCGTATCTCATTTACACTATGCCACCGTAACTTAGAGCGGCAGGTCCTGTATTCACAAAGAACTTGCGCCCTAGTTACGGCGGCATAGTGTAAATGGGCCAGCGTAACCGTGCATAATTCAAAGTAGACTGGTAGTGGGCGTGTTGTATGTTAATAAATGGTGACCCCACGTAAATGACGTGCTGAACGAACTGCGCATGTGCTGGCGGTGGACGTATCCCAGTGCGCATGCTCAAAATCACGTCGCAAATAGGCAATGCTTTCGACGTGAACGTAACCTACGCCCAACCCCATTCTGAATCGGCTTACGCAAAAGAAGTAAACGACGTACAATACGACGCTGTTCCGACGTCCATACTTAACATGGGTTGCGCCTCATATAGCAGGGGTAACTTTATGCCGGTCCGACGCCTTACGTAAACGATGCAAATAGATACGCCGGGCGCAACTACGTTTGTGAATCGGTGTATCTACCCAAATTGCATATTCGACGCGTAAATCTACGGAAGCGCCACCTAGCGGCCAGTGTAAACATGCAACTAAGATATGACGGCGTAAGAGACTTACGCCGCTCGTATCTTAGCAAAATTCCGGCAGATCTTGCTTTCTGAATACAGAAAAAAGATACGCCGGCGCATCCTAGAACTTACGCGGCATTTTAACAGATACGCCAATGTAAGTGCTTTCTGAATCTAGCCCATATTATACACTCATTCAAGGTAACAGCATAAGCAAACAGTTCCTCATAGGTCAATAGTGGGAACCAAAGTTGACGGAGGACCAGACGGTATTGCAGGGTGGCTAACGCGGTTTGAGGGAGGACCCTCTTCCTCAGAGCCAAAGCGATGCATTTATCGCTTTGACTCTGAGGAAGAGGGTCCTCCCTCGAAACACGTTAGCCACCCTACAATATCATCTGGTCCTCCGGCATCTTGGGTTCCCACTATTTATCTATGAGGAACCGTTCGGACCCTGTCTTGCTCACCTCCTGGAGGGGCAGTTTTAAGGACAGCAACCTGGCGCTAGCACACAGCAAAACCCATATCCACCATCAGGACCTTTGGCGAAGACCGATTAAAGCTTACATCTCGCACCTCGGGTGAGCCCACTTCACCAGCCAGGGGGGCTTGTACATGGAACTGCTGGAGAAGCTTACACAGGTAAACTGCTGGAGAGGCTCACATGTAGAACTTCTGGAGAGACTCACTGTAGGGACTGCTAAAGAGTCCCACATACGTGAACCGCTGGATAGGCTTACGCATGAAAACTATTGGATTAGCTCCACACTGCTCAGAATGCTGGAAAGGCTCAAAAATGTAACTGGTAAAGAGATTTGACAATGTAATTACTGGAGAGACTTACACTGCTATAGCTACTGGCCTCTGAGAAATACAATTGCTTGAGAGACTTACACATGGAACTGCTGGTGTGGCTCACACAGAAAAACTGCTGGAGAGGCTCAAACATAGAAATTCTGCAGAGGCTCTCACATGAGAAAGAAACGCTAGAGAGGCTCACACATGGAATTTCTGGAAAGGCTCACTGCTTATCTCCTAAGACCTAATCAATGAGTATAAGCACCTGACAGACAAACAGGTATCTGCTGCATTCAGTAACCTCAATGACAGGGCTGGAATATTTTCAGATGAATCTAGAAACATTTGCAAAACTAAAAGATTTTAATCTAATACATCGAAAATAGTTAACAATTGGATTCCTTGTATTTCCAATTGTCAGAATTGTGAAACAAGTGAGAGCTGAACACTTATGCCGCGTACACACGATCATTTTTTGTGATGAAAAAAAACAAAGTTTTCTGTGAAGTAAAAAACGACGTTTTTGAAACGTCACTTTTCAAAGACGATGTTGCATACACACCATCGTTTTTTCACAAAAAGCGAGGTTACGTTCACCACTCTTTTCCATTGAAGCTCGCTTTATAACTAGCTTCTGGGCATGCGCGGGTTGAAAAACGTCGTTTTAAACAACGTTTTTACTACACACGGTGACTTTTTGTGAAACAAAAAACTACGTTTTGAAAAACTACACAAAAAATTCAAGCATGTTGGAATTTTTTTTTGGTCGTTTTTTTTAAGACAAAAAACGACGTTTTGCCCACACACGATCAATTTAAATGACATTTTAAAAAACAACGTTTTTTTTCATCGCAAAAAACGACCGTGTGTACGCGGCATTACACTAGACATTGGAACTACATTGAAAGTCTGTATTCGACTTAGGAGAAAAACCTGGTAATGAGTTCTATTTGAAAAGACAATTTTCTTACTGCTTGCTGACCTTACAATGGCTAGGGCTAATAAAAGGCGATCTATACTTAAAAAATCTTTGTCTACCACCCACCGGTAGTCTAAAACATTTATGACAGCCAATTGAGCATTTTCATTATAATTTGAAAACTTCAGATTGTAGTTAATCATGAATTTTTAATGATTGGGTACTCAATGACCGTGACAGTTGACATACGTGTATAATGACATTTGTCGATGAATGTGGGTATTCTATGACTATTACTATTTTGGTCAGAACAGGACTTTTTCCATCGTATATTCCGATGTGTGTAGCCCCATCTGAGTTTTTTCATGGGAAATTCTGATGAATTCCATCAGAGTTTAGATATAGAACATGTTCTATTTTTCTCTGATGGAATTCTGTCAAATTCTGGCAAAAGCCAGATCATGTGTATGCGGCATTAGGCCCCATTTACACTTGCTACACTCTTCAGATGCCATCATTGTTAATGGCACCCCAGACATGGCTAGCAGAAGCGCTTTTTGTTGTGCAACAAATGTGCTAGAAATGCACTGTAAAAAAAATGCAGAAAGCTTGATGCCCAGAAGGGTGCAGGATCTTTAGCGCATTCATTGTGCATAGGGCAGCCTGGCAAGTGCCAAAGCTGCCCGTTGGGTGATGTGTGAAACCAGGGTCATCTTTAAGGCAGGGCAAAAGGGGAAGCTGCCCTGGGCCCTGTCAATGTTGTGGGGCCCAAAGCAGCTGCCTCATACTTGCCAACTATGCCAGTTTAAATTCCCTTGTCCCTTGGAGTTTTAGTCATGTGTTGTGTCCCGATATCTCAGTGTGAAGTGCTGCTACTAATGCTGCCCAGCTCTGCCCTATTGTGTACAGATGACTCACCTGTGTTTACATGTAAATCATGGTAATTTATATGTAAATAGAGGTAGCATTCATATGTAAATAGTTGAGGCCGACGACATTTATATGTAAATAACGGATGGCATTCATATGTATATCATGCCCCTCTGCAGTGAAGAGATGATGTGCTGTAACCTCTAGCAACCAATCAGTGAGCAGTGTTACTGTACAGTAATCTCTAGCAACCAATCAACAAGCAGAAATCATGTGCTGTAACCTCTAGCAACTAATCAGTGAGACGAAATGTATGCTGTAACCTCTAGAAACCAGTCAGTAAGTGGTAATGATATGCTTTAACCTCTTAGTCCCAATCGCAACCAATCGCAATCACTGCTGATCTAATACAGTTAACTGATTTTAAGCTGATATTTATTGCATGTCTCAGAGCAGGTGGAGAGCGAAATTGAATGGTGGGGGGGCCCAAGAATTATTTTGCCCAGGGTCCAATCAATATTAAAGACGGCCAATGCATGGAACTGCACAAAAACATGCGAAAAAAACACATGTGGGAAGGCGATTTCCCACTATGGGGCCTTAGGTAGCCTGTAGATGAGTCTATTTTATTTGTTCAACCAGTGGGTTGCACAAAAAACAAACAGACTTGATTCCCCCATCCGCACACTCAAGGTGGATGGGGGAGTCCTCTGGGTTGAGCTATTGTATTCTGACAGCAGGGTGACTTCCGATGTCAGAACACACTGTTTAGTGTTGCAGAGTAGACAGGGCTGTTGTTCAGAACTTGATTGGTTCTTGATTGGTTCTGTACAACTTCCCTGCCCATACATGGATTGCAATTCCACCAGTTCCTGCTGAAACTGCAAAATTTTGATCCATGTATGACCAGCTTTAGAATTACTAGTGTTCTTAGGTTAATTCTTCACCGAACTGTCAAGCCATCAAATGGCTGGTGTCATAACTGATCCCATGGCAGCTGTAGATCAAACAGAGGCTAAAATGGCAGCTTCCTTGGCTGTAAAGCACAGAAAGGTTTAGTTCTGATTTAACCACTTCAGACCTGAGGCGCCAACTTGACGTCTTTGGACGTGATTTGTGTGCATTACCCACGTGCCACTGGGTGGCGCGCGGCGGGTAAACACTGTCCCGCCGCATCGCTGGGGATCCGATGCATGTACCTGGCGGCCGCGATGTCCGTCGGGTACATGCGATCAGCGGGAAACCGAACAGATGACAGCAGGGACGTGGAGCTCTGTGCTGTCAGCGGAGAGGAGACCGATCTGTGTCTCTTTACATAAGGGACACAGCATCGGTCACCTCCCCCAGTCACCCCCCTCCCCCCACACAGTTAGAACACACCCAGGCAATACATTTAACCCCTTCCTCACCCCCTAGTGTTAACCCCTTCCCTGACAGTCACATTTATACAGTAATTAGTGCATTTTTATATCACTGATCGCTGTATAAATGTGAATGGTCCCAAATTTGTGTCAAAAGTGTCCGATATGTCCGCCGCAATATCGCAGTCGCAATAAAAATCGCAGATCGCCGCCATTACTAGTAAAAAAATTATAATTAAAAAAATCATAATTCTGTTCCCTATTTTGTAGGCGCTATAACTTTTGCGCAAACCAGTCGCTTATTGCGATTTTTAATTTTTTTTTTTCAAAAATACGTCGAAAAATACGTATCGGCCTTAACTGTGAAAAAATAAAAGTTTTTTTTTTTTAAAAATGGGATATTTATTATAGCAACAAGTAAAAAATATTTTTTTTAAATTGTCGCTCTTTTTTTGTTTATAGCGCAAAAAATAAAAACCGCAGAGGTGATCAAATACCACCAAAATAAAGCTCTATTTGTGGGGAAAAAAGGACGCCAATTTTGTTTGGGAGCCATGTCGCACGACCGCGCAAATGTCAGTTAAAGCGACGCAGTGCCGGAAGCTGAAATTTCGCCTGGGAACGAAGGGGGTTTATGTGCCCAGTAATGAAGTGGTTAAGCATGCCTAAGGCCCCTTTTACACTTAGGAGTTTTTACCGCCTGAAAAACTCCTGCCCTGCAGTCTTAGTGTGAAAGCCAAAGGGCTTTCACACTGGGGCGGTGCGCTAGCAGGACCGCTCCAAAAGTCCTGCGAGCGGTGAAGGAGCACTTCTCCACTGCTCCTCCTCATTAAAAACAATGGGACTCCACGGCTATACTGCCGGCAATGCGCCTCTGCAGAGGCGCATTGACGGCGGTATTGACCCTTTTTTGTCCGCTAACAGGGGTTAAAACAGCACCGCTAGTGGCCGAATACTGCCGCAATTCCGCGGTTTCGATGAGCTGCTGCATTGGCTGCTATATGATTTAGAATATGTTTATGTCAGACTTGAAATATCATTTATTCGTTTTCCCAATTGAATTGGTATTATCTAAAAGAGCATACAAAATTACAAAACACCAAAAGATATCAGTAATTGGTTTTCAGTATGCATTTAACAAAACAAAATATTTAGAATTTTATATTTATAATAAATATATATATATATATAATATATATATATATATATATATATATATATATATACAGTATATATATTTTAAGTCACAGAACATCACAGAGTGTAAAGCAAACTGAACAGGAATTGTTTGTACTTTCAATTTGTGCTGCCATGGCAACCAAATGTGGAAAATTAGCATTTCTGAGGCCTTCTATTAGACTCCATTGGCCTGATTTACTAACAGTCTGTAAAGGGAACTCAGTACTGAGCCGGTAAGCTTCCCTCAGCAACCTTATTATGACTTAAATATAGAACATAAAATGTAAAATGTATTGCAAAGTTGAGCTGCTATAATAGTTACCAATACTATCTGGGTTCTTAAAGTTTTTTTTGGCAATTTTATTTATTTCTACTCATATATTATGTATTTGGATGTGTTGCAATTTTGTACTGCTTTATAGCATTTTATAACTTTATATATTACAAAACAATTTGCAGAACATGTTTGTTAACAGCTTGTGTAAACTATCTAGGCCAGTCTTTCAGCTGTGGCATCTCTTTGAGTATCTCGAACAGTTCTTAAAGTGGGATTTTACACTTAAGTACATGTTTCTAAAATATTTGATGTCATTAAACTGATTAAGCTAGCCATACATTGATGCATTTTAATTTATTTTGTTTTATACATAATAAAAAATAAACAGAGGGATAATGCAGAGGGATAAAATGTACACACGACTGTTTTTCACGTCATGGAATAAAACAACGTTTTTCTCGACGTGATTCCTCTCAAGCCTGCCTTGCATGCACACAATCGTGATAAAAAATGCTCTAGCAAAGCGCGGTGACGTACAACACGTACGACGGCACTATAAAGGGGAAGTTCCATTCGAATGGCGCCACCCTTTGCGCTGATTATGCTGATTTCCCATCTCATGACTTGATCTGAGCATGCACGTTTTTTCCCCCGTGGTTAAAGCATACACACAATAGTTTTTCACATCGAGAAAAAATAGAGCGTGTTCTAAATTTTTAATGCCCATTCTTCTCAATGAGAAAAATGCTCTGGAGCCTACACACGACCGTTTTTAACGACCAATTAAAAAAATTGCATTTTTCTCGTCATGAAAAACAGTCGTGTGTATGCGGCTTAAGATTGTATAAAAGGTACAAAATATAAAGTGATTCAGATCAAACATCAGAAAGATGAGAAATAAAAAGTAACATCATGTAACATGTACTAATTGCAATAGTAATCAACTCTGAAAATTGAAAAAATGCCAGTCATCACAGTGATAGGGCGAAACTAAGGGGGGGTAGAGATAAATAATATATTATACAGTACATGGATCAAATTTTGGCCACTTCCTGATAATGCAGCCAAATTCGCATAGTGGGTGGCCCTGTCAGTCAACTCCCATCCAACATCCCTTGAATGAAAAGTTGAATGAGCCAGCCAGGCAGTTATCAGATTTACAGAGGATGCATTCAGTCACATGCAGGAGCTGTTCAGGTATTTTGATAGCCAGTGGGGCTGCCTGTCGAAATATCGTAGCTGCAGTGGGAGATTCTTCCATACATGTCATATAGTGGAAATATAATTTTTTTTTCAGCAGGAACGTGGGGGGGACTCATTTCCGACACCTTCAGCACTGAATGTATGTAATGACAAGGAGTGCTAGGGTGTGCTGCAGGGTCAACTGATACTGGCTACTGGGGATCTATTGTAACGGGAGGGGATCTATTTTGCACAGGGGGCTATTATTGTTGTGGAGGTCTATTGTTGCTGGTGGGAGATCTACTGTTGCTGCAAGAGTGTGGCTTATGTTACTGGGGGATTCAGGTGCTGCTAGCAGGGATCTACTGTTGAAAGATGGGTCTTTTGTGGCTGGCTGCTGGAGGGTCTATTGATGCTAGGGGGGGTATACTGTTGTAAGCAGCCCATTGCTGGGGCATCTGTTGTTGATGGGGGGGATCTTATGTTGTTGGCTGCAGAGGATCTATTCTACTGCTTTTCTTGTTCTCAATGACAAATTCCATACCAATTACTTAGCACCACCAACGTTACTTGGTTCTGTATTTTCTAAAAGGGGTGGTATTGGGAGGTGAGTAGGGGTTGCAAACAAGGGGTGGTGCTCAGAGGTAAGTAGGGGGCAGAGACAAGGGGCGACTCTTAAAGGGGGAGTTCCTACACCTATTCTTTGAAAAAAAGCCCTGGGAGTTCATAATGTGACATTCATATATCAGCATCAGGATCTGATTCCGTGATAGTTTGGGCTCCTAGTCACATCATAGTTACATAGAAAATGACCCAAGGCAGTGTGCACATGTGCTATCTTTCTTTTAAAACAAGCCATCGGTTGCTCTACAGTACCAAGAACTGAGCTGTGTACGTATCTAATGTGGCACGGGTGTTTTGTCTATAGGGCAGACAACTAAACCTTCTTATCCCATAAACTTCACGTACCATATTTCTTTGATCTCAGTTTATTAGAACAAGCCAGGTGACATTTTTAAGTTCCCTAAGGGGTGGTGGCGATAGATTGAGCAAGACATGTCCTGCTCCCTGCAGTGTCTTCTCAAAGCATGGTGGCTGTTTTTCACTTCCTGTGAAGATTCTACCCAGAATTCCCTGCTTACTAACAACTTCCTCAACTAAACACAAAGTGAATCAAATAAACAGAACTGAAGCAATACCAAAAAGGGATGCTAGATGGAGCCTGCACTCCACATATGATCGACGTATGTAATTTACAAACCTTAAATATTATTTCAACAACACAGATACAGGTAATCAGAATAAAAGTCTGGTGGACAGAACAATGGATATGTCAGATCTGACGAAGGTGATCTAACATCTATGCTGCAGTATGTGGCAAACCAGGACACACAGAAGAACACAAAGATTATGCTTTTGTTTCCCTTAAACTTCTGATGCAGTTCCACTTTAAGGGATACATGCAGTTTTAATTAGGTTTAAATTGTGCAAAAGTTACATTTTGTTTCCCAAATGTTTCTATTATAAAGTTTCTTACCTGCAGCAAACAGATTAAAGTGATATTAAAGCTTTTTTTTTTTCGATAAAATAATTAACAGGTTAATCTTACCTGCTCCGTGCAATGGTTTTGCACAGAGCAGCCCTGATCCTCTTCTTCGGTGAGTGCCCCCTTAACCACTTGAGCCCCGAGCCTGTTTTTCAGATTCGGTGCTTACGAGACTAAAACTGTTTTTTTTGCTAGAAAATTATTTAAAACCCCCAAACATTATATATATATTTTTTCTAACACCCTAGAGAATAAAATGGCGGTCATTGGAATACTTTTTCTCACACTGTATTTGCGCAGCGGTCTTACAAGCGCACTTTTTTTGGAAAAAAAATCACTTTCTTGAATTAAAAAATAAGACAACAATAAATTTGGCCCAATTTTTTTATATATTGTGAAATATAATGTTACGCCGAGTAAAATGATACCCAACATGTCATGCTTAAAAATTGCGCCCGCTCGTGGCATGGCGTCAAACTTTTACCCTTAAAAATCTCGATAGGCGATGTTTAAAAAATTCTACAGGTTGCATTTTTTGAGATACAGAGGAGGTCTAGGGCTAGAATTATTGCTCTCGCTCTAACGATCGTGGCGATACCTCACTTGTGTGGTTTGAACACCGTTTTCATATGCGGGCGCTACTCGCGTATACGTTTGCTTCTGCGCGCGAGCTCGTCGGGATGGGGCACTTTAAAAAAAAAATGTTTTAGTTTTCGTTTTTATTTTTATTTATTTTATAATTTTTAACACTGAAAAAAAAAAAATTATCACTTTTATTCCTACAGTATTACAAGGAATGTAAACATCCCTTGTAATAGAAAAAAGCATGACAGGTCCTCTTAAATATGAGATCTGGGGTCAAAAAGACCTCAGATCTCATATTCAGGCTTAAATGCAAAAGAAAAAAAGAAAAAAAAAGAAAGAAAAACTGTAAACAAAATAAATGTCTCTTTAACCACTTGCTTACTGGGCACATAAACCCCCTTCGTGCCCAGGCGAAATTTCAGCTTCCGGCACTGCGTCGCTTTAACTGACAATTGCGCGGTAGTGCGACGTGGCACCCAAACAAAATTGGCGTCCCTTTTTTCCCCACAAATAGAGCTTTCTTTTGGTGGTATTTGATCGCCCGTGCGGTTTTTATTTTTTGCGTTATAATGAAAAAAAGAGCGACAATTTAAAAATATATATATATTTTTTACTTGTTGCTATAATAAATATCCCATTTTTTTTTATATATTTTTTTCTCAGTTAAGGCCGATACGTATTCTTCTACGTATTTTTGTAAAAAAAAAATAAGTGACTGCTTTGCGCAAAAGTTATAGCACCTACAAAATAGGGGACATAATTATGATTTTTTTTTTTATATTTTTTTTTTACTAGTAATGGCGGCGATCTGCGATTTTTATTGGGACTGCGATATTGCGACAGACACATCGGACACTTTTGACACATTTTTGGCGCCATTCACATTTATACAGCGACCGGTGCTATAAAAATGCACTAATTACTGTATAAATGTGACTGGCATTGAAGGGGTTAACACTAGGGGTGAGGAAGGGGTTAAATGTATTGCCTGGGTGTGTTCTAACTGTATGGGGGGAGGGGGGTGACTGGGGGAGGTGATCGATGCTGTCTCCCTATGTACAAGAGAAACAGCATCTGTCACCTCACTGACAGGACGTGAAGCTCTGTGTTTACACTCAGAGCTCCACGTCCCTGCTGTCTCACCGACGATCGCGTGTACCTGACGGACATCGCGGCCGCCGGGTACACGCATCGGATCCTCGGTGATGCGTCGGGACTGTTTTTCCCCGCCGCGCGCCACCCTGTGTGCGCGCGCGGGGAATTACAAGCAAATCACGTCCAAAGACGTGACCCCGGCGCCTCAGGTCCGCGCTGTTCACGTCTTTGGACGTGATGCGGTTTCCAAGTGGTTAAGACGCTGGGCGGAAATGACGTTTTGAAGTCACTTCCGCCCCGCAAGGGTATGGGGACGGCTGAGGGACATTTTTTCCCTCAGTTGCATCCCCGGACAGCCAGCAAGAGGACCCGATCGCCTCCGCCGCTACCGACGGCTACGGTAAGCGGCGGAGGGCGCGGGAGAGCGGCGGGAGGGGGGGCACCCTCTCCCGCCGCCGATAACGCCAATCTCGCGGCGAATTTGCCGCTATGACTGCCATTATCGTTAACAGGTCCGCCCCACGAAGAGATGGATATCAGCAGCTGCCGCCGTTACCGAGATATCCATCTTCAAAAAAATCACGTCTTTAGACGTGGGGCGGATCTCAAGTGGTTAAAAAAACACTGGTTTATGTTCATTGACACAGACAGTGTGGCTCAGTCTACCTCCTCCCCCCCCCCACACCACCCCCTTCATCACATAATTTGATTGACAGTAGCAGAAGTCAATGGCTCCCGCTGCCATAAATCTGCCCAGTGAGGAGGAAGAAAGCCGAGAGAGCTGCTGCTCTCATGCACAATGCTGGATCAAATTTGGGCTCAGGTAAGTATAAGGAGGGGCTGAGGGGATCATGCAGCACAGAATTGTTTTTTGCCCTAATTGCATGACCCCTGTACCTTTCTTTCACGCCCTTCCCTTTTCTCTGGATGGGAGACAGGAAGACAGTCTATTGGACTTAGTTACTAAAAGAGTTGATGCTCCTCACACAATAAGTTGTGAGAATATTCACTTCATATATCTAATCATGGCCAAGTGGGAGGAGGATGTCATATATCTAATTATGGCCAAGTGGGAGGAGGATGTCGTCTATGTACAAAACCATCCATCCCTTGTCATTTGGGCTAGATATATAGACGACATCCTCCTCCTATGGAATGGTAGTTCTGATACATTACAGTCCTTCTTCAATGATTTGAACCAGAACGATAGAGGGATATCACTTACATTTGAATTTAGCAATACTAGTGTACATTTTCTAGATCTGGAAATAGCACTGGTTAACCGCAAATTCCAATTCAAGACATACTTTAAACCAACAGATAGAAATGGCTTCATCCCTATTGATAGTTGCCACCATAACTCGTGGCTTAAATCCGTACCTCGGAGCCAGTTCTTTAGGCTCCGGAGAAACTGTACAGACACTACATCTTTTCTAACTGAGGCAGAAATGTTGAAGCAGAGATTTGTGGAGAAAGGGTACTCAACTGAATTAGTTAACTCAGAAATTCAAAGAGCACTTACCCTTGACAGATCATCATTAGTTGCAGTCAAACCTAAGCCTCCAGTCGATGACAAGTTTAGGTTCGCTATGACTACCTCGTTTTCTATCCAACATAAACAAGTGGTGAATATTATCAACAAACATTGGGACATTCTTAGAAATGATACTATACTGAATTCTATACTCCCAGAACAAGCAAAGGTAGTCTTTAGGGGAGCACCATCACTACACAATCGTATTGCCCCTAATATTATTAATCCTCCAAAAAAGATTTCTTTTTTTCACCAAATGGTCGGTTTTTTTCCTTGCAAAAAATGTAAAGTATGCCAACACAACACACCTCTGCAACGTAAGGTCACACATTTTTCTTCTACGGTTACACACAAACAGTACGCCATTAGACAGTTTTGCACATGCGAAACTAGCTATATAGTGTATTTAATCACTTGTCCGTGTGGCAAGCAATATGTCGGCCGTACGATCAGATCTTTCTCAGTACGAGTTGGTGAACACATTTCTCTCATCAAAAGTGGCGAAGTCAACCATACTGTCCCAAGACACTATAAACAATATCATAATAAAGATCCTAGGGGCTCCCAGTTTTTAATAATTGACAAATATGAAGCTCCATGGAGGGGCGGTGCTAAAACCAGGGGCGTTTCACGTCTTGAAACGTTCTGGATTTTCGAACTCCAGTCCCACCGCCCATCAGGCTTGAATGTAGACTGGGACATTAATTCATTCATAGATAAATCTTAATATGAGACATACTGTGGTCATATTTTCAGTAACACATAATATGTCACTGTATTTACTATTTGTCTATATTTTTATATATTTTTCATTATATTAATTTTTTCATTATTTACTATGCTTCATCTTGTGAAACGTGGTCTTTTGGTTCACATACTATTCAATGCAAATTTGTTTGTATCACATATTTATACTATACCGAATGTATAATTTTGAGGAAATCATTTGTGCGTGGTGCCCTGGTTGAGAGTCCCACTCATATTTCCAGTTCGCACATCTAATTATTCCAATTATTCATTGTCCTCCGATATATACTTCCTTAATTCCCAGGACTCATCTAATATTAAGGCCGGCCTTTTCTTTGTCCCCTAAGTTATAAGTGTAGTGCCATCATGAACGCCCTCCTTATCCCTTAAGGTTGTCCTTTTGTCTTTATATAACCATTATATTTTTACCTTTAGAGTCGTTTATTCACTCCATTGACTCATTAATTCTTATATTGCAATTTTTTTCTCCCAAATTGCACCATCCTTTTAATCGAATACATTCGTGTATTTATTTTTGTTGGCCGTGACGAGTGTATGCGATGGAGCGCACCACGTGATAGGTGGAGCGCACACGATGGAGCGCATCACGTGATAGGTGGAGCGCATATGATGCAGCGCACCACGTGATCTTTGCAGCGTGCATCGTGACGCACACGGCGTGAAGTGTGTGACATACACACTGTCCAATCGGTGAGCGCACATTGACTGTGACGTATGTGCGCGCCGTTTGATTGGGCGAGCGCGGTTTTTCGCTACGCCGTCCGCATCCGGCACCCCAGATAGACTGCATCTCATGACCCAGGCTAACGTGTAGATGGCCCGCCTATGGCCATGCGCGTCATCGCGCTATACACGTTGCATTATTACACATCATGACGAGGCCCCACACTGATCTATCTGTGGGTGCCCTACTCGTGATGTACAATGTCTCCTAACGCCATCTTTATTGAGGGATCCACTCAGTAGAGCTGTTTAAACGTGGCTGCTATCTGTGCATACTCTGTGGTTATATATCATATAACACTCAGGTTTACTATGTAGCCTTTGTGTTTCCCTATTAATATTATTTTCTAACCTCAATTCGACTGGTGAGTGGCTCATGGTCCACGATACTTTTAGTTCTGTATGCCAGCATTAAACATCCACAATGAGGCTTGGAACTCAAGCCCAGACGCCATGTTTGGCCTATTCAGGAAGTGGACCAATTAACGATGCTGCATGTGAGGTGAGTGTGACTCTCATCAAGGGACCACTTATTGTGTATTTATATCCAAGTGGCTATGGTGGTCTGTTACCCTTTGATAACGTGTTTGTACACGAAACGCGTCAGGGAAGACTCTACTGTCGCCACATTATGACTACAAGCGCGCTTTTTTATTCTGATTCATGTAAGTTTAATACTTATTAAATCTTTTAATTACCGTGACGGTATCACACTATTGCTCCTTCTTTTTCCTTCACACTACTTTCAATGTATACTTATTGAGCATCAAGCCCTGGACATCAGAAGTCTCCCTCCCGGATTACAGTGCAGATTTACATCCCTGTCACCGGCAGTTCCACGAGGCCTCGATCCATGCTGGATGTTCCAAAGCCTATGTGACTCTCTAGTCTGTATAGCTGGTAGAGTCCACTTGATTCGGTAAGCCTCCATGCTTTATTGGGTGAAGGTCTTCTTCCTTTTTCTTATATCACCATACAAGAGTTCACCTAGAGGACATCACTTGTTTGCATTGAGCACTTTTAGCCTTTGTATTTGGACATTGATTGCATTTTCTGTTCGGACACTTTATTTCTCACGTTTGTGACCACTCAATTTTGTTATTGTTATTGGTTATTTTTTATATTGTGTACGGTTGGATATTTTTTCAACAAATATTATTTTTTTCTATGATCACACCTTTTAATTACACATACTTTTTCAGCACATAGATATATTATATTCATTTATATTCTATCATACTTAGCGCTACACATTTTTCCATCCACTATATCTAATCATATGCAGATGAAAAAAATATATATATATATTTATTGTATGAAGATTTTCAACTGCTTTAGTATATGATTCTTTATGTGTTGGGCTTGCCATACACAGATTGAATTCCATCCATTTCCTGCTTAATCTTCCTCAATGTAATCCATCTATGGCCCTGCTGGCACTAGCCAGCTCAATGCACTTTGATCTGAAGATTGAAGGAGCTGAGCGGAAAATTTGCTGTTCAACAATGGCAGCAGTCAGTGATTTACTATTCTGGTATTCTGACAGTCATGAGTGCTGGCTGTCAGGACACCATAGTCATCAGGGATTAGCATTAGCATGCATGGAGGAGAGATATGCAGCTTACAAATGATATAAACACAGGTGACCACAGTCCAGTTTGCTCTAAAACAGGTATGTTCTATAAATAAAGTCAAACGTTAATACGTGTCTGTAGACAATGCATTTTAGTTATAAACAAATAATTTATTTTTCTTTTAAGGATCCAGTAGTACTGTATCAAGGAGAAAAATGGCAGTGCAGCGCTACTAACAAATAATCAACATATATATATATATATACTGTATATATATATATATATATATATATATATATATATATATATATACACATATATTTATATATAATGTATATAATGCAAAATAATTGTGAGCATAGATTTTAAAAAAATAGATACGCATAAGTGCATAGATAAGTGCATAAAACAGAAAATTAAGCCTAGTAAGCTTTCAAGTTTCTGCTGGAAGGGGAAGGGGAAGCTGGGATGCTGAAATAAAAAGAAAAGTGTTTGAGGATGAATTGCTCCACATTGCATGAAGCTGCAGAGGTCAATGAGGGCTTGTTTTAAAGCTCCTTTACTTGTATGTATATGTAAATATATGAGTGTCCACAGTCTGAACACACTTCTTAAGGTAAGTAGAAGAAAGCTGCATTGAGGTGGAGACTTGATACTGCTCTGTGCCTGAACACTGCTGATCATAATAAAAGAAAAAATAGGACATGCCTGCTTTAAAGTGTATGCTACAACAAAAACAGAAGATGTGTTATGTGTTGGGTTACACCTATGGTTTCTTAAAAATATTGGCCCAGATTCACGTACATCTGCGCATTATTGGACCGGCGTAGCGCACCGCCTTTACGTTAGACTTGCGCAATTTTGCCGCATAATCACCCTATTCTCGTAGCTTTTGCGCAGGAAATTGCGCATACGTAACGTTTTTCCAGAGGCGTAAGGAGGAGTAATACAAATTGGGAAGGACGTGGGCGTGTTACATTGAAATGAGCCGTGACCCCATGCAAATGAAGGGCCGGCCGGCTCGCGCATGCGCGCTTGAACGAGACCATGTCAGCTCCGATGTGCGCATGCTCACAACTCGGGAGCGGCGCAATCAGTGAAATTGGAAATGGACTAGGGCAACGTTGTGAACTACGCAAACAGCATAAATAGACACACACAAACGCACTTCCTTTGCAAAAGTACATCCCTTTGTCCCTTCCCATTTAACAAAGTGCTTTTGTTCTTGTTGTTCGTTGCGGTGTGTTTTGTAGTTGTCAGATTAGTGTTCTGTGTGATCAAGTGGTTGTTAGTAGATTTTTGAAAGTGGTTTTTGATAAGTGTTTGAAAGACTGTTTGTTTGATTGATATATTTCTTTTTGTTTCTTTTTCTGCTGTATTTTTGTTTTGTTTTTTGGGGACTGTTTCTTGCTGAGTCGTTTTCTCTCTGTGTGTGTTTTTTTTTGATTGGTTGTGCTTGTTTGTGTGCGTGAATTTTGTTGACTGGGACTTTTTTTTTTTGGAAGGATGAGTGAGAGAAAAACGCAAGCTGAATTTTACAGTTGTGGAAAAACAGATTCTTGCCCGGGTCATTAGCGAGTATGGGCGTTACCTCCACGGCCCAGAGAGTGCCAACACCACCCCGGCCAGGAGGAGGGAGATATTGGATAGGATCACTGACCAGGTGAATTCTGCGGGGCAGGGGGAGACACGGACCAGGTCTGGGATTGACAAAAAAATCAATGACCTCCGGCATCTGGTCAAAAAGAAGTTGGCCAGAATGCATGCCCATGCCAGGGGCACAGGAGGGGGCCCACCATGCCGTATTAGCCTGACAGCGGAGGAGCGTGCGGTGGCCCTGACCTTTCATCGGCATGAAGTTGAGGGCCTGCCCGGCTTTGACTCCAGTCCCCAGCCCGTGGTGCCAGGTAAGTTGTTTTCTTTTTTAATATCAGGTGTGTAGCATGTGTGGGGGAGGGGGTGAAAGGGAATATGTGGCAAGTGTGTGGATCCTCCAACCTGTGAATGTTTTGTGTCATCCACAGATGTTCAGGAGGGTGCAAGGCCATCTGGCCTGACCGCACCAACCCCAGGACAGCAGCCTAATGAGGCCCCCCCAACAAGGCCGGAGTCCGCAGAGGAGGTTCAAGAGGAGGAGGACAATCATGAGGAGCAGGACAATCATGAGGAGGAGGAGAATCATGAGGAGGAGGAGTCCATTTCAGGCACTGGACGTTTGGGTTTTGAGGACTCCTCCCCTCTGGCTGCCAGCAGGCAGGCCTCCCTAAGGGGGAGCCCCCCCTCCTCCCCCAACATGGCTCCCCTCACAAGGGCCTCCCCTTCTCCCCGGCCACAAGCATCAGCTGGAGGCAGGATGTCATCCCAGACCACCAGGGGGTTGGCCGATCTCCTGCCCGCCACCCTGAGAAGGGACCAGTTCCTCCAGACCCGCCATCTGGGACAGGTCAGCCAGACATTGGTGCGGATGGAGGAGAGCCTGTCCTCCATCAAGGATACACTGGGGAACCTGGACTCCCACTCCCGGGCTTTCACAACCTGCCTAAATGAACTGCAGACGACATCAGCAGGCGTTGGGCAGGATGTGAGGGCCCTTACCCTGGCTATCCAGGCCAACACGGCAACAGTTGGTGCTGCCCTGGACAGAATTGCCGTGGCCTTGGAGGGCAGGCCACCAGGTGGGCAGAGATCAGGGGCTGATCCTCCTTCCCCGGTTTTACCCCTTCCCCATGAGTCTCCCCTGAGAAGCCGGGGCCGTGGCCGGGGGCGCCCCAGGCGTGGCTCACGCAGAGGGCAGTAGTTTGTTTTTCCCCCAAATTTTTTTTTTTTTCAAATTTTTTTCTTTTTTTTTTTGGTCTTTTTTTTTTTTTGCTGGAAATTTTTTTCTTTTGCAGGTCATTTTTTTTTTGGGTTGTGAATGCTGTGTGAACGTGGGGGTGACATTCCTGCCGGAAAAGGATTGTCACCCTCAATTTTGGTGGAGAAGGGTTCCCCAGGACCAGGGAGAAGTGATCCCCAGGTCCGTGTGAATGGTGTATGAATGTACAGTGACATAATTGGAGCCTTGGCGTGGCGTTGCTGCTCACAAGTCCTGCATGGTGGACTGGTGCCAATCCAATTTGATGTGGATGTGGGGTGTGTGTGCTAGGGACCACAGTGTTGTGCATGCATGCATTCTCATTGTGCCATGCTTAATGTGTATGTTTAACGTGCAAAGATGCCCAATGTGAGCTGTCTCCTGGCTGCTTTTCCCTCAGAAGACGGGTTAACCTCAGTTAGGGGGGGATTGTCTGGTTCAGGGGTCAGGTCATCACGTAGGTCAATCTGCAGGCCCTTTCTTTCTGCAAAGTTGTGCAGCATGCAACATGCACCGATGATCTGGCACACAAAGTTTGGGGAGTACAAGAGGGTACCCCCAGACTTATCCAGGCATCGGAAACGTGACTTTAGGATGCCAAAGGTGCGCTCCACCACTGCTCGTGTTTGAGCATGTGCTTGATTGTATCTTTCCTCTCCTGGAGTTTGGGGGTTCCGGATAGGAGTCATGAGATGGGGTCCCAGTGGATATGCAGAGTCACCTGTAAGAGAAAAGACAAGAGGATGTTAGTCATGCATGTGCCTTTTGTGATGTGCATCATGGGAGGGGATAGTCATGCCTGCCACCCATGTCACTCACCAACCAGCCAGGTGTCCCCATACACGTTCTGATCGAATTCCATTTGGATGTGGCATTGATTGTATATGTAGCTGTCATGGCTGGACCCTGGGTGTTTGGCACGGACGTGCCATATGAGGCCTTGGGCATCGACTATCACCTGTACATTGATGGAATGCCAATGCTTCCGATTGCGGTACATGTGCTCTGTCTCCTGGGGGGGCTGGAGTGCCACATGTGTGCAATCAATGGCCCCCACAGTGCGTGGGAATCTGGCAATTCTGTAGAAATCTGTCATTGCCTTCAGCCGCAGGTCCTCAGTGGTGGGTTTGATGATTTGGTTAGCCATGCGTCTGAGTATTGCAGGGACAACCTGGTGCACACATCTGCTCATGGAGGACTGTGACATCCCAGCCACCACTCCACTTGTACGCTGAAAAGAGCCACTGGCAAGGACATGGAGTGCTGCCAGGACCTTGACCAGTGGCTGCACTGCATGTGAGCGGTGTGTTGGGCTGGTGATGTCATCCTGCAGGGTTGTGGTTAATTCCAGGATGGCATGAGGGGTGAATCTGAAGATGTGATACACCTCAGAATCACTCATGCCAAACAGGTCTATGCGGGTGCGGTATATCCTCTCCAGTGCCATCCTCCGTGCCATCCTCCGTGCCCTCCTCCTTCTTTGTTCATCTAAAGTCAGTAGTATAGCTATGCGCGACGATGCCCCTGGCATGTTGGCATACAGATTGTTGAGCAACACGTGTGACTGTTGAGCTGCTCACTAACAGTGTTGCTTTATCTAACAAGTAGACTTTTTTTCTTTTTTTAGACCAGCTTTTATCAGCTCTAATTTTAGACAGGACATTTTGCTGTTGCGCACACTGCGTCGCCTGCGCTGCCCCAACGTTGTTTTGTGGATCCCCGTAAGTCCCTCATTAGCATATTTGACTAGCAAATCAATGGTGTGTCTATCGCACTTTTGCGCGGACGGATGCGCCAGTCTAACGAAATTACGCGGGACAAAAATTTTTTTTTGCGTATCTCGTTCTGGGGATGCCGCGCAACGAAACGCACGCGCACATTTAGACTTACGCACGCGCATCTCCTGTTGCGCAGGTGTAATCGCTCTGTGAATCTGGGCCATTGTCTGGAAAAAAAAATATTGCTTTTTGCCTGGTGATCCTTCCAATTTCTCTAGGTTCCATTTATAAACTGACAATGCCAATCACAGAAGCAGATCCTTCTATTCTGCAGATAGAGAACAAAGCTGTGTGTTAGTGGGCGTCCTGACAATCCTGCTTGCCCCCTCCCCCCTCAATAGGCTTTCTCCACACCAGGGAGAAAGCCTTGCATTACTGTGTGGAGTTACAGACAGAAGAACAGGAAGTGAGGATTTTTCAGAAGAAATAAGGACATTTAAAAGCAAAATGGAAGGATGAGGTAAGTAAAGGAGGACTGCAAGAAAGAAAGTTACCGCTCCAGGTGGATTGTGTTAGGATGATCAGTATGGTCTCAGGAAATCAAGGGTGCTGGCAATGCACAAGGCAACAAATGGAAAAAGAAAATATGGACAGCCGCACTCCAAAAAACCTTGATGCTTGTCTTTATTAAAAAAAGGAAAAATGCACTACATTAAGCACTAATTTATAGTGCGAAACGCGTCTTGCTCCCGTGTAGTGTGCTGTGACTGCCGCTGTGGAGTGCGGCTGTCCATATTTTCTTTTTCCATTTGTTGAAGGAGGACTGCACTAAGGTAAAGGAAGCTATTTAGGGAAAACATTTTTTACCTTTACAACACCTTTAAACAGTGAACATAAAGGTACCGTCTTTATTCATTATGTAGATCAGTACATTTCTTTCCATTTCAAAATAGATATATTTACATGTATAATGTGTATGTATAGAAGTGCACGAAGATAATAATGTACAGAAGAGTACATAAAGACACAGATATACAGAGATAAAGATAATATAATATTACCAGGATTATTTATATGATATAATGGTACATTTAATTTTGGAAGCACAACAGTCATAAATGTGTAATATTTGCATTTGTGCTGTATTTTTCCTCTGTGAGTGCCAGGAAGATAAATATATGTCGTTGAATGCGTCAAACTCTATTTAGCACTGTGTTTACCTGCAGTTTTTGAGTTAATGTCTCAGCACTAGATGCAGTGGACTAATTAACCAGGCTGCTAACCCCAAACAGGGTGAAGCCGAGAGCAGAAAGCAAGCGCTCTGCTTGGTTGCTTGTTTTAATGTCCTTTTATGGCATGTTGTGAGCTCATGACCCTGACTGCTGTCAAACTGTCCAATAATAATCAAGGAAATCATATGATGGGTGGAGGATTCTTCAAGTCACCCTACTTGTTCTTGTTTATGTAACCTAAGCTTATACCTAACTTAATGATGCGAATGAAGTGCTGTGAACTGGAAGTTCCTCTTAGCTATCTTCATGTTAGCTTGCCCTGTATAATCCTTATAAATAGTTTATCCACCAGGTTTGACATTATACTTTGTAAATGGTACAAAACTCCAAAAAGAACCTCATTTCCACTTAAACTGTATTTAAACTTGTGTCATTTTGGCCATTAGTATTTACAGGGCTAACTTCCAGTATAGCGATTGGGGCTCATGCACATCTGTGCCTGTAAGAGGCATTTAATAAAGCATTTAATGTAAACACCTGGTAGAATAGTCTGCCTCAGTGGAGATATACTAATTGCCAATTGACCATGGGCTGTATTTATGAAAGCGCCTGAAGGAAGAATGGTCTCATATAGTCTGTGGTGCCCATTATATTCTACCTTTGCACAATGTAAGCATGAAATGCTGGCAGTGATTGGTTGTTTTAGAGCAGGGGTGCCCAACCATTGGCCTGGGGGGCCACATGTGGCCCGTGGAGCCCTCTGATGTGGCCCTCCTGCTCTGGGATGATGGGTTGGCATGTATAACGCCAACTCTTGCCACAGGTGGAGTGATACCAAATTCTCTCTGACTGGGACGGCAACAGCTGGTGATACCTGAATGGAAGACTGTTATTAAAGGTGTTTAATACTAAAATCACAGTGTATATATGGGCATATCTGTTCTGCAGTGGTTACTTGGCTGCTTCCAGACTGATCTGCAGGTGCAGAGAAAAACACCTGCGGTTTACCTGCATTGAGCCATAGACTTTTGTTATTACCTGTGGATAAATAGAAGTCTAAGTGCAGCTAACCTCCAGGAAAGCCACAGGTGCACTGCACCCGGAGTGTGGGTAAACCGCAGCACATCAGTGTGAAAGCAGCCTTAGGCTTTTTTGACATGATTAGTCCGACCCAATTGGACCCTTCGTTCACCTCTATTGAGCCACAGATGTAAACAGACTTGTGGCCATTTACACCGACCTACCTCTAATTTGTTCTGCTAAAAAAAAAAACTGAAGGAGGGATCCGTCTCCTTCCATCTGGGCAGATCAGATTGGAGGGCCAATAGAGTAGAGTGGGCTGTGCCCCTGTCTGCTCTGAATATGCAAAGTGGACATGGACCTGTCATCTGCCTGCTTTGTTCATTGTGGCCCACGACTGGTTACCAAGTCACTTACGGTAAGTGGCCCTCGCTCTTCAAAAGGTTGGGTACCCCTGTTTTAGGGCATCAAATCAATTGCTTCATGTCTCTTTAAATAAAGCTCTGTATGTTTGCTTGCTTTTGATGACTATGCAATTTTGTGTGACTGCCCTTTCCCAATTTAGAAAACCTTAAGGCTGCATGTTCATAGGTAGTCTGGCCTGTCAAATCCCAAAGTTTTTTGGGCACCAACGAGCCACAGGAGCAGCATTCAGTCCCACTGCCAGCAGCCTGTCAAAATCTATGACAGACTGAAAATACGTGGTAGCTGGACGCAGTTGGGTGTGAATAGTAGTACTCACATTCAGGGCCATATGCACTCAGAGACATGTGCCCTGAATGCAGAAGTCCTCCATTCAGGGCATGTCCCTAAATGCATGCAGCCCTAAAAATGACTTTCTCTCCAGACAGCAACCAATGTTCAGTCCACCAGACTTATATTCTGATTACCTGTATATGTGTTGTCAGGGCTTTTTTTCTGGGGGAACTTGGGGGAACTCAGTTCCACCACCTTTGGCTCAGACCCTTTGGTGCCCGCTCACCACAATCACTTGTGAACACAGAAGTCTGGTTTCTGTGTTTACAAGTGACTGCTTTGTAACCCCCTGAACTCTGCACACTGTATGTAATGCAATTCTGGTATTTAATGCCCCTTTAAGACCCTTCTACTGTTTGTGAAATCTGAACGGGTCGTGGTTGAGTTCCTGCACCTATTTTCTGAGAAAAAAAGCTCTGTGTGTTGTTAAAATTATAACATTTTAGATTTGTAATTTACATAAGACAATCATATGTGGAGTGCAGGCTCCATTTAGTGTTCTTTTTTGGTATTGCTTCAGATCTGTTATTTAATTTACTATGTGTTTAGTAAGGAAGTTGTTAGTAAGCAGGGAATTCTGGGTAGAATCTTCACAGGAAGTAAACAGCCACCATGCTTTTAGAAGACACTGGAGGGAGCAGAAGATGTCTTGCTCAATCTATCACCATCACCCCCCTCTCCTGTCACCGCTCTAATAACTATAGATACAGTAGATTCATACATTGCAGGAATCTATCTATGGTCGCTGCTGACGCCTCCTATTCAGCGGCGGGGGTGTTTTTTGGAAGCACATAATTAGAGCTATTGGCTCTAATAGACGCCAAAAAATGTGAATAGCGGGAACGACGCTATGTGTTCGCTATTCACTCAGCTGTGTGTTAGCAAAGCAAAGAAATTTGCTTTGCTAACACTGACCTGCCTCTCAGCCAATCAGGTGCACCGGGTCTGTGTTACCGGTCACCTTATGGACTGAAACGACATGCTCTGTGATTGGACGCCTATCAGGTGTCCAATCATAAGAGAGGAGGAGCTGGCTGAAGAACACTACAGAAGACAGCAAGGAAGAAATGGAGGACACCGAACACTGCTCGCTGCCTGCCGCCATCACCTGTTGCCCACCCGAGACAAGGTAAGGGGCGGGCAGATGGCGGGCGGGGGGGCACAGCGGCAGCATTTGGGGCAAAGTGGCAGCACTTGGGGCACAGTGGCAGCACTTAATGGGCACAGTGGCAGCACTCGGGGCACAGTGATAGCACTTGGGGCACAGTGGCAGCATTTAATGGGCACAGTGGCAACATTTGTGGCACAGTGGCAGCACTTGGGGCACAGTGGCAGCACTAAATGTGCACAGTGGCAACATTTGTGGCAAAGTGCCAGCACTTAGGGCACGGTGGCACCATTTGGGGCACAGTGGCAGCACTTGGGGCACAGTGGCAACATTTAATGGGCACAGTGGCAACATTTGGGGCACAGTGGCAGTGGTTGATGGGCACAGTGGCAGCATTTTGAGGTACAGTGGGAGCATTTTGGGGCACAGTGGCAGCATTTGGGGCACAGTGGCAGCGTTTGATGGCACAGTGGCAGCACTAAATGTGCACAGTGGCAACATTTGTGGCAAAGTGCCAGCACTTAGGGCACGGTGGCACCATTTGGGGCACAGTGGCAGCACTTGGGGCACAGTGGCAACATTTAATGGGCACAGTGGCAACATTTGGGGCACAGTGGCAGTGGTTGATGGGCACAGTGGCAGCATTTTGAGGTACAGAGGGAGCATTTTGGGGCACAGTGGCAGCATTTGGGGCACAGTGGCAGCGTTTGATGGCACAGTGGCAGTGTTTGATGGGCATAGAGGCAGCTTTTGGGGCACAGTGGCAGCATTTGATGGGCACAGTGGCATCATTTGATGGGCACAGTGGCAGCGTTTGATGGGCACAGTGGCTGCATTTGGTACAGTGGCTGTGTTTGATGGGCACAGTGAGACTGAAAATTATGTTTTTTTCCCCCAAATTTTTCAGTTTGTTTGCGCCCCCCCAAAAATATTATGTATATATATCTATATATATATATAAATATCTATATATATATATATATATATATATATATATATATAGATATATAGATATAGATATAGATATAGATATAGATATAGATATATCCCATTTAAAAAAATAGCAGCTCATGGACTGATCGTGACCCTAAATAGTTGTATCACATATAATCGGTAATAGGTACATTCCTTTTACCTCTTGCATGTTATTCAACGGTTTTTCTCAAGCGTGTCCATTCTTGAATTTTTACTTTACTTAGCTATGTTTTTTGTCTAACAAATAGATGCAAATAAAGATACATACACTCTTCAGAATAATCTACATTATACTTTTAAAAACAAAGTGATTGCAATTCATAACTACTGATCAGTGCTGAACCCTTTTTATTTAACAATGTCCATGAAACAAGAAAACAGATTAGGTCTGTACTTCAGCAAATACTAAAATCTATTTATATGCAAATAAGCTATCCATTATTATTAGTGGGAGATGAGATTTAGCCACAAAGAAATAAATTATCACTGGAAACCATTATCAAATTCCGTTTGAAAACATTACATTTTACAAGAGCCTGCTCTCATGTAGTTTTTGATTTAGTTTAAAGGAGAATTAGTAAATCCCACACAAAGGTGATTAGGAACATTGTCCCCTGTCAAAACATTTGGCTTTCTAATACATGCAGGTTGTTGTCAACGCTACTTCATTAAACCGTTATGGGGCACAGATTTCATGTATAAGCTGTTCCAGTGTCAAGGAACAGCAGCCAAAAATATAGCTAAACACTTGGTAAATGAAAAGTCCATCCTACACAAATCTCAACTTGATCTCTATAAACATGAAGAGTCTAAATAAAAATAAAAATATATTTTAGTTTCCTTGAAGGCAATGTTGAAAATTGCAATCATATTTGCTCAATAAATGCTTTGACCAGTTGGAGGAAGGAACTATTAGGCATATGACCAATCTATTTATTTTGGGGTGGTAGAATACAGCACCATACACATTAATTATATGTAATGTTGTGTATCCCATGTGCTGCAGGTGGCTTCTTCTGCTAAAAATCATTCCTACAGTGACCCCCTTAATGGCCTGCAGATACTGTGGCCATCTTCTGACTGTGAATGTTAACAGAAGCAGCTGCTGCAGAGAACATTCACCTGAAGAAGTCACATGGGCGGGATGTAACACATATGGCGCGAGCAGGGGGATACCGGAAGTGACTCTAGTAAGGATACAAGTTCGACACTAGTGGATTTTCGCCTGTTTTTGGCTTTTAAATGTGAGTTTTAGCTGTTTTTTCTTAATAAACGTGTTTAAGTGTTAATACACTACAAGAGTATTCTCTTCTATACATTAATACCTGGAGGATATAGCAAAGGACCCCGTAGGAACACTGCAAAATCTACACTACCATTACAGAGAGCAGAGTGTTGGGAAAATATACAGAGGACCCCCAGAGGCGACCTGACCCCATTACATCACTTCTGAGAGATATCAATATATGCTGTATACCAAGCATCAGTGGCGTCGCTAGGGTGTGGCTATTAGGGCTATAGCCGGGAATCTGGAGCCCATAGCCCAGAGTCTAGGGTTGCCATCTGTCAGTTTGAGAGATAGCTGGACAGAGAGTGTGTGTTCTCCTCCCTCCAGCCTGCAGGGGGTGGCAGAGAGCGGGCACAGCTTAGTGTGTCAGCGCAGGACTGCAGGGGAGAGATGCGTGGTCAGTCTCTGATTATTAAGGCTCCGTGAGTGATCGTAATTCTTCCACAACCATTGTCTGTAGAAGTCCCTTGTGTGCTTCCCCTACTCCAGCTCTCACCACCTTTAGATTCTTCTATCCTGATCTTCCTGCTCTTTTAACTGTCTGATGTTTGATGACTCTCACCCTCTCCTCTCATTATTGTTCCCCCTGGAAGTGCTGAGCTGCCTCTTGACCCTGAGCCCTCAGTGTCTGGATTCTTCTGAAAATCTTCTCTTTTCATGCAAAGTGAACAGTCAGTTCCAACTGCAATAATGTTGTACAAGGCTTGTGTAAACACTGAAGTAACGGAGGTGTCAGATGCCATTTTTTTTCCATTCCAGGCAGTCTTATGTGGGTTTATAGCAGGGGTAGATGTGGTGATTCTAAAGTCAGCAGAAATCAGAAAATCTCTATAAATATGTACAATACACCATCACAAGGCACAATGTAGAGCTGAAATAGCTAAATGCAAACTTCACTAATGTGTGAGATGTCTGCAAAATGAAATCACCCTCCACAATGATTGGGAATAGACTAAGGAATAACTGGGTGCTGTGCTCTGCCTACATCCTAACACTCTGGTCTCCCTGCGGAGAGCTGTGCTCTGTTTACATCCTAATCCTCTGGTTTCCCTGCAGAGTGCTGTGCTCTGCCCACATCCTAATCCTCTTGTGCTTTGCCCAGCAGGGGCACTAGAGGTTTAGGATGTGGGCAGAGCACAGCACCCAGCAGGGAGACCAGAAGATTAACATGTGGGCAGAACACTGCACTCTGCAGGGAGACCAGAGGACTAGGATGTGGAAAGAGCACAGCACCCAGCAGGGAGACCAGAGTTTTAGGATGTGGGCAGAGCACAGTACTCTGCAGGAAGACCGGAGGATTAGGATGTGGGCAAAACACAGCACCCAGCAGTGAAACCAGAAGATTAGGATGTGAGCAGAGCACAGCACCCAGCAGGGAGATCAGAGGACTAGGATGTGGGAAGAGCACAACACCCAGCAGGGAGACCAGAGTTTTAGGATGTGGACAGAGCACAGTACTCTGCAGGAAGACCGGAGGATTAGGATGTGGGCAAAACACAGCACCCAGCAGTGAAACCAGAGGATTAGGATGTGAGCAGAGCACAGCACCCAGCAGGGAGACCAGAGGACTAGGATGTAGGCAAAACACAGCACCCATCAAGGACACCAGAGGACTAGGATGAATGGACACCTGAGGGCACCTGATTTAAGGAGGGGATCTCTGGGGACCCTGATGTAAGAGGGGGTTCTCTGGGGACCATGATGTAAGGAAGGGCTCTCTGGGGACTCTGATACAAGGGGGGCTCTGGAGACCCAACGAATCAATAATAACAAACCATGGAATCCGCAGTCCAATATGTAACAATATATGTGATAGATAGATAGATAGATAGATAGATAGATAGATAGATAGATAGATAGATAGATAGATAGATAGATAGATAGATAGATAGATAGATAGATAGATAGATTTAGCCATATATATATATATATATATATATATATATACACACACACACACACATATACGCACACACACATGTATATTATATACATGTGTATGCCCGCCCAAGCGTATGACTTTCTTTACTTCACTGCAATGGGCTATAGCCCCAGATCTTTTGTAGACCTAGCAATGCCCCTGTCAAGCACATCTCAGGTGAGAGGCTAGAGAGCACAGAGGTGACACGGGAAGAAAGGGAAGAAGTCACCTATAATTATGGACATTCTCAAGCAATTTTGAAGGGATACATCACAATTATTCATTACAGTCAATAATAAGGACGCATACTATCGAAGGAATTTTATGTTTGTTTCACAGATATTTGCTATATTTTTTCTAGCTTCTGTGTGGATTTATTTGTGTCCACCCTTTAGACACACGTTAATATTGTTTGCACCATTGCACAAACATTATTGTTACTTAATATTGCATATTTAAAGCTGATATAATTGTTTGGTTGACAGCGCAACACCACTCATCTTTTACACTGCTCTCCTGCCCTCTTCTGCCCACTCTGCCTATCACAGTACTCCTACTATTATTGTTCCACAATGCATCACGTCCTTTGAATGGAAGAGGAGCAGTTGAATGACAGGATCTCCCTTGTACTATCATAGAGCAGGATGCATTGTGGGACAGTAATACTAGGAGTCCTGAAAGTGGCAGAGAGGACAGGAGGGGGCAGGCAAGTGGTGCAACTTTTCTCTGTAGCAGTTGCTGCTCTCAACTATCACAGTACTGAAAGACAGCCACTCAGGGTAATATAAAGCAGGAGACACTAAGGGATGATTGTAACAGAAGCAGGGAATGCAAGAAATGGTGTAAACACCAATGCACATATCTAATGGGTAGCAGCCTGAGTAGAAAAGCCTCTGCTAGCATTTATAGAGCTAAATAAACACACACTCAACTGTTCCACTATCCAGCGATGCAGCCGCCCCGAACCCTTGGTTCTCTCCCTTGCCTCTCCCCAGTGTCATTACAAGTGTGGGCACCTGGCTGTAACAGCTTGTGGCTTCAAAGGCGGGTACTCACTGCGCCTCCTTAATGGCCTAGCAATCTTCTGTGTCCCAGAAGAATGCAGGAGAAAGTGGGAGAGGAGAGCCTCCGCTCGAGGCGCCTAGTTGGCCCGAGCGGAAGTGGGCACAGGTAGCTGTCAAAACTAGGTACCTGCTCCCCCTCAAAAAAATGACATGCCAAATGTGGCATAGAAGGGGGTTAGGTGTACTTAAAGCGTAAATTCCACTTTTGGTTGGAACTCTGCTTTAAGACATACTGTAACTTAGAGATGTTTTTTAGTGAAATATATACAATATATAGATAGATACAATATACGGTAGATACAATATTGTACAAAAGTTTTAGGCAGGTGTGAATAAAGGCTGTAAAGTAAGAATGCTTTCAAAAATATATATTTTAATTGTTTGTTTTTATCAATTTATAAAATGCAAAGTAAGCGAACAGAAGAAAAATCCAAATCAAATCAATATTTGGTGTGACTACCATTTGGCTTCAAATCAGCATACATTCTTATACTTGCACACTTTGTACCCTGGCTCAAATGTATTATTTAGGATTAGAGTCAGGTGTATGATTAACCAATTATACCAAGCAGGTGATAATGATCATCAATTTTGGGCTGGAACACAGTAATTAACTAAAACAGCTGCATAAGAGGCTTAAAACTGGGTGAGAAACAGTCAAACTCTGCTACTGAGGTGAGGTTGTAGAAGAAATTTTCATGTCACAGGTCATAAACCATTTAAAGACTGAGCACAGCAACAAGACACAAGTAAATACTGCATCAGCAAGGTCTCTCCTAGACAAAGATTTAAAAGCAGACTGAGATTTCAAGATGTCCTGTTCAAGTTCTTTTGAAGAAGCAAAAAGAAACAGGCAACGTTGAGGACAGTAGACACAGTGGTCGGCCAAGGACACTTAATGCAGCAGATGAAAGACACATCATGCTTACTTCTCTTCAACATTGGAAGATGTCCAGCAGTGTCATCAGCACAGAACTGGTGGAAACCAATAGGACCCAGGTACACCCATCTACTGTCCACAGAAGTCTGGCTAGAAGTGGTCTTTATGGAAGAATTGCAGCCAAAAAGCCATATCTCTGATGTGGAAACAAGGCTAAGCAACTCAACTATGCATGAAAACATAGGAACTGGGGTGCAGAAATATTGCCGCAGATGCTCTGGATGTAGATGTACATGTGGATGTAGAAGGAGGCAGTTTGTTCACCAAAACGTTTGCACAGTATTATATACACTATATTGTCAAAACGATTGGGACACCTGCCTTTACACGCACATAAACTGTAATAGCATCCCAGTCTTAGTCTAGTCAGGGTTCAATATTGAGTTGGACCTTGCTTTGTGCACTGGTGTGCAGTGATGTTGGAACATGAAGGGCCATCCCCAAACTGTTCCCACAAAGTTTGGAGCATGAAATCGTCCAAAATGTCTTGGAAGTCCAACCCCTGAAAAAAAAAAAACACCATAATCCCCCTCCACCAAATGATTTAGACCAGTGCACAAAGCAAGGTGCATAAAGACATGGATGAGCGAGTTTGGGGTGGAGGAACTTGATTGGCCTGTACAGAGTCCTGATCTCAACCCGACAGAACACCTTTGGTAAGAATTAGAGCGGAGACTGCGAGCCAGGCCTTCTTGTCCAACATCAATGCATTTCTGGAAGAATGGTCAAACATTCCCACAGACACACTCATATACCTTGTGGACAGCCTTCCCTGAATAGTTGAAGCTTTTATAGCAGCAAAGGCTGGGCCAACCCAATACAGAACCCTACGGACAAAGACTGGGATGCCATTAAATTTCATGTGCGTGTAAAGGTAGGTGTCCCAATACTTTTGACAATATAGTGTGTGTGTGTGTGTGTATATATATATATATATATATATATACATATATATATAGACAATTTCTCATTTAACACCTGCAGCTGTAGTCTTCACAGGATCCGTGTTATAACTATCATAAAGGAAATCTATGCTTTCTACTAAATCTCTAGCAAAGTGAAATATAGCTTTCCCTACCTAACTTAATGAACCTAATTATTGGTATGAAAAGCTGTACATTACACTAAGTAGCCGACAGGAAGGAGGCAAGAGGAGGTGACCAGAACATTTAGAGCTGCTGTTGCTTTTTAAATAAGCTACCCAAGTTTCAGGAATCTTGCTGCATATTGTCAGATATAAAGGTACATGTATGCACCTATACTCCCTGTTTTAAATTTTTGATTGCAAGATTTTAGATATAAACACCTTCATTTATTTTTCTGTTTCAAAATGATTTTATTAATGAGCAACAGAGGCATACAACATAAGATCAGGAGCTTTAGAAACAATTGATGTAAACCTCACATATACCCAGTGAAGTGAATAGTCTCAGATGATACACAGAGATAAAACAAATCTCCCTGTATATCTGCTATCTTCAGATTTCTACATTCTTTAGAAAGTGCACATTGTGTTACAAATCTTTCTTCCTGTTTCAGAAGTGGGAGAGAAGTCTGGGCATACACTGTGTGAGGTAATTGGAGGAAAGGCACACCCCACTCTCCCTCCCCCTCCTCATAGGCAGAGGAACGAAGAAACTTTCAGAGCTGTACTATGAACAGACACGCTCTTTGATTATTTGGCTCTAAGCGCCATTTCCGACACGTTTCTAGCTGCTTGTATCTCCAGTGTCGGAAAGCATGTCAGAAGTTATCATTCTGACAACAGAGGAACAAAGCAGCAGAAAGACATGGGACTTAGTGCTTTGGAGAGAGATAAGTAAGAACTACATATATATGTGCACAGTTTAGATTTCATGAATGGGGTTTACAACCACTTTAAGTCAGAATACATACAAGTTTATAATTGTGAACTAAATGTCAGGAACAGAAACATTTAATGATCAAACGTGCTATGGTGATACTCAAGACACAAGATGCCAGGATTTGATCAGCAGCATAAACATATTATTAATGTGTTACTAAACCCTGCATTCACTATATCTGGTCTCCCACCGTACACAGAACATGGAAATGCAATAGATTTAGTAGATATAAACTGTTAAATACCTTTTCTCTTCAGCAGTATATAGCAGTCTTGTGACTTCTAACAGTGTCTGGTTAAAGCTTGTAGGATGAGTTTTCATTCTGCTCTGACTGACCTATGAGACTGCAGGATCCCTGACTTTCTGTCTGGACAGTGCTGATTGGCCCTGTGCTGATCACATGCACCCTACCAAAATAGCTTTCTAGCAATACACACCAAAATGGGCAGAGTGCCTTCATGGCTCTGTTCTATCAGTAGATGGAGGGGGCAGTAAAAAAAGGGGGTGGGTCAGAAAGTCAGGATCAAACTGCCTTTGTACACAATGCAGAGGAATAGCCCCTTAGGTTCCACAGTGAGTATATCAAGCATGCTTTACTGCTTATACAGACTGATTGTACTGTAGTGTGTTTAGTAACACTTTAAGCTCAAGAGTTCAAATCAAATAGATGTTGGTGAGCTAGTTTAAATTGATAAAGGGTTGAGAAAAGTCTCCCAATACCCCAGATTGCATGTAGCAATGACTTAATTAGGAAAACTGCCAATCTGAACAATCAGGCCAGGCCCCCCTAACATGTTTTACACCATGGCACAATTAGTCATGACCTTCATGACTAAGCCCTGTGGGCAGGGCAAAACATGTTGGGGGTGTGACCTGGATGGGGTTAGGCTTAGGTTGCTATCACTTCTTACATGCTGGGTGTGCAGTGGCTAACCTTTTTCTCTATTTGTCCTGAAGGTCATACTTAGGCTAAAACAATTTTATTGTTCAAGCTTCAGCTTTATGAATATGCTTCACTGGGGAGCAAAAAGCATCAGAGGAAAGAGTGGGTTGGAGTGTCAGTGTTCATGCTGAAACTTAATAAAGTTGTTTCTAGCCTGAATGAGAACAAAGCGCAGCACATGCAGCTATTGGTGGAGTGCATGCATTTAGACAGGAAATGGCTCCAAAACATAAGAAGCATTGAGATGCAACAAAGAAAGGAAAAGGAAAAACAGGTGTTTTTTTTTATTAACCACTTCAATACAGGGCACTTCCCCCCTTCCTGCCCAGGACAATTTTCAGTGCTGTCACACTGTGAATGACAATTGTGCGGTCCTGGAACACTGTACCCAAACAAAATTTTGTTCCCACAAATACAGCTTTCTTTTGGTGGTATTTGATCACCACTGGGTTTTTTATTTTGTGCTAAACAAACTAAAAAAGTTTTTCTTAATTGCTGTTATAAAATGTTGTTTTCTCCTTCACTGAATGGCAATTGATGAGGCTGCACTGACAGGCACTGATGAGGCTGCACTGATGGGCACTGATAAAGAGGCACTAATATGTAGAATTGATGGGCACTGATAGGCGGCACTGATATGCAGCACTGATGGGCACTAATAGGCGGCACTGATGGACACTAATAGGCGGCACTGATGGACACTAATAGGCGGCACTGATGGGCACTAATAGATGGCACCGATAGGCAGCACTGATGAGGAGGTACTGACAGTCATTACTGATTGGCATCTGTGAAGGACTCTAACAGGCGTTACTGATGGGCACTGACTGCCATGTTGATGGGCACTGATTGGCAGCTGTGGTGGGCACCTCTGATATGGGCTGCGCTGATAATCAATGTGCTGAATATCAGTACAGACCCCCCCTCCCCCCGACAGGAGAGCTGCAGATTGCCTCTCCCTGTCAGTGAAAACCGATGAAAGACGATCAACAGCACTTCCTGGTAACCTCTGTGGTCAGCTGTGATTGGTCACAGCAGATCACGGGGTAAAGAGCCTATGTCAGAGTGACACACAGCACCACCGATCATATGATGTCCAATCAGGATATTTGAGCCACATTGCCAATGTCAATCTGCAATGGGGCAGGTGGGAAGTTCAAGCCCATTTCTGACATTTGTTGTTTTCAAGTTAAAATCAGTATTGTTTGGTAGTAAATTTCTTAGATCCACCAAACATTATATACAATGGGGCAGATTCACACAGAAATGGATTATCGTAGCGTATGAGAAATACACTACGCCGCCGTATTTTACCTGGCTCTACGTGGAATTCAGGTAGATTTTGTCCATTAAACGACGGCGGCGTAGTGTATTTCTCCCGTCGCAATCCATATAGACGAGTAGGGGGCGTGAATCATTTAAATTAGGCGCGTTCCCGCGGCGATCGATCTGCGCATGCTCCGTTCCCAAATTTCCCGCCGTGCATTGCGCGAAATCACGTCGTGACGTCATTCGTTGTTTAGGTAGCGTCGTTTACGGGCGATCCTAGTCCCGAACGAGTTACGTAAACAAAAAAAAAATTAAATAAATTCGAAGCGGGAACGACGGCCATACTTAACATGGGCTACGTAACGTTAGAGCAGCAAAAAGCTGCTCTAACATTACGTACAAAAAAATAGACGAAAGTGATTGCGACGACCACTCGTATCTTCGGGAATCGCCGTAAAAAAACATTTGCATATCCCGACGCATCAAAACGACGCGAACTCCTCCCAGCGGCCGCAAATAGATGGCAGCGTAGATCCGAAGGCTTACGAAGACGTAAGCCTCTCGGATCGAAGCCCGAAGCCGCCGTATCATGGTTTGAGGATTCAAACTAGTGATACGGCTCGCGAAATTTGAAATTACTCCTGTCTAACACCAGTTAGACAGGCGTAATTGCTTTCTGAATCTGGGCCATTTTTTTTAGCGGGACCCTAGAGAATAAAATGAACATTGTTGCAATACTTCAAGTCACACCGTATTTGCGCAGCGGTCTTACGAAAGCAATTATTTTGAAAAAATACACTTTTTTTAATAAAAGAATAAGAAAACAGTAAAGTTAGCACAATTTTTTTCTTTAATGTGAAAGAAGATCTTACACTCAGTAAATTGGTAACCAACATGTCATGCTTTAAAATTGTGCATGCTGAGTTCAGAGGAGATATGGTGTTATTGCTCTCGATTTAATGATCATGGCGATACCTCACATGTGTGGCTTGAACACTGTTTACATATGTGGGTGTGAATGCATATGCATTCGATTCCACTTGCGAGCCCAGATGGATGAGGCGGTTTACATATTTATTTATTTATTTATTTTACACTTTCCCTCTTAAAAAAAATAATAAACATTTGATCACTTTTATTCCTATTATGCCGTGTACACACGATCGGACAAACCGATCGTGTGTGGGCTCCATCGGTCTTTTTTCCATCGGAGAAAAATCCACGCATGCTCTCGTACATTCCTTGTAAAATAAGTAAGCAGGACAGGGCCTCTTTAATGTGAGATCCGAGGTCAAAAGGACCTTGGATTTCACATTTAAGCTTAAAAGCAATAAAATAAATATATATATATATATATATATATATATATATATATATATATATATATATATATTAATGAATGTAATTTTATTTTTTTACAAAAAAGGGCCCATTAAGGCTGGAGGGCAGAAGTGACATTTGATGTTGCTCTGGTCCTCCAAGGGCATAGAGTCAAGTGGGGGCCATCTTGCCCTCACTCGACTTCCTGCCCATCGGTTCATCGGATCCGATCATTTCCGCCACTGTTGATCTCTCTCCGGTAAGCGGCGGAAACGACGAGAAGTGGCAGGACAGATGAAGAATCTCCCAAACCCATCACTGGGACCACTTTTAGGTGAAAGAGGATCGCCCACTGTGGAAAAATATATTGGGGTTATGGCCATAACTCCGGTACTTAACGTCAAAGTAGCGACGTAAATCCACGGTGGGCGATCCGTTTTCATCTACTTTAAGCACCTGGGTTGTTTTACAAGAGGTAAGGTTTGTACTAAATACAAAGAATACATATTGTATATTGAACTACTGAAAGCAAACAAACTCAAAGTTAAAAAAAAAGTTGACTTGTATTTCGTTTTTTTTCTTTTGACATTTCTGATGTTCGGTTGGACCAATTTCGTGTTCTGTTCTCAAAGTAGAAAGACTCTGATTAAAAGATGGGCAAGACAAATTTGTAAACACTATATTCAGGACACATTCCGTTCCTGTATGAAAAATTGCACAAGGATGTAGGTGTTGATCAAACGTGGACACAAAACTAAAATTAAAGGTATTTTTTTCTGTTGCCTTGGCTGCAAAGGAATTTTATTTTTCTTCTCTTAAGCAACAGTTTGAATTTGCTATTGTCAGATGCCTGTGGTTATACTCTACTGCATACTTAGCAAAACAAGTCTAATTACCCAGTGATAATGTACTTGTCATTAATCTAACTATTGAAAGTGATCAGAATCCTGCAAGGATATAATTATTTTTAATATTACTGTTTATTTATACAGTGTCTGCACATTTAATCAGACATGGAGGTTCGGAAAACACAGAGAAACACATTGACAGTTATACACACTAGGGATCATCATAATTGTATTGTTTTTTTATATGACATAAATATGTTGCAAGTAAGTGTTAAGAAAACCTGTTGTGAGAGAAACAGGTGGGGGGGATTCGGTAGCTGCCTGTTTATTTTGCTTACCTCTAGCTTTGGTGCTTTGTAAGTCACTGACCAGGAACAGGTATGGGGATCAGTCTGCATCAGTGTCAGTCCTGAAGCAAGGAGGGTCAGTATGCCAGGAAGAGAACTATCCTTGACATAGGGCATTTGTGGCAAAGATTATAGTGCTTGCCCCACCAATAAATTCAAATACTATCTCACAATTTTAACAAATTTGCATAAATGGTAGGCTGCTGCAGACTTTCTTCCGCTCTATGTATGTACAACGTATTGACTTTTAGTTAGAGTGCTGAAGTAAGTGTCATTGGACTATGAGTGGGGTAATCACTACACTTATGTTTCATTAAAGAGGAGATCCAGTCACCTATCCAAAAATTGTAGCTGCTGACTTTTAAAAAACAGCCACTCACCTGTCCCAGGTTACAGCGTTGTGCCCACCCCAGTTGGTCTCATCCGCTGTCTTTGGTCCCTCGCGCCGGTGATCTGCTGATATGGTTCCTCCTGTCGGTATGGTTCCCCCCTTGACTGCGCAGGTGCAATCCGAGCCAACGAAAATCACCGAACCTGATCAGCTGTAGCAACAGGTCTAGGGTGACGTGGAATTTGCAGGTCCAGCAACAGGTCCACAAATTTGCTTCGCTCGGACGGCTCGCTGCGCTCGCTCGCCCTCCTGGCTCTTTTTTTAACATCCTCCAAGTTCACAGGGATGTTAAGGAATGAGCCTGGATGCCGCGCATGTGCCGTGTACAACTGATCAAGTTCGGAGATTTCCATGGGCTTCGTCTGTCAAGCAGGGAACCATATCCAGAGCTTTTTTTTCTCCGAAAATAGGTGCAGGAACTCAACCGCGACCCCGTTCAGATTTCACAAACAGTAGAAGGGTCTTAAAGGGGCATTAAATACCAGGATTGCATTACATACAGAGTGCAAAGTTCAGGGGGGTTACACACAGAGTGCAGAGCTGTCACTTGTAAACACAGAAACAGGACATCTGTGTTTACAAGTGATTGTGGTGAGCAGGCACTAAAGGGTCTGAGCCAGAGGTAGTGGAACTGAGTTCCCCCAGGTTCCCCCTGAAAAAAAGCCCTGACCATATCGATAGTGGAACTAGCTCGACAAGACATCGGCATCTTCACTATGGGCACCCAGCTGTGACAGCTTGCGGCTGAGCATCGTGAATGGTGAATGCAGTCTTCTAGGACCTGTCCGTGTCCCAGAAGACTGCAGGGGGGCGGGAGGAGAACTTCCATTCCTGAGTGCTGCAGCGCTCAGAACGGAAGTGGGAAGCAGGTACCTTTTACAATCGGGTACCTCAACCTCGTCAAAATGTGCCAATTGTTCAACAGGAGTGAGAAACTCCCCTTTCCCTGCCCTTGCAGCTGTCTACACAAAGATAACTTTAAAGGGCTGTGCAGGCAGATACAGTATGTAGTTGAATGCATAAGCAAGGACAGGGGAGTAGGGAACTCTTTTGCCATTGCTGCAGAATGATGATGGGCACTAAATAAAGAAAAGTCATCTTACGTTCAGCACTGCTATACTACAACTACAGAACTACAAAATATGCAGGGGCGGACTGACCATTGAGTCACTCTGGCACTGCCTAAGGGCCCCATGCCACTAGAGGGCCCCATCAGGGTTGCCAGGCTCAGTAAAACCAGGGACAGTATGTAAATATCTGTGTTTTTTTTACATCTGTCCCTGATATGTCCAAAACCGACATGCTTTTGATGTGAAATTCCCGAGATTTTAGCTGCCCCGCCTCTGCACTGCCTCTGTAAGCCAAGGGGCCCCATAATCTTCTATTGCCCGGGGGCCCCATGAGTTGTCAGTCCGCCCCTGAAAATATGTTTGCCTTTGATTCAAAATAAACTTATTGAGCACAGGGGAAAATTAGAATGCTTAATGAAGGGGAAGATAAAATATTGGTTAACCATGAGATCGAGAGCAGGCAGACTCAGATGATGAGTCTTCCCACCTTTTATAGAGATTATTTCTGGGTCTACCCATCTGCTAAGGTCAATTCTGGTGTCTCCATTCTGCCTAGGTCTGCCCTCCTTCTTTGGCCTGCCCCACCTGCAGTGTCAGGTCCCTAGTCTGCCTTTTATTTTATATTACAACAGGAGAAAATCAAAGGTGGTTAGGAACATTAAAAAAAAAATATATATATATATCAGGAACTGAGCCCTGGATTGTGACAGGAAGATTGTGTTGCTGAATTAGGCAAGGCATTCAAGGAATCTGATTAGTTACTCATCCCACCAGGCTCCAACTGTAACATTGGTTGGACTAACCCTTATTTTCTTTTAGAATTTAGAAAAGGATCCCCAGGTGAAAATAAAGGAAAGAAAGCCTTAAAAAGAAAAACAAATGCAGTGATCAAATCTAGGAATTGATAAGCTGCTTTAACCTACTATGGCTAGCTAAGGCACCATTTGCAATGTGCATTACATGTTCATGACAGCTGGAAGTGAATAAAAAAAAAATGGATTCATGTAGGATTTGTAAGCAAACTACTGTAGGCAGCTCTAAATAAATGGAAACCTTGCACTGTAGATACATGCAAGCTTTACTACAAAAGCAGTGGAAATGGTGTGTTAAGTCAGGGCCGGGACAATGGTGTGTTAAGTCAGGGCCGGGACAATGGTGTGTTAAGTCAGGGCCGGGACAATGGGTGGGCAGAAGGATCAGCTGTCCTAGAAAGCAGTGGTTTACTGTATGGATTGGGGCGCCAGTGAGCTCATTCTGATACAAGACATTTTGACAAGTGGATGACTGCTGGGGTTAGTATCCCCTAAGCTAACACATATTGAAGGGGGCACAGTTTGGCTTCTTTTTCTCTGGGCGCTGTATGACTTTGTCCCGCCACTGGGTTAAGCAGTAGACCTTTGAAAACAATGTGATTGAGCAGAGTCCTGAATACACAAATCCTTAATAAAAATGCAAATTTTTCTCTTCTCTTCCCTTCATATACTTCATACAAATTATTTTACAACCTGTTGAAAAATCACCATGTGAATCATTACTTTACCATTTTCTCATAATTGGTGTGACCAACCTATTCAGGCTAACACTGCTCAAACACAATGCACCATGAAACATGTTGGAAGGAAATATTAGGAATGACGAATTTAATCCCAGAAGGCAGGTTTTAATTAGAAAACATCATTAATTGAATGCTAGGGTCTATTATTAAAAATGGCATATTGATTGTACTTGATTAATTTGATTGCTGGTGACATTTCAGTGAAATATGAATAAATCAGAAAGGATTATTTTGAATGTGCACTTTCAGCAGCCTTACTTCGAGCTATTAACTGGCACAATTCAACTAGAAACCACTGTAAACTTCCAGCAAAGTTTGCTGTTATTTTTTTCTTGTAAAAATAAGGTTGTACTGCAATGCATTATTTCATGATTCACTAGGAGGGCAATAATCATATGATTGCTTCATCTTAGTTCTGAGTAAGATGTATGCAGTAGACATGTGCATTCGTTTTCGTTAGAATGCATTTTCGTCCTAAAGTCGGGTTTTTTCGTTATCGTTTTAATAAACAATAACAAAAGCGCAAGAAACGAAAACCGAAAGATCCGACATAAAAAATTCTATATTTTTGTTTTCGTTGTGGTAAAAATTTGATATAGGGAGATTCGACATTATAGGGAAAAGATTCGACATTATAGGGAAAAGATTCGACATTATAGAGAAAAGATTCAACATTATAGAGAAAAGATTTGACACTATAGAAATAATAGATTTGACATTACAGAGATTAGATTTCGATTTATGAGAAAATAGATTCGACATTATTACATACAACATTAGAATTCTTGTAGGCGGAATATTCGAACGGAAATGTACGATTCGACGTAAAGATTCGACGTTCCGTCGAATATTCTTTTGACCATTCGACAGAAACCAAGTATTATTGGATTTTCGGACGAAAGCTATTCCCGAAATAAATCAAAACGATTTTCGGGAGTAACTAAATAAATTTATTTTCCAAACGAAAACGAAATACAAAACAAAATATTCCAGTTTGCACATGTCTAGTATGCAGCAAACAAACAAAACAAGGACCAATAATAATGATTTGAAATGACTGAAATCCAAGAATCATTTTCTAATAATCCTATATACCATTTCTGCAACAGAAGCTTAAAGTGGAACTAAAGATGGGAGAACAGGTAGGGATTTTAATGCAGAAGAGACATGCTTTGTCTCTTCTGCAATAAAGTTACTTACCAGCCTGTCCACCCTTGTACAGTGATTTGCACATGTGCAGCTTACAGTACAAATGTGGCAATGCACGGGGGTCCCTATGCGTCAATGACAGTGGCCAACGAACGAGGCCCAGAAGCCAGCCACCCGAAGATGTCAGCAGCCGGGCGGAGAGGTTGAAGACGCTGCATCGCTGGAGCCGAGGTGAGGCGAGTATAGTTCTGCTTTAATTTCTATCAGAAATGTATTTTTCTTAATTGTACAGAGGAGATGGACAATGGACAAAAAAATGCAGTATTCCCCAACCACCTCCCAGTTCAGAAAAAAAAACAGTTTTTAGCTAATGTTATTGGGTGATGGAAGTGCCTCTCTGTGTCTCTCTAAAGATCCCTTTCATGGGCTTTGCTTCTCTATCATGGCATGTTCCCGACCCCCTCATGGGGAAGAGGTTGGCTTTACCTGAATTGGTCACTTTGGCCAAGAAGCCCAAAGGCTGTGCCTGGACCCCACAGACAAAAGACATTCGGCACTGGATCCTATGAACAGCAAACTCCAGAGTACAATGTATCTGGTAAACCCCATAGCAGACTGTTTAACAGGTCCAGGGCAGTGAACCCCTGGAGGAAGAAGAAAGAATCTGATGGCCCTAGAGCTGGACTGGTGAGTGTGTAAACGATACTGAGTGCACCAGGGAGGAACAGTTGACTGTAGCTGTACTTATTGAACTAGAATCAGACTGATTAAGATTATGTTTATTAATGCATACAACACCATTCCAACAGCAACAGACCACAAGCAAAGCAAAAGTAAAACATAAATGTGATAGTGAAGCAAAACCAAACCAACAACCTAACTACAATACACTATATACAAATAGAAGAAAGCTGACATAAACAGGGCATTACCAGGACTACAGGGTAAGAGGATAAAGGGTACTGGATGGACAGTGCAGGATAAGGCAGAAATCAGCAAGCAGGTAACAGGCAAAACACTGAAGCAAAGATGCAAATCAAGGGAAGGTTTATAGTCTGTATCTTCCCAGCAGCCAGAACCAGGTGGAGCCTAATTACTGTGATCTTCTCCATCCTGGGAGGCACACACTGGTGGCCATCGAAACTCCACTTTTCATCTCCGGGAACCACAGTGCCACCAGCAGGTGACCCAGGTCCTGACAAAGTGCTGACAAAGTGCTGAATTATGGAACAATGTGTAGGATTTCCCCTTGATGGTGTTCCCTGTACCCTGCAATGTTTTTCTGGACAGTTTTCCCTTTGGGTACCATTTAGAGGTAGCAGAGTGCAAAAGGGGTGGTCCAGCATTGCATGTGTGCACAAGGATGTCATCACACATATCTGTATCTATTTTTAGCCGGTTTTTGGGCACAGTACATGGCCATAGCAGCTTCTAAGCCTACACAGCTTGGGATACTGACATACCACTCTGAAAGCAATCGGCTCAGTGCACTTTCTGCTTTCAGCCCTGTGCAGTAGTTGAAGCGTATTAATCCAGGCACAGCACGTATTAGGACATTGTCTACTGAGGGTTACTGCTACGTATTGGCATAGGCTGACACTCCTCTCAGCCCCATGGGCACATCCCTCTCGGTCCGGGACACCACAGATAAGAGGTTAATGGACAATTTTGCCATCATTCCTTCTGAAGGGAGTATCTCTGCTAGTTGCTGTGGTGAGAATGTGTCAATGTCAATGTCCTAAAGTCTGGGCTAAGCAAATACACCATTCGAGAGAAATAATTCCAAAAGATCCTGCCATATTTTCCAAGAGCTTTGAATCTTTTGGTAAATGCATTGGAATACTATTTAAGGCAGACCCCACAGGTAGGCACTACATCTTTCCACACAAGAAGTATCCTATGGCTTAAGTGTTAGTCAATGGAACCACAAATTCTAGATGGATTCATCACCTAAGTTTTCAGGTCTTTGGTATCAAGAGCAAGGTTCCTCCTTTCCCAGTCAAGACACACTACTGGAAGCTTTCTGAGCTTTTGTTTAATTTTGTAAGGCTGCTACCTAAACCTCTCTTTACACTGTTACTGTGTTTTTCCAGGTAGATGATCTAGCCTTTGCTAGATGATCTAACACCAACAGATGGCATGGCTCCCCAAATCATCACAGACTGGAAAATGTTGCATTTCATTTGGAAATCAAGGTCCTAGAGTCTGTTGGAAAATTAGAAAGGCTCAGAATCCAACTTGCATGAGGTCCAGCGTGAAGTTTCTATAGTCAGTGATGATTTAGGGGAGGCATGTCTTCTGCTGGTGATGGTCCGCTGTGTTTTATCAAGTCCAAAGTCAGCGCAGCCCTCTACCAGGAAATTATAGAGAACTTCATGCTTCCCTCTGCTGACCAGCTTCATGGAGATGCTGATTTTTTTTTCAGCAGGTCTTGGTACCTGCCCACACTGCCAAAAGTACCAATGTCTGGTTTAATGATTATAGTACCACTGTGCTTGATTGGCCAGCAAACTTGCCTGACCTAAACCTCATAGAGAATCTGTGGGGTGTCGTCAAGAGGGAGATAAGAGACACCAGACCCAACAATGCAGATGAGCTGAAGGCCACTATCAAAGCAACCTAACCTTCCATAACACCTAAGTAGTGCAACAAGCTGACCTCCTCCATGCCACAACACATTGATGTAGTAATAAGTGCAAAAGGAGCCCTCACCAGGTATTGAGTGCATACTATACTGTACATGAACATACTTTTCAGGAAGCCAACATCTCTGTATTAAAAATCCTTTTTTATTTATTTTTTATGTAATATTCTAATTTTCTGACATACAGCATTTTAAGCTGTAAGACATAATCATCAAATTTAAAAGAAAGAAATGCTTTAAATATATCACTCTGTGTATAACACATCTATATAAAATATATGAGTTTCACAAAATAAATTAACTTTTTGATGATATTTTAATTTTATGAGATGTGCCTATACACTCAAAGTCATAATATACTATCTTCAGGACACACTTTCACCTGTAATAATTTCCATGAATTTGTCAGTTCTAGGTAGATGCAGGTAAGCAGAATTGTGTACAGAAGTGCTGAGCAGTGTCAGGAAATCTAGTAAAAAAATCAACTTCCACTAGAGGTCATTTAGAAATAAAAGGAGGTAAATGAGCCCCCCAGCATACACTATATATGATTTTTTTTTAATAGAATGGTCTCCAGTTGCTATTTACTTGTTTATAGCAACTGGAGACCAACAACCACAGCCTTGGGAGACTTGATTTTTTCAGATCATCCATAATGAACTTTTCTTTTGAGAATACAATTCCTGATAGTAGAAAAAACAGACTTATAAATCCTATGGCCTTCCTGGCTGTGTATACACTGTAATTATTTTGATAAAAAAAGTAACTCTCATAGAATAAATTTAAGCAATGCCTGATGATCGACTTTCAAAGTAGGATTTACTTTCAACAATTTAACAGCATTCTGTTTAAAACCCCCATAGCAATGTTCACAATTCATTGGGGAAATTACCAGTATACACTATTGCTAACAAATGAAATTAAAAATTCATTTAAATCCCACATTTCATACAGTGTTACATGTTGAATGTCACTGAAAGTCACACATGAGTGATAGACAAAGCAGAATATTATGAACAAAACATGCACTCAGTAAACCTTACAATGGATAATAATTATATATATATATATATATATATATATATATATATATATACATATATATATATATATATATATACATATATATATATATATATATATATATATATATATATATATAAGAAGGCCAGTATGGTGGCCTGAGTTTATGGGAGGAGCCCGGAGGGTATTTAAGCAGCCCACTCACACATGCTCTTTGTCCGTTCAGTGTGCAGTACTACACGTCACTGGGCCGACACTTCCCAGCTCACCTCATGTCCGTGAGTCTGCGCATTCAATCGCATTCGACATCGCAAGTGCATTGCGGCTTCTCCGTTCATGGTCTTCGATGGCGGTTCCCGCTTACTGTCGCAGGTTGTATTCAAACCTTTTGTATCATGTGCAATCTTGCAATTCGTTATGCTTCCTATCCTGCATTTCTTTTGTAAAAATCTGCCTCTGAATTTATGGTTGCTCATGTTCTAACATCTTAGTTACAAGCTTGGTACATTTGTAACTTCCTCCTGCCAAACAAACTATTTATTTATATATTCATATTTGTGTCCATGCTTGCTGTCTCATTCATTTGGAGATTAGCATATATTTTTTGTATGGGTTCTTTGGCAGATTGAGGTGGTAATTGAACTCACCTGCTGCCTTGTCTGCACTTGATAAGCCTGGAGGGATGGGTGGCTGGTAGCATACACTCTACAACCAATTCACAGCAGATTTGTTCAACACTCCTTACTTTCGATTCGTATCGGATTTGTTTCGTGCATTTTACAACCGTTTTTGTATCAGTCATTTCTCTTTATAACCGTTTTGTATCAGATACATTGCATACTTTCCACCATTGCCATTCTATGTTTCCCCCATGCCGTGCGTTTTAGTTTCCGCAGTGGAACTTACGAATTGTTTGTACACGGTTCTTCTCTCTCATTTATTTACCAAAGTTATTGCCTGTGCCTGTTATTGCCTGTGCGTCATGCATGGCGCCACACCACACCACGCCACACTCCAGTCCAAGCAAACCCAGTTGCATGTTCATTGTCCCAGGTAGGATTTGTTAGCTTGTTTGTCATGTCAAAATTCGTGGCCACTCATGGTGTCACCCGCATCATGTTCGGTTCCCACAGTGGAGCTTATAAAATATTCGTACGCACTTCTCGTGTTCTATTTTCTACACCAAACCTTGTTGTTTTGCCCCATGCATGGCATCCCTACACCTTTCCTACATGTTTCACTCCAGCCACAGTCCGCCGCAAACTCACTCGCATGGCCCACTGTCGCAAGTAAAATTTGTTATTAAATTCTTTATGTCCTATCAATTTGCTACTATTCGTTGTCTCCCATATCGTTCATTAGTGGCCCCTATGGAACCTACGATTCATACAGGCATTGTCCTTCTACCCTATACTGCTTGCTTAAGGTACAAACAAATCAGGTGTTTCTATCCTTTCTCAGTAACCCAATTCTTATTGATTGAGACCTTGCAACCATGCAAATCATCTCAGCAGCCTGACACCCTTGTTAAGACCCTTGCAACACATGACCTTTACAAAACGCAAAATAAAAAATATATAATAAACGCCAAAAAAAAAGCAAAAAAAATAAAAAAATTCCACCACGCAATCTCAGCCCTTCGGCAACCTGACACCTGTTGAGACCATTGCAACCATGCAAAATCGTTTCAGCAACCTGACACCCTTCTTGAGACCCTTGCAAACACAATATCGTCTCAGCAGCCCCACACTCATTGAGATCCTTGCAACCACGCAAAATTATCCCAGCAGCCTGACACCCTTGTTAAGACCCTTGCAACACATGACCTTTACTAAAAGGAAAAAAATATATATATATAAAAAACGCAAAAAAAAACAAAAAATGTTGCCACCATGCAATCTCAGCCCCCCGGCAACCTAACACCTGTTGAGACTGCTGCAACTACGCAAAATCGTCTCAGCAGCCTGACACCCTTGTTGAGACCCTTGCAAACGCAATACCGTCTCAGCAACCCCACACTCATCAAGACCCTTGAAACCACTCAAAATTATCTCAGCAGCCTGACACCCTTGTTAAGACCCTTGCAACACAAGGCCCTTACAAAAACGCAAAAAAAATATATATATTTATATATTAAAAAAAAACGCAAAAAAAAAAAAAACTTTGCCACCATGCAATCTCGGCCCAGCAACCTGACACCTGTTGAGACCATTGCAACCACGCAAAATCGTCTCAGCAGCCCTACATTCATCAAGGTCCTTGCAACCACGCAAAACCGTCTCAGCAGCTTGACACCCTTGTTGAGACCCTTGCAAACGCAATACCATCTCAGCAGCCCCACATTCATCAAGGCCCTTGCAACCACGCAATACCGTCTCGGCAGCCTCACACCATTGTTGAGACCCTTGCAAACGCAATACCGTCTCAGCAGCCCCACATTCATCAAGGCCCTTGCAACCACGCAATACCGTCTCGGCAGCCTCACACCATTGTTGAGACCCTTGCAAACGCAATACCGTCTCAGCAGCCCCACACTCATCGAGAGCCTTGCAACCACGCAATACCGTCTCAAGCAACCTTCCACTCATCAAAGACCTTTGTGACCACGCAGTCTTGCCCCAGCAACATGGCATTCATTGAGACCCTTGCAGCCAGAAAAATGGGTGTTTTTCAGCCGCCCCTGATCTCTCCTCTGTTATCTTATCAGTACGTCTACACAGGATCCCCAATCACTCCTCTATGTTATCTTATCAGTACATGTACACAGGATCATTTATAGTCATTTCTAGGCAGTTGAGTTCAGAAACCTTCTCGAAAAAAAAAAAAAAATGGGTTCAGACGGATGTTCAAAGGCATTCGAAACGCCAATGCCTGTAACAGCTTGTAAACACAGCCAGATGTGGTAACTCATGTTTACCAGCGTTTCATTCACAGTCGTTTTCATAAAAAAAAAAAAAAGGGGGGGGGAATATTGTCTCAGCAACTTGACACTCATTTGAGACCCTTGCAAAATGTCATCTCAGCTACCTCAAACTTGTCTACACCTTTGCAACCACACAATCTCGTCTCAGCAACCTAACACCCGTTCAGACCTTTGCAGCTATACAAAGTCGTCTTAGCAAACTGACACTCATTTGACACCATTGCAAACGCAATATCGTCTCAGCAACCTGACACCCGTTCAGACCTTTGCAGCCATACATAGTCATCTCAGCAGCCCGACACTCACTTGAGACCATTGCAAACGCAACATCGTCTCAGCAACCCCTCACTTGTTGAGACCCGTGCAACCACACAAGGCCATCTCAAAACAAACCTCATAATCATCGAGACCTTTGCAACCCCGCAATATCGTCTCAGCAAACCAGACTGAGACCCTTGCAACCACACAATATTGTCTGCAGCAGTATAAAACACTTTGCAGCACGCACCTACGTGCAAACCTGAATACAAACTAAACTTGCAAACACACCTCAGTGACAATCAGCCAAACAAACACACAGTGGCACCCAGTTGGCCATTCATCTTTAGTGGCACGCGGGCCACTCATCTTTTCCCTGTCTTTTTCCCTGCAGTTAGTTTAGGTTTTCAACCAGCACCAGCGAGTGCACGTTGGTCTGCGAGTGCACGTTGGTCTGCGAGTGCACGTTGGTCAGCGAGTGCACGTTGGTCAGCGAGTGCACGTTGGTCAGCGAGTGCACGTTGGTCAGCGAGTGCATGTTGGTCTGCGAGTGCACGTTGGTCTGCGAGTGCACGTTGGTCTGCGAGTGCATGTTGGTCTGCGAGTGCACGTTGGTCGGCAAGGGCACGTTGGTCAGCGAGTGCACGTTGGTCGGCGAGTGCACGTATATCGTCTTGTTGAGCACCTGTGTATTGTCTTGATTTTCTCACACCAATGCAAGATCCAGTCCAAGTTCTCAAACTAGACCAAGCATCAGTAGCAGACTTAGCTATGTGGGACAACTTCCCCACCTGATAGAACAGCATTTCAATCTTCATCCCGGCAGTGTCAGCCGAGCCACCACAGGCTTTTGCCTTCATTTTTCGTCCGCCACTGGTTCTCCAAACCTTGGCCCCCAGAAATTCTCTTAAATTTCTGCTTCACCCAGTCTTCATCACGCCTCGTGCTGTACCCCATTGTGGCAGCTGCCCAGGTCTGGGGCCACACTTGAACTGGACAGACAGTGTTCTTCACCACAGACAATCAAGCCACAGCCGACTTCATCAATTAAGGTAGATTAAGCCTCTATCCATCACGTCCTTCCTGCGCAGGCTCGCGCAGCTGTCACTTTGTCACCAGTTTAATATCTTCTGTAGACATGTTCCAGGCAAATGCAAAATCGCAGCTGATGCTCTGTCCCATTCCAACCTTACTTTGTTTTTCCAGCAAGAGCCTGGAGCTGACCCAATAACCATCCCTGTCCCACCCTGGTTATTGCTGATAATGGATTGAAGTAGCATCTCACCAACTCTACCCAGCTTATTAACCACTCCTTGGCACGCAACACACTGAAGGCCTATCGCACTGCTTGGAACACTAACTGCTAATTTTTGGCCACTTGCCTCGGAGCAGCAATAGGCAACGTTAGACACGTCCTAGCCTTCATATCGTATTGCCACACGCAGCTGACCCTTTCTCACAATACTATCACGCCATATCTAGATGGCGTCCAGCATTTCCTGTCCCTGCAGGACCCCAGTAAACTGTCAGTATTCTCGAGCCCATGCAGTCAAGTCCCTTCTACAGAGCATACAGAAGCACCAACCTGTAGTCAGTGGCGAGCACCTACCTTTCAAGAGTGCCCTCTTTAGGGACATGTCTGAAATCCTTACTCGTTCCCCATTTAGGGCCTTGCCCAGCATAGTCATCCAAGCAGCCATCTACCAGGCCTTCTACGGTTCCCTACAACCTAGTGAATTTACAGTCAGTGGCTCCGGCAGTCAGACTCTGCTCCGACGCCACCCGACTCGCTTTCGAACCCCTACACTCTCAGTCTGCAAATGCAACAAACCAGCCCCGGGGGTTGACATCAACCTGTTTCAGACTAACAATGCCTGATGCCCAGTGACGGTGCTCGACCGACTACTGCTCCATCTACCCAGCCAATCTGATGGTAGCTTGTTGCTACCCTTTCTAAGCCAGCTCCCTGAGTGGCAGACAGTTGTCAAGCATGTCAGAATCCTAAGCAACTTGGGCTTCAAATCCCAGTCGGTTCTCTGGACATTCTTTCCGAATTAGAGCAGCCTCAACTGCCTCCCAACAGGGAGTACCAGACCACGTAATCGAGATACCAGGCTGCTGGGAAGTCTCCTTGTTTTGCCACATACATCCCAAATCCTCAGGAAGGAATGGCACAGGCCTTTACCAAGCTGGCTCAATAAATACAAGAAATCTATATAAGCTATTTCCCTATCTGAGTCTTTTGCCCCCTTTTCTTGGCATACTGACCAGACCACCAAGGCACACTTCAGGTCTATTTATGTTGTAAGTCTTGTCGCGTGTTTATGTGATCCACATCACTCTCGGTCAGAGGGCCACGACCATAAATAAGAAGGCCAGTATGGTGGCCTGAGTTTATAGGAGGAGCCCGGAGGGTATTTAAGCAGCCCACTCACACATGCTCTTTGTCGGTTCAGTGTGCAGTACTACACGTCACTGGGCCGACTCTTCCCAGCTCACCTCATGTCCGTGAGTCTGCGCATTCAATCGCATTCGACACCCTCCCGCCCTTCCCTTTTTCAGGGCACTTCTCAGCATATCCTTCTTCAACAACTACCCATTACTTACTTTGGGTATGCCCCCTTTTCTTGGCATACTGACCAGACCACCAAGGCACACTTCAGGTCTATTTATGTTGTAAGTCTTGTCGCGTGTTTATGTGATCCACATCACTCTCGGTCAGAGGGCCACGACCATAAATATATATATATATATATATATATATATATATATATATATACATATACATATTTAAAATGATGCTTTACATTAAGCATGGTACCCACTGTTATGAAAAATACGGATCAATAATAAGTTTTGCAATTACTGTGAAATGGAGGAGATCCCACCCAATACCCCTGGTTGCAGAGGACATTGTGGTTGGTTGATGTGCAGCCTGGAAGGATAGAGGAATGCTGGGGACCACCCGGGCATTAAGCCAAGGAAGGGGACAGGACTGCAAGTCCCAGGAGACCAGAGAACTGCAGCAGAAAAGGAAATGGAAGGACTCTTATGATAAGCTGAGAGAGAGACTCTACTGGTGTGTCTACCCAGAGGTCACAGCTGTGGGAGATTACCACTGTAAGGTCCTGAGTTGCTGCTGACATCACTGGCCCTGTGAGGCCGCGTACACACGATCAAATCTATCTGCTGGAAACGGTCTGACAGACCATTTCAGCAGACAGATTCGATCATGTGTATGGGCGGACAGACAGATTTTTCCAGCAGACAGATTTTCAAGCATGCTTTAAAATCTGTCTGCTGGGAAACCGTCCGTCCGATATGTCTGCTGGTTAGTACGCTAACCAGCAGAAATATATGCCCGCACATGCGTCGAATGGATTCGACACATGCGCGGAAGTGTTTTACTTCCTGGTGCGGTGACGTGGCGGCGTCAACGTCATCGCCACGTCACCGCGCTATCTGCCGGTGGGGATTTTGGTTTGATCGTGTGTACAGCGAGCAAACCAAAACAGCCCAGCAGACAAATCTGATCAAATCGGTCTGTCAGACCAATTTGAACAGATTTATTTGGTCGTGTGTACGCAGCCTTAGAGATCATCATTCCCAGGTCCTGAGTCGCAACTGGCATCATCAGTTCCATGAGAGATCATCATTGCGGAGCCCTGGGCAGATGCCAGCAAACATCACTGGTTCCAGACAAATTCCAGGCACTTCCTGTCTACATGCTTGCATTTCTGTGGCAGCTGCATCATTGACTACATGATGCTCATGAAGGTAAACCATTCTTGCACAAGGGTCATTCATATGGAGGCTAAAGCCCTACACACGATCGGTTCGTCTGATGAAAACAGACCGATGGACTGTTTTCATTGGAACAAACCGATCGTGTGTGGGCCCTATCGTTTTTTATCCATCGGTGAAAAAAAATAGAACCTGTTTTTAATTTTCCTTATGGTTAAAAAACGATTGAAAAATATGATAGTCTGTGGGGAAATCCATTGGTCAAAAATCCACCCATGCTCAGAATCAAGTCGACACATGCTCGGAATTATTGAACTTCATTTTTCTCAGCACGTCGTAGTGTTTTACGTCACCGCGTTGGACACGATCAGATTTTTAACCGATAGTGTGTAGGCAAGACTGATCAAAGTCAGCTTCATCGGATATCCGATGAAAAAATCCATCCGATTAGATTCCATCAGATATCCGAATGTGTGTACAGGGCTTTATAGTCATCATCATACCCAGAATGGAATGATGAGACTGAATGCAGAGCCAGATTCTGGTGAAAATAGAGAGAATGAACCCAGTGTTTCAGGGAAGTAGATACAGTACCCCAATTGTCACCTCCTGCCCTTCTATTCTGGGTTTTAAATGCCTGTATGTTTTTCTGAACAGTAGCTGCTATATGACTAAGCGGTGCTCATTCTGCCTATTTATATGTATTCCTTTTTGGTTATGGACTGGAATTAACAGTGAAGCAAATACTTTATTGTTGATGTGATATGACAACATAGTGTACCTAATGTATAATTGTGCTTTTATGCTGAATACAATTCTATTTGTGAATGAATGAATGAATGAATGAATGAATGAGAAACTTATATAGCACGGCACCTGCGAACTGAATCACCTCTGGGCGCTTGTTGTTTCTGTCTCTCTGGTCATCAAAAGAGCAGAGTTTTTATCTGTCTTCTGAAGCTCAGGTGGTTCTCCTCCGAACCAAATGCTGGTTGGTAAAGCGTTCCATAGTCTGGGACCTTGGAACGCAAACCTTCTTTCTCCTTTGTAAATAGCATAATGCTAAATTGTTATTGTTATTTGGTGTGCTTACTCTGTGTATTTAAAATTATTGTACAAGCAGGCTGATATATCAACCTGATATATCAATGATAGTTTTAAGCATCCTAAAAATCTTTTATTATTGGGTGGAAAATAGTGCAGATAATGAAGGCCCCTTGAACCTCCCTGCTCTATGGAAAGGGAGCCTTGACTGCTGGATGCTTGGCAACTAAGCGGGGCGTCAACATAATCGGTGAGTTGGAGTGGCTCCTTTGGGATTGGCTACAATGGCACGAGGTGACTGGGTGGAGCCGGAACTCTACAAAGGGTTATGCAGAGGCACGCCCCACCACTCTTGGGAGAATTTGACGTCACACGAGTTGCCCACCCACCCGGCTGTTGTGGCCTTGCCCTACTTCCAACCTAAAGTAGTCTATGTATCTTCTTGGGGGGCAAGGTTTTGTGGTGGTTTAAATAAAGGGTGTTAAGACAAGCCTAAGCTTCTCAGCAGTCATAGTGGTTTATGTCATAAACCGCAGTTTTGGATGTTAAGTTGGCAACGTGGGAACAACAAAAATTCTTCCCTGACTTTGCCCACTGTCCCAAAATGACTTAAATCTCTTAAAGAGGTATAACAAGCAATTTGTATTTCTTTTTTATATATATTTTTATGTTTTAGGCAAGGCACTTGTAGCTGTGTACATAACTTGAACTTTTCACACAGCATACATATTTCTGAATGGTAAAAACAGCTTTCTGTATTTGCTGGCGTATAAGACTACCTTTTAGGCTGCATTCACACCTAGGCTTTTTTACACCCGACGCTATTGCAGCCTGAAATACGCTGGAGGAGTGATTTAACATTGTCGGCTATGGAGATGGTTCACATCTCCACGCCAAACGCCAAAACGATGTACGCCTGAAGCTCAAAACAAGTCCCGGACCCTTTTTTTCAGGTGGCTTCGGCGTTCGGCATAGTCGACAATGTTAAAATCACCCCTCCAGCGAAAACAAGGCTAAAAAACGTTGCATTTTGTCGCAGCAAATCGTGGGACAAAACGCCGCAATTTGTCGCGGCAAATCGCGGTACAATACGCCACGCTATAGTGTGAATGCAGCCCAACACTTAAAAAAACTGTCCAAAAGGAAGGGGTCGTCTTATACGCCGGGTCAGCTGCTCGGATGCCTGCTGGATGTTCAGTAATACTGTATGTAGCTTCTACATACAGTAGCCTGCTCGTATTGGCTTTGAGAGTCAGAGAGGTGTGGGCTGATGATGTTACAGCCTCTGCCAATCCAAGCAGGCTTTGTATTTATTAATAGAATACATCGCTCGCCATGATTGGCTCTAGCTCCAGCAAGAACAAAGAAGAATATGGCTCCAGAAGAAAGAAATATGAAGCAGAACCAGAAAGGGGGTCGTCTTATACGGTGAGTACAGGCAAAAAATCGTAAAAAAAAAAGGTAAAATTAGGGGGTCGTCTTATACGCCGGTGGCCTTATACATCGGCAAATACGGTATTTAGATAAGCAAAATACAACTACCTTCATCACATACCACATATAAAATTTCTATGTCCACTAAATTGGTTAGCCATACACTGATTAAGCCCACATTTGACCCTGTGACACCTCTACAGAGAAAAGCCCACATATATTTATAAAAATACAGAAAATTGGTTTTCTTGCCTGAAAATAGCTTAAGTTACAAATACAGGTGTTTCCAGGGCAACAAAATGAAATACAATATTGATCTACTATAAACCAGAAAAAAACTGCACCATATAAAATGATGTTCACTAACAGTATTCGGGTGAGCTAATATCTTCTGAATGTCCTAATTTATTAGATTTCATCTACAGTTTAACAATGGAACACTAATGAAGGGAACATTCCATCCATTCATACAGTGAAGCAACCAGGCTCCACAGCGAATGGAATTTCCATGTGTTCTGCACAACAGGGGAAGTCTGACTACCTGACATATTTAGATTTTATATGGGATCATAAACATGACTTAATTATCAGACATTAAATGTATACTTGCTCACAAGTCTGGGCTTCTCGGAGGCAGTAAAATAAACCATGGGTGAAGTGAACAATGGGGAATTTAAGTTAGTGCCGATTCCTGATCTCACTTAAAAGTGCACCAATATTTCATTTTGTTCATTTCGCAATAAACTAAAGAGAATCTAATTTTTTAACTCAGTGGAGCTGCATAGTAACTCTTGGAGATTTGCTGTGCCTCATTACTTTTAATTCGAAAATAGTGCACTGTTTCCTAAGAATCATAAAACAACTAAAACAAATACTGTTTAATTAATACAGAACAGGATTTCTCAGCTTCGATCTTGAATTAACTCCAACAGTTCATGTGGGAAAATGAGCTAAAAATGCTGTACAGATTAATTCATTTGCTCACGTATTTGATATAACATTTGTACCCAGTGGCGGCTGGTGCTTTTGGAGGGGCGCAAAAAAACTGAAAAATTCTGAAAAAAACCCCATCAAATGCAGGCTCACTGTGCCCATCAAACGCAGCCACTGTGCCCATCAATTGCAGCCACTGTGCCCATCAATTGCAGCCACTGTGCCCATCAAATGCAGCCACTGTTCCCATCAATTGCAGCCACTGTGCCTATGAAATGCAGCCACTGTGCCCATCAATTGCAGCCACTGTGCCCATCAAATGCAGCCACTGTGCCCATCAAATGCAGCCACTGGGCCATCAAATGCAGCCACTGGGCCATCAAATGCAGCCACTGGGCCATCAAATGCAGCCACTGAGTCATCAAATGCAGCCACTGGGCAATCAAATGCAGCTACTGTGCCCATCACTGCGACCCCCCCGCCCGCTCGCCATCTGTCCGACACTTACCCGGTCTCGGTGGATCAGTGGGTGAGGGTGGAAAACAGTGTCCTCCATGCGTCTCCTCTCCTCCTGATAGGTGTCAAATCACAGCGTCTGTCATTTCAGCCAATCAGGTGACGGTTAAAACACCCGAGTATGTAATTGGCAGAGAGGTGGTTCAGTCCTAAGAAAAGTGAATATTCACACCAATTTTGAAGCCTATTAGAGCCTATGTAACTGTTTTATTTTAACTGACAATTGCGCGGTCGTGCAACATTGTACCTAAACAAAATTTGCGTCCTTTTTTCCCCACAAATAGAGCTTTCTTTTGGTGGTATTTGTTCACCTCTGCAATTTATATTTTTTGTGCTATAAACAAAACAACAGCGACAATTAAAAAAAAAAAACACAATAGGGGTTATTTACGAAAGGCAAATCCACTTTGCACTTACACTGAAAGTGCACTTGGAAGTGCAGTCGCTGTAGATCTGAGGGGAACATAGAAGGAAAATAAAAAACAGTATTTTAGTTTGCACATGATTGGATGTTAAAATCAGCAACGTTTTCCCTCATTTCAGATCTAACCTCAGATTTACAGTGACTGCACTTCCAAGTGCACTTTCAGTGCAATTTCAAGTGCACTTTGCACTTGTAGTGCAAGTGGATTTGCCTTTCATAAATAACCCCCACTATTTTTTACTTTTTGCTATAATAAATATCAGTTTAGGCTGATATGTGTTCTTCCACATATTTTTGGTAAAAAAAAAACATCGCAATAAGCGTATATTGATTGGTTTGCGCAAAAGTTATAGCGTCTACAAAATAGGGGATAGAATTATGAATTTTTTTTATTAATATTTTTTTACTAGTAATGGCAGCGATTTTTATCGGGACTGCGACATTATGGCATACAGATCGGACACTTTTGACACATTTTTGGGACCATTGACAATTTTACAGCGATTAGTGCTATAAAAATGCACTGATTACTGTAAAAATGTCACTGGAAGTGAAGGGCTTAACACTAAGGGCCAATCAAGGGGTTATTTGTGTTCCCGAGATGTGTTCTAACTGAAGGGGGGATGGGACTTACTAGGGGAAATGACAGATCGCTGTTCATACTGTATAAACATACGATCAGTCATTTCTCTCCTGAAAGAACTGGGAGCTGTGTGTTTACACACACAGCTCCCAGTTCTCGCTCTGTCACGAGTGATCGCAGGTGCCTGGCGGTCATCGGCTCCAGGGGCGAGCAGCGGACGCGTGTGTGTGCCTCTGGTGGCGCACGCAGGCCCCAGTGGCCACAGGGTGAAGTAAAGTAACATCATTTTGTTTTACCCAGCCGAGCCATGTTGCACAGTAAAACTGCAGCATCTGGTCATCAAGTGGTTAATAAACCCACACACACCTGTTCCATGATCCAGCAATGCGGCCGGAAGAAGCCTCGGTTCTCTCCCCGGCCTCTTTCCGGTGCCAGTATCACTAGTGTGGGCACCCGGCTGTGACAGTTTGCGGCTTCACAGCCGGGTGCCCACTGCGCATGTGCGAGTTGGGCTGCACGTCCTGAATCTTCTGGAACCGTGATGCGTCCCAGAAGATTTGCAGGGAGGGGAGGGTAGAGGAGAACTTCCGCTTGAGTCGCCTAGGCTGCGCGAGGGGAAGTGGGAGCCGGGTACCTGTCAAAACTAGGTACCCACTCTCCTCCCCAAAAAAATGACATGCCAAATGTGGCATGTCAGGGAATTAGGAGTCCTTAACTTTTGGGTTAAGTAGTTAATGGTGGCGCTGTAATATGGACATTTGATTTAATTTAAATGTATAACTAAAACCTGAAAAGATTATAACTTACCTTTTAATTACATATTCTGTATTTTCTACAGAAGAGAATTTTCAAAGCTACTGTGTGTTTTTACATACATATGGAGGCTTTTCTAATACTTGCAGTAATATCTCCAACCCAACCCCCCACCCCAATGCAATTTTGCTCTCCACCTGCTCTGAGACGTCAGGCAGTGATTGCGATTGGCTGCCAGAGGTTACAGCATATCATTACCACTTACTGACTGGTTGCTAGAGGTTACAGCATACATTGCGGCTCACTGATTAGTTGCTAGAGGTTACAGCTCATGATTTCTTCTTGTTGGTTGGTTGCTGGAGATTACTGTACAGTAATACTGCTCACTGGTTGCTAGAGGTTGCAGAACATCATGTCTTTACTGTAGAGGAGCATCATATACATATGAATGCCTCTGGCCTCAGCTATTTACATATGAATCCCTCTGTTTTTTACATATGAATGACAGTTATTTACATGTAAGCACAGGGTCTGCAGGTGAGTCATCTGTACACAGCAATAAGGCAGAGCTGGGCAGCATTAGTAGCAGCACTTCACAATGAGATTCCAGGACACAGCACATGACTAAAACTTCAAGGGACAAGGGAATTTAAACTGGAAATGTTGGCAAGTATGAGGCAGATGCTTTGGGCCCCAAAACAATGACAGGGCCCAGAGCAGCTTCCCCTTTTGCCCTGCCTTAAAGACAGCCCTGGTACGGGAGACAGCTCATCAATTTTTAAATATAAAACTGAGGTTCTACAAGGTTGAACACAAACATAGGGGATGTAGTAAATGTTTTGAAAAAAAAAATCAAAAAATCACTGTAGTAAAAATATTATGTGTGAATGTGTCAAGCCTATGAAAAGAAAATATACATTTACCCTTCATAATGATTATGTTACTCTATATCACAATGTTGGATATCTCTTCTCCAAGCAATCCCTACTGAGTGTGTAGTCAATTTCAGTTTAACGATAGTTCAACCTTTGTATAAAATCTGAGAGTTATTGAAAGTTGGACACCCTGTTAGTTAGTGCTGCCAAAAAGTTGTCAGACAAGTAAGGCTTAAAGATATTTTAATATGAAGGTTGGCTAGGGACCTTGTTTTTATGCATTTTAAAACAAAAAGAGGAAATGAATAAAAGTCAATAATAAGATCTATGTGATCTTTCATGACCTATCTTCCTCTATTTGAATACCAATTTTTGGAACATTTATTAAGCCAACAGATTAACTGTTCTCCAGGTTTTGCCAGGTGATGTGAAGAGTGAATGGAAATGAGCATTAAATATATTCATTTTTTCACGCATTTATATATGAAATGTATTAAGAGGCATGAACAAGATGCTCAAACAATAGAAGCTTCCCATTTTGTACTTTGACCACATATAAATGAAACACTAACAAGTGGTCTCTTGCAAAGAGGAAAAAAAAAACTCAGGAAATCAAATACATTTAAGTGTGTAATAAACTGAGGAAAATTAAATTTAATTGAGTTGAATAATGTTTTTATTTGAAAAGAGATGGGACTACAGGCAGCTACATCAAATCTCAGACAGATATAATAATAACTAAACGTATACCACTTTTTTGGGTTAATAAAATTCTTTGGGATTTGTGTTTACCAAAAATATGTAGCAGAAAACATACTGACCTAAACTGATGTAGAATTTAGATTTTTTTTTGCATTTTTTATTGGGTGTGTGTTATAGAAGAAAGTAAAAACTATTGTTTTTTTTTTTTTTTAATTGTCAGTCTTTTTTTTTGTTTATAGCCCAAAAAATAAAAACCGCAGAAGTGATCAAATACCACCAAAAGAAATCTCTATTTGTGGTAAAAAATAATATTTGGGTCCACGCAATTGTCAGTTAAAGTAACGCAGTTACGTATGGAAAAAAAAATGGTCTGGTCAGGAAGGGGGTAAAACCTTCCGGAGCTGAAGTGGTTAATTAATGCTCAAAAAAATGTTTTGCTTTATTTTTTTGATACGCTCTGCAGCACTTTTAATTTAAAGGAGTTGTGAAGGCAAAGCATTTTTTTTACTGAAATGACTGTTTACAGGGTATAGAGACATAATAGTTAACTCATTCCTTTTAAAATGATTAAAAATAGATAAAAATCAATCATATAATGTGCCTGCAGTTTCAGTTTCGTTTTTCATCTAGTTTCATGCTTCTGTGAAGTACAGAGACACAGAGACAATACAGGGCAGTGTTTGTTTTTAAAATGAAACTGATTGGTTCTGAGGGGTTTTAGGCACACAATAATCACACCTTCTTGATTAGAGACCACAGAGAGAAGCTCCCATGACTTTTTTCATCAGGAAACAGACAACCAGGAATTGTCCAGAACAGAGAAGGATTACAGCAAAGACGAACAATGAGGACATGGAACCAGGACTGCAGTAAGGTAAAGGAAGCTATTTAGCTAAAAAAAAAAAATCCTTTAGTGACCCTTTAATATTACATTGTTTGAGGTCATCTACTGACCTGTGCCATCAGCTGTCACAGTTGTACACACTTTGTTTAGCGCAGAGTTTTGCCAATTTTTCTAAGCATATACCACACCTGTGGAATCCCCTTAGAGACTGGAAAACACTGTAATAGGGGCTACTACTCAAGTGTTCTCCACTAGCTTCTGCATCTCGGAGTCGTGGCAAGTGGCTACCTTGCAACATTGTGAACAGAGGAGACTGGCCACTCAGTACAGGTGCCAATCAGAGAATGCTTTGAATTTTCTCAATGAATGCAAAACATTCTCTGATTGGACAAAGTGGAGAGTGTGACACCACTGCCCCACCTCTCCACCTTATTCAATTGAAGAATGCTTTGCATTAATTTAGAAAATGCGATGCATTCTCTTAAAGGAGCCTATGCCGAGTTGCTATCTCCTGTGTTGCAGCAGGTCAACCACTCAGCCTAGGATTCAGCAGTAAGTGGAGATCACTGGAGTAATGGTGTTTACTTCAGTGATTTCCAGCTTCCAGGGGCATAAGGCAGGTATGGTATAGCATAATTTCAGTGGTCCAAGTTGGACCACTGTAACTATGTATAAAAGAGCCATACCTGGAATTCTTTTTCAATGTTTTTCCCCTCTGTGCTTTAAACGTTGAGTGAATTTCGTACCAGGAGGAGACTTTTCTGTTAGTGAAGCACATGTGTTTATATCATTAACGCATACAAATTCTTCCAGAACAGGACATCAAATCAGTGTTTTTGTTGTTTGGCACGCAAGACTTCATAGTTCAGTAAGAAGTCACCAGACATTTTTCATGACTGAAAGTTTTGCGATATCTGCAGAAGAGGTCAGCAGTGCAATACAGTTAATGTTTTTAACTGACCTATGTATCAATTTCACATAAAACCATTCCTATGCACTTCCATCATGCATATCTGTATAAAATAAACGATTAACAAGAAACAGGTGCCGACTTCTTGACCTGCTTGGCATTCTTATATTACAGAAACAACGAACAGTTCAGATTTATTAAACTACAGCTTAACAACAAGAGGAAATTTAGCCCAATCTTACATTATCATTCATCTGCTTACCATGTGGTTAAAATAGTATAACCTTTATTAAATTACTTTAGCTATAGAACAGAATAGAAACACTATGTATGTTTTGTAGATAGTAACTTTCCACTTTTATTATGTGCTATGTAAGTAAAATAAAAGTAAAACAAATTAAGGAATTGAGGTTTCCTCATATAAAACACCCTTTATTGCAACAATAAATATCACAACATGATTGAATGACTGAACAAATGCCCCCATCCCCAAAAAAATCTCACAGTGAAAAAACTAAAAATAAAGTGAAAACTATGGCCCGGATTCACAGACATCGGCGCATATTTATGCCGCCGTAGCGTATCTCTTTTACGCTACGCCGGCACAGCACGGAGAGGCAAGCATGGAATTCACAAAGCAAATGCTCCCAACTCTGCGCCGGCGTAGCGTATATTTTGTAGGCGTAAGTGGAAGTAGGTGGAAGTGGGCTGGAAGTGGGCGTGATCCATGCTAATGAAGCGTGACCCAATGCAAATGATGGGCCGGGCGCCAGACAAGTACTTAAAATGAACTGTGTCGGGACATGGACGTATCCCCGTGCGCATGCGTACAACCACGTCGGAACAACTGTCTAAGATACGCTGGATCACTGTGTACGCCGTGAACTTAACCTACGCCCAGACCCGCGTCGGCCCATATTCAAAGACGTCCAACGTAAAATACGTAGGCTTGTGTTCCCTGGTCCATACCTTTGCATGGGTGCACCTCATCTATGGGGAATAACTTTACGCCGAATGTAAAACTTACGCAAAACGCATAATCATGCTCCGGGCGCAAGTACGTTCGTGAATCAGCGTATCTCCCTCATTTGCATATTTGAATAGAAAATCAATGGAAGCGCCAGATGCGTCCAGCGTAAATATGCCCCCACTCTATGCCGGCGTAGGCAAGTTACGTCGGTGGGATGAAGTCTGTTTTTAGGCGTATCTTGGCTTGTGGGTTCGGCACACAGATACGACTGCTCATATTTGTACTTACGCGGCGTATCTGGAGATACGTCAGCGTAAGTGCTTTGTGAATCCGGGCCATTGTCGCTAACCATACTCTGTTCACCCGTGATTCAAATACACCAAGACAAGTACCAGTACCATAACTGACAACAAAGTGCTAAATGTATTATGTCAAAATTATGCTGATTTACTAAAACTGGAAAGTGCAAAATCTGGTGCAGTAGATAAGAAAACAAGATTTAACGCTAATCAATTAAACCAAGGCCACAGTGCCCAAAGTTTTCTACAAATATCATTAAGACCCCTTTCACACTGGGGCAGTTTGCAGGCGCTATTGGTGTGTCTCCAATGTGAAAGTCTGAGGGCTTTCACACTGGAGCGGTGCGCTAGCAGGACCACTCTAAAAGTCCTGCCAGCAGCATCTTTGTAGCAGTGAGAGGAGCGGTGTGTTATCGCTCCTTTACCGCTCCTTCCCATTTAAATCAACGGCTGCTCACGGGGGTTAAAACCACACCGCTAGCGGCCGAATACCACCGCAATTCTGACGGTATAGCGCCGCTAAAAATAGTGGCGCTATACCGCCATCGCACCTCCCGCCCCAGTGGGAAAGGGGCCTAATAGTGAAAGTTTTACATGCTTCTAGGAAAAAATATTTGTAAAAAATTAGTATATTTTTTAAACTACATAATTTCACTGATTTCGTGAAGAGAGCTGGAAAACCTAATCAGGCCACCTAAAAATAATAGTTTACTTATAGGTGGTATCTTGGGAGTCATAGATGTCTTTGATATTTCAACAGCAGGATCTCAACCGAAATAAATATTGACTTCCTGATTGATTTGGACTGCCCACCTTTGCATATTTCAAGCCCTGCTTTCACTCAGGAACTCAACTGCAGACATCTCACTGATAATGGTTCTTCAGAAATGGTTTGGGAAACAGGGTACTGGGCCTGAAGAATGTTTTATTGTAGGAGGATAAAGATATGATAACTACCTTGTGATAGACCGATGGCTTCATACAAACCTGAAGCCACGTTTTTTTATGGTTGAACTAGATGGACTTGTGTCTTTTTTCAACCTGACTAACTATGTTAACAGCTTAGCTTGGATGAATAATTAATAAGTGGCAGAAGGGCTGCATATCTTTTCTGGAGAAGACGCTGCTCCAACCGCCTTTTTTATTTTAATGGTCAAAAACCAAAGCATCTGGTCATGTGATCTCTGTTGAAGGAAATATAAGTTGAAGAAATCAAGTAGCCAAATGCTAGGCTTTTGATCATATGGCCAGCACAAGCAGGAACCTGAAGCTGAAGCATATTTTCTACAGAAATAGTAAACATTAGGACCACATTCACACCTGTTTGATTTAACACACATTGCCAAACATGTATTAATGCACACCAAAATGCAAGTTTTTGGCCAAATAAACCTCAAAAACATAAAAAAAATACATGAAGAAAGGGGAATTTAAAAGCTACCTCTTACAAATCCATCCAAGCAATACGGTTCAAAGGTGTATTGTATGTGTTGTCACAACTTTAAATTACATTTCTCACTTAAGTAATATCGCATTTAAATATTTTTTAGTCAAAGAACAAATAATCATGCTTTAGTTTCTTTTTCTTGAACTTTTTTACATTTATTTTCACTTTGTGATCCTGTCACTTACTGTATACATTTACTGTCCTTGCATTGCAATGCTCACTCTTTGTACTGTATCTATTAAAAAGCAGCATTGTCATCCCAGGACGGGATTATTGAACACTCACCCTCTCTAGGCAAACTATTGTAAAAGACATAGAAAGTTGGGCACTGGAATGGGGTACAGGTACCAATGCAATTTAAACAAATACTGTATAGCAGCAAGAAGCTTTGAGGGCAATATTAAAAATACATAAATCCTTTAAAAGGGTTGTAAAGGTTCATGTTTTTTCATCTTAAAGGGGTTGTAAAGGTAAAAAAAAAATCCCTAAACAGCTTCCTTTACCTTAGTGCAGTCCTCCTTCACTTACCTCATCCTTTGATTTTGCTTTTAAATGTCCTTATTTCTTCTGAGAAATCCTCACTTCCTGTTCTTCTGTCTGTAGCTACACACAGTAATGCAAGGCTTTCTCCCTGGTGTGGAGAAAGCCCCTTTAGGGGGAAGGGGAGGGGAGCAGGCAAGTCAGGACACTCTCTACTTTACGAATAGAGAAAGGAGCTGTGTGTTAGTGGGCGTCCTGACAATCCTGGTCGCCCCCTCCCACCTCAAGAGGCTTTTTCCACACCAGGGAAAAAGCCTTGTATTACTGTGTGTAGTTACAGACAGAAGAACAGAAAGTGAGGATTTCTCAGAAGAAATAAGGACATTTAAAAGCAAAATTGAAGGATGAGGTAAGTGAAGGAGGACTGAAGAAAAGGGACAAACCTAATAGGTGGAGAGATTTAGCTGCACACCCCGATAAATTTTAAATAGAAAAGAGGTCCCGATGGGGCTTTGAAGCAGCAGATGTGAAGTAAAATAGCAATGCAACGTCTATGGTAAAAACGTTTTATTACAAAAGTGATTATTGACATAAATTTAAGGGGTATACAAGGAATGAGTTGCGGCAGAGTAACAAAGATTGATTAAAATAACCATAACATTTCCAGATAAATAATGAAATACATGGCCTGAATAGTGGCAGGCGGGTGTATATTCCTAACGCGTTTCGACCATTCGGTCTTCTTCAGAGGATTGTGGCTGAAAGAGATTTAGTAATATAAATAAGTATGTACAGATGATCTTGATTTGTCTCTGTGTCCTCCCTGTGGGGTCTATCCCCTTTTGAAAAGGGAAAGAAAGAGGGGGGGTACACCGACTCCCAGGACCACAGGGAAGATGTATACACAGAGAGCAACATCAATATAATAAATTAAATTTAAGGGAGAGGAGCTTTCCTTCTCCCTTCCACAGTAATCAAAAAATTCATCAAACAGCAACATATATTTACCCAGAAATTTAAGTTATGGAGCATCCAGATGTGGTCCGATGCTGACGTGATATGCAGGGGTCCAAAGCCGACGGTACTCCCGATCCGTCCCCCAGTCTCGCCCAGTCCCAAACGTGACCACCCGAGAGTGGCCCTCAGCCACTTACGAGGAAGCACCAGACAAGAATGGTGGCATCCGGGTAGACCAGAAGGGTGGAGAAAAATGGGGTTCAAAAAGTAGAGAAAGGGAGTCCTAGAATTAAGGGAAGTAATTAGTATCAAAGGTGGCCAATGGTTGGGTATGAGTTGGGTGAGAGTCTTACAAGGATGAGATAGTGGAGGTACATGGTGGGAAAGAAGCAAAAGTGAATGGGGTTGGGAAAGGAGAAGAATGGGGGGATGGGAACCGGAAGGTGATGGGTCAAGAAGTAGGGGGGAATGGGGAAAAGGGGAAAAAGGGGGTGTGAAATGAAAAGAAAAATTGTTTATTTTAAAAAAATGAAAGTGAAAAAAATGTGTATAGTGATGGTGGTGATGGTCATTGAAAGAGTAAGTGAGACATGGAGTAAATAAAAGTGCAAGTAGAGAATGCATAGAATTATGAAAAGAATAGGGAAGTGCAAAGACTAAGAGAGTGCAGAACAAGTTGGAAAAAAGGGGGGGGGATGGGGGAAAAAGAAACGAGAAGAGGTGGAGTGGAATGGAAGCTGGGAAGTGAGGAGTGAGGAATGGTGGGGCTGCGGTGGAGTGTGAGTGAGAGAGTAAGGAGTGAAAAAATGGGAAAAGACAGAAGGAAAGGAGGTCGGAGTCTGAAAGACGGGGTGGGGGAGGAGGTGAGAGGAAGAGGGAAGAAAAGAAAAGAAAAAGTGAAAGAGTAGGGGAGTGTAGAAAAAGGTGAAAAACATGAAGGGAGTGGACAACAGATATAGCAGTGAAATTTAGGTGGCAAAATGCCAAAAAGAGAAGGGCAAAACGAAAAACGTGTGAAAGGGATGAAAAGTGACTAAAATCCAGGGTGACTAACAATGGGGAGTGCAGAGGGTAGTGGTGTGGGAAGGGGGCTAGATAAAACAAACCAGGGTTACCTCCAATATTTCCTCTTATAATCAAGGTGTTGAAAGTGAGATAATGTCTGTTAGTGAAAAGAGTATTAAAAGGATATATATAAGACTATTTGATAATAGAGACCAGGTAGGGTTATCAATTAGCTGAGAGGGAAGTAGGTTATGTAGGTAAAGTAACTTACCAACTGGCTGGACGGTGTCACTCATAGAGATGCCGCATGCTTCTCTGAGTGCCTGCGATCGGATGCGGAAATAAGTACCGCTCACGATCCCGGGATTGGTCCAGCTAGTCCCACGTGTAGTGGGAGGAGACAGGGTATGTCTTCCTTGTCAGACCTGGTGGTCTGCCGGTGCCTACTAGTTGTCACGGTGGTTCTTCCGGCGTGGGCGAAGATCACGCGAAGCCGACACTGCCGTCGCTTCCGCATGACGCGTCGCAACGTGCGACGCCGCCCGCGCGCGCCCACGGCGTTTACGCAGCGACGTCACAGCGTCTCGGAAGCGATCGCTCACGCCGCCAGCAGGGAGGGATTCGCATCCACTCGGGCGGTTGGACGCCGCCCTGTGGATACAGGACACATTGCGCCGATGACGCGTGTATCTCCCCCCCCTGCTGGGAAGTGACAAGAGGGATATACTCAAGGACAGGGACAGGGAGGAGGCGGCTGAGGGGCCGAACGGGAGACGGCAGCCCAAGGACCCGCAAACCACAGCGCATCGTGACTCCACTGGAAAAAAGAGAGAAAGAACACATAATAAAATTAAATGTGTAACATAGGTTTAACAAATCAATCATATATATAGCAACGGCTTAACCCCTTATATGCGAGTATGACACATGTAGTCATATTCACCAATCATAGTATATTGGTTTATGTCAAGGAAAATAATACTTAGGGCATCGCGGAACAACAACATAGTAGTGATCTGAAAAGGCATGTATGTATGCTTGGACAATAGTGAATATACATGATTCCAATGAGCATGGATTAGATTGGAATAAAAATGAAAAAGACATATTTACATTTTGTTTGGAGGAGAGGGGAAGGGGGAGAACCGTTAGTAAATTATTATCTATGACTTCTATACAGTATAAAGGCAACTATGTCAAAGTGTTTATTCAAAAGTTACATTAAATAAAACAGAGCAAGGGGGGGATATGGGCAAGGAAGGGGTTTTATAGTGGTGTATACTATTGGGTTTTCCCTGAAACGAAGCCTTTAAGGAATGGGGCAAAGGAGCAAGATTCATTCAAGCCGGGATATAAGGTGGCCCGTGTCTTGAAGATCCATCTTTGCTCATGCTGGAGGAGAATTTTGTTCCAATCACCGCCTCTATTGGGAATATGAATTCGATAGAGGGCGGTGAAGGATATTTTGGGTACAGTGTAGTGATGTTGTAGGGCTGCGTGTCTTCCAATTGGAAGATGGAGGTTTCCGATTTCCATACTATAAAACATGTTTTAGAAATTCTCCGCCAGAATCCTGCTTAGTCTTTCCCACATAGTAAGCCCCACATTCACATTCCATATAATAAACCACACCCTTGGTTTGGCAGTTAGTAAGATGTAATGGTTTGAATGTATTGCCGTTTGGTAGTTGGAAGGTCTTCTCTCTCCTCATAAATGGGCAATAGGAGCAGTGTCCACAGGGGAAAGTGCCGAACATTGTGCAGTGCGCTCCTTTTAAGGGAGTAGTGGTATACTCACTCTTAACCAGTCGATCTTTAATCGATGTGGCCCTTTTATACGTAATAGATGGATACTCGGGTATGAAACTATTCAGCCGAGAGTCATCTGTTAAGATGCTCCAATTTTTTTGGAGGATCTGTCTAATCTCTTTGTGTTGTCGCGAAAAGCCGAGAATTATCCTAGTTGTCTGGGGATTAGCATTTAGAGACGATTTACTAGAATATAGTAATGCTTGTCTAGAATTTGTATTAGCTTTATTGAAAGCTTTGCGTAGGCAGGAATAGCTGTAGCCTCGTGCAGAAAGTCTGTCTCGGAGTCTTTCAGCTTCTTCAAGATAGAGAGTATTGTTGGAACAGTTGCGGCGGAGCCGCAGATACTGTCCATAGGGAATGGATTTTTTGAGGGAGACTGGGTGAAAGCTGTTCGCATGTAGGACCGTGTTTCCTGCTGTACTTTTGCGAAACAGGGTGCTACATAATTGACCTTGGAGGCCCACAAATATTTTTACATCCAAAAAGGTGATAGTAGATTTATCGTAGTTCATAGTAAATTTTAGATTATATTGGTTACAGTTTAGACAGTTGAAAAATTCCAAAAGGGAACTTTCAGGCCCCTCCCAGATGATCAGGATGTCGTCGATGTACCTGCGCCACAGTTTAATGTGGCGCAGGTAGCCGACAAGACCTCCGTCATCTGGGAGGGATAGCTCCCACTCCCCCAGGTACAAATTGGCGTAGGATGGGGCACAACATGTCCCCATCACTACGCCTTGTACCTGGAGGAAGTGGGAGCCATTGAAACAAAAGTAATTATGAAAAAGTATATACCGAAGAGAGTCCAACAGGAACTCATCAAGGGTATGGTCATGTAGCTGACCTTTGGTTAGACATCTTCGTATGGTTTCTAAGCCCCACTACCCTCTGCACTCCCCATTGTTAGTCACCCTGGATTTTAGTCACTTTTCATCCCTTTCACACGTTTTTCGTTTTGCCCTTCTCTTTTTGGCATTTTGCCACCTAAATTTCACTGCTATATCTGTTGTCCACTCCCTTCATGTTTTTCACCTTTTTCTACACTCCCCTACTCTTTCACTTTTTCTTTTCTTTTCTTCCCTCTTCCTCTCACCTCCTCCCCCACCCCGTCTTTCAGACTCCGACCTCCTTTCCTTCTGTCTTTTCCCATTTTTTCACTCCTTACTCTCTCACTCACACTCCACCACAGCCCCACCATTCCTCACTCCTCACTTCCCAGCTTCCATTCCACTCCACCTCTTCTCGTTCTTTTTTCCCCATCCCCCCCCCCTTTTTTCCTACTTGTTCTGCACTCTCTCTAGTCTTTTGCACTTCCCTATTCTTTTCATAATTCTATGCATTCTCTACTTGCACTTTATTTACTCCATGTCTCACTTACTCTTTCAATGACCATCACCACCATCACTATACACATTTTTTTCACTTTCATTTTTTTAAAATAAACAATTTTTTTCTTTCATTTCACACCCCCTTTTTCCCCTTTTCCCCATTCCCCCCTACTTCTTGACCCATCACCTTCCGGTTCCCATCCCCCATTCTTCTCCTTTCCCAACCCCATTCACTTTTGCTTCTTTCCCACCATGTACCTCCACTATCTCATCCTTGTAAGACTCTCACCCAACTCATACCCAACCATTGGCCACCTTTGATACTAATTACTTCCCTTAATTCTAGGACTCCCTTTCTCTACTTTTTGAACCCCATTTTTCTCCACCCTTCTGGTCTACCCGGATGCCACCATTCTTGTCTGGTGCTTCCTCGTAAGTGGCTGAGGGCCACTCTCGGGCGGGTCACGTTTGGGACTGGGCGAGACTGGGGGACGGATCGGGAGTACCGTCGGCTTTGGACCCCTGCATATCACGTCAGCATCGGACCACATCTGGATGCTCCATAACTTAAATTTCTGGGTAAATATATGTTGCTGTTTGATGAATTTTTTGATTACTGTGGAAGGGAGAAGGAAAGCTCCTCTCCCTTAAATTTAATTTATTATATTGATGTTGCTCTCTGTGTATACATCTTCCCTGTGGTCCTGGGAGTCGGTGTACCCCCCTCTTTCTTTCCCTTTTCAAAAGGGGATAGACCCCACAGGGAGGACACAGAGACAAATCAAGATCATCTGTACATACTTATTTATATTACTAAATCTCTTTCAGCCACAATCCTCTGAAGAAGACCGAATGGTCGAAACGCGTTAGGAATATACACCCGCCTGCCACTATTCAGGCCATGTATTTCATTATTTATCTGGAAATGTTATGGTTATTTTAATCAATCTTTGTTACTCTGCCGCAACTCATTCCTTGTATACCCCTTAAATTTATGTCAATAATCACTTTTGTAATAAAACGTTTTTACCATAGACGTTGCATTGCTATTTTACTTCACATCTGCTGCTTCAAAGCCACATCGGGACCTCTTTTCTATTTAAAAAAGTGAAGGAGGACTGCACCTTTACAACCCCTTTAATGCATTATGCATTAAGGTGAAAAAACATCTGATGTTTGTCTGCCTCCCAGCCCCCCACATTTACTTACCTGAGCCCTCAAAAGTGCTGCGTCGTGAACGTGCAGGCTTCTAAACCGGGCTTTTTGGCTCATTCATTGGATGATTGATAGCAGTGCAACCATTGGCTCCCTTTTCTGTCAATCAAACCAATGACACGGCGCGCCTGGGGGGCGGGGGCGGGGCCGAGTGATACAGCCGGCGGCTATAGCTGGCAACTGTATCATGGGGAGCGTGCCCGCAAGCTGACCCTCTTGGGAGAGAGCTTCCCATGAAGAGGGTTAGCTGATACGGGGAGGAGCCTAGACAGCCGCCGAAGGGCCTTTGACATCATCTGCACAGGGGCTACTCTGTGCAAAACGAGCTGAACAGTGGAGGTAAGTAGAACATGTTATAAAAAAAATTGCTCCTTTACAACCCATTTAAATTACATGCTTTGTGACATGTGGTGGCGTAAAGCTGAATATGGCATTATGAATCAGTACAATTTTTACAGACAGTCACAGTGTGGTCATTGAAATTATTATTTTTCATTTACAACTGGCTTCATTTCAGTTTGAATTTTGAATTCTTTTTTTTTCCAGGAAGTTTTATCACTGAAATATGCATTTTTTTTTTATCAAAGCAATTTTTTAAAAACACATTTTTTTTCAAAAAAAATATATTTTTAAGGAAAAAAAATGTAACGATAGCCCAATTTTTTTGTATAATGTGACAGATGATGTTAAGCAGAGTAAATAGATACCTAACATGTCACCCATTAAAGGTGTGCCAAACTTCGGTACTTAAAAATCTCCTTATGCAACAGTTACTTTTTTTTACAGGTTAGCCGTTTAGAGTTACAGAGGTGGTCTTGGGCTAGAATTATTATTCTAACGTTCGTAGTCATACCTCACATGTGTAGTTTGAACGTTGTTTACATATGTGGATGTGAGCACGCAGGGACAGGGGAGACTGCCAGGGGTCCATCTGGCCCTAGGTTTTCTCTATGACATATTCTGGCTGATTCCTTCATCGGTTCGCTGACTGCATGGGCGAGCTGGTGGAAGCACCGGAGGGCGATGGGATAGGATGCAATGATTGATCGCCAACTGAAAGAAATTATATCTGAATGATGCCTGTAGCTGCAGGCATCATTTAGATATTCCCACTTAAGCCCAGGAGGTCATAGTAGTTAAAGCGGCGTTCCAACCTAAAAATGAACTTTTTGGCCCTGGGTCCTCTGGCATGTGTTCTATGAGAGAGTTAACTCTAACTGCCAGGAGGGTGACTCCTTTTCCCTAATTATTGCCTGCTCCTGAGTCGATCAGGTTTGCACAAGTAATTAAAGTTGGCTGGATGAGGTGGAAAGTGTGATGTCACTGCCCTGCCTCCAGTCAGAGAATGCTTTGCATTCTTTGAGAAAATGCAAAGCATTCTCTGAATGGCTCCTGTGCTGGGCAGGCAACCTCCTGCATTTAGAATGCATCAGGACACAGAAGTAAGTAAAGATCAATGAACCACTGTAGCAGTCATTTGCGATGTTGCAGGATACAACTTGGTTGGGGTATAGGAAAATATGAGATGCCCATAACACTTGTTGAACTGCCATCACATCTATAGAACATTGATTAGTAGATTTAGCCCTGAAAAATAATGCACTTTTCACATTCACAGTCTCTTCCCCTGCATATCTCCACCGCAGACTATTACTCCTCCTCGTGTACAAATCATTTGCTGCAAACTGTTAGATTCCCGTCTCATCATTTCCAGTAAGACAAATAGGAATCTCTCTGAATAACCCCAACTTGCTGGTTGTAATTAGTTACTGTAATAAAGTCTCTGAAATGGTGTGGCCTGAGCAAATTACTACACCAGAGGTATACCATACCTCTCCCCGGCCGCCTAGAAATTGTAACAACTACACAGTCTCTTGGATAATGTTACCTGAGTGCTGAGTGTTTCCTCTGCTCCCTAGCCACAGGAACTTGACACTACACTCCACAGTATTTCCTCTGTTTCGGAACTCCTCCCCCAGCACTCCACTGTGACTTCCACACTGGCCTTTTGCTGCACTAACTCCATGGTGGAGCTCTTTATCCGAGAATACATCCTAGCAGGTCCTCCGGCCCTCCTCCGCATTCGGCGCGTCCGCCCACATGGGGACGCCCTGCAGCAGCTGCCTAAAACGACATACTCACTTCTCCAGCCTGAAAGAAGAATCCTCAGCAGCATGTGAGCTTATTTGGGAGGCCTGCCCCCTGCCAATACCGAATAGGGATTGGTCAGGGCTCCTCAGATGAGCTGCCTGCCACTCCAGGCTCAACCTCTCTTCCAGAACAATCTTCTTGGAAGCAGGGGAGGCACCCCAGAACCAGAGCAAATGTGGTCACACCCACTGCTACACTAAACACTCCCAGCCCCAGATCAAAACAAACAGGCCCAGCCTAGAGCAAAAGCCTGCCTAAATTTGCCTGCACTAACAGTTCTTAACTATAGAAATTCTATTCTAGCCCCTACCTATGGTAGAAGGTGCTACACAGGGAATTTATCTTTAAGTTATAAAAAATTACAAACGTTCCATTACACAAGGAGTGTGGAGGAGGATAGTCCCCTCCACAAACATCACAATCATGATGCATAACATGAATTGGTCCACATCCTGGCTGTGCTAATATAACAGCCCCAATATCTACACAGAAGGGGGTGCTATGGTATTACTCACTAAGCAGAACTTCCACAGTTTACTCTCCAGGCCCCAGGCCACATAGTTTGCCTTTCCCAAGCCCCCCAGGGGGAGTATTTAATCTGATCAATCAATCCTCTTGTTCTGCTGCAGACTGATGACCTCAATTAGCCAATTCTCCCACTATATACCGGGCTGGCAAGAATAGGACACACATCCTGTCCACACATTAAAGCAGAACACCTGCAAACATGCTGCTGAAGGTTCTTACCGGCACAAAGCTCCAGTACAGCAGAAGCTAACATTTCCCTGATACAAGGAACTTTCTGGGTAAACATGTGGGCACCAAGAGGTTAACATCCTGCTGATGATTTGCTGAGTGGTAAGAGAATAAAAAAGAAGACATTGGAGAAAATATTTTGATCTCTAATGCTTACGGCAATAAATCTATTAGTTTATAGTCTTTCATAAACTTTATGAAGCATTGTAATTCTGATATTTCATTTTTATGGCAAACAATGTAATGAAAAAAGAAGAGTCATGTATGAGACATTAATCAAAGCTTATGACAAACACCACACAATGAATAGGTTCTGGCTCAACGTAAAGCAGTTCTCATTTAATTACACATCTAATTTAATTGCATTCATCAAATCTAGGGGATGTGATTATGTTTAACTAAACATCTCCCACATATTAAGTAGATATGTAGAGAAAATGGCTCTTCCGAATTAATAATTTAACAACAGCCTTAGGTTACACAACAAAGCAATCTCATGTTCCTTTTACAAATTGAACCTGAGAACAACCTCAAGTCATACAACAATAAAAACTGAGTTTGTACTCAGCAAATATATTCTGAAATTTAAAAATATATGCAGTACAGGGCTTCATTCTAAGGACTGTCTTAAATGAGAACTGTCTGTTGCTCTCTACAGGTTTGCAGGATGTACGGTAAGTTTATTTTTTCTTTACGCTATGATCCAGCAAAGAGACATAAAAAAACCAAGCCCTTTCTTTATTTTCAAGCAGCAATGTTGATGAGCCTGGACATCATACACAGTTCTGATCTGATAAGAAGAACCAGTCACAACTCAGATTATGCAAGAATCTGAATAATCAGTCTTTATGACCACTCTAGACTCACTGTTGAATGATTCAAATTGTCTAACTTATTTAGACTCATTTACTTTGCCTATGTCTGACTCTGCAGCATAAATCAGGAGATGAAAGGTTCAAAGAAAGGTTAAGCTGGCCATACACTATTAGAATTTAATTAGAAAATTTGGCCGGGATTCAGATACATTGGCGTATCTTTGTGCGGGCGTAGCGTATCTTCTTTACGCTACGCTGCCGCAACTTAGAGAGGCAAGTGCAGTATTCACAAAGCACTTGCTCCGTAAGTTGCAGCGGCATAGCGTAAATTGGCCGGCGTAAGCCCGCCTAATTCAAAGTAGGAAGGAGGTGGGCGTTATCTATTTAAATTAAGCGTGACCCCATGCAAATGAATGGCCGGTCGAACTGGGCATGCACGCGCATGCTCAGAATCACGTTGCATACTCCCTAAGATACATCGGCGCAATGCCTACGACGTGAACGTAACCTACGCACTGCCCTATTCACGTAGTACAACGTAAACGGCGTATGCGGCGTAAAATTTGACGGCGTCGTTCCCTGGCCCATACATTTGCATTAGCTGTGCCTGCTATATGAGGGGTAACTTTACGCCGGACGTAAGCCTTACACAAATCACATATATGAAGCGGCCGGGCGCATCTACGTTTGAATCGGCGTATCTTACTCATTTGCATATTTAAAATGGGAACGCCGAATGCGTCCAGCGTAACTATGCGCCCACGATACGGCGGCATAGGCAAGTTACGTCGGACGGCTGAAGCCATTTTTTCTGACGTATCTCGCTTGGTGAATCGGCGCAGAAATGCGACAGCGCACATTTGAACTTACGACGGTGTATCTTTTTATACGCCGACATAAATCGTTTGTGAATCCGGGCCTTTGTGTTTTAAGAATAATTGTTCTTTTTAAAATGGTTAGCGGGGCACATTGTTACCCTTAAAAATGCGGTAAAATATTGCACAGCAAAACGCTACTAAAATACAACATATTCATTATGTTATGTTATCATGTTATTTTATGAAGTCTTGCAGGATTTTAGTAATGAAAACATGCGGTAATTTAACGGCTGGCATTAACAATAATAAATCAGTGTTGTTAAGGAGTAGGCGGCTGCCCGCGTCCTTAACAAACATTAAAAAACATGGTTGTTAAGGAGCAGGTGGCCGCCCGAATCCTTAAAGGGGTTGAAAAGGTACAATTATTTTTTCCTAAATAGCTTCCTTTACCTTAGTGCAGTCCTCCTTCATTTACCTCATCCTTCGATTTTGCTTTTAAATGTCCTTATTTCTTCTGATAAATCATCACTTCCTGTTATTCTGTCTGTAACTCCACACAGTAATGCAAGGCTTTCTACCTGATGTGGAGTGTCGTGCTCGCCCCCTCCCTTGGAATACAGGAGAGTCAGGACGCCCACTAACACACAGCTCCTTTCTCTAGCTGCAACGTAGAGAGCACCCTGACTCTCCTGGGTGACCACCACCCCTTAGTTATTTAAGAAATATCGGCGTGAACTGACCCTTTTTTTCTCTTTTTTTTTCAGGTCATAGGTCATAGATCATGATTGGTTATGTATCTACTTCAGTGTATTTTTTTAATTTTTTTATAAAGGACTTGTCAAAAAATGTCCATTGTCTTGTTGTGGGGGAAGAGGCCTTTTTCCCCATTAACATGGGGACAAGGTGCTTTGGGGGGGAGAGCCTCCCCAAAGCCCCCCCATGTTCAGTGCATGTGGCCTGGTATGGTTCGGGAGGGGGAGGGGGGCACTTTCTCATCTTCTCTTTTTTTCTGATCTGCTGGGCTGCATGCTCAGATAAGGGTCTGGTATGGGTCCCTACCCATACCCGAAGGGCCTGGTATGCATTGGGCAGGGAGGACCCCACACAGTTTTTTTCACAATTTTTTTTTATTGCTACCAATTCTTTTTTTTAGAAGAAAGATTGAAAAGATCCTCAGAGTAAGATGTTTAATAAGTATTACAATAAATATATCCAACACTTACATGTAAGTAAGTACAGATGTGCTCATAAGCGATCAGTATCTTGTGTTGATTGTCCCAGTGTCTGTAGCATGTCCTAGAGCCGTTCCAAATCTGGGCTGTGAAAACAGCGGCGAACCAGAGGGGATGCCAGCTGTTTACTTTGGTGGAGATGGTGACAGTCTGCTCGTAGTGCAGGGTGTGACGTCAGCAAGATCAAGGGGAACACAACACGTTTCAGAGCATGCCCCATACGGAACTCGCACATGCTCTGAAACGCGTTGTGTTCCACTCGATCCCGCTGACGTCACACGCTGCTCTATGAGCATACTGTCACCATCTCCACCAAAGTAAACAGCCGGCTACCCCTCTGGCTCTTCGCGGTTTTCACAGCATGGATTTGGGACGGCTCTAGGACATGCTACAGACACTGGGACAATCCCCACGAGATTCTGAACGCTTATGAGCACATCTGTACTTACTTACATGTGAGTGTTTGATATCTTTTTTGTACTACTTATTAAACATTTTACTTAGAGGGACTTTTCTGTTTTTCTTCTACAGTATGTTGAAATCCATGCTGGCTTCACTCACGAGAAGAGGTGCCCTTAGTACCTGTTCCTAAAAGACTCTGCCATTTTTGCTGCTATTATTACCAGCCTTTAAGATCCACGTTTTATCACAATTGATTGGATTTCTCCCTTCCCGCGTGGACTTTTTATATTGCTTCTTATTTCTCCTATTTTTTTTTTTTAGATTTAGCTATCAGCGAGTTGCATTTAATTATTTAGTTCCTTCTGTGAGTGGATTTTAACGCCTGTTTTCAGGGTTTTGCAGTTTTCCAGCCGCATAAATGGTCTAGTGAATTGACAGTTTTAGGATCGCATGAGATGTTTAGGAAAAATGTGTCCTGACACCTAAATATCTCTTGCGAGTCAATGGAGTCCATTGATGTTTGTTTATAATCACAGTGATGAGAAAATGTAAAGGAGCAGGATGAACATTTTTGAATAAACGACTTTCTAACAGTGAATGTTTGGGAAAGTCTATTCACACCAAAATCAAATGTCAAAGAAACATTTTTAAGCAACATTCATCAAGTCGTTGAATGTACAGGAGAATTTTTGTATGCACGCTCCTACAAACATTTGCTCAACAATCTACCAGTGTACTCCAGTTTTAAGCCCTGTACACACGATCGGTTTGTCTGATGAAAACAGACTGATGGACCGTTTTCATAGAAAAAAACGATCGTGTGTGGGCCCCATCGGTGAAAAAAATAGAACATGTTTTAAAATTGTCCTATGGATAAAAAACCAATAGAAAAAAAACATCGTCTGTGTGGAAGTCCATCGGTCAAAAATCCATGCATGCTCAAAATCAAGTCGGTGCATGCTAGGAAGCATTGAACTTAATTTTTCTCAGCACGTCGTAGTGTTTTACATCACCGTGTTGGACACGGTTAGATTTTTGACCGAAGGTGTGTAGGTAAGTCTGATGAAAGTCAGCTTCATCGGATATCCGACGAAAAAATCCATCGGATTAGATTCCATCAGACATCTGATCGTGTGTACAAGGCTTTAGAGTTGCCGCCCAAACAATTGCTTGATCTCATGATCTCGTATGGTGTCTGATAGATACTGAATTAGTAAACAAACAAGCGTAAGGTCAAGTTATGTTGGGCTAAGGTAACTGTAAGGCGGCGTACACACGACCGAGGTTCTCGCTGGAAACCAGCAAAAACCTCGCTGGAAGCTGCATTCCAGCGAGGACCTCGGCCGTGTGTACACAGAGCGCTCGCCCCGCCCGTCGGGAATCCCGTCGAGCAAAAAGAGAGCACGCTCTCTATTTGCTCGACGGCCCGCCTGGATGAATGGCTGGTTGCCATTCCCGACGGGCGGGTCGCCGATTTCGACGGCCGGCAGAGAACCTCGACGGGCGGAACGATGTGTTCTGCCCGTCGAGGTTCTCTGCCGTGTGTACGCGGCTTCATACCTCGTACACACGGCCGGTTTTCCTGACAGAAAAAATGCCATGAGAGCTTTTGGCCGGGAATCCCTGGTGTGTGTATGCTCCATCGTAGTTTTCCAGACAGGAAAACCACTGGGAAACCCGGTGGGAAAAATGAGAACATGTTTTATTTTTTCCTGCAGGGGAATTCACGGCTGTTTTTTTCTCAGCAGTTTTCCTCTGTGTACAAGGCATCAGAATACTCAGTCTTCAATTAGGCTAAATTTAAAGACTTACATATGAAACATTTATATTTTCTCATGTTCAAGCACACTCTACTGTGTTCAAATTGTTATTTTTATTTTTTTTAAACTGAAAAGATCTAACTCTTGAGATCTGCCCAGGGTGACTAATGGTGTGGCTACAGATGCAATTCCTGTTTCATCATTTTATCCTTGTCCCCAACTGCACCCTGACCTGGATGTCACCCCCCCTTTACTCTTCCTTGTTCATCCTATTTTTACTGCCCCCACATAGGCTTTTTTTAATGCAGATCACACCAAGCAGGTATGCCCAGGTCTCATCCATCACAGCAGAGCTGTACATGGAAGTGGTTGATGGTTAGTATAGACTGTGTAATGGAAGGGCCTGTGGGACCCAGAAGCTCCCCGATGCTTCTTATGTTTAGATCACCCTGTGTCTCTAATAGGGGCACAGGGTGAATGAGAACCCACTATGGTCTGGGCTAGTCAGATTGAATGCGGTATATATTGTATATAGTGTGTATATATTGTGTGTTGGCTGTAGTGTACTATAAAGCTTGCTGTGATTGCATGCTATTGTCTATTGTGGTAATTAATTACTGTGATAAACGTGTATTGAATCCAGCCTGGCTTCTGAGGATCTGTCATTGTGGCTTGTGTTAATTGACCCTGTATTGTGTGAAGGTCTATTGATGATAAATGTGTATTGTGAGTTAAAAGACAGCCCAAAGGTCAGGTGTTTGAATTATCAGTTGTAGGTAATTAGCTCATGTCAGAGCTGGAGTCATGATGTCTACCAAAAATATGTGCATTGGGGTTCTTTGTGTAATGTTGTGGGTGGAGTTGGGCCATTGATCATTTCGGTTACTAACTGTATATAAGAGCCTGATTTTCTCAATAAAGGGGCTATTCGTGTGGAACCTCAAACAGAGCTGTGTGTCTCGTTATTGGGGTTCGTCTGCCTGACTGTGGAGTGTCGGTAGCTGTCTTGGGTCCGGGTATCAACTGTTCAATATCTTAAATGGCTTTAACCCCTGTCCCATTTGGGGTTCCGTTACAGACTGTAGTGAAACTTTCCCATACTGTACATGCCCTGTTATGATCCAATACGCTATAATGTCACATGGCCAAGTACAGGGTATGCATGGGAAGCATCAACCTACAGCCTGCATTTGACCTACAGTTGACCACCCTCTGACCTGCATTTGACCTCCTTCTAAGCTACATCATCTTGTCTCTTGATATTTTTGCATCCCCTTACATCATAGGTCTCAAACTGGTGGCCCCTCCAGCTGTTACAAAACTACAAGTACCATGAGGAAACTAACTGTCAGCAAGGTTCACAGCTACAGTACAAGCATGACTCCCACAGGCAGAGGCATGATGAGACTTGTAGTTTCACAACAGCTGGAGGGCCGCCAGTTTGAGACCCGTGCCTTACATTGTATGGGAAGAGAAGCAAGTTTTGACAAAAAAAGCCATAAGGCACATTCTGTAACTAGAACAAGATAATAAAGCCAGCCCTTCAGTTATAAGGGGGAAAAAAAAAACACAAAGGGAAATAAACAAAATAAAAAAATAACTATAATAATAACTCTAAATCATCAAAGAAAAATAACGAAAAAAACAAAAAAAACAAGGCCCTCTGCATTTATAGTTGCGATGCTTTCAAAACCTGTCTCCTGATTCATCTTCACTAAGTAGGTTACATTTTTTTCTATAATAATTCATTTTCCTTTACCCCAGAAAGCAAGCATTGTTATTGGCTTTTATTTTCACATTGTTCAGTCGTAGGACCAAAAGCCTGTTTTAAGCCTTTGTCCACAACAAAGGTAAAATGCTCTAGGTCGTGGTGGTTTTCCTGTATAGCACATAGGGAAGATTATTGTATGTGTGTATGGCTTACAACAGAATGTACAATGAATGCACTTGTAAAAAAAAAAAAGTCTCTACAGAAAATTATATAATTGGATTCATTATTTCCGATGTAATAGCACATTTATTCATTTACTATAGTCTCGGCTACTATGTGGCTTCATTCCACTGCTTTGACTAATTGTAGATGAAATAAGGTGCCTGTTGTTTTTATTTCTCTCCACAGCTGCGTATATGAAAGCAATTTCGCTGTAGATGACACGGAGGGGACTTTGGCATATGGAAAAAAAAGCATTATTTGGATATAACGTTTCCTGAGAAACTTACTGAAATATCCCCTGTGGAGCTTCTGTTTGTAAGAAGTCTCAAAGATTGGGAAGATAAGAAAGAATCACTTTTATAAAAATGGTGTGTTTAGCTCTACTACTTTACATACTCTGCAAATCTGAATTTTTCATATCAACATTTGTCTAAGCCCAGAAAAACCTACTGAATATAAATATAAATCTAGAAATACAACCAAACTTCAAAAAAGTATTTATAGCAATGCAAACAAAAGTTGGAGGCAGCACAGTGGCTGAGCGGTTAGCACTTCCACCTGGCAGCACTAGGGTCATCAGTTTGATTTTATATATACTGGGCCTGATTCAGAAAGTATTTATGTAAGCTTATCAAGAGATACGCTGCGTAAATACTAAGAATAGCCGGCGTATCTTTTTTTGCTATTCAGAAAAGAAGATGCGCTGGAATTCTGCTAATATACGAGCGGCGTAAGTCTGTTACACCGTCGTATATTAGTTGCAGTTTTTACGCTGGCCGCTAGGTGGCGCTTCCGTCGTTTTACGCGTCGAGTATGTAAATGAGGGATTTACGGCGATTCCCGAACGTACTTGCGGCCGGCCGTCGTAGTTTACGTTGTTTGCGTTAGTGTTATAGCAGCGTAAGGTTACCCCTGCTATAGGAGGCGTAGCCAATGTTAAGTAAGGATGTCGGGACAGCGTCGAATTGTACGCCAGTTACATCGTTTGCGTAAATAGTTTGGGAATGGGGCTCGACGTTAGTTACGTTCACGTCATTTACATTGACAAAAAGCAACGTGATTTCGCGCATGCGCACTGGGAACGTCCACGGACGGCGCATGCGCTGTTCAGAAAATACATCACTAATGTGGGGTCATGATTAATTTACATGAATCACACCCCCATCTTACACATTTGAATTGCGCGGCCTTGCGCCGCCACAGATACACCACGCCGCCGTAACTTACGGCGTAAGTAGTTTCTGAATAAGGAACCTGCCACTGAAAGTTACCGCGGCGTAGTGTATCTGAGATACGCTACGCCTGCCTATAGATAGGCAGAGATATCTGAATCTGGCCCACTGTATTTATTGGCGTATAACACTTACTTTTTTACCCTGAAAATAGAGGGTAAACTGTGCCTGCGTGTTATACGCAGGGGGTCTATAGAATGTTTTTTTCCTGAAACTGCCCTCTTAAAGTTAGGGTGTTATACGCTTGTGCGTGTTATACGCCTATAAATACGGTATATATATGTATATATATATATATTTATATATATATATATATATATATATATATATATACACAGTATCTCACAAAAGTGAGTACACCATTAATATTTTTGTAAATATTTTATTATATCTTTCATGTGACAACACTGAAGAAATGCCACTTTGCTACAATGTAAAATAGTGTGCGTACAGCTTGTATAACAGTGTAAATTTGCTGTCCCCTCAAAATAACTCAATACACAGCCATTATTGTCTAAACCGCTGGCAACAAAAGTGAGTATGAATGTCCAAACTGTGTCCAATTAGCCATGTTTTTTCCCCGGTGTGATGTGACTTGTTGGTGTTTTCAAGGTCTCGGGTGTGAAAGGGGAGCAGGTGTGTTAAATTTGGTGTTATCGCTCTTACTCTCTCATACTGGTCACTGAAAATTCAGCATGACACCTCATGGAAAAGAACTCTCTGAGGATCTGAAAAAAAGAATTGTTGCTCTACATAAAGATGGCATGGGCTAGCAGAAGATTGCCAAGACCCTGAAACTGAGCTGCAGCACGGTGGTCAAGACCATACAGTGGTTTAATGGGACAGGTTTTACTCATAACAGGTCTCGCTCATTGAAGTTTATAGGAGCCAAACAGGAAAAATCAAAGTGCACATTTTGAAGGCTTATATGTAAGTAATTGGCCATAAAAGGGGTATGGGGGTCCAGGTGCAGCCCTGGGAGCACGTATCAATGCAATCATTTTTTTCAAAATTATATTTTTTTGTGATGATGTAATGTGACAGGGCCACCAAGTGACAATGCCTTACCTATATAAGAACTGTCAAAGCCCAGAGGACGTCCTAAAAGGTGGAGCTTTTGTTTTTTACTTTTTAGAATCGGCGGTGAAGCGGGGGACATTATTGTTGATGGATTTACAACAATGTCTTTTTAATAAAGAATTTTGAAAAAATCTTGGGTGAATGGGTAGTGGTACTATATACACCTCATAGTCATTCATATATAGGGTGCCAGGATCTAGGGGTACTCTTATTAAAGGGAGCTTCAAGATTCCAATAAGCCCTCCACCCGCAGTCCCTGACAACCGCAGCCCAGGGTTGTCAGAAAGAGGCCCTTGTCCCCAACAACATGGAGACAACGTGCTTTGGGGAGCTCCCTTTGCCCCAAAGCACCCCCCATGTTAAGGGCATGTCGCCTGGTATGGTTTTGATGGGGGGTGCACACGCTTGTCCCCCTCCTTTCCTGACCTGCCAGGCTGTTTGCTCAAATAAGAGTCTAGTGTGGATTTTGATTGGGACCCATGCAGTTTTTTTTTTCATTCTGGCGTGGGGTTTCCCTAATATCCATACCAGAACTGAAGGGCAAACACCCTGCAAATTTGGGCATTCGTCGAAAAAGCATATGGTCGGCCCAAACTGTTCAACCAACATTAAATACATATATAAAAGTTTCTTATATAGCTTAGTGCAAGCAGCAGTTGTACGTCTAGGACAGAGGCCATCTGAGCTGTCTAGCAATTTTTGTAAATTTAACAGGAAGTGATTCATCTATAGCAAAATAATGCTTTTACTTGTTGCTGTTTTAAAGTGAATTTAAAAATCCTCACATATACCCAGTGAAGTGAGCAGCCTCATATGATACACAGGGATGAAACAAATACTCCTACATTGGTTTTACTTGTTTACCCACAGTCTTCTCTTAAAATCTACCTTTAGTTGTCAGGAGAACAGAGGAGGGGGCGGAGAGGCTGCAGTAACAGTGTGTAAGAGCTGATTGGAGGAAAGGCACACACCTCCCTCTACACAGCAGAAGAACTGTGTTCTGAATAGACAAGCTGTTTGCTGAGCTCCCTCCCCCCACACACATAAATGTGTCTCATGTGTCGGGAAAACGTCTCAGAAGTGATTCATGCTGATAACAGAGGAACAAAGCACCAGAGAGAAACAAGACTTAGAAATTGGACTAGAGATATGTAAATATTACAGATATATTTGCTTTGCTCAGATTCCATGAATGCAGTTTACAACCACTTTAACCGTTTCCCGACCGCCTCACGTAGATTTACTGCTGCAGAATGGCTTTCTTGGGGCGAAACCCCATATGGGTACTGCTTTCCCTTTAAGAGCCGCCAGAAGGTGTTCCCGCTGAGACCCAATGCACGTGGCCAACGGGCGCAATTGATCGGGTGCCATTAATCACGTGCACGAGAGCCAGCACTCAAATCCCTGTTCTGTCAGAGGAGAGGAGACATAATTTGTTCCTACTAAGTAGGAACAACAATATGTCTCCTCCCCCAGTCAGTCCTATCCCCATATAGTTAGAACACATCTAGGGAACACACACACATTTAACCTCTTTCCCTACCAGTGACATTTACACAGTAGTCAGTGCATATTTATAGCAAAAAAATGTTTTTTAAAGTGTCCGATCAGTCCGTCGCAATGTTGCAGTACCGCTAAACATTGCAGATCACTGCCATTACACTAGTAAAAAAATTATAAAAATGCCATAAATCGTTCCCATAGTAGACGCTATAACTTTTGTGCAAACCAATCAATATACACTCATTGCAAAAATGTGAAATAAAATATATATTGGCCTAAACTGTTAAAAAAATAAAATAAATTAAGTTTTGGGGGATACCGTATTTATCAGCGTATAACACACACTTTTTTCCCCATAAAATCAGGGGAAAATTGTGTGTGCATGATATACGCTGATCCCTGCTGTCGCTGAGGGAAGAGGAGCGAGCGCCACTGAATTATATAGTGCCACAATCTCCTTCCTGTGTACCCAGCGCTCTGCCACGCACAGCCATGCCTCCTGGCCCCGCATTGGACCACTGTACTGTCTAACATATGAGCAGGGGCAGAAGGAGTGACTGTGAGTGATGGAGTGTCGGGTACACAGGAAGGAGATTGTGGCTCTATGTAATTCAGCGGCAGGGTAATCTGACACTGATGGTAAAGGTGAGGCTGCAAATGGGCACTGAACAGGCTGCATTTTGGTAAATTTATAGGCTGCAGATGGGCACTAATATGGCTGCAGTGAGGAGCAAGGCTGCAGAAGGGCACAGATCGGGCTGCCAATGGGCAGAGATCACACTGCAGATGGGCACAGATTAGGCTGCAGATGGGCACAGATCATGCTGCACTGCAGCTGCAGATGGGCACAGATCAGGCTACATTGAGGCTGCATATGGGCACTAATCACGCTGCATTGATGCTCACTGACCATTATTTTGCTTCAAAGTGGTTTATTTTATTCCTGAAACTTCCCTCTTAAATTGGGGTGCGTGTAATACGCTGATAAATACAGTATTTGTTATAGCAAAATTTATAAAATTTTGTTTTGTTTTTCAAAATTGTTTATAGCGCAAAAAAAAACCCCAAAAAAACGCATAGGTGATTAAATACCACCAAACAAAAGCTCTATTTGTGGGAAAAAAAGAAACACAATTTTGTTTGAGTACAGCATTGCATGACCGCAAAATTGTCAGTTAAAGCGACGCAGTGCCAAATTGTAAAAAGTGCTCTGGTGAGGAAGGGGGAAAAATCTTCCAGGGCTGAAGTGATTAAAGTCAAATGTCTTCACATTAATAAATTCAAATGTTTATGTTTTAGCACAGTCTTGAATGTGACAGACTTTGAGCTCCTAGCATTCCAACCTAATGTATTGTGTTACATTGGTGTGATAGAAGCTGAATGGTTTCTTTTGCTTTCCCCATTACATTAGCTTTCAACATGTAGATATCTATATTTAGGGTTTAGAGCAGGAAGAATTCTCGCAGTGCTTTACATTTCCCAGCATACAGCATAGATTCCTGATAGTCTAACTTAAAAGCTCTCATCATGGGTTGTCATAAATAAAAAAAAGTGGAAATATTTACAACAAGTGATTACAAACCTAATTATTAATGACAAGTCTCAAAGAAGTGTCCAGGAAATGTTACTCGCAGGTCTAGACAATTTACTGAAACAGAAAAAGATCCTTTTTTATCCTAATCCTGATGTATAGATTTACTTTATTTGATGCCTCTTGATGTGTACATCTTCTTCCTTCCACTGGATTTATATCATCCCCTCAGCACTGGTACCCTGGTTTGCTACTTTTATGCTGCCTTCTTCTTACACTGCACACTCCTGGCATGCAGCCATTTTCTGACTTTGTCTAAAGTGGCAAGCCACTGCTTCTACCCCCTCTGCATCCTCCAATGAGCACGTTCCTCTGCCTTCACTGTGCAATCAAATGTTCAAGGATGTGTCCAGGTTTCAGGCAGACTGAAACCTGGACACATTTTTCAGACCTAGCTGTGGCCCCCCAAGTAACGAAGATAGTAACACACAAATCTGTTGCTGTCTGGGAGTTGTGGCGGCTGTCTGGGGGCAGGTTCAGCATCACTGGGGAGCAGGCCGATGATGTCAGCAAGATCAATTTGACCACACCCACTGTTAACTGTGGTAGGCTATGCGCACCACATTAGTACTCTCCTTCAGGACACTCAAAAGGTGTCCCAGGCCGCTAAAGTGTTCAGGTTTTACTTAAAGAAAAGGTAGCAACCCTAGATGTGACATTTTCTGGACAGGGGTGAGTAGTTATAGGGGGTGTGAAAGTGAGTTTTGGCCACATTGGAGCTTTTACTTAATTTAAAAAATTAATAAAAAAAGTTAGGATTAAATTCTACTTAGATTTAAAGTGATTAAAAAGTCAAATTTAAAAAAAATAAGAAATAAAAATGAACGAATGTTATACTACCCTGCTCTGTGTAATGGTTTTGCACAGAGCAGCCCGGATCCTCCTCTTCTCAGGTCCCTATTCAATGCTCCTGGCTCCTCCCTCCCTTTGAGTGCTCCAACACCAAGCAGCTTGCTATGGGGTCACCCGAGCCAAGCTGCAGCTCTGTGTGTCCATTTAGACACAGAGCTGTGGTTCGGCCCATCCCCTCTCTCCCTGATAGGCAAACTGACTTTGATTGACAGCAGCTGGAGCCAATGGTGCTGCTGCTGTGTCTCAGCCAATTAGGAGGGAGAGATCTCGATGGCGGAAAGGACTTCACTGGATTGAGATGGGGTTCAGGTAATAATTAGGGAGGCTGAGGGGGTCTGATGCACACTCAAGTTTTTTTTTATCTTAAGAGAAAAAAAAACTCTGCCTTAGCAACCCCATTAAGTGGTTTTTGGAGGTCAAACATAACTGTTACTTCCCATGTTTACCAGCTGAGTGCTGATGTCGGAAAAAATAACATTTTGTTTCCACTACACATGTTTTTTAGCTGCCTTTATCTTCAGTTTTAGCTTTATAGAAAAAATAAACTATCATTAAGGTCTATCTTTTTCTAGGGCCCTTTTTTGATTTAACTGCTTGCGGACCACCCTATGCACATATAATGTGGCAGGGCGGCGGCTCCCTGCCAGATCAGGCAGAACAGCAGTCTGACTATGTAAACTATGCAGACCACCGTTCTGTTAGAGAGGATTGTACTGGTCCAGTGTTTCTGCTAAGCAGGAACACAGATCTTTACCTTCCCACAGTCACCTTCCCCACAGTTAGTAAGCACTCCCAGGGAACACATTTAAACCTTTGATCGCCCATGATGTCAACCCCTTCCCAGCCAGTGTCATTAGTATAGTGACAGTGCATATTTTTTTAGCACTGATCGCTGTATTAGTGTCACTGGTCCACAAAAAGTGTCAAAAGTGTCAGTTAGGTGTCCGATTTTTCCGCCACAATATCACAGTCCCGCTATAAGTAACTGATAGCCGTCATTACTAGTAAAAAATAAAAATAGCCAATAGTTTGTAGACGCATAACTTTTGCGCAAATCAATCAATATAATTTATGCTTACGCTTCTCTTGAAGGGGGGTAAACCTTCCGGAGCTGAAGTGATTAAATAATATTTTAGTTTCACAAACCAGCGTAAAACTTTAGGAAAATTAAGAAAAAAAAACAAGGCTGGACAACGGCACTCCTGTGCAATTACTTTATTCAAGTGCCGGATACAAAGATGAAGTACAGGTATCAGCTCACATGTTTCACACCAAGATCGGGCGCTTACTCTTAGCAAGTAATGGAGCTATAAGTAAGCACTCGACCTTGGTGTGAAACATGTAAACTGATACCTGTAGTTCACCTTTGTATTCGGCACTTGAATAAAGAGATTGCACAGGAGTGCAGCCACCCAGCCTTCTTTTCTGCTAAGTATCTGTTTGCATACAGGGCTTTTTGGAGCAGCAGGGTGAGATAAACTGCCTTAGAGCGATGTACATGTACATTTTAGGAAAATTAACTATGATTTATCCCATGCAAAACATGCAAATCCCCACACAGCCGCTTCATTCATTTTAGAGGAATCTGTAAATATAAAACTATGATCTACATCTGCCACTGTGGCAAAAAGACTGCAATTCGCAATAGAAAATAAGTGCGTTGACACCACTGCACCTGTAGTTTATTGACACTTCCTTTTTGAACCAAAGGTCCATACCTTAATATGAAACAGCAGCTGCAGGAATAGTCTACACAGGTAAACAACATGTGTCAGGCAGGAGCATAGTTATTGTTCTTATTCAGTGGTCATAGAAATCATTAGAGTGCCAATAAGTTGAATACATAATACATTTCCAGTGTCAAGAATTTCCAGTAGAGAATAGACAACCTTTGGCTGCCTTAAGAGCCTGTCTATAACCATCATGTATCTCTTTCCAGTTTCTAAGGTTAGCTGCTCAACTAACAGCACAGTGTGTACATAGGAGTAGGAAATTTGTGAGCGATGCTAGGCTCTGGTGTGGTAGAGGTGCAAGCAAGGTCCGGGCACATGGTTCTGGCTAACTCCCAATGGTATTGTGGCGGTCAGTGTATGTGTCAGGTTGGTCAGGTAGGTCAGTGTAGTGGTCAGGAAGGTCAGTGTAGGGATCAGGTAGGTCAGTGTATGTGGTCAGGTAGGTCAGTGTATGTGTGAGGTAGGATAGTGTATGTGGTCAGGTAGGTCAGTGTATGTGTCACTGTGGTCAGGTAGGTCAGTGTAAGGGTCAGGTAGGTCAGTGTATGTGGTCAGGTAGGTCAGTGTATGTGTGAGGTAGGTCAGTGCATGTGGTCAGGTAGGACAGTGTATGTGGTCAGGCAGGTCACATGTGTTACAAGGGCAGTGCAAAGGGGGTGGAGTTAGGGGCGGAGCCAGGGGAAAATAATGTTTCGCCTAGGGTGTCAAAAAATCTTGCACCAGCTCTGGACTAAGATTAGCCATAGATGAGCAGATTTTACAAGAGTAAGGACTCTTACCTTTCTTGCAATGGTAGCGCACTGGGGCCTTCATGCCTTTATGCCCTTTTCATCCTTTATTGAAATCCTACAAAGCTGAATGGTCTCCCAGTAGTCACAAGCAATGGCTATATCTGCTTATTTGTTAGAAAATATTGGGCCGTTCTGGCATATTATATTCTTACCTGGTATGTGAAAGTCATTCAGCAGGGCAAGGGATCTGGGAACACCACTAAGAAAAGAAGATTGCTTTCTCTTGGCTTGGACTGTCCTTGGAGGTCTATATTTGCCCTTAGCATGCAGATTTTCATATGATTCACTCACATTGTAGGAACCAGGAGGTGGTGCATCCTAAAATAGAATTGAAAGAGAAAATTGTAAATAAAAATGATTTATAAAGCACATTGGTAATAACCTTTCCTGGCTGCTCTAGCATATGCCAAGGAGATTCATGTGTCAAAGTAGTCGTTGCTGGCATGCCTGAGCCCAGTGACCTGCTGAGCTTTAGTCAGTATTTATTCGATTTGATAGAATGAAACTAAAGGCAGCTGATACCCATTTTTGCAATAGTCAGTGGCAAAATATTTGGCAGTATTTACAATGCAAACCCTTTTATTCAGAAGGCTCTGACATAGTGTGTGAATACAGCTAAAACTTGAGTTTGTCACATTGTCTCACATACCCAAAAGCACTTAGGCCCGGATTCACATACATCAGCGCATATTTATGCCGCCGTAGCGTATCTCTTAAACGCTACACCGGCGCAGCTTGGAGAGGCAAGCATGGAATTCACAAAGCAAATGCTCCCAACTCTGCGCCGGCGTAGCGCATATTTCGTAGGCGTAACCCGGCGTAAGTGGAAGTAGGTGGAAGTCGGCTGGAAGTGGGCGTGATCCATGTTAATGAAGCGTGACCCCACGTCGGAACAACTGCCTAAGATACGCCGGAACACTGTGTACGCCGTGAACGTAACCTACGCCCAGTCAGACCCACGTCGGCCCATATTCACAGATGTCCAACATAAAATACGTAGGCTTGTGTTCCCTGGTCCATACCTTTGCATGGGTTGCGTCTCATCTATGGGGAATAACTTTACGCCGAACGTAAAACTTACGCAAACCGCTTAAATCATGCGCCAGGCGCAAGTACGTTCGTGAATCGGCGTATCGGCGTATCTCCCTCATTTGCATATTTGAATAGAAAATCAATGGGAAAGCCACATGCGTCCAGCGTAAATATGCACCCACTCTACGCCGGCGTAGGCAAGTTACGTCGGTGGGATGAAGTCTGTTTTTAGGTGTATATTGGTTTGTGGGTCCGGCGCACAGATACGACGGCGCAAATTTGTACTTACGCGGCGTATCTGGAGATACGCCGGAGCAAGTGCTTTGTAAATCTGGGCCTTAGTATTTACTGATGGCTGCTATGGAGTAGTCAAAAAGTAAGCATCAGTAGGTGGTGATTTTTTTCCATGACTGAACTATTTCAGGGGGTTTCCCGCAATTACTGTTCTAGTGACCACAAGGATATTGCTACATTGCTATGATTTGTAAATTCCAGTGGCAGCTGGGGTTCAATTTTCTTGGGGGGGAAAAATTGCAGCCTCACTGTGCCCATCAAATGCAGCCACTGTGCCCATCAACTGCAGCCACTGTGTCAGAGATTCTAAATGGACCAGTACTGTGTGCCTACACAGAGGAGACCAACACTGTATATAGTGGAATAAAAGGTGTTTTAATTACAAGGGGGAACAAACAGGTGACGACAACCAGTGCACAAATAACACAAAGCATATATACAAGTCCAGGGGAAATGCGGTAATCATAAACCAAAAGCCAAGCCGGGGTCAAATACCAGGAGATCATCAAAGAAGCTGCAGACAGGGAATGGGCAGGAAGGAAATGTCCAGGAGAGGGATCAGGTCAGGACAGATCGGATCGGGTCGGGGTCCGGTTAATAGGCAGATACCAGGGCGAGTTCTGCTTGAACTTGCCGGGTATAAATAGGGGCGTGTTAATTATGTTCAGGTCACACCTGAACGCAGCAAGGGCCAGGTGCTCCACACTGCCAGGGTCCATCCGCTAGTGGAGGCCAGTACTGCGTCCCAAAGGTGATATACCAGTAGGGGGGATTTCCCCTGACAGCTCCGAACTGCCAGGAGACCCCTGCTGGTGGAACGCTGCACTGCAAGACAGAACATAAATAGCACCAGCGGGTGGAACCTTTCCTGACACACTGTGCCCATCAACTGCAGCCACTGTGCTATCAAACGCAGCCACTGTGCCCATCAAACGCAGCCACTGTGCCATCAAACACAGTCATATTCAGAGGTTGTCTTTGGGAAATAGACGTATGAGTGCTGCCAGCATTGCTGTAGAGGTTGAAAGGGGTGGGGGGTCAGTCTTTCAGTGCTCAGACCATACAAGAAAGCCCGCAGTTTGCTGAAGGCAATCAAGCATGGTGGTGGGAGTGTCATGGTCTGGGGCTGCATTAGTGTTGCCAGTACTGGGAAGCTATAGTTCATTTAGGGAAATTATGGATGCCAACATGTACTGTGACATACTGAAGCAGAGCATGATCCCCTCCCTTCGGAGACTGGCCCTCAGGGAAGTATTCCAACATGATAGCCACATGAGGACCACAACCCTGCTAAATAAGCTGAGAATAAAGTTAATGGACTGACCAAGCATGTCTCCAGACCTAAACCCTATTAAGCATCTGTGGGGCATCCTCAAATGGAAGGTGGAGGAGTGCAAGGTCTCTAACATCCACCAGCTCCGTGATATCATCATAGAAAAGTGGAAGAGGAGTCCAGAGGCAACCTGTGAAGCTCTGGTGAACTCCATGCACAAGAGGGTTAAGTCTGTGCTGGAAAATAATGGTGGTTACACAAAATATTGACACTTTGGGCCTAATTTGGACATTTTCACTTGGGGGGGGGGGGGGGAATAACTTTTGTTGCCAGCGGTTTAGACATTAATGGCTGTGTTGAATTATTTTGAGGGGACAGTAAATGTACACTGTTATACAAGCTGTAAAATCACTACATTACATTGTAGTAAAGCGTAATTTCTTCAGAGTTGTCACATGAAAAAATATAATCAAATATTTACAAAAATGTGAGGGGTGTACTCACTTTTGTGAGATACTGAATGTACCTGTTTTACCTATCAGTCATTTGAATGACACAACTCTGCCACATCTTATAACGAATAGGTTGATTTCTGGTTTAGCATTACAGCTTCCTGTATTGACTTCAGCAATTATGTTGTTCAGCGCTCAGGTACAATCCCCCACCACAACTTGTAAAGCATATTATCTTTTAGACTGGGTTCAGACCATCGCCACATACGTACATCAGCAGGGGTCTGATGCGTGCTGGTTCACCGTTTCAGGTCCGATTTCAACCTGAATTTTGGGCTGAATTCAGACGTGAAACAGACCAAAAAAGGCACAAGTTTTTCCAGCAAATCGCACCAGACCTGCTGCGGACATATGTGAACCATCTCCATAAAGAGGCGGTCACATTCTCCTGCTTTGCAAATTGAATGCGGGGAAATCATCTAAAACACCATCACTATAAGGCTGGGTTCACACCTATGCAAAGCAAAGCTGAAGAAAATGGGGGAGAACAGACATATTAACCACTTGCCAACTGCCTCACATATGTCGGCAGAATGGCACGGGCAGGTAAAGCACGTACCTGTACGTTGCTTTGAATCTGCTGCCCAGTTTGTGCGCACACGCCAGTGGCGCCACGCTCAAGCTCTGTGCCCGCGGGACCCGTGGACTCGATGTCCACCAGTGTCCTGCGATTGTGTCACGGAGAGGCAGAACGGGGAGATGCCTATGTAAACAAGGCATTTCCCTGTTCTGCCTAATGACAGGACAATGATCTACTGCTCCCTGTCATCGGGAGCAGTGATCACTGTCATGTCACCTGTAGCCCAGCCCCCTCACAGTTAGAATCACTCCATAGGAAACACTTAACCCCCTTCCTCACCCCCTAGTGTTTAACCCCTTCCCTGTCAGTGTAATTTCCACAGTAATCAGTGCATTTTTATAGCACTGATCGCTGTATAAATGCCAATGGTCCCAAAATAGTGTCAAAAGTGTCCGATGTGTCGGCTGCAATATCAGAGTCACAACAAAAATTGAAGATCTGTGCCATTATTAATAAACAATAAAAAATAAAAATGCCATAAAATGATCCCCTATTTTGTAGACGCTATAAATTTTGCGCAAACCAATCAATATACGCTTATTGAGATTTTAAAAATATGTAGAAGAATACATATCGGCCTAAACTGAGGAGAAAAATGTTTTTTTATATATTATTGGGGCATATTTATAGCTAAAAGTAAAAAATATATTTTTTTCAAAATTGGTGCTTTTTTTGTTTATAGTGCAAAAGGTGATCAAATACCACCATAATAAAGCTCTATTTGCGAGGAAAAATATTTTGTTTGGGTGCAACGTTGCATGACCACACAATTAAAGTTAAAGCGATGCAGTGCTTAATCGCAAAAAATGGCCCGATCGTTGGGCAGCCAATTCTTCTGGGGCTGAAGTGGTTAAAGAAAACCTGTCATCAGAAAAATATAAAGGTTGCTTATATGACCTTCATCTGGAGAAAAGGCAGTCATGCTGAACTTTGACTTCCAAAGGTCCAAAACAAGATGACAAGATGATAGCAAGTGAAGTCAGAACTCCTGATAAGCAAACTTGTTCCAGGTCAGTAACTAAAAGTACTGAAGACATTGGGTCAGCATGAAAATCAAGGTAGTGTGCATTTTCAGATACAACCTAGAAATGGCAAACTCTATATTTCTCCAGTGATTGCTTCCTTAAACCATTGCACATATAATTCTTGGACTAGAACTATCACTGTTATAAATTATTCAGCACCATGGGGCACATTCGTATCATTAGTTAATTTCAACGTGAGAAAGTCAAAAATTCTGAATTTCTAAATTATGTATCAGAGACAGTGGCTGGAAGTCAGATAGATGTATAATGTAATCTGGGCATTTCATTACATTAGTGTCACTATTTTGACATAATTCTTAATAATCAGAGAGAAAATGTTTCAGTTTTCGACCCTAATAGCTGACATTTCTGTATGAGTTGTCATTTTAATGCTTAGATACATGAGGTCACATTAAAGAATGCCAGTACTCACTAAGATACACTGACTTAAAAGTACTCATGTTCAATTTTCCCACAGTGCTAATGGACCATGTAATATTAATATTTTAATCACAATGTATAAGCCACCCAGAATTTACAGTCTATGTTTGCTATATCTTTATAGATTAGAAAGGCACTGCAGGGTACTGTTACAGACTTCTAAGCTGAGAGTTTCTCTTTTTTTGCCTTCCCTGATTGCACTTGCAGCGCACAGGTCACACACACACATCATTGTGCCCTCCTTCCTTCAAGAACTTCAGCTCTGGCATTGAAGGCCTGTGGGAGACATGGTCAGTGCTTCCACCAGTGGCGGTGCATCCATAGTGGGCGCAGGACGCCGCCCCCTCTCTCCTGCACCCATCAATCAACAATACATAGCTTCATGCATTGCATGAAGCTATGTATTGTTGCCGCTGCCACCCATTATTCAGATGTCTGGCCCCCTGTTAAGAGCCAAACATCTGAATAACAGCAGTGGGCGTGTTTTGGAAGTGCCTGATTAGAGCAAGATGCTCTAATAGGCTTCCCAATTAGAGCCTGCAGGCCCTAATCGGCTTCCAAATGGTTAACCAGAGGGCGCACAGGCTGTGCGCTCCCTGGTTAAACAGTGCTATGTTAGGGAATCGCTTCACTAACACTGACCACCTCTCAGCCAATCAGGTGCACCGGGTTTGGTTACAGGTCACCTGACTGGCTGAAGTGACATCGAGGGCGGGAGAAGACATCGAGGGAACGTGGAGAGGATGACGCTGAGCCGAGGAAGGTAAGTGCTGGGCTGGGGGCAAACTGGCAGCAATTGGGGGCACAAACCGGCTGCAATTGGGGGCACAAACTGGCGGCAATTGGAGGCATAAACTGGCGGAAAATGGGGGCACAAACTGGCGGCAATTGTAGCAACAAACTGGTGGAAAATGGGGGCACAAACTGGTGGCAATTGGGGGCCCAAACTGGTGGCAATTTGGGGGAACAAACTGGCTGCAATTGGGGGGACAGATTGGCCACAATTGGCGGGACAAACTGGGTGCATTTGGGGGGACAGACTGGCTGCATATGAAGGGACAAACTGGGTGCATTTGGGGGGACATACTGGCTGCATATGAAGGAACAAACTGGTTGCATTTGAGGGGGCAAACTGGCGGCGTTTGATGGGCACAGAATTTTATGAAAATAACCTATGTCCAACTGTTAAGCATGGGGGTGGATCAATCATGCTTTGGGGTTGTATTGCAGCCAGTGGCACAGGGAACATTTCACGAGTAGAAGGAAAAATGGATTCAATAAAATTTCAGCACATTTTGGATGGTAACTTGATGCCATCTGTGAAAAAGCTGAAGTCAAAGAGTGGATGGCTTCTACAAATGGATAATGATCCTAAACACACCTCAAAATCCACGGAGGATTACATCAAGAGGCGTAAACTAAAAGGTTTTGCCATGGCCTTCACAATCTCCTGACCTCAACATAATTGAAAATCTATGTATAGACCTTAAAAGAGCAGTGCGTGACAGACAGCCCAGAAATCTCAAAGAACTGGAAGACTTTTGTAAGGAAGAATGGGCAAAGATAACTTAAACAAGAATTGAAAGACTCTTGGTTGGCTACAAAAAGCATTTACAAGCTGTGATGCTTGCAAAAGGGGGCAGTACAAGATATTAACTCTGCAGGGTGCCCAAACTTTTGCAGACGCCATTTTTTTGTTTTCTGTAATTTTAAAAGTGTAAATGATGAAAATAAAATCTAATTTTTTTTTTTTTTACATATTATAAGAATGTCTAATCTGTAATTGTATGCCTTTTGGAGATTTTTCCATCTTTCCTTGGCTTTGTTATGCACATTAATACAATTTTTTACCTGGGGTGCCCAAACTTTCGATCCCCACTGTATATATATCTATATATATATCTATATATATATATATATATATATATATATAGATATAGATAGATATAGATATAGATATATTATATCTTGTGATATGTGGTGGGTTTTGTTCAAGTGTAGTGCTTCCCAGTAAATTCACCCCAGCCAGGTAATCCTGTAAAAAAAGTGCCACAAAAAAAAACATTTGCCCTCAAAGGGGTTTCCACCATCACTTCCAAAAATACAGAATAAAAATGTCCTTAAGCCTTCTGGCTTGCTTTTGCAGTGCCGCTGCTCAGGCCTTAATCTTAGGCCTCTGGCATGATCACCTCACAGCACCCCTGTGCTTACATGCACCATCTCCACCACTTACAGCTCTCTCTGCACAATCACAGTTCCCTGCTGCTCTAACCCCCAGGCATAGAGCCTATGGGCCAGATTCAGGTAGCGTAGCATATATGTAGCAAATATACACTACACCGCCGCAACTTAGAGAGGCAAGTGCTGTATTCACAAAGCACTTGCTCCGTAGGTTGCGGCTGCGTAGCGTAAATCGGCCGGCGTAAGCCCGCCTAATTCAAAGTAGGAAGGAGATGGGCGGCATCTATTTAAATTAAGCATGACCCAATGCTAATGAATGGCCGGTCGAACTTGGCATGCGCGCGCATGCTCAGAATCACGTCGCATAAACTTCCTAAGATACGTTGGCGTAAATGCCTATGACGTGAACGTAACTTGCGTACAGCCCCATTCACGTACAACTTACGTAAACGACGTAAAAACAACGTCTGTTCCGACATCCATACCTTTGCATGGGATGCACCACCTTTTTGGTGGTTTATCTTAACGCAGGAAAAACGCCTTACTTAAACGGCGTAGATTACTGCGTCGGGCGCACGTACGTTCGTGAATCGGTGTATCTTGCTCATTTGCATAATTAACATGGGAACACCGAATGCGTCCAGCGTAACTATGCACCCATGATACACCGGCGTAGGCAAGTTACGTCGGACGGCTGAAGCCATATTTTTTCGGCGTATCCCGCTTTGTGAATCTGTGCAAAGATGCGAAGGCACACATTTGAAATTACGGCGGCGTATCTGGAGATACGCCGACGTAAGTCTTTGTGAATCTGGCCCTATGTCTGTTCACAGACCTATATGATGCAGACATGCACACCTCTGGTGGCTCCCTTGTAGCCTCATGAACTTTTCACAAGGGTGGAGGCCTAAGCAACTGCCAAGCCTTTGAATTTAAAGGGTGCACACCTGCACACACACAGCCTGCTGGTTTCTGGTAAAACCTGATCATGGGATAAAGGCTCCACCCCACCTAAGACTCTTTGAAGCCTTTGGACTTCAGAGCCCAATCCAGGAATTACAAAACCCCTAGGAAGCTGAAAAAACAACTTTCTCAACTCAAACTTTATCCTTAAGAACTTTGATTTTTACCTCTCACACAGTGGCAGGGTCTAAATATGTCACATTATACTGTAATTAGTGTTTCAATCCTAAATGTATTTAAATATATAACTGAGCAAGTTCTTCCTTCCTGTAAAAAAGGCTGTCAAATTTGTTTAAATAAGACAACTGCTTTCCAGTGCCGATATTTCTATGATTTTAGTCATTGAAAGTGATTTTAAAAGATAAAGTCTAGACATGTGGTAAAAAAAATACAAAAGGGTTTTATTTTAAATGCAGTGTCAAAGTTTTAAAAGTGCTATTTCTTTTATTATAGCAGCAAAGCAATTATCTACAACAGGATTCATAGTTACTAGAATTGCGATGTGACATTTATAGTCATAAAAGTGTTTCGATGATATTGAATAAATACCCAAGTGCGAAATGAAAGAAAGAAAAAGTTCAGATAGACTTACGCAGAAGGCAGTATAAATTAATAAATCTGGGATATGGGAAATGATTAAAAAAAATTCCACTGAGAAAGTTCTGTGTTACCATGCTCTTCAAATGAATGTTGGCTAAATTAATGAAAATATATACAAATAGCAGGTGTAGAAGGATGATTATATCGATGAAGGCAGTAAATTTGTATAATAATATTTATTAATTTCTTAAAACAAGGCTTTAAATACTCAATAATGTTATTTCCTGGGAATATGTGGAGTAATGACTAATCGCATTATCTGGCATTACATAATAAATGCAGTATATTATATGGCATTATACACTGCTCAAAAAAAACACTTTTTAATCAGAGTATTGCATCAAGTTAATTAAACTCCTGGGCTATTGATCTGGTCAGTTAAGTAGCAGAGGGGGTTGTTTATCAGTTTCAGCTGCTTTGGTGTTAATGAAATTAACAACAGGTGCACTAGATGGGCAACAATGAGACAACCTCCAAAGCAGGAATGGTTTTACAGGTGTAGGCCACTGAATTTTTTTTCCCAACTTGTCTTTTCTGACTGTTTTTCACAGTTTTACATTTGGCTAGGATCTGTGTCACTACTGGTAGCATATCCATGGGGGGACGCACAGACCTTTACAGGCTACACAATTTGCACCCTGACTGCCATTAGGTATCCCTTTGTTTAGAAGACTACTCCACTCCGACCAAGAAGGATTTTAATGGTACAATGTGGCCTTCAGATGGAGTATCATAACGCATCTCTTTGTTGAAAGTGTCTTGTCCCATTATATGTACTTTATAAATACTGGCAAACTATGTTTTGTTAAACTCACCTGGATAATGATATCAGTGAGACTATGTTAGTAAATAAGGCGATTCCTTAGTACAGACATACCACTTTTAAGTACACAATGGGGTTTATTTACTAAAGCTGGAAAGCGCAAAATAAGGCTCACTTCTGTACAGAATCCAATGAGCTTCCAGGTTTTATCACCAGGCTTTATTAAACAAGCTGGAGTTAGAAGCTGATTGGATTCTATCCAGAAGTGAGCCTGATATAGCGATTTCCAGCGTTAGTAAATAAACCCTATTGTGTACTTAAAAGCGGGGTATGCCAGTAAATGAAACAAAGGAAAACCACCGTGTCCCTGGTCTAAATACAGTTTTTGAGAAACAGAGACTATTGTTGAAGTTGCTTTACATTTCCCATTCAACAATTTCCTAGAGATTTTATGGGATAAGGATCCATAAAAAGTGTAAAGAATAAAAATACATAAACACAATTAGCACTTCTGCCTAGCAGCATTAGCAGCAGTCGTCGGTTTAAATTCTAAATCTGACACTCCCTGACTGGAGTTTGCATGTTCTCCCTGTGTCTGGGTTTCCTCCAGGTACTTAGGTTTCCACTCACACTCCAAAGACATGCTTGTATGATTATGCTTAATTGGTTTCTGTCTAAATTGGCCCTAGTATATGAATGTGAGTTAGGGACCTTAGATTGTAAGCTCCTTGACAATAGTGATTAATGTGAATGCACAATATATATGTAAAGCACTGCATAATTTGATGACACCATAGAAGTATCAATAAAAATTATAATAATTCCTATTCATTTTCAGTGGATATAATTGATAGATGATAAATTGTGTTTATGGGGAGCTAGAGGTAACGGCAACAGAATTTTTTTTGCACTAATGGGTGATGGAGAAACATCTTAATACACAGTGATCAGGATAATCCTTGTTAATATTCTTGCAATGCTGACCAAACAGTACACAGAATCTTTGTATGATTTGGATTGCAAATACCAAAAGAGAATAGAAATCAATACTTCCAATATAATCCAATGAGAGATCTCAGTACTGAAGCCCTTAACGGGTAATGTAACTTTCACACGGTTTCCTTACCCATTTTCCCCTACCCCACTAGGAAGCTTATTGGGCTTTGTGACTCAAGGACTACACATGAGAACTTCTATACTCTATCGAAGTCTATAGGAGCAGTAGATGAATAGGGGCTAATTCATTCCCCAGTACTATAGAAGTCTACGGGGCTATCCTGTGCAAAAAAAAAAAAAACGGTTTCATGAATTAAAAAATAACAAAACAGTAAAGTTAGCCCAATTTTTTGTATAATGTGAAAGATTATGTTGCGCCGAGTAAATAGATACCTAAAATGTCACGCTTTAAAATTGCGCACACTCATGGAATGGCATCAACTTTCAGTACTTAAAAATCTCCATAGGCGACGTTTACATTTTTTTTTACAGGTTACCAGCTTAGAGTTACAGAAGAGGTCTAGTGCTAGAATTGTTTCTGGCGCTCTAACACATGCAGTGATACAGTACCTCACATGTGTGGTTTGAACAGCGACTTACGTTGGTGTTCGCTTCTAAACGCGATCTACTGGCGACAGGGGCGTTTTCAATTTATTATTATTATTTTATTTTTTATTTTACTTAATTTTTTTTTTAAATTTTTATTTTTTTGATCAGTTTTATTCCTATTACAAGGAATGTACAAATCCCTTGTAATAGGAATCTATTGTGACAGGTCCTCTTCATGGAGCGATGCGGGGTCAATAAGACCCCAGATCTCTCCTCCAGGCTGGAAAGCATGAGATTGCGGCTTTGTTTACTTCCGGGTACCCGATCGTGAGGTCATAACGTACCGGGCCTCTGACAACCATGTGACCATCTGGTCACTGGAAATCTCTATGCTTCCCATCCCGCGCCGGCAGATCATTTCTCCGGGTCCCCAATGGCACGGGAGAGCCCGGAGAAGCACCAGATGGCGGCAGGAGGGGGGACGTCCTTCCCCGTCAACTGTAAGAATGATCAATCGGTGGAACTGCCGCTATGATCATTCTTATGGTGCACTGAATCGCCAGCTGAAAACAGTGATATCTGAAAGATGCCTGTAGCTGCAGGCATCATTCAGATATCCCCACTGAAAGTCCAGGATGTCATATGACGTCCTTGGGCGGGAAGTGGTTAATAGTGGAAGATATAGGAAAACTGTGGCTTGTAGACATCATTTAAAGCTGAACTCTGGACATGTGTACTCATGTATTATTCATATCCCTGCAAGAAGCGCCATTGAGTCAGCCCCGTGTAATCCCCTGTACAGTAGTGCTACAACCTAGGAGAGGGAATGCAAAAAGACAGTCAGTTGTTAAGCAGTGGTCATGCGGAGAAAAGAAGCATGCCAAAAGGAGGCAGAATTAGGGAGCTCATCCGACTGCTGCTTATCCTGTAAATGTTTAGTCACAGGCTGGGGGCAGGTACAAATGCTGCTTATCTGAAGCATCCGCCCTGTCAGACAGGGCTGTGCTATGTGGCAGAGATGTGTAAATCTCAGAACTGGGTGGACAGAAATACACATTGTTTTTGAGGTAAAGCAGTCCCAAATATTTATTTAATCCAAAGTTCAACATTAAACTGTCAGGCCGCGTACACACGATAGGTTAAACCGATGAGAACGGTCTGATCGACCGTTTTCATTGGACCAAACTGATCGTGCGTGGGCGCCATCGATTAGTTGTCCATTGGTTAAAAAAAGGGAACTTGTTTTAAATTTAACCGATGGATTCCTAACCGATAAGTCGAAACCGATCGTTAGTAGGCACGACAATCGGTTAAAAATCCATGCATGCTCAGAATCAAGTCGACGCATGCTTGGAAGCATTGAATTTCATTTTTTTCAGCATGTCGTTGTGTTTTACGTCACTGTGTTCTGACACGATCGGTTATTTAACCGATGGTGTGTGGGCGCGACAGTCCATCAGTCAGCTTCATCGGTTAACCGATGAAAACGGTCCATCAGACCGTTCTCATCGGATGGAGTGATCGTGTGTACGTGGCATTACCATTTACCTGCAATGGAGTGTATCACAACATGACACCTAGACCAGTATTGGCCTGTAAAATCTAATACATTGATACTTAACTGTGCAAAAACTTTGACATGCTTGATTTTCAGCTCAACTATAAGAATGGAATGGAACAAAGGAGGGGGGAAAATAAATGGGATTTTCTAAACGGTGCAGTTAGCAAAAATAGTGTTTTTTTTTCAAAAATGTCGCTCTATTTTTGTATATAGCGCAAAAAATAAAAATCGCAGAGGTGATCAAATACCACCAAAAGAAAGCTCTATTTGTGGGAAGAAAAGGACGCAAATTTTGTTTGGGAGCCACGTCGCACGACCTGCGCAATTGTCAGTTAAAGCGACGCAGTGCCGAATCGCAAAAACACCTTGGGTCATTTACCAGCGTATTGGTCCGGGTCTTAAGTGGTTAATATTCATAGAAAAAATTTCCCTGTTTTCTGTGAATAATTATTGTATTGTTGTTTATTGAATAAATTATATTTTCTATTTTTGTACCTTTCGGGTCTGTACAATATTTTCTTTCTCTTGCTAACAATTTTTATTCTTTTTTACTTGTTGTTAAAAAAAAATGAAATAAACTAAATTTTAATCAAACATTTAGGCCAAAATGTATTTAGCCACATGTCTTTGCGATAAAAAAAAATAGCTACCTAGCGGGAACAGCGACACTAATACAGCGATCAGAAAAATGATCGCTTAGTGACGCTGGCAATAGGGAGTGAAAGGGTTAACTAGGGCGGTGATCAGGGGGTTAAAACTTTATTAGGGGGGTGGGGGGGCTATCCTGAACCTAACACTAACTGATTTTACACTGCCTGTCACACTGACACTAAATGCAGTGATTAGATCACTGCATTCAGTGACACTGTGACAGGGGGGGTGGGGGGGCAGATCGCAAGGGGTTAAGTATGCCTATGTGAGTGTGTGTCAGTGTAATGTTGGTGCACACTTACTGTTAGGTGTTTCTCCCATCGCAGCGGTTGGAAATACCGCTGCGATGGGAGATTACATCACTTCCCCCTTCCTGTGTTTACACAGGAGGAGGAAGTGACAGGAGACTGGGAGCGCGCGCATTGGCTGGGAGCGATCGCGGGGGGGCGGGTAAACGCCGACATCCGCCCGCTCGTCCCGGATCGCTCCCGGAGCCAGGGGGACCCCCGCACGCCGCGGAGGGGGCTCCCGATGGGACCCCCGAACCGCACTTAGGCGGGGACGTAAATTTACGCCCTTGTGCCTGTACGTGCCATTCTGTGGCCGTATATGTGCGTGCGGGGGTACTTAAGTGGTTAAAACAGGCAAGTGATCGGTCAGAGGTAAGTAAAATCAGGTTTCAGCCAACAGTTGATTGTTGTGTCCCGACAGTTTCGCTTATAATAAGCTTCCTCAGGGGTAGATGGTAACAATCACGGCTTTTAAATTGATAAGACTACAAAATGTAGAAAAACATCATTGTTAATTTTATACATACATAGAATCCAGGTACAAAATATACATATACATATTAAACATGATATTACTGGGCTGCAGAGGCTACAAACAAATAAGCTCACCCTTTAACCACAGGAGATCATGGGCCATCTCATATTTCGCCACCAGGGGGAGCAAAACCACCCAACCTAGAATACACAGGCTGAAATAGACCAAAACGACAACTCGATCGTGTGGATCGACAGGAGATCTAATACTTAATAAAGAGATGAAAATTGGATATGATAATTAGAAAGGGAAGGGAAGGGGAGAGGAATTGTATTTAAAGTTCAATCAGAAAACGACAACTTCACTTACATAGAGCGAATGGTGTACTTGAACGTGGAGGTGGTTACTAGAGGAACACTGGACATGGACTGCAGGTGTGCTAAAAATGGCACAAGTAACTCTAAACATGATGGGAACCAGAAAATAAAATAAAAATCAGAAGTGGAAAGTAAAAGCAAAGTATAAGTAAAGAAGAGGGACTTACAATAATTTGCATGGGTACTGGAAAGTATTTTGTAGTAATACATATTATGGAAAGGACCGAGAGTCTCAAATCCATAGACTTATAGCAAAACATCAAACATAGATGTATAGATACGGGGGGAAAAAGTACTCAGTGTAAAGGACTGAGAGACAAAGAGAGAATATTTGTATCAGAGTGAGATCTTACCGTGCAGTGGTGTGAGCAGTTACAGCCAGTGTCATCTGCGCTGTGTTGTGAAGCAGACGGCTATTTAAGGGACAGACTCGTCTGACATAGCAAACAGGCGAGCAACGTGACGAGCGTGTGACGCAGACAACGCTAGCCGTTAAGACAGAAAGATGCCGATCGAGACTACACATCCCAGAAGGCAACGGGATGGTCATGTGTGGACGTTCATGACGCCTCAGCGTGAGACTCGAGCACGTTTAGGCAGAGGACACCACCTCTATGCAAATGCGAAACGTATTGAGGCTAGAACAACCAAAACAGACAGAAGAGGCGTGTCAAAAAGAATAGATAATGAGAAGCGTATAGACACAACTTTAAAAAGGAGACATTTGGAAAAAAGGGGTAGCTGTCGTAGGCCGGGTGTGTAAATAAAGGGAGGGGGGGAAAAGATGTTTATGTTTGCTAGACCGGGCGCCGAAGCAGAGACAAGCATATAAGAATGGAATGTTTTATCATTTTTTTTCTATTAGATGTATATGTTGTTTATGGTGAACATTAGATTATACCCTTTTAATGAATAATCATTATCGTATTGTATATTTTCTTAACATTGTGTGGCACTACTGAATGTAAATATCAGAAAATTAGATTGTCAAAAAAATGACAGCGTGGGTTGGTGTCGTTATATAATAGGCATCAAGATAACCTGTTATCTCCATTACCGTGATCTCACAAGCACAAAATGAAGAGTCAGAAAGAATATAGTATTTGAATGTCAGCACAATTAATACAGCCTTTTTTTTGTTATCTGAAGGCTTTCAGATTGAAAAGCACAATGGGCTAATTTTTATTATGCATTTATTATTCAGTGTAATCTGTATATTAATACATTTTAGTATGCCTTACATTATTTTAAACTTCAAAAGACTACTAAAGCTATACATTACAAAGTCTATTACTGTCTGATGGTCTATAAATTTTAAAAATGCCCATATCAGGCTAAAGATTTGATGCCGTGTAAAGACACTATTAGTCATTTATAACATGACTGAATTGTCAGAATGAATCGTTAGCTCAGATGAATGCCATGTATTTTTAAAGATTAAATTAAATTATTCCTGCATTATTTAATATAAAATATCCGGACTGGACCATTAGAATCCATCTTGCTATTAATCTACAGATACAGTACATGGTACAAGAGGATCAGAAACTACTTTTGCATATTAACATTACATGTACTATAGAAGGTATTTAACAAAGAAAAATATCATGTAGTTTACCTTGCAATACTGAACCAGCATCGTGTTTTGCCTTTTAGTTCCTAATGATGTTGCTGAGAACAGACTCCCCTTGCACACTTTTATTTAAAGTACCTTCATCGTTTTGCAATGTGATTTCTCAAAAAAATCTATGTAGCAGTAGTTGTAGTTGCGCTGAATCAAACCAGGATTGGTATCGTTTGTAGCAGATTTGCAAGTTGTTCTTCATTCATAGCTACTTTCAAAGAAGGGCTGGCCTCACTGAAGGAGGGCCTTTGTTACTATTATTATTATTATTATAATACAGGATTTTTATAGTGCTAACAGTTTGCACCGTGCTTTACAACATGGGAGCAGACAGTACAGTTACAATACAATTAAATACAGGAGGAATCAGAACACTCTGCTCCTTAGAGCTTACAATCTAGATGGAAGGGTCAAGTGGAACAAAAGGTAATAGCTGTGGGGGGTGATCATATGGAAGAAAATGTGTGGGAGTAACAGGCTTCTCGGAAAATGTGTGGGAGTAACAGGAACTACAATTCCCATCATGCCTAGTCATGTCTGGATGTCAGAGGCCTCATGGGGTGTTTTCAGTTTGGGATTGTCTAAAAGCTAATAGAGTAGGAGATAATCGGACAGATTGAGCTAAGGAGTTCCATAGGATTGGAGAGGCTCTGGAAAAGTCCTGGAGACGAGCATGAGAGGTGATGAGGGAGCTAGAGAGCAGGAGGTCTTGAAAAGAACGAAGAGAACGACTAGGTGAATATTTTGAGACTAGGTTAGTGATGTAGCTGGGGGCAGAATTGTGGATGGCTTTGTAAGTAGTTGTTAGTATTTTGATACATATTTGTTGGATGAGCAGAAGCCAGTTGAGGGATTGACAGAGAGGAGTAGCAGACATAGAGTGGTTGGTAAGGTGGATGAGTCTAGCAGTAGCATTCATGAAGGACTGAAGGGGGGTAGACTATGTAGAGGTAAGCCAAGGAGGAAGGAGTTGCACTAATCAAGGCAAGAGATGACCAGGGAGTGAATTAAGAGCTTTGTTGTGTCATTGGTTAGAAAGGTGTGTATTTTGTTTTTTGTAGCTCTGATTATGTCAAAGTGTAGGAATGTCAATCACAAAGATCACTGAAGATAGAATGTATAAGGTTTGGGGTTTATTTTTGTTGACTGTTCTGATGGGGAATTTTCCTTCCACTTCCTGTCCTGGAGCTTCCTAAATCTCTCACAATTTAAGGGAATTATCTTCTTAAACACCTGTACACACGATCGGATATCTGATGGAATCTAATCCGATGGATTTTCCGTCGGATATACGATGAAGCTGACTTTCATCAGTCTTGCCTACACACCATCGGTCAAAAATCCGACCATTGTCCAACACGGTGACGTAAAAAAAACACGACGTGCTGAGAAAAATTGAAGTTCAATGCTTCCGAGCATGCGTTGACTTGATTCTGAGCATGCGTGGATTTTTGACCGATCGAGTTCCACACAGACGATCGTTTTTTTTTCTATTGTTTTTTTTTATCCACAGGAAATTTTTAAAACATGTTATATTTTTTTTCCACCGATGGAAAACAAACCGATAGTGCCCACACACGATCGGTTTGTCCGATGAAAACGGTCCATCGGTCTGTTTGCATCAGACAAACCGATCGTGTGTACAGGGCTTTAGACAATTTGTAATCCAAACAGGTGATCCTGATGAGAAGATTTCAGCTCACCTCTTGTTTTGAGCCATGACTAAGCACTAAAGGTATAGTGTGAAACGCGTCGGTTGTACAGTTTGTGGCTGTGTTTGTATGTATTTTGCTGATTTTTATTTAATAAAGACAACTTTTTCTGGAAGTTCCCTGGAGTGCGGCCATCCAAATTTTTGCTCTGCTATTTTTCCTATTGCTACGTGCACTGCTGGCACCCTGGTGTCCCGAAGATTCCTCCTGATTGAGGGTTTGCAGCACCCACCTGGAGCGGTGATTTCCTTCTTTCTCACCTCTTGTTTTGTTGGCAACTATAAAATGTTGCATTTTCCATTGCTTTGTTGGTGACCAAGACAAATATAGAAGGCGGATCTACCCATCGGAGACAGAGAAAGCAATAATAATTTGACAGAGTTTCCAACCATACACCACTCTATCCCAAATTGGACAAAACATTTTTGGCTACAGATAAAATTTAAGAAATCATGCTCATGTGATATGCAGATGTCCAATGTTTTTGCAGTGTGACCTGCCTGTCCAGCAAATGTAACTTTAAATCAATTCCCATTAAGGGAAAGTTTACCTGCAGCCCACTGAATACATTTCAGGGCTTGAATATGCTGGAAGCAAGGTGCCAGACTAGAAAGATTTTAAACACAACCTGGATGACTGCATAGCAAAAAACAAAAGTGGGGTGAGATTAAGGCCCCTTTCACACCTGCGGACCGTTCAGATTCACCTGTCAGTTTTTTCAGGCGGATCTGGACGGGAACTCCATGTATCTCTATGGAGCGTCGGATGTCCGATCAGCCCCGATCTGAACCTCTCCGCTAAAATGTGACGGATGCAAACCCTATTTTGCATCCGTCTGGCAGACCGGATAGGATGAAAACGAACAGACGGTTCGTTTTTATTCGACCCCCCATAGAGGAGAGCGGAAATCTGATAGGGCGGTCCCTGCACAGTGTACAGAGACAGACCTGTCATCTGCCGACTCAGCAGGGATGTTTAAAAACGGATCCTCACGGGATCCGCAGGTCTGAAAGGGGCCTAGGTAAGTACAAAACAGACTTGTTTATTATGAAGAAAGTGGTGTCCAATATACTTTAATCCATGGCAGTAATCAGAATATCCATTACTTTATAAATTTGAATTCAAAATGATTATTCAGAGTTACGGCACACGATCATTGCACTTTGTGCTTTATAATATAAGCCTGTTGAGTATCAGGAGCAAGCAAAGCCTACATACCTTATTTAGTTTGATGATAATGGGGAACTCTGAAATGTACTTTGTCATATGGCTGACAACAGCTAAGAGGTTCCCTAAAGCATTTTTCTTGCTTATTAATGTATGTCTGTTTGTCTTGAAATATTTTGGAGTTCTGTGCATGTAAGGGCTCTGGATCACTACACAGAGTACATTGTCATGCATTTCTAACTCTATTTTCCCAGAAACATCCTTCTAACATTTCCAAAATGATTTAACTTTAAAATGTTAGTTCTTCCCCACAAATAGAGCTTTCTTTTGGTGGTATTTGATCACTTCTGCGGTTTTTATTTTTTTGCGCTATAAACAAAAAGAGACCTACAATTTTGAACAAAATAAATAAAATGTACTTTCGGTTATAAAACATATCCAGTAAAAATCTAATTTCTTCATCAATTTAGGCCAATGGATATTCTGCTGCATATGTTTTGTAAAAAAAATCCCAATAAGTGTATATTGATTGGTTTGCGCATATGTTATAGCGTCTACAAACTATGGGATAGATTTATGGACTTGTTTTACTAGTAATGGCAGCGATAAGAGATTTTTAGTGTGACTTCAACATTGTAGCAGACATTTTTTGGGCACCAGTGACATTATTACAATGATCAGTGCTAAAATAAATGCACTGTTACTGTACTGGCAAGAAAGGGCGTAACCTCAGGGGCGATCAAAGGGTTAAGTGTGTCCCTAGGGGGTGCTTTCTAACTGTGGAGGATGTGTTTTCACTAAAGGAAAAAAGAGATCCATATTTCCCCCTCTGGCAAAATGGCAATCTGCCTTACATAGGCAGACCGCCATTCTGCCTCATCTCAGAACGATCGGCAGATAAAGGCGAACATCACATCGGCTGCACCCACTGATTGGATGCAGCAAGAGCGGGGCTAGGGCCGGACGCGTGCCCTCAAGCTGAAAGAAAAAATCACGCACAGGTATGTGATTTTGCGCTTAAGGGAAGCCCTACTGCAGTATATGTATGTGGGGTGGTTAAAGGGGCAGTTAAAAGAAATATAGTGCCTGCCTGTAACAGTAGCACCTAACAAGCAAGTATACCATTTACTTAAAGAATTGTAAACCAATGTTTGGCGCCACCGGGGGTAAGAATAAAAAACAATCAGCTGCCCGTTTAAAAGAGAACAGATCACCAAAGTTGTGGATATGTAATTAAAGGATGAGGCGCTATAAATGTTCAGTGAAAATCACAAATGGCCGCTACGATATGAAAAATGACTCCACAGGAGGCATGTATAAAAGCCTTAGGCCTCGTACACACGATCAAATCTGTCTGCTGGAAACGGTCGGCCCGACCGTCCCAGCAAACAGATTCGACCATGTGTACAGGCAAGCCGACGGATTTGGCCACCCGACAGATTTCAAAGCATGCTTTGAAATCTGTCGACTGGGAACCCGTCCGCCCAACATGTCTGCTGGTTAGTATGCTAACCAGCAGACATGTCTTCTCGCACACGCGCCGAATGATTTTGACGCATGCGCGGAAGTGTTTTACTTCCTGGTGCGGTGACGTGGCGGCGTCAACGTCACCGCCACGTCACCGACACGTCAGCGCGCTGTCTGCTGGCGGGGATTTTGGTTTGCTTGTGTGTACACACGAGCAAACCAAAATGCCAGCAGACAGATTTGTTCAAATCGGTCGGACAGACCGTTTTAAACAAATCGATTGCCTCCTGTGTACGAGGCCTTATAGTGTAGTATTTTAATTAGTGTAATAAAAACTGCAACAGCAATAGCAGTTACACTCACATGCTTGGCCTGGCAATAGGTGTAATCAGTGTGTGTAAGTCGGCTAATACCTTAGGGATGGCGTACATTCCACGTCTCTCTCCGGAGGGCAAAGTCTTATGTGGGGTATCAGATTAGGACCCAGAAGCATTATAGATGCTTAACAAAAAACACACGCAGCACGCAGGCTGGGAAACGCATCGCACCTTAGTAACGTCAAAGCCCGACACCGCTCTGCTTTCTGCACACCAAGCCACGTTTGGGATTACCCACCACACGGCCATTTCTACAATCAGCGTATTCCAACAAGGACACAATGCTCTGCAGCGCCATGAGCGAAAGCATCTGACGGTTCACCGCCCTTAACCCCCTTACCTCTACACACAGTTGTGCCTGCTATACTCCAGTCACATAGACCAGCAAAGGATTAGACCCCTTTCACACTGAGGAGTTTTTCAGGCAGTACAACGCTAAAAATATCGCTGCTATACCGCCAGAAAAACTCCTGCCCAGCAACCTCAATGTGAAAGCCTGCAAGCAGCATCTTTGGAGCAGTGAGAGAAGCGGTATGTATACCGCTCCTTCCCATTTAAAACAATAGGAAACCGCAGAGGCGCATATTAACACTTTATCGGCCGTTATTACGGCTAGCGGCCGAATCCCACGGCAAATCCGACGGTATAGCGCCGCTATTTTTAGCGGCGATATACCCGAAACCAGGCCTCCCGCCCAAGTGTGAAAGGGGCCTTAGAGGAACCTTGACTCGTTCACCTATCTTTCTCCTGAGATGCTTTTACCTACAGATGTGCCCTTTTTAGCTTCATCCATGTGAGTTGCCATTTGTATGTTACCATTAAAGTGCTTTTAACTTCTACACTTAGAGGACCCTATCTCCCTTGTTTATACCTAGTGAAGTTTCTGGCCTCAGGTGATACACAACGTATTCCTCTTACATAAGTTATACCTGTCTATCTGTAGCCCTCTCTTCTCTACATCCATTCAAAGGTCTGAATTTATACAGCTTGTAGAGCTGTCAAAAAAAGGGGGCGGGTAGCTAAAGTTAAACTCTGCAGAGCTCAGTGAGGAGAGCTGTGAGAGCTGATTGGAGGGAAAGGACGCACCCCCCCCCCCACCACACAGCTCAAAGGAACAGAACTGAGGATTTCAATCAGCTGGAGATCCCACCCCTGTCACCATTTTTTTCTTGGTGTCAGGAAAACTTGCCAGAAGTGAATCATGCTGATAACAGAGAAGAAGAAGCTTGTACTTACAGTAATTATGTACTAAAGACTTACAGGACCGCTACTGATGGCTTGGTGCCATATACCATAGCATAACTTCAGAGGTCTAGTAGGGTCCATGCCTCAATGGGTCAGGGTTGCTTTGGTGGCAAAAGGGATGCCTACATAATATTAAGTGGGTGGTAATCTTATGGTGGGTGTTTAAAATGTTATGGCTGATTGCTGTAAAGAGAACTCTGATTTGAATATCTGTTTGGAGTTGCTGGTGTTAGCCAAGGTCACATGCTACCAGCTGAAGTTGCACTCACTAATATGGATTTATTCTTCAACAATGGTTTTAATACAATTTGGATCTAGTAAAGGATATTTTTTATTTATAGCACTGGCTACAAAGTGCTACCAGGAAAACTCAGAAGCTTAATCAGTGACCAATGAGTGGTTGCTGATAAGGTAATCACCACGTTTAACCACAAGGCAGCAACTTCCTTCCTAGCTGAGTTCAAGCTGTGTACCTTCCTAATGCTAAATCCAGCTCTATTGTTCAACTGTCCATTCTCAAATCCTCAGCAGGTAGCAGAGCTCTTGGCATGTGCATAGGAACCAAGCAAGTACAATAGAATTGATTAGAAAACTAACACAGGCACGTGTGGGCACCACAAGTTGCCTGCACGTTAACACTCTTATAAAGTAATATTAGGCCCAGGCAACGTTACGATCTGGCTACAAATTTCAGCAATGTTAACATTTATCCTTGGAAATATTACAAATTAATTTAAAAACATAAACACAATTCTACTACTTAAGAGCACAGAATAATCTGTGTAATTACAATATCCTATCTAAAGTTAAGAGCCATTCAAAGGCATAATAAGCACATTATACCCAAATTTGATATATCAACCCCAGGGAGTTTTCATTTTTCTTGTTATATACATCACCCCAAGAAATCCCTTTTAGCGCATTCAAGTGTTGATAAGAACGAATGACATATGGCATTTATATGCTCAGTGATTGCACCAGGGAAGCATCCATTCAGATTAATATATTGTCACAAATCCAGTCAATTGTTTTCAGCCCCAACTGATTTATGCCCCGTACACACGATCAGAATTTCCATCGGGATAAACTCAGATGGATTTTTCTGACGGAATTCCGTTCAAGCTGTCTTGCATACACACTGTCACACCAAATTCCAACCGTCCAAAACGTGGTGACGTACAACACTACGACGAGCCGAGAAAAATGAAGTTCAATGTTTCCGAGCATGCGTCGACTTGATTCTGAGCATGAGTGTTTTTTTCTCCATCGGAGTTCCATACAGATAAACTGAATTTTTCAGGAAAAAAAGAGAACATTCATTCTCTTTCTAAGTACGTCGGAATTTCCGATGGAAAAACTCTGATGGGGCACACACAATCATGTGTACAAGGCATAGGGGCTCTTTCACATGGACAATCTGCCCGGCGGACTCCATTTTGCTCAGCAGGAATCGATCCGCTGATCCCCGCTGAGCAGGCGGATGATAGGTCCATCTCCACTCACTGTGCAGAGGTGGACCTGTCAGGCCACGTACACACGGAGGGACATATCCGATGGAAACGGGCTATTTTGGTCCGATGGCGTGTACACACCATCGGACCAAAATCCCAGCCGGCAGACAGCGCGGTGACGTGGCATTGACGTTGACACCGCCACGTCACCGCACCAGGAAGTAAACAACTTCCACGCATGCGTTGCATCCATACGACGCTTGTACTGTACTGTACTGTAGTGTACTGACCAGTGTACTGACCAGCGGACATATCCGACGGACATGTCTCCGGCGGACAAATTTTAAAGCATGCTTTAAAATTTGCCCGCCAGACAAATCTGTCCGCTAGCCCACGCACACAATCGGATTTGTCTGCTGAAATGGTCCGTCGGACCATTTCCAGCGGACAAATTCGATCGTGTGTACGCGGCCTCAGAGTCCCACTCTCCTCTATGGGGAGATTGGATGAAAATGGACCGCCTGTCTGGTTTTATCCAATCCGAACCACCAGAAGGATGGAAAATAGGGTCTCCATCTGTCCGGATTTCAAGGACAGGATCTGATCGGATAGCGGAGGGTGTCAGCGGACATGTCACTGCTGACATTCCGCTGCTCCATAGGGCTAATTGGAGTGTCTGATTAGGTCCACCTGATAAACTGACAGGTGGACCTGATCGGAAAGCACATGTGAAAGGGGCCTAGGGAAAACCATTCTTTGACCAATGAATAAGAAATAAACATGTTATTTTTTTTCCAGGAAATCATTGACAAGTGAAAATGGATCACCATCTAGGGGGAATTTTTATAGCCACTGAGTGAGCCAGAGGAACAAAGCTGAGGCTGTGAATCTGGTGGAAATACTTCCCCTGTCACCATTTTTCTCTTGGTGTCAGAAAAACTTGTCAGAAGTGATTCATACTGATAGCAGAGGAATAAGGCAGCAGACAGAAATTACACATTGTGCTCTTAAAGTGATTGTAAAGGTTTGTTTTGTGTTTAAAAAAAAATAACAAACATGTTATACTTACCTGCTCTGTGCAAGGGTTTTATACTCAGCAGCCCAGATCCTCCTCCTTTGGGGCACTCCTGGCCCCTCCTTTTCATCGGATACCCCCAATGAGAGCCGCTTTTCATGGGGGCACTTGTGTGGGCTTGCTCCTGCTGTTGCATCTATTGACACAGAGAGCAGGACTCTGTGTAGCCAATGGCTCCTGCTGCTATCAATCTATCCAATCTATCCAATGAGGACAGGAACAGTGGTTGGAGTCGCTGGGCTCGTGCTCATCGCTGTGACAAACGGGTTCAGGTAAGGAAAAGGGGGGGGCCCTGGGAGGCAGTTGCAACACAGAAAGTTTTTCACCTTAATGCATAGAATGTATTAAGGTAAAAACCTTGAGGGTTTACAACCACTTTAACTGAGAAAAGTACACACTATATAGGGATTCGTACTGGTTTAGTCCAATCACGAGTGAGACACCAAAATATTTAGGCACCACATCCCAAGCAAAGATATTTAAAAACAGAGGGGGAGGGATTTTTACAGTGCAGTAGATACTCATGTAACGATGAGAAAGAACTCGTCATTAGTCAGCAATATATAAAAAATTAAAAAAAATGTATTCAAATATAAATTAATAAAATACTGATCCTAGTAAATTTGCATATAGTAAAATATGGTGGTCACAATATAGCAGGTTGTAATTTAGCCAAGATGAAAAAGTCGCATGATCCCGACATGTTTGGCTAACAAAGCTTCTTCAGGGGTATGCAATGGCAATCCATGCTATTACAACCAACTAGTCACTGAATCCATTGTCCACCAAACATCAAATGTACTAGATCAGAATGTGAATCCCCCGATAGGGGAGGAGCATCCCGAGATAACCACGGAGGACACTAAATGGGAGTAAAAGCCGATATAGGCTGTATCGAGGCAGAGGACAGTGATACACACTTTGCTAGGGACACCAGGAAAAGATGTCGGTTTAAATACGCAACATTGTTGTAACCGCTTGCCCAGGTCCCCCTGCTCTCATCACTATATAGGGATATGCTTTGTTCATATTTCATGTCTGGGGTTTACAACCACTTTAAATGTCGAAGTGACATCTCATTCATTCCTCTGCTATGGTGTGAAAATGGACCGTGACTTCAAGTAATTTCTGTTACATTGTGGAAAAAGTTGGTATATCTGCATTTTTACACAACATACTGCAACCCACTCCAGGAAACAGTGTAGTGTGAACAGGGCACATAGAAAACAAATCTATGTGCCCTTGTAATGGTTCACATTGATCAGATGCAGAAAAATGCCAGTTACTACATATAGCAAGAAAAAGCCCTAAAAGTGATATTGAAGTGACCAGAGAGCATCCTTGGAGTTCATATTATAAGGAATCCATGTCCTCTGGGCATGGGGCCTTGAGGTTAACTTAACATGGCATTGTTAGTAAGGGGGTTAAGCAGGTTAGCAGACTTTTTTCCCCTACAACATTATGCTCCGTAGACAGCTCAGATATTAGGATGCAGGCTGCACAGTATACACAATATCACAGCTTATTTGGAAAATGCAATTAAAGCATCTTTGTAGCTTCCAATCAGCAGCTTACTGCTGTGTATGTAACAAAAGTGACCTGGGGAATGCCCAGGGAAAAACCAAGCCTACTTACCAACCAGCCTGCAGAACAACCAAATTAACCTGTCTAACAGTATGCGTTAAAAACGCGTGAGCCACAGAGCCGCGCCAAGGCACCCCTCAATCTGTGGTCCTAACACTAAACAATGAGCGTCCCCACAATGGAGGCACATGCATTTTAATGGATAGAAAGGGGCAGGTGAACTGAAGGGGTGCCACCCCTCCTTAAAGTTACAGGAGCAGACCAAGCACCCAGCATGTAGCTCAATGGCTGCAAAGGTGTTGTGCATTGCTGGACCAATATAAACACCACAGGTGAAGCATAAACCTGTCCACCACCCCATCTATAGCTGGCCATAGCAGTAAGTAGCAATGGAAGGCTAAAGCAGATAACAAAAGTGACAAGCCTACTTACCAACCAGCTTACTGTTAGACAGGTTAATTGGTAGTTAATTGGTTGTTTTGCAAGCTGGTTGGTAAGTAGGCTTGGTTTCTCCCTGGGCATTCCCCAGGTCACTTTTGTTATCTGCTTTAGCCTTCCATTGCTACTTACTGCTATGTCCAGCTATACTGCTGTGTATGGCCTGTCCAGACACCTATTTTAATCTTACTGGGACTGTACACAAAATAACTGGGAGCATCTGAACTGCTGATGTCAAATCCCATTGGGTAGTAAGCTGCCAGCATAAAGCCAGTCATATTATACACCAATCAGCATTTAGACCATAGACAGGTAAAGTGAATAACATTGATTATGTCATTAAAATGGCATCTGAAAGTGGGTGGGATATATTAGGCACCAAGTGAACATGATGTACCTGTAGTTGATGTGCTGAAAGCCAAAATTATAGGCAAGTGTAAGAATTTGAGTGACTTTGACAAGGGCTAGATTGTAATAGCTAGACGACTGGGTCAATGCAACTCCAGCACTGCAGCTTTTGTGGGAAGTACATGGCTTGCAATGGTCAGGACCTACTGAAAGTGGTCCAAAGAAGGAAAACTGGCAACGTGGACAGCCAAGGAGCATTGATGCACATGGAAAGCGAAGGCTGGCCTGTGTATTTTAATCTAATTGAAGAGCTATTGTAGCTTAAAGCAGATCTTCACCCCCAAATACATAATCCCTCCTCCCGTCTGCTGCTTCGGTCCTCTGCACAAACAGAGCACTTTTTTTTAATTTACCCTTTTTTATAAATTGTCCATACCCAAGCCCCCTTGCATGTCATTCACCTGGACAAATGACGTTCACTGTCCTCACTTTGCCTCCTGGGTTATGCAGATCACATACCCCAGGAGGCAAAGCTTTACATTCAAGTAAAGGAGAAGGGGGCATTCCTAACGGAACATCATTGGGAGGCACACAGGACTGAGCCTGGAGTAGCTGGCAGCCTCTCAAAGAAGTCACACTAAAACATGGACCACAGAGCAATGGAAGAATGTGTCTTCAAGGTGTTGACTTGACCTCCAAATTCTCAAGATCTCAATTCAATCGAGCATCATGCTGGGAAAAAACAAGTATGACCCCTGGAGACCCACCTTACAACTTACAGAACTTAAAGGATCTGCTACTGACAGCTTGGTGCCATATACCACAGCCATTGGCGTCCGCACATTAGGGCAAGGGGGGTCATTTGCCCCCCCCCCTGGAATTGCCAGGGAGAGCCAGGAGCAGGGCCGAACTGGGCCTGGGGCCGATTTAAGCGGTGACTGCAGCGCTCCCCTCCCTTATAGTTGTCCCAGCATCATGCTGGGAAAAAACAAGTATGACCCCTGGAGACCCACCTTACAACTTACAGAACTTAAAGGATCTTAAAGGATCTGCTACTGACAGCTTGGTGCCCCTCCCTTATAGTTGTCCCTTATTTAGAGTGCCTGTCCCTCTTCTGGAATCAAATCCATTTGTCCCTCATTCCAAAGGTTCCTCTTTTAGACCTGAATTAAATATATTGTCAATATAGTGTAGTGTTTCAGTTAAGGGAAAGGGGTGCTGTGTAATGTAAAGTGGTCCAGTGGTGCAGGGTGCTGTGTAATGTAAAGGGGGCCAGTGATGCAGGGTACTGTGTAATGTAAAGGGGTCCAGTGATGCAGGGCGTTGTGTAATGTAAAGGGAGCCAGTGATGCAGGGCACTGTGTAATGTAAAGGGGGCCAGTGATGCAGGGCGCTGTGTAATGTAAAGGGGGCCAGTGATGCAGGGTGCTGTGTAATATAAAAAGGGCCAGTGATGCAGGGTGCTGTGTAATGTAAAGGGGTCCAGTGATGCAGGGCGCTGTGTAATGTAAAGGGGGCTAGTGATGCAGGGTGCTGTGTAATGTAAAGGGGTCCAGAGCTGTGGGGTGCTGTGTAATGTAAAGGGCTCCAGAGGTGCAGGGTGCTGTGTAATGTAAAGGGCTCCAGAGGTGCAGTTGTGGAGAAGGGGTACATAGTAGTGACAAAGGGATATTGAAAGATTCAGGGGGCACAGTGGGGTGTTTTTACATTTAACGTGTGGGGCGCTTTTAACCCCCACTAGTGGTTAAAGAAAGGGTAAAATGCGACTGTGTATTACGGCTGGCGAAGCGCCCCCCTCTAAAAAAAAATTTAGCAGATACCCATGACCACAGCCTATCTTTAGAGGTTTAGTAGGGTCCATGCCTCGACGGGTCAGGGCTGCTTTGGTGACAAAAGGGAGGCCTACACAACATTAGGTGGGTTGTCATGTTATGGTGGATGTTCATAATGTTATTGCATCTATCAGGCTGGTTGTACCCAAGTTGATAGATCGATCAACTTGGTACATTCAGCCTGACTATTAATGGTTTGAATCTTGGCTGGACCCGGCTAAAATTTGAACCGTGTATGGCCGATCTAACACAGGCACTTGTTCGCACCACAATTTGCCTGCAATTTAAAGGGGTTGTAAAGGTACAATTTTTTTTCCCAAATAGCTTCCTTTACCTTAGTGCAGTCCTCCTTCACTTACCTCATCCTTCCATTTTGCTTTAAAATGTCCTTATTTCTTCTGAGAAATCCTGTTCTCCTGTCTGTAACTACACACAGTAATGCAAGGCTTTCTCCCTGGTGTGGAGTGTCATGCTCACCCCCTCCCTTGGACTACAAGAGAGTCAGGATGCCCACTAACGCACAGCTTTCTCTATCTGCAACGTAGAGAGCGTCCTGTCTCTCTATGTACTCTACTATACTACTCTCTGTAGTCCAAGGGAGAGGGTGAGCACGACACTCCACACCAGGGAGAAAGCCTTCTGATTACTGTGTGGAGTTACAGACAGAAGAACAGGAAGTGAGGGTTTCTCAGAAGAAATAAGGACATTTAAAAGCAAAATTGAAGGATGAGGTAAGTGAAGGAGGACTACACTGAGGTAAAGGAAGTTATTTAGGGGAAAAAAATTGTACCCTTTAACGCTGTTGTTAAGTAATATTAGGTCCACTCAGATCCATTTTAATTTTGAACTTTGATTAAAGTGTAATGTTACGATCTGGCTACACATTTCAGCAATGTTAACATTTATCCTTGTTTCAGTATATTGGAAACATTACAAATGAATTTTAAAAAAATAAACGCAATTCTATTTGCTTAAGAGCACAGCATAATCTGTGTATTTATAACATCCTATCTAAAGTTAAGAGCCATTCAAAGGCATAATAACCACATTATATCCAAATGTGATAAATCAACCCCAGGGAATATTTTTTTCTTCTTAAATACATCACCCCAAGAAATCCCTTTTAACGCATTCAAGTGTTGATAAGAACGGATGACATATGGCATTTATATGCTCAGTGATTGCACCAGGGAACCATCCATTCAGATTAATATATTGTCACAAATCCAGTCAATTGTTTTCAGCCCCAACTGACTAAGGTAAACCGTGCTTTGACACTTTTAAGAAAGAAACCTGCAAATAAACCTGTTATTTATTTATTTTTCCAGGAAATCATTGACAAGTGAATGGGGATCACCATCTAGGGGGGACTTGAATAGGCACTGAGTGAGCCTGTCATTTTTGTCACACATGAAAGATGTTAAGCAGTTAATACTAGGCTATTAGTCACAATTTTAATAATTCCCACTATGAAGCATAAGGAGATAGTAACGAAATCCAATACTGACTGCCACAACACCATGCTGATTTTCATTAAATTTGTTCAAAGGGGACCCAGCATGGAATTTCTAAACTACTTTCATAGGCAGATGACTAAAGAGGCTTGTCTATTTATGGAGATCACACTCAATCTTTATTCCCTATACACATGGGTGACAGGCAAAATTGAAATTCATCAACTCTTTACCCTTTTTCTAAGCCCTGATAAACATAAAAATTGTGACTGCGGCAGAATGATGAGAAGAAGGTGACATTATATTTTTATAAAATGACACTTTTTTTCTTTGATGCTTCTGTTTTGCGTTTGCATTTTTAATACAAGATCATAAATTTTACTTTCTAATTTCCTGCGCATGATCCAAAAATAACTGGGTGAAACTGTAATTATACAGTTAGCAGTAGCTATCTACAGCATGAAAAGGAAAACTTTAGGCTTTATTAGGACTTTGTTAGGCTGGAGGTCAGCTCATTTTCTGGAACATGCATTTACAGCCATTACATTGATTTATCTGTATATTTATTATAATTGCGTTATTATATTGTATTGTTTTTATCTTATTTCTAGTTATATTGAATTTAAGTGGTTGTAAGGACTTATGTCTTTTTTTCTATTAAAATGGTAAGAATGTCATACAGTACTTAACAGTACATTAGGATTGATCAGTTTTCAAATATATATATTATAGTTTGTAGATTGCAGTCACATAGAAATTATTATCGTAGCGTATATACACTACGCCGCCGTTTTTTACCTGGCTCTATCTCAGGTATTTAAACGACGGCGGCTAGTCGCAATCCATCTGCGCGAGTTGAATCATTCAAAATATTTAACTGCGCATGCTCCGTTCCCAAATTTTGCATTGCGCGAAATCACGTCGTGACGTCATTCTTATGTATTTTTTTCTATTAAACATACGCAACGTTAGAGCAGCAAAAAGCTGCTCTAACATTACGTACAAAAAAATCGATTATCTTCGGGAATCGCCGTAAAAAAACATTTGCATATTCAAAACGACGCGTACATTAGGATTGAGGCTTACGAAGACAGTTTTCAAGGATTCAAACTATATATTTAACACCAGTTAGACAGGCGTAATTGCTCTATGAATCTGGCCCTATAACTTTCACACAAAACAATTAATATGTACTTATTTGGATTTGGATTAAAATACATTTTGGCATTCATTTATGAAGATTTTTTTTTATTATTGAATATGTTTTATAATAGAAAGAATACATTTTTTTTCCAAAATATTGTCTTTTTTCATTTACATACATATATAAAAAAAAAGTTGTGATCAAATATTACCAAAAGAAAGCCCTACTTGAGTGAAAAACAATTATATAAATTTGCGTACAGTGTTGAAATTGCCAGTTAAAGTAGCACAGTGTTGAACGATTGCCAGTTAAAGGTCACGTGGATAAATACTTTCTTGCATAGACTGAGGCAGATTTGGACAGCTTTTTGTCCCTTAATAAATGAAATCATCAATTTAGAAACCGCATTTTGCATTTAATCTGGTCATCTTTGTGTAATATAAAAATTGTTTGATGATCTGCATTATTTAAGTGTGACAAATATGCAAAAAAATAAAAAATATCAGAAAAGGGGCAAATACGTTTTCACAGCAATATATATATATATACTGTATATATATATATATATATATATATATATATATATATATATATATATATATATATATTATATTATACGTTATATATTTCATTAATTTCTTTCTTTAGTCTTTTATAGTCTGAATAAAAGTTGAATTACAAAACTTAGTTACCATCACATTTTCATTTCATAAAGAATGTCAGCTGTAGTAAAGTGTTTTATACTTTCCTGTATAAGATATACCGGTAATATATGACCTACTGGACTTAATGGTGTGCCTATTTCCATTTGAGTGAGGCTGAGTGCATGCTGTGAAATTTTCCACTACCTGTGCCAGATTGTCAGAAACAGTTTAATCATGTTTGTACCAAATAGAACTATTCATAAATAGCCTTACAGCCTCAATTATATAATTGCTGCAATTGCCAACATTAGAGCTCATGTACTGTAGATGCGCATCTAAAGTGCACATCAAATGCAGGTCAGTCAAGTCCCACTATTTTAATGGAGTAGTGTGGATGACAGTGGAGACTGTGTTTGACCTGCTTTGTGTTGCATTTCTTTGTATGTAGCAGGTCCTTCTGACAGGCAGTATGTGACAATAATGTTTTAAATTGAAATGAGTAGTGGTTGCAGATTGGGGTTCAGTGTCGACAGTATAAAAGTTATAATTTTTCCATGAAATGTTTCAGTATGACTGGTTGTACAGTTTGCTTATGTAGCAGAATTTCTAGCCTCTTCCAGTCTAATGAGAACCTTCAAGGCAAAAGACTGCTGACATCCTTCAATATGTAGTGGGTTGTGTGAGGCATAGTGAGTGCAAAGATGGTGAAAGTTATTGGGCGTTAGACCCTTCTTGAAAGCAAAAGATTTTTTTTTTTTTTATATTTTAATAGTCCTTTTTATATTTTGAAGGAAAAGAGGGTTAGGGTTAGGCCTCATTCACACGGACGGACCGTTCGAGTCCGCCTGTCAGTTTTGAAGGCAGACTTGAATGGCCGCTCCATGCATCCCTATGGAGCGTCGGATGTCAGCGGAGATATGTCCGCTGACATCCGACCTGATCTGATTCGCTAAAAACAGATGCATAGGGGCCACGTCCTTATCCGTCACGGCGGATCGGATCGGGTGAGATCTGATCGCTCCATAGGAGACAGTGGTGCCCGACAAGCCCCTCCCTGCTCAGTGAGCAGAGAGGAGCTTGTCATATGTCAGCTCAGCGGAGATCTGCGGATGTGAATGAGGCCTTAGAGTAGTTGCAATTTCAATTGGCAGACTCCGAGACTTCAATAGGAGGACAGCCGAACAGGGAAAGGCCCCAGCAACTCGCCACTTCTGCATGTGCAGGATTGCTATCTCCTATGGCAACGGTACTTAACAGTTCCTAACACAAATCATAACAGTCCTCTCAGCTTCACTACAACTTCTACTTGTATTTCTCAAGCCCCTTGAGCTCTTGGTCTCTCACTGGACCCACTGATTCACTGACTTTGAATCCCATGAGCTCCTCAAGGCTTATCGGCGGTAACTCCCTCAAGCGTCAGCCACGCTTGACCACTGGGTCCCTAGCTTGGCATTCCAAATACCTTTCAAGCTTCACCCCTGCTGTTCCTGGCTTGACACACACGACTGCTCTGCACTAGTAAAGGTGGTTGGTCCCTTAGCAGCGACAGCTTCCCTTCTACCTCCGACCATGACCGGTTCTCCGGCTGGCAAAACCGTCACTTTTAGTTGGACTGCAACACTGTGCTGCCTTCTTACATCTGGATAGGCCCTCACACAGCCTGGCAGCCAGATGCCCCCTGGGACAGGCTAAATTTCCAGCCTAGCAGCCCGGGGCAGACGACACACGTTCACCCAGACGGCAGTCCTGGTGGCACAGAACATAGATCACCTGACCCCTACCAAATATATAGGTTCTCCCAGCAGGCCAAGGGATGAAAGAAAATCCCTTCCCATTGGCTGAGACCTCCCATATACCCAAAACTTGACCTTAAAATGTCCTTGAAATATCCTTCTCACAACCTTTAGTATGCAGCTCCCCCCTCTATACTTACCAAAGTCCGATCCTGGTCCAGCAAAGTGCACCCGCTCTCCCAGGTCTCTGCCTCCTCATTGGCTGAAACACAGCTGTGGGAGCCATTGGTGATCCGGGTGCTGAACTGTGGCTTGTTTGACTACGCTTACTCTGTTTACCTTTTTATCATTATTATTAAATAAGTGTTATTTAACTGTACTTCTATCTGGGTCTGATTCATAATTCCTGATGCCCAGTCAAAGTCCAGACCTAAATCCATTTGAGAATCTGTGGCAAGACTTGAAAAATTGCTGTTTACAGATGCTTTCATCCAATTTGACAGAGCTTGAGCTATTATGGGAATGGGCAACAATGTCACTCTCTAGATGTGCAAAGCTGGTAAAGACATCCCCAAAAAGACTTGCAACTGTAATTGCAGTGAAAGTTGGTTCTACAAAGTATTGACTCATTTATCATCATTTATCATTTTCCTTCCACTTTAAAATCATGTGCTACTTTGTGTTGGTCTATCACATAAAATCACAATAAAATTCATAAACGTTTTTGGTTGTAAAATGACAAAATGTGGAAAATTTCAAGAGGTATCAATTATTTTTCAAGGCACTTTGCAGAGAATACCCAATTGCGTGCAGGTGGGGGGGGGTTGCAGCATTTTTGCTTGCTCATAATTGGACAATGGAAGTTAGTAGAGCTTCTGCTCATTTACTAATTTCTGAAGCAACTGCACTTTGCAACATGCACAGTCTATTTGCCTTTAGTACAAAGCACTTACGCCGACGTAAACCACTTTATGCCGACGTAGTGCAAATGTGCGCCCGGCGTATGTGTGCGCCAGACACACAAAACCAACATACGTCCAAAAACAGGACATCCTACCCCGACGTATCTTGCTTACGCCGGCGTAGCGTGGGCACAAATATGGTTTGGACGCATGTTGCTTCTCCCATTGATTAGGCATTCAAATATGCAAATTAGGGAAATACGGCGATTCACGAATGTACGTGCGCCCGACGCATGCTATGCGATGTTTACGTCCGGCGTAAAGTTATTCCCCATAGATCAGGCGCAACCCAGCAATAGACATGCAAAGGTCTTCCCCAGAGAACACAGGCCGGCGTATTGGGGGTATGTTACGTTCACGGCGTACGTAGTGATCCGGCGTAGCTTAGGCAGTTGTGCCAGCGTTGTTGTGAGCATGCGCAGAAGGGTGCTGTTTCATGAGTCCACGTCGCGGCTACGTCACGGTGCATGCGCAGTTTGTGATACGCTGGGCGTAAAACGCTGCACCATACTCGGACTATCATTTGCATGGGGCCACGCACACTTCCACTTACGCTGGCCTGCACCTTCGAAAATATGCTACGCTGGCGTATCTTGGTGAGCAATAGTTTGCTGAATACAGTGCATGCCTCTCCGCGCTGCGCCGGCGTAGCGTACTATGTGTGCGCTACGCCGGCGTAAATGTGCGCCCACTCTCTGTGAATCTGGGCCCATGTCTTTTTACTGATGTGTGTGATTTATTTTTAAAAAGCCTAGTAAATTGTTTTAATTAGTAACTTCTGACTTATTGATACTCTGTATTTCCAAGTAGAACATATTTGAGACAATAAATATGGCTTTTAAATAAATAATCAGACATTCATGTTTCATAATATTAAACTCCGAACTGATATAACACAAAGAACCTAATTGTCACTAGATATTTTACGGACACCAATAATGTTAGAATAATACACAATCAAAACATGATGCAAAACATTTCTAAAATAAATTCACAGAAGTGACTTTGTGATTGCTAGATCTGTTATTTACACCACCTGGCAAAATGATATGCCACTGTGAGCAAGGTAAATTGTCCCATTTACAGACAGTCTTTTCATAGCTCCCGATGTAATACTGCATTGGGCAACTAATGGCTGTAGGAAGCAACACCTAAATCACTCATAGAAGCAAACATGACAGACAGCCTATATAAACATGCCATGGAGCCGATGTCTGCCAGCTGGAATGCCAAATCAGCACCATTCAAATGCTTTGAATAAGAAGCTGGTAATTTCACAAAACACTGAGCAGAGGCGAGTGGACAAAGCAACCTGAAATTGATGTTAGTCCATGCAAGATGTTGAAATCGGCGCTTTGTGCGTATCACAATGCATGATGTATAATTAAACTGAAAAAGACAAATTGTCAGTGGGAAGCATTTATATGAGCTTCTACTAACAGCAGATTTAATAAGAATAGCATATGCAGAGGTGCCTCTCTAGAAAAGGTAAAGCAATAAAAATCTGTCTTTATATTTTCTTTTTTCTATTTTACTATTTAGCGTGTATAAATCTGATTTCAGTATATTCATATAAACAGTTAGAGAAAAGGTATAAATAACATATAACTGTTATCCTAGCAGTACAAGGGGACCAGTACTCTCTGTCCTCCTTATGGTTTATCTAGGTAGCCCGGAGTGTGCACTCATATTTCACACACGAACATATTGGGCCAGATTCTCATACAAATTCGCCGGCGTAGCGTAAGCTATTTACACTACGCCGCCGCAACGTAACAGAGCAAGTGCCGTATTCTCCATGCACTTGCTCCGTAGTTTGCGGAGGCGTAGAGTAAATCGCCCAGCGTAAGCCCGCGTAATTCAAAGGGGGCGGCTTGTATTTAAATTAAGCGCGCCCCCACGACGAACAAACTGCGCATGCGCCGGCCGGGGAAAAAGCCCAGTGCGCATGCTCCAGCTCACGTTGGAAAGCGTCGTTGAAACCGATGTCAAAACGACGTGATCGTCACTACGCAATGCCCTTTTCGCAAACGAGTTAGTAAAACGATGTAAGCGACGGAAAAAGCCGACGCTGACCTGACGCCATACTTAACATGGCATCCGACGGCATCCGACAGTACTGCGTAAGGTTAACCCTCATATTAGCAGGGGTAACCTTACGCGGACAGAAATGACGTACGCGACGACGGGGCGGCGTAAAAGCGATCAGGAATCGGCGTAGTAGCCTCATTTGCATAGGCAAATGAGAAAACAACGTAAAGGCCACCTAGTGGCCGGAGTTGTCATTACAACTACGATCCGCAAGTGTAATGGTATTACACTTGTCGGATCTTCAGGCGTATCTATGCCAAAGTGATTCAAGGAATCGCTCGCATAGATACGAGGCAAAAAAAAAACGGCGATACGACGGGGTATCTGAGATACTCCGTCGTAGCGCCGCTGAGAATCTGGCCCATTCTCTTTTTTTTTCACGCAGAATGGTAATGGGACACTTTCTTTCACAAAGAATTAAGCCAATGCTCCAAGGAAGTGCAGGCTTTTCATCCCATGGGTGAAAATACAGGTGGTTATGGTTGCAGGCGTCCAGTCCCATGAGTGACAACACAGAAGGTTAGGCTTCCTGTTCAATGGATGACAATACAAAAGGTTATGGTGCGCAGGCTTCCTATCCCATGGGTGACAACACAGAAGGTTATGGTTGCAGGCTTCCCGCCCCATGGGTGACAACACAGGAGGTGATGGTGTGCAGGCTTCCTGTCCCATGGGTGACAACACAAGAGGTTATGGCGTGCAGGCTTCCCATCCCAGGGGTGACAACACAAGAGGCTTTGGTGTGCAGGCTTTCCGTCCCATGGGTGACAACACAGAAGGTTATGGTTGCAGGCTTCCCGTCCCATGAGTGACAACACAGGAGGTGATGGTGTGCAGGCTTCCTGTCCCATGGGTGACAACACAAGAGGTTATGGCGTGCAGGCTTCCCATCCCAGGGGTGACAACACAAGAGGCTCTGGTGTGCAGGCTTTCCGTCCCATGGGTGACAACACAGAAGGTTATGGTTGCAGGCTTCCCGTCCCATGGGTGACAACAACACAGGAGGTGATGGTGTGCAGGCTTCTTGTCCCATGGGTGACAACACAAGAGGTTATGGCCTGCAGGCTTCCCATCCCAGGGGTGACAACACAAGAGGCTTTGGTGTGCAGGCTTTCCGTCCCATGGGTGACAACACAGAAGGTTATGGTTGCAGGCTTCCCGTCCCATGAGTGACAACACAGGAGGTGATGGTGTGCAGGCTTCCTGTCCCATGGGTGACAACACAAGAGGTTATGGCGTGCAGGCTTCCCATCCCAGGGGTGACAACACAAGAGGCTCTGGTGTGCAGGCTTTCCGTCCCATGGGTGACAATACAGAAGGTTATGGTTGCAGGCTTCCCGTCCCATGGGTGACAACAACACAGGAGGTGATGGTATGCAGGCTTCTTGTCCCATGGGTGACAACACAAGAGGTTATGGTGTGCAGGCTTCCCATCCCAGGGGTGACAACACAGGAGGCTCTGGTGTGCAGGATTTCTGTCCCATGGGTGATAAGACAGGAGGTTATGGTGTATCCTGAGGTGACCCATGGGAAGATAGCTTATGCTGTCTTTCAACAAGGGCTACCTCTATAGGAGCCTCACTGCATATTCCATTTTAAGTGACCTGGTAAGTGGCTCTTTGAACTCCCCTTTTATTTTTACTGATGGAGTAAGTCATGGACAAGAACAGCTATTAGCTTTCAATTTTATCATCATAAAAGAAATAAAGTGTTCCGTGCCAGGAGATGAAATTAGCTGCAGCCCACCCCAGCAGTACCCACAAGTGTGGGATCAGTGAAGGGATAAGAGACATGTATGTGGGTGAAATGGCTATTACTTTTCTTCCATTTTTTTCTGTATTGGCTCAAGCATATACATAAATCATTATGGTAATGTTTAATTATCAGACTATTGCTTAGACCATAGAGGTGTTATTAGCAAATACTGAAGTAGGGTGCGTGTGCTCTCTCAACTTGTGGGTCCCATAGAGGAACCATTTGCTAATAATATTTGTAAGCTACTGTTTATCATTTAATGCATTGCTTCTGTCAGGGCTGAACTGGGACAAAAATGTGGCCCTGGACTTCATCCAGACCAACCCTGGGCACAACACATCAGGGTACAGTGCACATCAGGGCACGGTACATAGCTCAGCACATCAGGGCACAGCACATCAGGGTACAGGGCACAGCACATCAGGGTACAGCACATCAGGATATGGGGAAAAAAGGGCACAACACATACAGGGCACATCGCATCAGGACACAGCACATCAGGGCCCATCACAGCACACCACATTGAGGCACAGCACATTGTGGCATGGGGCACATAGCACCACAGGGCACATGGCACATCAGGGCACGGGCACATAGCACATCAGGACATGGGGCACAGGGCACATAGTACATAAGGGCACATCAGCACATGAGCATGGGGCGCACATCAGAGCACAGCAGGGCACAACACATACAGGGCACATCGCATCAGGACACAGCACATCAGGGCCCATCACAGCACACCCATCACAGCCAGCATGCAGAGTAGCGCAGGCAGGAAGCGTGTATAAGTTCTCTCCCATCATATGTCTTGCTGCGGCTGCTTCACGCCCCCTGGTGGCCCCTCCTCTCTTCTCTTCCATCCCAGATGATGTCACAAAAAAATGGGGATGGATGAGAAGAGAGGAGGGGCCGTCAGGGGGCAGGGAGCAGTCGCAGCAAGACATACTGTATGATGTGAGAGAACTTATTATACACGCTTCCTGCCTGCGCTACTCTGCATGCTGGCTAAGTGGCTAAATCTCGATCTACCCGTCAAGCGCCAGCTATCGGTGATTGACGGGTAGATCGCCGCGGACCTCTGAAGGAGGAGCCTAGTGACGCGATCGACGTTAATGCCATTCACAAAAACGTTAATGCCATTCACAAAAACGGTACCGCTCAGTGCACCTGCGCCGTTGTCTAAGTCTGTAGGTTAAGGAGATATTTCTTGCACCTACAGGTAAGTCTTAATCTAGGCTTACCTGTTGGTGCAAGTTGCAAGAGTGGGTTTACAACCACTTTTACCACTTAAGGACCGCCGCACGCACATTTACGGCCACAGAATGGCACGGCTGGGCACAAGGGCGTAAATTTCCGTCCTCGCCCAGTAGCGGGTCGGGGGTCCGATCGGGACCCCCTCCGCGGCGTGCGGCTGTCTCCGGGAGCGATCCGGGACGAGCGGGCGGATGTCTGTGTTTGCCCGCCCCCCCGCGATCGCTCCCAGCCAATCGCTGCGCTCCCCCTTCGTGTCACTTCCTCCTCCTGTGTAAACACAGGAAGGGGGAAGTGATGTAATCTCTCATCGCAGCGGTATTTCCAACCGCTGCGATGAGAGGAACACCTCACAGTAAGTGTGCACTAACACTACACTGACATACACACACATAGGCACACTTAACCCCTTGCGATCTGCCCCACCCCCCCCCCCCCCGGTCACAGTGTCACTGAATGCAATCACTGCATTTAGTGTCAGTGTGACAGGCAGTGTAAAAGTCAGTTAGTGTTAGGTCAGGATAGGTTTTAACCCCCTGATCACCGGTTAACCCTTTCATCCCCATTGCCAGCGTCCTAAGCGATCATTTTTCATCGCTGTATAAGGCCTTGTACCACGATCCGCCCGTCGGACCATTTCAATCGCTGTAGGGAAAACGGACGCTTTTTGCTGAATTCATGGTCGGAAAAATTCCAAAGCCTTTGAAAAATCCCCTCGTGTGTCCGCGGAGCTGGCTTTTTGCAGATATGTCCGCTGGTTAGTACGGCAAACCAGCGGACATATCTTGCCGCACATTTCCGCCTGTGAATGGATCCGACGCATGGCGGAAGTGTTTAAGTGTGTTTACTTCCTGGTGCGGTGACGTGGCGGTCACGTGGCGGCGTTCACCGCCGCGTCACCGCGCTATCCGGGGAATTTGATCCGATGGTGTGTACAGCCATCGGATCAAAACATCCCGGCGCAAATATACGCTGTATCCGCCGGGGAATTTGATACAGCGGATATGGTGTGTCCCGTCGTGTGTACAATTAGTGTCGCTGTTCCCCGCTAGGTAGTTTAGTTTTTTTTTTTTTTTTTATTGCGATTTTTTTTTTTACTAAAGACATGTGGCTAAATACATTTTGGCCTAAATGTTTGACTAAAATTTAGTTGATTTGATTTTTTTTTTTAACAAAAAGTAAAAAATAGTGTTTTTTTTTTTCAAAAATGTCGCTCTATTTTTGTATATAGCGCAAAAAATAAAAAATCGCAGAGGTGATCAAATACCACCAAAAGAAAGCTCTATTTGTGGGAAGAAAAGGACGCAAATTTTGTTTGGGAGCCACGTCGCACGACCGCGCAATTGTCTGTTAAAGCGACGCAGCGCCGAATCGCAAAAACACCTTGGGTCATTTACCAGCGTATTGGTCCGGGTCTTAAGTGGTTAAATCATGACCTTACACAGGCTATTCATGCTGGAAAACCCTCCAATGTGGCTGAATTAAAACAATTGTGCAAAGAAGAGTGGGCCAAAATTGCTCCACAGCAATGTGAAAGACTCATTGCCAGTTATCGCAAAACCCTTGACTGCCATTGTTGCCACCAAGGCTGACACAACCAGTTATTAGGTTCAGAGGGCAATTACTTTTTCACATAAAGCCAGGCAAATTTGGACACCTTTTTTGCCTTAATAAATGAAAAAATCATTTAAAAACTGCATGTTGTATTTAATCGGCTTATCTTTGTGTAATAATAAAATTTGTTTGATTTTCTGAGTCATTTAAAGCAGAGTTCCACCCAAAAATGGAACTTCCGCTTTTCCGGTTCCTCCCCCCCTCCGGTGTCACATTTGGCATCTTTCAGAGGGGAGCAGATACCTGTCTAATAAAAGGTATTTGCTCCCACTTCCTGCAATAGATCACTGCAGATTCTGCCCCTTGTAACAAATATGCAAGAAATTAAAAAAAAAATAAGAAAGGGGGAAGATACTTTTTCACAGCATTGTATTTTTTTACATTTTGTAATAATATTTGTGTTACATCATTCACACTAACAGCGCCAATTAACTCTCATACTTTTCTCTTCATTCATCATGACCACAACTGCCATTCGTTTGGGGCCAGGCAATGCAAAGTAAGATTCTCATGTACATTTGTATCATTTACTTTGAGAAGATTTAAAGTGGTTCTAAAGAAAACTTATTTTAGGTCTCGCTGTGCCCCTCTTATCCTCTAAACACTTACTCGATCCAGCACTGTGCCTGGCTGCATTCTTCTCTCCTCCCTTCCTCTTCACATAGGGACTAACAGGCAGCAGCAGAAGCCATTGGCTCCTGCTGCTGTCAGTCAAATCCAGTGAGGAGTGAGACCAAGCCATTCTGTGTGCATCAATAGACGCACACATCCCTTTTTTTTTTATGTCACAATGTAGAGTGTAAGATTTCCTATCATCTGTGCCAAGTCTTGACACACAGAGTTAATCCAGCTCTGATCAATCCTCTTTTATTGTTCAGTGAAAATTAACAAACAGAATTACAGATAAAAACCCGTCTCTAAATAAAAAGTCAGTTTCTCTCTTCTTGCTTTGAGTAACAGGTTATTTACATATCAATCTTGGACATGTTTATCATATGTTATGTTTATCAAAATATGAGGTGATCCAAAGTTCATTGTATATTACCAGGATGTGTTATGTGGGGGAGGGGTGCATTTCTCACTTTTTATACTTTGGATCACCTCATATTATGATAAACATAACATAACATATGATAAACATGTCCAAGCTAGATAAAATAACCTGTCACTCAAAGCACGGAGAGAGAAACTGACTTTTTATTTAGACAAGTTTTTATCTGGAATTCTGTTAATTGTCACTGAAAAATAAAAGAGGATTGATTAGAGCTGGATTAACTCTGTGTGGCAAAACTGGGCACAGATGATAGGAAATCTTATACTCTACATTGTGAATATAAAAAAAAAAAATCATTTTGGGTTTACATCCACTTTAAGAGAAGGGATGAGCTTCGAGTTCGAGTAGAACTCATGTTCGACTCGAACATTGCTTGTTCGCCGAACAGCAAACTATTTGGGGTGTTCGCGGCAAGTTCGTACTTTAGGACCCTGTTAAAGTCTATGGGACTCAAACGTTTGAAATCTAAAGTGCTAATTTTAAAGGCTAATATGCAAGTTATTGTCCTAAAAAATGTTTGGGGACCCGGGTCCTGCCCCAGGGGAACATGTATCAATGCAAAAAAAGTTTTAAAAACTGCAGTTTTTTTGGCAGCAGTAATTTTAATAATTCCTTTAAGTGAAACAATAAAAGTGAAATATTCCTTTAAATTTCGTACCTAGGGGGGTGTATAGAATGCATGTAAAGTAGCGCTTGTTTCCCATGCTTAGAACTGTCCCTGCACAAAATGTAATTTCTGAAGGAAAAAAAGTAATTTAAAATCACTCGGCTCCCGGCAATACAGAGAAAAGTCATTCATAAAAAAAAAATGTGTGGGGGTCCATGCCATTTTTTTTTTAAATTTGGGGTGGAGTTCCCCTTAAAATCCATACCAGACCTGAAGGGTCTGGAATGGATATTTTGGGGGAACCCCACATAATTTTTTTTATTTGACGCAGGGTTCCCCTTAATATCCATACCAGACCCTAAGGTGAGTGATTTTAAATGACTGTTTTCCTTCAGAAATTACATTTTGTGCAGGGACAGTTCTAAGCACAGGAAACAAGCGCTACTTTACAGGCATACTATACACCCCCCTAGGTACGAAATTTAAAGGAATATTTCAATTTTATTGTTTCACTTTAAGCATCATTAAAATCACTGCTCCTGAAAAAACGGCCGTTTTTTAAAACATTTTTTGCATTGATACATGTCCCCTGGGGCAGGACCTGGGTCCTCAAACACTTTTTAGGACAATAGCTTGCATATTAGCCTTTAAAATTAGTACTTTAGATTTCAAACGTTCGAGTCCCATAGACTTTAACAGGGTTCTAAAGTTCACACAAACTTTTGGTCTGTTCGCAGGTTCTGGTGCGAACCGAACTCAGGGTTGTTCGGCTCATCCCTATTTAAGAGCGAGCCTGTAGGTGTTCCCCCATAGGAAGCAGTGATTTATATTCCACAGGACGACCCCCTGTGGAGGAGGACAAGGACCTTGTCTATTGTTTAGGCCAAAAGGTTAAACGCCTCCCCAGAACACTGTAAAGGCCCCAACAACACTTCACAAAAAAAAACGATACAAAATTCTTTATAAAAATCATGCTATATGACAAAGGGATTTTGGAACTTTTTTTTTTTTTTTAATAGGGCAGTTACAAATAATGTAAGATGAATTCTTATAAAAAATAACTGAGGCCAGCATAAAGGTAAACTTTGAGATAACATAACATGTTTTAAAGAGGCATCTCCAAGGTAAATGATAAATGAATGAATGAGCCATGCTCCACTGTAGTCTGTTAGTTTAAACTATCTGAGCTGGTTTTGTACAGGTACTCTTCCTAATTAAGAGACTTATGCTCTGACTGTCAGTTATGTTTAACTTTTAATAAATTGGGACCACAGCGACTATCATAAGTCATGTATGTTAATTTGTATACAGGCCAATTACTGGCAGCTGACTGCTGAGCTTAAATTAATTACTGCGACTCAATTTATGATTGTCTAGACTGTATTCATATAGAAACATAAGTTCTAAATAAAAATGAATTGTCTTTCTGAACAGCAAGATGTGAGGTACCCAAGCAGCTGGATGCTGCCGGTTCTTGCCAACTTGTTTAACTAAATCTGCTGCAGTAGATCTTTTGCATAGGAAGTGGCATGTGTTCCGGTGTGGCTCCAGATGACTGTTGTTCTGCATTATGTTAATATGTTGGCATTTAGTGTATATCACAGACACACTTTATTTTTAAGCATTCATGGAAGGATGGATGAGGACAACAGAACACTAAAGAAAAACATCACACTAAAATCTAGCAATTTAAAGGTAATCTGTAGTGTTTTGTATATATTTTCTTTAATATATTCAGGACTAAAATACTTTTTTTTTTGTTTACTAAGTTACATAAATGTAAAATAAGGCCCCGTACAATTTGCATAGCGGGAACACATGTTCGTGCTTGCTTCTTTTTTTTTTGCATGGCTTTAGCTTATTTCTGCACACCGTGCATGGGACAGTCAATAACTTAGGCCTCGTACACACGACCGAGAATCTCGTCAGGAAAAACCTGACAAGATTCTTGGCAAGAAACTCTTGCCGCCCGTGTGTACAGACTTTCGTTTCAAAAGAAATGCGGTTCTCTTGAAAGGAAAGAACGCAGTGATGTCATTGCGTACGACGAGCATGCCCTCGTCACATTCGATGCCGTCGCCGCCATCTTGCTTCACCCTACCTATGCCGTGGAAGCTACTGTGCATGCGTCAAAGTTATTTCGAGCATGTGCGGGTTCCCACGGCGACAGGTAAGTATACACACTCTCGTGTTTCTCGTCGGGAAACAGGCCAACAAAAATCTGGACGAGAAAAAAGAGAGCATGTTCTCTTTTTTTTCTCGTCGAGATTCTGGCCAGATTTCCTGATGAGAAACCTGAATGCCTCGTACACACAAACGGGAATCTCGGCAAGAAGCAGTTTTCTTGCTGGTTTATGCAGAGAAAACGGGTCGTGTGTACGAGGCTTTAGGTGTGGAGCATTGCGCATTTTTTCAGTGCAACTTTTGTCATGTTTGTAGCACGGAAAACATGCGACATAACGCAGGTCTGCTAATTTAACCCAAATAAGCATTGTGCATTTTGCCAAAATAATTTGTTATGTACTTGCTTTATTTTCAAAAAAAATTGCAGTTTACAACCAAAGTAAGAAACGGAAACACGTAACATAGCCAAGCAGCAAAAAGGGTCACGCAAATTTTGCCACAGTGTGATTCTGCGCAAGATTTCAGATGTGCGAAGCGTGACACAGCTTTCCCATTAATACAGGTCCCTGTGAAGATCCAGTCAGGTAAACGGTACATAAAACAGCAGATACAGTATATGTTGGACTGTTTTCTAGAACTCTGAAGTACATAGATTTTTTATAAACAAGGCATTATAGTTAATAAATATGGATGAGCTGCTGGTTTGATCCGAACTCATGTTCAAACACAATTTTGCTTGTTTGGAGTTTTGGCAATTTTAACTGCATCAGCAAGTGAAACATTTAGCAGCTGTATGACTACCAGTTCTAAAGGTAACAGTTTCCTGCTCCTGGTTTTTAGGGAGGCGATAGCTACCAGCATCTTAACAACTAGTAACATATCCCCACCCAGCACATTCAGCTCCTATTCAGCTTGCTGCTGGGTATTCCCTACTGAGAGGTGAATTTACACAAAGGGGTGGCGGATACTTTTATTTTAAATCATTTATTTTTTATTCAATGTTTACATTTATCATACACTTTGTGCGGATATTCAGATATAAAATACAGTGCATATTAAATAGATAATAAAATATGTAAAACTCTAGTTCCCAGACTTACTCCCTTTTCTTGTCTATATCCCTTTTGTGCATTATTTTGTGCGTGTTTCTATTTACCAGCCTCCCTCCCTCCCTTCCCTACCCACACCACCCTATCATGAAGCGTTTTATTTTACCTCTCATTTATTTTCTTGTTTGTGTACACTACTCCTCCCTATTCCTTATATTTATCTCCGTAGTCTATCCCTTATCGACTGTGGAGGAGAAAGTCTGTCGTCGCTCAGCCATGTTTGCCAAATCTGATCAAATTTCCCAGTTTAACCCCCTACGACTATATGTTAGTCTTTCTCTAAGAAGTAAGGAATTCACTAGTAGAATCCACTGCCTTCCCGTGGGCACCTCTGATGCCATCCAGTATCGTGCTATAAATTGTCTTGCTAGATATAATACTCTAGTTAACATTATATAAATTCCTTTTGGGAAGGTATCCGCCTCTATGGACCCCAATATATATACCAAGTGGTCCAGTGGGATGTGTATCTGTGCAAGTCTACTTATGCACTGGGAGACCTCCTCCCAATACCGGTGTAGTTTTGGACATCTCCAGATCAGATGTATAAAATCGCCCTGATGAATTTTGCACTTCGGGCATATCGGGGAGTCTCTTCCTCCCCATCTGTGCATCTGCTCTGGTGTTCTATATGCCTGGTGCAGAATAAATATCTCTGACAATCTATGCGATGCTGATATCGATACTACGGGAATACGGCCCTTTTCCAAAGGCTTTCGTCTATAATCCCTACATCTTCAGCCCATTTGCTGCGACATTTTAAGGATGTATGATACTGAGCCCTATATATTTTGGAAATTAGTCCTTTCCGATCCTCTATTTCAAGTACTGCCTTGATTAGGGGGGCTGCCGATGTTATTAGGGATTGTGTTTTTTGTTGAACCTGTAGCGCAAGTCGAAGTTGGAGGTACTGATAAAATCCCTTTGGATTTAACTGGAATTCCCGACACAACTGTTCGTATGTTTTCAATACCTCCCCTTCATACAACTGCTCGACAAAATGTATCCCTTTCTCCTTCCACACAGTGAATCCCCTTAGTTCCTGTATTTCCGGGTATCTTGGGTTATGCCATATCGGGTAAAGGGCAACGGTCCCTTTATTCCCAAGGCTTTCCTAACCTCCCCCCAAACCCTTTTAAGCAAAATACCTGGAGGATACTTAAAACAAAAATAGGCGGAAGCTCATACCAGATCTGGATGAGCCATACCAGGCCCCATGCCCTCAACTTGGGGAAGGTACCTTACATGGGGGGACCCTCCTGGCAAAGTGCATTGTTCCCCTGCTGATGAGGACAAGTCCTCTAGTCGGGTAGTTGTGGGGGTTTGCAGGCAGGATGTTTTTTGTAATCTGAAAGCCCCTTCAAAAATAAGGGGACCCCAGATAGTGCCTTCCCCACATGAATGAGTAAGGGCTACAGTACTTCCATAGGCCATAATAACCTTGACAGGTTATGAGTTTACAGGAGGTCTGGAGCTAGTAATATTGCTCTTGCAATAATACCTCACATATGTGGTGAAATCACCATTTACATATGTGTGTAGCACCAACGTATGCATGCTTCATTTTTTATTATTATTATTTATTTTATTTTATTAAAAATGTTGCACTGTATGTTATTTTTTTTAGCACTTTAATTGCTATCACAAGTGATGAACAAAATCCCTTGTGATAGCTGGGGCAGTGAGAGGTACTCTTTAATGACCCCTCCTCTGCCCTTAAAAGCACCTAATCAAACTGAGACCAGTTTGATCCAATGGTATTACAAGCCGGTAATGTTTTTTAAACAGCAAACCCAAGTGTACATGAACCCTAAGGGCCTAACCTCCATAGGCCATAATAGCTTTTACAGGTTAAGAGTTTACAGGGGGTCTGGAGCTGGAAAAATTGCCCTGCTTGTGACACTTCTGTTGCTTTCTTATCTCTATGACTGGGAAGGCGGCAGAAGGTGGCGGAGAAGGGAACCACCCTCCGCCATATGTAAAAGTGATCCAGCATCAGTATTGCCACTCGGATCACTTTTACATTATTCAGCATTGCTGGTTGAAAAAGAAAAAAGATACCAGGGTCAGCATTGACCCTGGTATAACCACTGACACCCAACGTATAGGTACGACTTAGGCCGCGTACACACGATCGAATCTATCTGCTGGAAGCGGTCTGACAGACCGTTTCAGCAGACAGATTCGATCGTGTGTACAGGCGGACAGACAGATTTGGCCAGCCGACAGATTTTAAAGCATGCTTTAAAATCTGTCGGCTGGGAATCCGTCCGTCCGACATGTCTGCTGGTTAGTACGCTAACCAGCAGACATATCTGCTCGCACATGCGTCAAATGGATTTGACGCATGCGCGGAAGTGTTTTACTTCCTGGTGCGATGACGTGGCGGCGTCAACGTCACCGCCACGTCACCGCGCTGTCTGCCAGCGGGGATTTTGGTTTGATCGTGTGTACAGCGATCAAACCAAAACAGCCCAGCAGACAGATCTGTTCAAATCGGTCTGTCAGACCGATTTGAAGAGATTCATTTGCTCGTGTGTACGGGGCCCTAAGGGCATTAAGTTGTTAAATGATTTGTGCATTTTTTTTTTATTTTCACTTAAAGCACTTTTAAAAATTGCTACTTGCCAAAACTTTTTTGCTTTGGTATATGTTCCCCAGCCCCCCATGCCATTTGTTTGACAATCCCTTGCCTATTAGCCTAGGAAAAATCCTTTACTGATTTCTAAGACCCAGTGGGGTACAGATTCAGCAACTGAACTTCAGTAATGTTCGCCAAACGCACCCCTAAGCAAACCCAAGAGCATATGACTCATCTCTACTAATTAAAAGGAGAAAAGGAATGGATCCAGAATAGGGTTTAACAATACTCTTCACACATAATGTTCTTTGGGTTTCATCTAGCTTTAAGTAGTCAGGACAGCCATGCTTGGAAATGTAAAATGTATACAAAGGATCATAGAAAATGATTCTTCTACACTCACCTGTCAGAAGTGTCTGCTCTGTTCTTGGAAATAAATCACCTTCCATACAGAGATGCTTGCACACCAGCAATGTGTTCACTGTTAAAATATGTATAGAGCATACTGTACATACTTTAAAAGGGTGAATAAGAGCAGCACACAGCGACAAAATCATACTCAGAACTGCAGACTCTACCTATTCAGTATTACAAAAGTGTAGACTACACTGCTATACAGTGCCTTGAAAAAGTATTCATAGCCCATGAAATTTTCCACATTTGGTCATGTTACAACCATAAATGTAAATGTATTTTATTGGGAGTTTGTGTGATAGACCAACACAAAGCGGCACACAATTGTGAAGTGAAAAGAAAATGATAAATGGTTTTCAACACTTTTTACAAATAAATATCTGAAAAGTGTGGCATGCATTTGTATTCAGCCCCCTTTTACTCTGATACCCCTAACTAAAATCTAGTGGAACCAATTGCCTTCAGAAGTCACCTGAAGAAAGTCAGTGTTGAAAGTGATCCATATAAAGATTTCCGTTTGCAGAAAGCCATATGGGGGACGAAGGTGCTCTGGACAGATGATATCAAAATTTAACTATTTAACCTTAAAGCAAAGCACAATGTGCGGCAGAAAACGTACACTGCACATCATCCTGAAAATTAGGGGAAACTGATGCGCAAACCAACAAGGGGGTGGGAGGAAAATAATAAACAAATGTGTAGCAGCCACCTAGTAAGTGTTCTCACACTAATAGCAAAATGAATATAAGAAGGGGGTATAGGGGCACTCACTCTAAAATTACTATTAACCACTTGCTTACTGGGCACTTATACCCCCCTCCTGCCCAGGTGATATTTCAGCTTCCGGCACTGCGTCGCTTTAACTGACAATTGCGCGGTCGTGCGACGTGGCTCCCAAACAAAATTGACGTCCTTTTTTCCCCACAAGTAGAGCTTTCTTTTGGTGGTATTTGATCACCTCTGCGGTTTTTATTTTTTGCGCTATAAACAAAAAAGTGCGACAATTTTGAAAAAAATAACAATATTTTTACTTGTTGCTATAATAAATATCCCAATTAAAAAAAAAAAAAACTTTTTTTTTTTTTTCTGTATTCTTACATATTTTTGGTAAAAAAAAAATCGCAATAAGCGTCTTTTGCGCAAAATTTATAGTGCCTACAAAATGGGGACAGAATTATTATTTTTTATTATTTTTTTTTTACTAGAAATGGCAGCGATCTGCGATTTTTATTGGGACTGCGACGTTATGGCGGACACATCGGACACTTTTGACACTTTTTGGCATCATTCACATTTATACTGCGATCGGTGCTATAAAAAATGCACTAATTACAGTATAAATGTGACTGGCATTATAGGGGTTAACACTAGGGGGTGAGGAAGGGGTTAAATGTATTCCCTGCATAGTGTTCTAACTGTGGGGGGAGGGGGGGTGACTGGGGAGGTGACCGATCTGTGTCTCTATGTACAAGAGACACAGATCCGTCTCCTGCTCTCCAGAGACAGAACGCTGTCTCTATGTAAAACGGCAATGAGAGATGATCTATGAGATCATATCTCATTGGCCGCACAGATCGCATCGCAAACGGACACTCTGATTGGCCGTTCACGGCGATCTGTGATTGGCTGTGTCCAAGGGACACGGGCAACACAGTGTTTCCCCGCAGCGCGCTCTGGAGCGCACGCTGGGAAGCAGCTAGTGACAAGCCGTCAATTGACGGCTTGTTGACAATTTAGATCTGCGCTAGAGCCGTCATTCGGCTGTAGCGCGGATCTCAAGTAGTTAAATAAAAATAAAAGGTGCATATATCTTATATGTTTTTCAATAATAAAAAAATAAATATGACTTCCTCTAGAGTGCAAATAAATACCAAGTGCAGCAATCCAAATGTGAAAAAACGAATCCATCCTGTGTAAAATATCCGTGTAAACCAATGTGAAAAAAAACTTGATAAGACTGATAAAAACTAATATAAATTCCAATTCCAATTTCAATTGCAGTGTCATACAAAAGTGCAAGTGCTGATCCTCCAGTGCTGGTGCCAATCATTTCCCCCAGCCTCTAACCTTAATAGGCTTAAAAATAAGCCTTTCTGTTGTGTTCCTTTAAAAGATCCCTCCACTCTTACGGACCTCCTGGTTTCACTATCTCACACAGGCACATAAAGGGATAAATAGGCACTCCATAGTGTAGTAATTCCATAAAAATAATAATGTTATTCAAGGTAAAAAAAACTCACATTTAACCACTTTCCCACCGCGCTATAGGCATTTTACTGCTACAGCGCGGTGGAGTTATCTTGGGACGACGTCCCTGGGACGTCGTCGTGCACTTCCGCGATTGCGCGTCCCCTGGGACGCGCTCGCGGAAGTGTCCGTGCTCGCCGGGTCTAGAAGACCCGGCGCATCACGGATCACGGTAAATTGCCACTGATAGCGGCTGTTTACCACGTGTTCGCACTGTCAAATGACGGCGCGATCAGTTGTAAACAAACCGGCGTCATTTGATGACGCTGGTTCCTCCCTCTCCTCTCTGTACCCTTCGGTACAGTGTGAGAGGAGAGGGGGGGGAGCCGGTGGCAGCAGAAGCGCTGTGGCTGGATCTGAGACAAATGCAGTCACAGATCCAGCCATCCAGCCCAGCTCAGCCATCTCTGCCCCAGTACTCTGCAATACCCCAGTGCTCTGCAATACCCCAGTACCCTGCACAATACTCTGCAATACCCCAGTACTCTGCAATACCCCAGTACCCTGCACCAATACTCTGCAATACCCCAGTACTCTGCAATACCCCAGTACCCTGCAATACCCCAGTACCCTGCACAATACTCTGCAATACCCCAGTACTCTGCAATACCCCAGTACTCTGCAATACCCCAGTACCCTGCAATACCCCAGTACCCTGCGCAATACTCTGCAATACCCCAGTACCCTGCAATACTCCAGTACCCTGCGCAATACTCTGCAATACCCCAATACCCTGCGCAATACTCTGCAATACCCCAATACCCTGCGCAATACTCTACAATACCCCAATACCCTGCGCAATACTCTGCAATACCCCAATACCCTGCGCAATACCCCACAATACCCCAATACCCTGCGCAATACTCTGCCATACCCCAATACCCTGCGCGATACTCTGCAATACCCCAATACCCTGCACGATACTCTGCAATACCCCACTACTCTGCAATACCCAAATACTCTGCAATACCCATTTTTTAAAGCACCCCTGCTCGCATGCAGAAGCGAACGCATACGTAAGTCCCGCCCAAATATGAAAATGGTGTTCAAGCTACACATGTGAGGTATCTCTGCGAACATTAGAGTGAGAGCAATAATTTTGGCCCAAGACCTCCTCCGTAACTAAAAACATGTAACCAAAAAAAGTAATTAAAGCGTCGCCTAAGGGGATTTTTAAGTAGCGAAGTTTGGCGCCATTCCATGAGTGTGCGCAATTTTAAAGTGTGATATATTGGGTATCTATTTACTCGGCGTAACTTCATCTTTCACATTATGAAAACAAATTGGGCTAACTTTACTGTTTTTTTTTTTAACACAAAACAGTTTTTTTTTTAAAACACGCGTTCAAAAAATGTCTGCCAAAATACCATGCAAGATAAAAAGTTGTAATGGCCGCCATTATATTCTCTAGGGTCTTTGCTAAAAAAGCATATATAATGTTTTGGGGTTCTATGTAATTTTCTAGCAAATAAATGATGATTTTTCCATGTAGGAGAGAAATGTCAGAATTGGTCTGGGTGCTCCAGAACGCCTGATGGCGTTCCCTGCATGTTGGGCCTCTGTATGTGGCCATGCTGTGTAAAAGTCTCACACATGTGGTATCGCCATACTCAGGAGGAATAGCAGAATGTGTTTTGGGGTGTAATTTGTGGTATGCATATGCTGCGTGTGAGAAATAACCCGCTAATATGACAGAAACAAGATTTATTTTTATTTTTTACAGAATTTTCTGTCGTTTTTCTTTTATAGCGCAAAAAAACAACAACCCAGAGGTGATCAAATACCACCAAAAGAAAGCTCTATTTGTGTGAAAAAAAGGACAAAAATTTCAAATGGGTACAATGTTGTATGACTGAGTAATTGTCATTCAAATTGTGAGAGCACCGAAAGCTGAAAATTGGTCTGGTCAGGAAGGGGGTTTAAGTGCCCAGTGGTCAAGTGGTTAAGTAGAGTAGTTACTGCATTAAAACAACATTTATTTCTGGGTTTGGTCGTAACCCGGAAGTGATGTCACCATGGCTCTTCCTGTCCTCACGCGTATTGTGACTACCTCGTCACTTTCTCAAAGGAACCTCATCCTGAACACACCATCCCCACCGTGAAACATGGTGGTGACAGCATCGTGTTGTGGGGATGCTTTTCTTCAGAAGGGACAGGGAAGCTTGGCAGAGTTGATGGAAAGATGGATGGAGCCAAATACAGGGCAATCCTAAAAGAGCCTGCACAAGACTTGAGACCGGGGCAGAGGTTCACTGTCCAGAAGGGCAACGACCCTAAACATACAGCCAGAGCTCTAATGAAATTGATTAGAATCAAGGCATATTCATGTGTTAGCATGGCCCAGTCAAAGTCCAGACATAAATCCAATTGAGAATCTGTAGCAAGACTTGAAAATTGCTGTTCACAGATGCCCTCATCCAATTTGACAGAGCTTGAGCTATTATGCAGAGAAGAATGGGCAACAATGTCACTCTCTAGATGTGCAAAGCTGGTAAAGACATCCCCTAAAGACTTGCAGCTTTAATTGTAGCGAAAGGTGGTTTTACAAAGTATTGACTCAGGGGGGCTGAATACAAATGCATGCCACACATTTCAGATATGTATTTGAAAAAAAAATGAAAACCATTTTTAATTGTGAACAATTATGTGCCACTGTGTGTTGGTCTATCACATACAACCCTGATAAAATACATTTAAGTTTTTGATTGTAACATGACAAAATTTGGAAAATTTCAAGGGGTATGAATACTTTTTCAAAGCACAGTATCATTTCTAAGGCCCCATACACACGAGCAGACAGATTTGTTCAAATCGGTCGGGCCGACCGATTTGAACAAATCTGTCTGCTGGGGACATATTGGTTTGATCGTGTACACACGATCAAACCAAAATCCCTGCCGCCAGATGGCGCGGTGACGTGGCGGTGACGTTGACGTCGCCACGTCACCGCACCAGGAAGTAAAACACTTCCGCACATGCGTTGAAACCATTCGGCGCGTGTGCGAGAAGACATGTCTGCTGGTTAGCGTACTAACCAGCAGACATGTCGGGCGGACGGATTCCCAGCCGACAGATTGGTAAGCATGCTTTCCAATCTGTCGGATGGCCAAATCCGTCTGTTTGCCTGTACACACGATCGAATCTGTCTGCTGAAACGTTCTAGCAGACCGTTTCCAGCAGACAGATGTGATTGTGTGTACGAGGCCTAAGTGGTCCCAAAACTGCTTTCTCCATCTCTTTATGTCTATAAACTTCCTATTAATATCTTTAGTTACGAAATGTTCAGCCAAGGAAACTTTGGCTCCTTCATAAATGAAGGTCAGTCAAAGAGTTTGACTATAGTATATTTTCACTCTGATCTCTAAGAATATAAATATTTCATTTAATATAAGAGCAGTCAAACAGTGTGATTAGGATAATTGGATGAGATTAGCTAAACGTTTGTTTGGCTCCAGCAGATCCCCTAACAAAGTTTGACGGACACTCTGCTCAAGGGAGTCCACTCCAGGAGCAGGCTGGCAACACGACTGAAGTGAACAAGACAGCGCCAGCGGAAGGCGTTCTCATCTGTTGCTTTTTAAAACTGTATGATCAATTACACAATTACATTTATCATAAGACAACATTAATCACACAATACACTGCTTTTTACAGCTAGCGTTTGTTTGTTTGGATATTCTGAAAGTGCTTAATTGTTCCTCCGAGCAAAGTACAAAAGCTGGTTTTGTTATTGCTTTTCTCCAATTGTACTATGTCATTTTTCACTGCAAAAACAAAGTCAGAATATGTGAGCAGTACAATACTATATAAATATATGTAACTTTATATGGGATGAAACATTTTTGCCTTCCATTAAGAGCCGGTTCACACAAGGGGGACTTGGGATCCGACTTGAAGTCACCCCAAGTCACGCTGTTGATAAAAGCAATTGAAGTGAATGGAGCCATCTTAATGCACACTACTGAAGTCACTCCGACTTTAGAAAAGGTTCCTGTACTACTTCAATCCGACTCCTAGGCAACTTGTCTTGTACCCATTGATTTCAAAAGAAGTTGCCTCAGAAGTCCCCCCACCTCCCTCCTGTCTACAGGGTGCTGATTAGGCTAGTTGTGGGCTGGCCGCACACGGTCACGGAGGGCACCCCAAACCGGCCCCTGTTAATGATCCACACACTAATTTTTGTGCTGTCTGGATGGGGGTGAGACCATTGCATCTGGATAGCTCTTCCTACTTGATGGTGTAACCCAGGCCCGGACTGGGACAAAAAATAGGCCAGGGCATTTTAGACTACGCAGCCCAATTTTTTTTTCTTTTAAACCAAATTACAAATAATGACAACTATTTGTTTCATGTAAGACTTACCTGCTCTGTGTAATGGTTTTGCAGAGAGCAGGCCACATCATCCTCTTCTTGGGTCTCTCGCCGGTGCTTCTGGCTCCCCCCCCCTAACCAGTGCCCCCCATAGCAAGCTATTTGCTATGGAGGGCACAGTGTGTGCTCTCTCCCGAGCCGCAATCAATGTGTCTATAAGACACAGAGAGATGTGGCTTGGCCCCGCCCCCCACTCCCTCCTCATTGACTGTAAATGACAGCAGTGGGAGCCAATGCTCCCACTGCTGTGTCTCGGCCAATGAGGAGAGGAGGTTAATGCGATTAATGTACTCACAGACACATTAGTGACCAGTGAAAATTAAATACCGCTTGTGCTGCATTAGTGGCACTAGTGTCAGTGTTAAAAAACACTTCATGCTGCAGCATACAGGGGTTTATTAACACCAATGGTGCCACTGATGAAGCACAGAGGGGTTAATTCATTTTCACTGGTCACTAATGTGTCAGTGAGTACATTAACCCCATCCTTGCTGCATAATCCAGTACCTTTGGTAGAGCTATTAGCTGCTCTGCTCACTCTTGCATCACTGGCTTATTTTTGCCTTAGGTTCTATGATTGGCAGCATAGGGCACTTTCTTTTTTGGACACTGCTGGATTGGTCATATTGGCAGCACTATTTTCCCTGTTCAATCCGCGCTCCCGCCTCTGAATCATGATGTCACGCCCGTCAGGACTAGGAAGCTGACTGCCTACAATGACTTGTGCCAGCTAGGCACACTCACACAGCTCTGCAAATAATAGTACAGTGTGTAGCGTGGTCCAGGTGTCACCCTCTGGCAGGTGTCACCCGAGTGAAGCCCCCGCACCCTATAGTGACACTACTGGTGGGAAGCCAGTTGTGAAGTCGCAAACGTTCAAAGTCGACTTCCCACATTAAAGATGATGGAGACAAGAAGAGACAGCTTATGTGAGGACGACACTGGATCCCGGGACAGATCATTGTGCTATTATTAAAAGACAGCAGTCACAGTATCTGTAGCTGCTAACTTTTTTACTTTCATGTTGAAGAACTGCTTTAAAGTTAGTTAGTTAGTTATGTTTATCAACTTATAAGCAGAAAAACAATGTGTGCCACTGGGCAAAACTTTGGTGTTTTGGTAATGAACTGCATCCAAAGTAGCAACACTGTTTAGCTGTACCATTGCATAGATGTAGCAGAAAGTGTTGTGAATGTAGTAACTGTGCACCTGGAGCAAGGTACTAGCTACAGTGCCTTGAAAAAGTATTCATCCCCACTTTCCACACTTTGGTGTTTTGTTGAACTGAACCAAGCAAACATATAGCTGTACCATTGCTTAGATATAGCAGATTTTGTTGATATTTTATGTTATAGGCCACAACACAAAGCTTTAAGTATTCATAATTTGTGAAGTTAGATAGACCCAAATAAAAAAATGTATTTTTTGTGAATTATAATACCAACACAATTTATTAATTGCAAATTACAATATTTTGTTTTAAATTACAGTATGTGAAAAGTGTGGATTGTATTTGTATTCAGCCCCCCCCCCCCCCATTTTATACCATTGCTTTGCACTTTATGGACAGAACTTTGCTTCTCGCACTATTATAGCGAATAATCCTGATCATGTTCACTGTTCTCCAGTAAGTTGTTATTCAAGCAGAACTACACCCAAAAGATGTTGGCACAGGTGTTGTTTCAAATTTAGCACCTTTTTTTTGGGGGGGGGGGCAATTGGTTTTAGTAGGTACCTGCTCCCACTTTTGGTCAGATGGCCGCAGCGATCCAAGCAAAAGTTCTGGAGAATGACTGGAGAGGTGCAAGGGCTGCATGAAATGGCCTGGAGGGCCGCATTCGGCCCGCGGGCCTTGTGTTTGCCACCTCTGATCTAAACCATTCCATTGTAGCTCTGGCTGTATGTTTAGGGTTGTTGTACTGCTGGAAGGTGAACCTCCGCTCCAGTCCTAAGTCTTTGGCAGACTCTAACAGGTTTTCTTCTAATATTACATAGCTTTTTGCTTTTAGGCCAAAAAGTTAAATTTTGGTCTCATCTGAGCAGAGCACCTTCTTCCACATGTTTGCTGTGTCCCTCACATGGCATCTCCCAAACTGCAAAGGGGACTTCTTATGGCCTTCTTTCAACAATGGCTTCCTTATTGCCACTTTTCCATAAAGGCCAGATTTGAACTTCCGGTTGCGGCGCCGCATGTGAGGGAAGCAAGATCCGGAGGCTCCGCTCTGACCTCCCTGAAATCAGCATATAAAACCTCGACATCACCCCTAATTGCACCGCTGTCTACACCCCCTTGCTACCGCTGCTCCAGCGTATGGATCAGTACCTGACACAGCCGCGCGTATGTCGGGGCTCCGGCACTACGGACACTCTGACAGAGCTCGCGGCTCCGTCCATCATGGCCGCCACGTCACAAGGCCCCCCTCCTGTACAGGCCTCGCAGCCTCAGGAGACGCACGGATCCGGGGTAAGTGATGACTCGCCATCCGAGGACATGGACACCTTGGCCGCTAGAGGACTGGATCAGGATAGCTCTTACGATAAGATCGCCAAAGCGGTTGCGGCGCTCTTCTCCCCCTCCATTGCTGTGACTGTGGAGAAAGCAGTCACTGAGGGGATGATCCAAATACGGAAGGAGCTGGGTGAACACTCCCTGAGAATCTCCTCAGCTGAACAACGCATAGCCTCGGTGGAGGATGACCAATACCACATGAGTGCCACACTAGAAAAATTCACCCAAGACCAACAGCACCTCCATGAACGTATGGAGGACCTCGAGAATCATTCCAGAAGGAACAATCTGAGGGTTATTGGCCTCCCTGAGTCCCTCAAACCAAACTCCCTGATTGATTTTTGCTCCAACGTGCTCCCCGAGGCTCTGGGCCTAGGACGGGGGTACACGGTGGAACGTGCGCATCGCATGGGTGCTGCGTCTGAGGATCGTGCCCGCCCTAGACCAGTGATTGCCAGATTTTTAAACTATGCAGATCGAATGGATATACTGCAGAGCTTCCGCAAATCGCGATCCCTGGAGTTCGGTGGCCACAAGATTTTGCTGTTCGCAGACTACTCAGCAGAGGTCTCCCGCAAACGGAAAGAATTCCAACCGGTCTGCGCAGAGCTATACAAGAGAGGCGCCCGCTTCTCGCTGGCATATCCGGCCATCCTACGCTTACAGACTCCCGATGGACAACAACTTTCTATCCAATCGCTAGACAAGGCCCGGGCCTATCTACATTCTCTGCCAGGCGACCAAGGCACAGCGCCTACATATGCTGACAAAGCGAAGCAGGGTCCCAGGGACCAAAGAAGCCCCAGGAAGGAACCACCCAAGCGACTGAAAGCTACACCCATGCAAGATCGCCTGGGGTCTGGGTGAAGCCATTGTCTCCCTCACTACGGCTGTCTGTGAGGCTACATCTTGCTTGACCTAGTCTATCTTGACCTTCCTGGACTTGGGTATATAGAAAGCTGAGGAGGGCCCCCCCCCCCGGTTCTGGCCTGTTTTGTTTTTTTTCTATTTTGTGATTATCCCTCTCCGCCTTACAGGCCGACTAGTCGCATTCCCCTCCACATGGAAACAAGTCTTCCTCCTTCCTCTCAATTATCTCCCTTATGTCTTTTTGTCCGTGAATAGCACCACGGGCGCTTTTATTTTATTTTATTTTATTTACCAGTTTGACATGCCTGATTGTGGCTGCGAGGCCGCTGTGAGATACGATCCGCAGTCATTTCCATTTTCATTCACTTAAGTTTCTATTACTGTTAAGTCTTTTTGTTTTCCTATGTTAACCTTTTCATTCCAGGTGCCTGATCCGTTGCCTATGTCGAGCGGTGACATGTTTTCCTACTGCTGGGATGGCCGTGTGGCGTGACTCCTGCCTTATTTAGTAACTGGCTGGTTAGTATGATTCCACTTATTCCTTATTCTCATCTTTGGGGTGATGCCGGAAATCACACATCAACACTGTTTGACATGCATGGTGGGCGGTCAGGCGGCTCATCCGGACGTGGGAAAACATGCAGAAAAAAGAGAAGTCTTTACATTCAGTCGAGTATTCCTCACTCTTCACATTCATGTCACAGACGTGCATACTATCCTGGAACGTTAAGGGGTTACGCTCGCCAGTTAAGAGAATGAAAATCCTGAGACACTTGAAACGGCTCAAAGCTCAAAGCTGACATAGCATTACTCCAGGAGACACACCTGGAGGAACGAGATTTCTTCCGTTTACAGAAGATCTGGGTGGGGCAGGCTCTAGGGTCGGCCTCCTCGGGTCGCAAAGCAGGGGTAATTATTTTATTACACAAAAACCTAGTATATGACATACTGTCCATAGACAGGGACGATGAGGGCAGGCGCATTTCCCTTCACCTTAAACTCCCATCAGGTGAACTACGGGTTACCAACATATATGCCCCTAACTCCCCAGATCAAACCTACTTTTCTGCACTAACACCCAGGTTGGCCACAGAGGAACTCACTCCACACCTTGTGGGGGGTGACTTCAACTCCACTATGTGCGACCTGGCGGATAGGTCCAAACTTCACTCACGGATCCCGGCCGCTCGCTCGGATCGTCCGACTCTCCTGTCACATATGGTCCAGGCCCTTGATTTGTTGGATGTATGGCGGGTACAACACCCCACGGAGAGGGAATACACTTTCTTTTCCCCCGTCCACGGGTCCCTAGCCAGACTAGATTACTTTCTGAGCACCCACTTCTTGATGCCGAAAATAACCTCCACCCACATACACGACCATGTGATCTCAGACCACTCCCCCGTTTCGGTCTCTCTAAGTAACCTGCAACACCGCTCGGAGGCCAGGCAATGGAGGTTCCCAACCTACCTCAGTCAAAATGACAGCTTCAAACAGATGCTGGCCGAAGCCTGGGAGGACTACCTCCACAATAACGCCCAACATGTAAATGACCCTAACTTACTTTGGGAGGCGGGCAAATCCTATTTGAGGGGGAGGATTATATCCTTCTCCTCAGCGTACAAAAAAAATGCCCAAAAACAATTCCTAGAAGCTAGCGAACGTGTTAGACTGACCCACTCACTTCTTAATGCTCACCACACTGAAGCCCATCTTTCTGCTTGGAGAGAAGCCAAAGATTGCTTCGACACTTGGGCAGAAAGAGTGGAACAAATGAAGCTGTCTGCATTGCAACTTCAATACCACCAATTTGGTAATAAGGCCGGGAAACTTCTGGCGAGGATCACTAGGGGCACTTACACACCTACCCACATCAGTAAGCTGCGCAATCCTGACGGTACTATGTCTTCTTCACCTAAGGCAGTGAACAAGACATTGGAAAATTTCTACTCGAATCTCTATGGCCCAGACTCTACGGAGGCTGGACCAGCAGAAAAATGGTTATATAATGTTACCCTGGATCAGATAGACCAGAGCCAACTGCACCCTAAATGCCCCCATTACACTGGAAGAAATCAGAGGTACTATCGGAGGGCTTTCTAACAGTAAAGCACTGGGCCCGGATGGCTTTACGCCTGAGTTCTTCAAACTACTTAGGCCTGAAATCACCCCCACACTACTATCAGTCTATAACCACATCTGGGGAGGGGGACCGTACCTTCAGACAGGGCACCTCTCAAACATCAAACTAATCGCTAAGAAAGACAAGGACCCTTTAGACCCGGGCTCTTATCGTCCCATCTCCCTGTTGAATGTCGACTCTAAAATTCTTTCTAAAATTGTTGCGTCGAGACTGGGCGAAATAATGCCCTCGATTATACACAGCGCCCAATCGGGTTTTACCAAGAGGAGGTCTGCGGCCGCCAATATTCGTAAAGTCATGGCTGCCTTGGAATATGCTAAATCTAACCCCTCGCGAGACGTAGTCATTGTCACCTTAGACGCCGAAAAGGCATTCGACAACGTTAGTTTTCAATGGTTGTCAAGAGTCATGCATAGAATCGGTTTAGTGGGCCCTTTCAACACCTTCATCCAGGCCATGTACTCCGCCCCGGCTGCTACTGTTACAGCGGCGGGAATCCAATCCCCCCCTTTAGGCTTTACAGGGGCACGAGACAGGGTTGCCCCCTCTCCCCCTTGCTATTCAACCTTGCCATAGAGCCGCTCTCACGCCTCCTTAGCAACACCCCCCTACTACATGGGATACCGTTCGGAAAGGCAGACATGAGGGTGGCCCTATTTGCTGATGACATACTCATATTCTCTACTTCCCCTCACACGGACATTCCTGCAATACAGACCATCTTTGACTCTTTCCGCACATGCTCTGGCCTGAAAATTAATTTCTCCAAGAGCGAAATTCTCCCCATAGGACCTTACTCCTCACGACCTCAGCTCCCTCCCTCCTGCCTTCGGCTAACGGGAAGACACATCACCTACCTAGGACTTAAAATTGGTAAGGAACCATCCTCCCTGTACTACCTAAATTATCCACCTCTGATTGCTAAATTGATAAGTGAACTGGAAACATGGGCTGGCTTACCCCTCTCGTTCTTTGGGAGATGTGCTCTCTTCAAAATGATTAGCTTTGCCCGCCTACTCTATCCTCTACAGACCCTACCCCTTCTCCTGAAACATAAGGATGTACAAGCACTGAATAAAGCTCTGACCAAATTTATATGGAAGAAGGGAAGGCCCAGAATTGCTCTGTCAAAATTATATCTCCCGGGGAGCGAAGGGGGGGTGGGCCTCCCCAATATAAGAGTGTACAACCTCGCTTGCCTCCTGAGAGTTGGAGTGGACTGGATACTTAAATCGTCTCGCTACTCAAATTTTGACCTGGAATCGGCTATAGTCGGTCCCTTGGACCTAGCAGCTCTTCTTTACAGCTCGCTTAAAAAATTGTCCAATCCCATCAAGCAGAATCTGCTCTTTCGTGACACCATAGTGGCATGGAGGGAAGTAAGGAAAAAACTTGGCTTATCCCCCCACATCTCTAGATACCTCCCAATCTGTGGTAATCCCGCGTTCACGCTTAGCCTCTAATATGAACCCTTCTCAAAATGGAAGGACAAGGGCCTAGTCAATGTATGCTCTTTATTCCAAATCTCAGCTGGCAAGCCCAAACCTTTTGCTCAACTCGCGAGGGAGTTTACTCTTCCCCCCACCCACTATTATCAGATCCTGCAGTACGTAGACTTTGTCAACAAACTTTGCCCAAACAAGTCTATCAGATTCCAACCCTCCTTCATAGACAGGGTTATTGCAGAGAAGAAATACTCTATATCGGACATATACCGACCGATGTCCCTGGAGTTTGTCAAACCCCTACAATACACCTCTATGGCCTCCTGGACCAGAGACCTGCCAGACCAGATCGAAGTGGAAGATATCATAAGAGGCTATAGGACCACCAGGACTATCACCCCCTGCGAAGTATGGAGAGAGTCGCAATTTAAGCTAATGCACAGGGCCTACTATCCATTTTCCACCACAAAATCTCCTGATATCGGCCCCGCCTGTCCTTGGTGCCTAACCCATAGGCCTTCTCTACTACACAGACTCTGGTCCTGCCCTCCCATTAATACCTTTTGGGCCTCGATTCTCCAATACGCTCAGGACGTGACAAAGCACCCCCTGTCTAAGGATCCTCACCTCCTGCTGTTTGGGTCCCCTCCTCAGTGCCTTGCATCAGATGAGGAGTTCATTACACTCCCCCAAGGTACTAGGCACTGGATCCTCCTCCTGCTCCTGTTAGCTCACAGGACCATCTTTAAACACTGGATATCTGCTACCCCCCCTCTTTGGCTGAAACAATAAGACACTTGAAGTCCTTGCTATATAAGGAGAACATGGACCTATGGTCTTTCCCAATGCATTAGAGGGTCAAGTTTGAAGAGAAATGGGACGCCTTCATTAGATTTAGCCTAACTGGGACTGAGCAACAGGCCCTGCTGTCCTCACCCTTTGTCTTTTCTCTTGATACGGGCCCACCGGAGCAGAAGGGTATCCCACGCTCTTGATTCTACCTCCACCTCTGACCCTGTATTCGGTGAATCCTGGTCGACTCAGGAGCTCTACCCCCACAAAGTGATTAGTGATCCCGATGTTGTCTATGCTGCATATAGTGTATTTGTGGGTCATGCTTCTCTTCCTATTGGCCACTCCCCCCCCCCTTTTCCATTCCCACTCCTCTCTCCCCTTCCCTCAATACCCTCGAACCTCCTTTCTCTCTCTTTTCTTTCCCCTCCTTTGTCTTTCCGTCCTTCCTGTTTGTTCAGCATCATACAGTCTCCGTAAACTGGACAGATTCTTTTTGTGGACCTATTTGTCCCCACCCTTATATTGATGCAATCCACTGTTGCCTGTTGTTATTGTTGTTCTTTTTACTTATCCTCAAATTGTTATTTCATACCTTATATATTGTATGTATTTGCCTATAATCTCAATAAAAATGTTTTGGAAAGGCCAGATTTGTGGAGTGCATGACTAATAGTTGTTGTGGCGAGACCCTTACTTGCTCGCTTCCGCTCTCCCGAAACTCCTCTGCTACTATTGGATCAGATTGCGAATTGCAACGTCTGATGGTTCAGTCATCCAAGGCCCCGGGATCAGAACTACAGCTATGTGCCGTTCGAGATCCATTAGAACAGACACCAGGCAGGCTGTATGTAAGTTCAAACCGGACTCTCTTAATGGAAGCATTCTGCTGGTTATATACAGTTTACAAGCTTGTCATAAATCAAAGAGCAATGAAATCTCCACCCCCTTTTCCACACACTGGGGCTTCCATACCGATGTTAGAGAGACATTTTAACATGACTTAATTACTACACCTGAGAGGTCACATTCCTTTAGATAATGACATCAGTGAAGTTAATTACTAATTGTAACAGAATACGTTATCTAGACAGCTTGGCTCCGCATATAGAGGAGGTAATTACTACAATGAAGCAATCAGAACAATAATTAACATTAGATATGTGCATTCCCGTTCGTACGAATGTTATTTTCGTACGAAAATGTTCATTTATGTACCCGCGGGATAATGTGTACATACGAAAACGGTAAAGCACCAAAATACGAAAACGAGGGGATAACGGATGAGCCGCATAACGAACGACCGCAAATACGAACGAACGATCCGACGGGAAAAAACGACAAAACGAAAACGGCAAAATAACAAAAATGAAATCTGTATCAAGAGGTTTGCACTGTGTATTTTGTTTGAATCCGTTTTGTGTTCGTTTTCAGTTGTATGTTCATTGTTCAATGACATCTATAACAAAAGAATTTCATTATGTATATTGAATGAATTCCTTTTTCTGTTTTCTGTGTATTCAAAATACTGAAGGCAAATCTTTTGTTACAGGTGTCATATCAACATATGAAAATAACAAAAGAAACAGGTTCAAATGCAAATCTTTTGTTTATGGTTTTTTTGAATGACCAGAGAGTTAGGCTGGCCATACATGATACAATTTTCTGTGCAATTTTCTTTAGATTTACCTTCAACTATGTAGTGCAAGAGCCTGCCTGATTGCATACAATTGAAAGTGTTGTTTAGTTTGACCTCATATTATATGGTTTTTGGTAAATCTAAAAGAAAATTGTACAAGAAAATTGAACATGTATGGCCAGCCTCAGTGACTGAAAGCAGCTTCTCTTTTGTGCTGAGTAGTAGTGAGCACACTTGTACAGTAAAGCCTAAAACTTTTCTGTGGATTTTCACTTTTGAACCCAAAAATGGTTTTCTGATGCAGTTTAAAAACGAACACATTTTCTGAGAACGATCGGAAAACGATCGTTTTTATGTTTGTTGTTAAAACAGTCTGACCAAGTGTATGGGGCTTAACAATAGTATTGTTAAGCCCCATACACTTGGTCAGACTATTTTAACAACAAACATAAAAACGATCGTTTTCCGATCGTTCTCAGAAAATGTGTTCGTTTTTAAACTGCATCAGAAAACCATTTTTGGGTTCAAAAGTCTGGCCAACTGATCTCCCTTCAGATGACAATCCACAGAAAAGTTTGTTAGGCTTTACTGTACAAGTGTACTCACTATTCTGCACAAAAGAGAAGCTGCTTTCAGTCACTGAGGCTGGCCATACATGCTCAATTTTCTTGTACAATTTTCTTTTAGATTTACCAAAAACCATATATGAGGTCAAACTAAACAACACTTTCAATTGTATGCAATCAGGCAGGCCCTTGCACTACATAGTTGAAGGTAAATCTAAAGAAAATTGCACAGAAAATTGTATCATGTATGGCCAGTCTAACTCTCTGGCCATTCAAAAAAAAACATAAACAAAAGATTTGCATTTGAACCTGTTTCTTTTGTTATTTTCGTATGTTGATATGACACCTGTAACAAAAGATTTGCCTTCAGTATTTTGAATACACATAAAACAGAAAAAGGAATTCATTCAATATACATAATGAAATTCTTTTGTTATAGATGTCATTGAACAATGAACATACAACTGACACTAACAAAAGAAAAGCATTCAAGATACACAGAATGCAAATTGACGAAAATTCACGATAATTATTGTCTAACAAGAAACAAACATGAATTAAACAGAATAACGAATCATCCCGCATGTACGAAAATAAAACGGTAACGGAAATACGAAACGATCGGAATACGAAAAAAATAGCGTCGTACGACAAACGAACGGGAACGAACGGGAAAACGGGCGTCTTACGAAAAACGAACGGAAACGAACAGACGGGGCCATACGAAACGGAACAAAAAAAAAACGAAACATTTTTCTGTGCACATGTCTAATTAACATGAGCCAATTAGCTAATCATTTAGCCCGACGAGGTGACTGGGCATCCCGTCTGCAATTCCCCACTATACAATACACAACCTTTTAAGCGTAAACACAGATCTTCTTAACACACACACAAACTTCAATCACATTCTAAAAGACATTCAGTTGAGGTAATTACCCCCCCAGACGTCCCGTCTCGGACAGCAGCTATTCACCTGCAGAACACAATGAAAAGTTTTTCACAAGCCAGCTCACTTAGCATCCTAAGGTCCATGACATTGAAAGATAGTTATGTGTATTGAGAAAGAAGCCTCAGGGGGCAATCAATGTACACAATAGCCCTGTAGTTTGAATAGAAAGACTAGCATTCCAAGGTCCATGACAGTTGTCTTGTGGACAGATTCTCCCACCTGAGCTGTGGATGTCTGCAGCTCCTCCAAAGTTACTATTAGGGATGAGCCGAACACCCCCGCGTTCGGTTCACACCAGAACCATCGAACGGACAGAACGTTCGCGCGAACATTTAGAACTTTATTATTTATTATTTAGTATTTTCCTCATCTATGTATCTTCCAGACAGGGTAGTCAGATCCTCGAGTATCAGTAGCACTGTTTAGTCAAGAACATTGGTCAAAAGACACCCCAATCTTCTGACTGGACCATGGAAGTGTCCCAGCATACTGGGAAGTCACCAGGGCCATCTTAATAGCATCATGGGCCCCTGGGTAAAGTAATGCTCTGGGGCCCCTACAATGATGACAGTGCAGGTAAACAGACATCAAGTAGGTAGGAGGCAGGCGGCCTCCCCTGTGTATGTATCACTCTCAATGCCAATATGGGGCCCCCAATTTTGGAGCAGCATGGGCTCAAGGACCAGTTGTTTCGGGGGAAAAAACAGTGGCCCACCGTGCAGCTGGGGCCCCTGTGCAGTGCCCAGTTGTGCCCTCTCATTAAGACAGCCCTGGAAGTCACACCTCTGCTCATTATGTTCACTTTAGGGATGAGTGAATTTCGCAATTTCGCAGATCCTGACTGATTTCTAGTGCTGGCCCTATCTGTCCATGTCCATCCTATATGTCTAACTGCTGCACAGATGATTGTGGTAGACTTATCTCAGGACAAATGTAGGTACTTAGGGCCAGATTCAGATACAATTGTGTATATATCCGGCGGCGTAGCGTATGCTCTTTACGCTACGCCTCCGCAAGTTTTATGGGCAAGTGCCTTATTCAGAAACCACTTGCTTCGTTATTTGCGGCGGCGTAGCGTAAAGTGGCCGGTGTAAGGGCACCAAATTCAAATTAGTCATGTAGGGGGCGTGATTCATGTAAATGAATCATGACCCCACGCAATTTATGTATTTTCTGAACGGCGCATGCGCCGTCCGTGGACGTATCCCAGTGCACATGCGTGTAATCACGTCGCAAGTAGTCAATGTAAACAACATGAACGTAACTTACGTACAACCCAATTACCGAACGATTTACGCAAACGACGTACAATTCAATGCTGTCCCGATGTCCATAGTTAGAGGAACACAAATGGTTCGTTTTTTATTAGATCAATTGATTGCTGTAAGCTAGAGCATTTAAATATCACTTACCTCGTTTTTCTTTTTGACCTCCAAAATACAGTAATCCAGGTTTGAAAATGCAATTTCCTGTCTCTCCTCTTCTTGCTTTCCACCAGCACCTGAGCTGTTTTGCATGGTGGAAAGCAGAATGTGCTCACCCCCTCCCTATGACTACAGCCCTGCGTGAAGATGCTCTCTTCACGCAGGGCTGTTATCCCTCACAGGCATGGAGGCTAAGCCTAATGGGAATTGTAGTTCCCATTAGGCCGTGATGTAGCAAGAATGACGGCAGGTGGGTAACTCTCTGTTCCTGACTGCACGTCATATGACGTCATGTCATTTAAATCGGCTAGGGGCGCGCACGCACCCGTCACGTCACTGAGAAGCCTGTGCGTGTGCCCGGCGGCCGCGGGGCGCCGGGCACACGCGATTGCCGACAATTGAGCTGGGAAACACAGAGCTCCACGTCCCTGTCAGGGAGAAAGGAGACAGATTGTGTCCCTTGTACATAGGGACACAATCGGTCACCTCCCCCAGTCACCCCCCCTCCCCCTACAGTTAGAACACACCTAGGATATACATTTAACCCCTTCCCTGCCCCTAGTGGTTAACCCCTTCCCTGCCAGTTACATTTATACAGTTATCAATGCATATTTATAGCATTGTTCACTGTATAAATGTAAATGGTCCCAAAAATGTGTCAAGTGTCCGATGTGTCCGCTATAATGTCCCAGTCCCGAAAAAAAACGCAGATCGCCGCCATTCCTAGTAAAAAATAAATAAAAAATAAATCATAATTATGTCCCCTATTTTGTAGGCAATATAACTTTTGCGCAAACCAGTCACTATACGGTTATTGCGATTTTTTTTTTTACCAAAAATATGTAGAAGAATACGTATCGGCCTAAACTGAGATAAAAAAATATGTTTTTTTGTTTTTTTTAAATGGGATATTTATTATAGCAAAAAGCAAAAAATATTGTGTATTTTTTCAAAATTGTCGCTCTTTTTTTGTTTATAGCGCAAAAAAAAGCGCACAGGCGATCAAATACCACCAAAAGAAAGCTTTATTTGTGGGGAAAAAAAGAACGTCAATTTTGTTTGGGAGCCACATCGCACGACCGCGCAATTGTCAGTTAAAGTGACACAGTGCCGGAAGCTAAAATTTTGTCTGGGCAGGAAGGGGGTGTAGGTGCACAGTAGGCAAGTGGTTAACATTGGCTGTGCCTCCTATAGCAGGGGTAACTTTACGCCGGACTAACACTTACACAAACAACGTAAACTACGACTCCCTAATTTACATATTCGCCGCGTAAATCGCCACCGAGCGGCCAGCGTAAATATGCAACTAATATACGACGGTGTAACAGACTTACGCCACTCGTATCTTAGCTGAATTCTGGCGTATCTTGTTTTCTGAATACAGAAAAAAGATACGCCGGCTATTCTAAATATTTACGCAGCGTGGGGTAGATTTACATAGATCAGCGGATCTTTTGATCCGCGTGATCTATCTTTTTTACGATCCGCCTGCGCCAGTTTTTGAGGCAAGTGCTGTATTCAGAAAGCACTTGCCTCGTAAGTTGCCCTGGCGGATCGTAAATCCCCCGGCGGAATGCAAATTCCGCGGCTAGGGGGAGTTTACTATTTAAATCACGCGCGTCCCCGTGCCGATCGTACTGCGTGCATTGCCTCAAATGACGTCGCAAGGACGTCATTGTTTTCGACGTTAACGCTATTAACGTATGGCCGTATTCCCGAACGACTTACGTAAACGACGTAAAAAATTCAAAATTCGACGCGGGAACGACGGCCATACTTAACATAGGATACGCCGCACTTACCCCGCATATAGCAGGGGTAACGATCCGCCGGAAAAAGTTTCAGAATCGGCGGTTCTCCTCATTTGCATATTCGTCGCGTATAGTAATAGAAGCGCCACCTAGCGGACGGCGGGAGATTGCAGCCTAAGATTCGACAGTGTAACTCACTTACACCAGTCGGCTCTAAGGGAGATCTATGCGGAACCTGATTCGAGGAATCAGCCGCATAGATCCGAGCGTCGGATCTCACAGATACGACGGTGTATCGGTAGATACACCGTCGTATATCTCTATGTGAATCTACCCCCGTATCTCTAGATACGCCGACGTAAATACGTTCTGAATCTGCCCCTTAGATTAGTTCTTTTAAAAAATACAGCTACAGTATTTGTTTATTTGCTGCAGATGTGCATTATTTGGTATTTTATTTTATATGTGTCTGGAACTTAAGGTATCTGAACTCAAGGTTTACTATTATGCTGCTAATTCCATTCTCCACTGAGCCAAGAGGCGACCACAGTATGTCTGCTTATTTTTAAATTTTCTCCCGAGCATTGTGCACAGAGGTATCTAATACGAATTGAATTTGTGTTCTACATTTAATGTCAGTGATTTACAAATATTGATACACCGTAGGAAATATCTATTAGTTAAACCTTTGAACAGTACAGCACCAAAAGAAAGGAGTCTGGTTGCCTTTCAAAGCTATTGATCAGTTTGCTTCTCTGGGGAGATAGGTACCTGAAGATGATTTTCAAAAGCTGTGGATTTGCAGCAAAGGAGCAAATAAAAGCGCCTATGTGACATTCAAAGCTGAACTCCAGCTGAAGGAACATTTTATCCATTTGCACTGTAAAAAATAAATGAGCACTAAAGAAGTGTGTTCAATGTGTGGCTGCTGCTGTGTTTTATAATACTCTTACTTTCAATTCCCCCCGCACAGTACTGTCAGTAGCGAATGTGTTCTAGTTAAATTTGAGTACACAGATTACAGCTGGTCGTTCGCACTGTGGCTCATCCACTCAAAAAATTACCTCATTCTTTTCAGTGAATGCAAGGCATTCTGTAAATGGGGAGGGGAGATCCTGACATTCATCTGCACCTCTTCCAATCACAGAATGCTTTGCAGCCATGGAAAAGTATACTATGACATTTTTAGAATGGATGAGCTGCAGAGCGAATTACTTGATGTGGTTGGTGTACTTCAGCCAGAACAGTAATGCCGCGTACACACAATCGGTTAAACCGATGAGAACGATCTGATGGACCGTTTTCAGCGGTTCAAACCGATCGTGTGTGGACGCCATCGGTTATTCAACCATCGGTTAAAAAAAAGGGAACTTGTTTTAAATTTAATCGATAGATACCTAACCGATAGAAAAAAAATCGTTAGTAGGCACGGCAATCGGTTAAAAATGCACTCATGCTCAGAATCAAGTCGACGCATGTTTGGAAGCATTGAACTTCATTTTTTTCAGCACGTCGTTGTATTTTACGTCACCGCGTTCTGATACGATAGTTTTTTTAACTAATGGTGTGTAGGCATAACGGACCATCAGTCAGCTTCATCAGTTCAACAGATAAAAACAGTCCATCAGACCGTTCTCTTCGGGTGGCCCGATCTTGTGTACGCGGCATAAGTGTTAGCGCCAATCATTCACCGCTGACTGGACTGCATAGGGGAATGAAAATAAGAGTGTGCATGCACATGTTTATTTGTACAAAATCGTTTTTGGACAGAGTTAAGCTTTAAAGGTCCTTTGTACTGTATATAGTGACTGGTCCTCACCACTGACTGATGTGAAAATATTCCAACTGCAGGGGATTTTTCAAACCCCAAACCACAGGAAAAACCTTAGTAATTTATTACTTGATGTTGGTGTCCTTGTACGGGTGATTTCCCATCACTTTCAATTGTGTTGTCACAGAATATATAAAAAAATATATACAGTATATTAAACCTGAAGTTTAATCTGTTTAGCCTTTCCTAAAATCCCCCCCCCCCCCAAATCAACAGGCTTTGAATCTATGCTTCTCTATGAAATGCAGGTGGATCATGCCTGTTGGAGAGGGCTGTGTGCTATAAAGAAATAAGTGCCCTAGATGCAAGCAGCGGGCTTGTCCTTGAGAAACGTTATGCAAATATCAGGTGTATGTCGGTTAGAAAGAGTGACCATTTCTAGGCAGGTTGCAATACCATGCAGGGTTCCCTAGGTAATTCCCACAAGCAAAGCTAAGCCTCCATAATTGAAAGAACTGAAATCCAATAAATAAATACTGTAGGGTAATTAGGCTGCGGACATCCTCTAGCTAAGAAATAAGGTGACCTCATTCTGACTTGCGGCAGCTTCATCTGTACATGTGTTCAAGACTAGGCGCCCCCAGGCTCTGCGGCTATTCCACCCTGGCTGATACAGTAGCGGGATTTGTTTTGGCGCCATTGGCAGGGGATGCTTCTCGCATGTCATCACGCTCGTTGGTATATGTCCCACTTATATATTCCGGCCCACCTGGGTGTCCCCACTTGTGGCTGACTTGGTTTCACTGTGTTTCACTATACACCAATACTCTGCATCTGTCACCAAAGGGTAACTTCATGTGTTATGGCTTCTTTAATTTAGCATAACTCTCACTCTTCTCAACACTCCAGAGAGCCGTTGACTTCTTCTCCGCAGAATACGCTGCTGACCCTTCTAAAACCAATTTTGACCAGCTTTGAGCTAAACAGAGGGACTTGCACCTCCACATGACAGAGGCTACACGACTTGACTTATACAACTCTAAACAAACATTTTTTGAATGGGGGGCCAAAACGCATGCCTGCTGGCAATGTTAGCAAATCGGGTCTCCTGGGGGGGTCGGTCTCTTCCCCACAAGCTATTCTTGATGCTTTTCGTAGCTTTTATGGCTCGCTCTATACCTCTGGTTTGTCAAAGGATTTTGACCCCAGAGAACTTGCAGAGTATCTGGACCCCCTGGCTCTGGGCTGGTTGTCAGATGAGGAGCGCGCCAGACTGGTGGAGCCGATCACCCCCGAGTGGGTCCTCGGGGCCATAAAGTTATTCCCTACAGGAAAATCCCTGGGACCAGATGGTCTCCCCGTTGAGTTCTACCGGGCTCACGAGAGCCAGTTGGCACCCCTTCTGGCCTCTCTCTACTCACGCTGCTTACAATCAGGGGAGCTACCGCCCTCCATGTACCATGCACATGTGGTACTGATCTATAAGCCACCCAAAGAACCGCCTCCTACAGACCAATTGCTCTCCTTAATTTGGACTTTAAGAACCTTACCAAACTGGTTACCTTGAGACGTCAGCCCCTACTCCCTGCCGTGATCAAGACTGACCAAACTGGGTTCATGACTAACAGATCTACCGACATCAATCTGAGACGGTTGCACAATAACATCCACACACAAAATCTTAATGAGGGCTCTAGGGTAGTGGCGTCTTTGGACATAGAGAAGGCCTTCAACATCATCGAGTGGCCTTTCCAGTGGGAGGTCCTTCCGAAGGATGGGGTTCCCACTATTGTTCATCCGGTGGCTACAAATGAGCCCCACTTCGACCATTAAACTGGGAGGGGGCCTTTCCCATCCCATTCTCCTTGTCACAGGGTTCCCGGCAGAGCTGCCCTCTCTCCCCTGGTTTGTTCGCCATCGCCATTGAACCGGTGGCGGAGCCCCTCTGCTCCTCCCCACACATTAAGGGGCTGCGGATTGGTGGGCTGGAGGAGAGTTTGGCCCTGTATGCGGATGACATGGGCGTCCGCTCCATAGGGCAAGGGGGGTCGTTTGCCCCCCCCAGAATCGGCAGGTAGAGCCAAGAGCAGGGCCGAACTGGCCCTGGTGCCGATTTAATCAGTGACTGCAGCGCTTCCCTCCAATTGTCCCTTATTTAGAGTGCCTGTCCCTCTTCTGGAATCAAATCCATTTGTCCCTCATTCCAAAAGGTTCCTCTTTTAGACCTGAAATAAATATACTGTCAATATAGTGTAGTGTTTCAGTCAAGGGAAAGGGGTGTTGTGTAATGTATAAAGGGGTTCAGTGATGCAGGGTGCTGTGTAATGTAAAGGGGTCCAGTGGTTCAGGGTGCTGTGTAATGAATGTAAAGGGGTCCAGTGATGCAGGGTGCTGTGTAATGTAAAGGGGTCCAGTGATGCAGGGTGCTGTGTAATGTAAAGGGGTCCAGTGTGCCTGTGTAATGTGATGCAGGGTGCTGTGTAATGAATGTAAAGGGGTCCAGTGATGCAGGGTGCTGTGTAATGTAAAGGAGTCCAGAGGTGCAGGGTGCTGTGTAATGTAAAGGGGTCCAGTGATGCAGTGTGTTGTGTAATGTAAAGGGGTCCAGTGATGCAGTGTGTTGTGTAATGTAAAGGGGTCCAGTGATGCAGGGTGCTGTGTAATGTAAAGGGGGCAGAGGTGCAGGGTGCTGTGTAATGTAAAGGGGTGCAGAGGTGCAGGGTGCTGTGTAATGTAAAGCGGTCCAGAGCTGGAGGGTGCTGTAAAGGGGTCCAGAGGTGCAGTTGTGGAGAGGGGTACACAGTAGTGACAAAGAGATATTGAAAGATGCAGGGGGCACAGTGGGGAGTTTTTACATTTTAATGTGGGGGTGGGGGGTGCTTTTAACCCCCGCTAGCGGTCGAAGAAAGGGTAAAATGTGACTGTGTATCGCCGCTGCCGAAGCGCCCCCCTCTGAAAAAATTTCAGAGGACGCCCATGGCGGATGACCTCCTCCTGTTTCTCAATGACGCAGGTCCATCGTTGGAGGGTGCCCTTCAGGTATTGAATACATTCGCCCCAATTACCGATTTGAACTGGCCTAAATCCCTCTTATTCCCTATTGATCCAGTTGCTCGTACAGTTTAGATACCTCTGAGTGGAAATATCCCAATAGGCCACTGACTACATATCCCTAAATCTGACCCTGGTACTCCAGGAGGTACGGCTGAGGCTGAGGGCATGGGAGTCCCTGCCCCTTTCCCTGTTAGGTCGCATACACTGATTAAGATAAAGGTTTTACCAAAATTTACCTACCTTTTCAGACATTCACCGCAGTGGATTCCAAAATCTTTTTTCACCCAACTCAACTAACTGTTCTCCACTTTTGTCTGGGGCCCCCAATCCCCAAGATATAGGTGGACTACACTGATGCACCCTCCCTCTAGGGGAGGGCTGGCATTCCCTGACTTCCAGAAATATTTTCTGGCCGCCCAACTGGTCACGGCGGTGTGGTGGCTGAATCCAGATGCCACCAATCCTGCCGTGCTACTTGAAGTGTGAAAATGTATCGATGTCAACATATGCACTTGTGCGAGAGTCACTATTGTGCCTTTGTTTTGTTTATGTATTTACTGTATGTTGTTTACCTATGTGTGTTGTTAACACCAATAAAAAGATTTAAAAAAAAGCTTCCCAGCTGGAATAGGGACAGCTAAAAAAATCCTGGGAGAGGTTGTAACCTTCCCCACTCTAGCCAAAACTAAATATAAAAAGTCAGGTCAAAATTTCCACTTCAACTTAGTAAGCTCTAAATTCTAACATGATAGAAAATGGTACAATTTATAGACACAAGTCATGTCTGAGTTTTATTTTTGACCACAGATACCCGTTAATTAATGTCACATTCTGTCATTCTGTCAAATATTAAATATTACATTGGAATTCCATTTAAAACCTTTTTTTTTCTACTTCTGAGCCAGGGTTATAATCTGCATGAAGTATTACTGCTGTCTGTGCTTCCACTGTGGAAGACTTCTCTCACTTCCAGCTACAAACGGAAAGTTAATGCAGATATTTTAAATAGAGACTGTAAGGATGATCAATACCAGGGGAAGAGTTGTAATCTGTATCAGGTTTTTCTGCTGTCTGTGTTTTTATTGTCTTTTTTTTTTTTACTTTTTGTGTTTTCATTGGAGAGGTTTTCCCTGACATCTTGTTCTAGTGACAGAAAATTAGATTTATTTGTGGAGTGCTAGATCAGGATTTTAGTAGGTATTTTGATCTTTTGATACTCATCAGAGTAAAAATTATATACAACATGTTATGGGGCTTAACTGATAACTCTTCAGTTGGGCTTTTGTTCAAGTGACACTGATCACCAGATAAGGCTGAAAGATCAGCAGACCATGTCGGCTAACATTTTTGCCCTTTTGACTAAAGCCTTGTACACATGCACGGTTTTCTCGAGAAGAAGAACCACTAAGTAAACCATGCGTGTGTACGAGGCTTTGAGGCAGTGGTGGCCCGTCCATAAGGGGCGCCGCCCCCCTCCCCCAGCCTGTAAAAAAAAAAAAATTGTTTTTTAAAACATGTCCCTTTAAAAAAAACAAAAATTAGAAAAAAAATTCCTTATGTGCACTGTGTCTTAGCGCCGGGCATAGTGCAGTACGGGTAGCGGCAAGTCTGTGCAATCACAAGAATGCAGACACATCGCTACATTGGCAGCTAAAATATGCCTTTGTGGCGCAGACCGTCCCGCCACTGTTTCCGGCTCAATGGCCTGTATTATGGCCAGGCAGGTGCAGTGAGTGCACACAGTGCATAGAACTATTTCACCGCCCCAGTGGGCGGTGCTTTCTTTCACAGACTCCAAGCACAGGAAGTGACCTTAGCGCTGCAGCTCAATAGAACGCCCACAGCCCGAGAGGATCTGCTGCAAAGAGGTAGGGAACTAACTGAAGCCATGCCTTCCCCCCTGTGATATATTTTCAGGCGAAATCGCAGCACCCTTCAGCACTAACCCCCCCACGTATTAAAACTTTTTTAATGTACCACCTGGCCGAATAGGCCCCCGCTTATTGAAAGTTTCCGGGCGGCCGTCACTGATGGTTTTTAATGTTCAATGCAGCCGTCAGCATATTATGGGTGAAATGCATGCCGTCAGGAAGCACCAAACTGGACAAAGATGGTGGATTGCATGCACCTGACAAAAATACCTGACAAATAAAGGGCACAGTGGTGACAATTGGCACAGTGGCTGTGTTTGATGGCATGGTACAGTGGCTGCATTTGATGGCATGGCACAGTGGTGACAATTGATGGCACAGTGACCACAATTGATAGCATTGGCTAAGTGGTGACAATTGATGGCACAGTGGCTGCATTTGATGGCATGGCACAGTGGCTGCGTTTGATGGCATGGTACAGTGGCTGCGTTTGATGGCATGGCACAGTGGTGACAATTGATGGCACAGTGGCTGCGTTTGATGGCATGGCACAGTGACTGCATTTGATGGCATGGCACAGTGGTGCGAATTGATGGCACAGTGACTGCGTTTGATGGCATGGCACAGTGGTGCGAATTGATGGAACAGTGGCTGCATTTGATGGGCACAGTGAGGCTGCGATTTTTTTTTCTCCGTTTGCGCCCCCCCCAAAAAAAATTTGAGCACCAGCCGCCACTGCTTTGAGGTTTCTCGTCAAGAAAACTGCCCAGAATATTGACGAGAAAAATGCTCTCTATTTTCTCGTTGTGATTCTCGGCAGTGTTTTCCTGTCGAGAAACCCGAGCGTCTGTCGCTGTGGAAACCCACGTATCCTCGAAATGATTTCGACGCATGCACGGTAGCTTCCAAGGCATAGGTAGGGTGTAGCAAGATGGCGGCGGCATTGAATGTGACGAGCACATGCTCATCATAGTCGATGACGTCACCGCGTTCGTGCCATTCAAAGGAACGGCGGTTCTTTTGAATGTCTGTACACTTGGCCTGCAAGAGATTCTTGCCAAGAATCTCGTCAGGAAAATTTGAGATTCTGGTCCGTGTGTACAGGGCTTTATAGCGAGCCTTTGTTTTTATAAAGTTTCATAAAAATAAATGTCAACATATCTAAATATCTACCAAAATCTTATTGATGAAAAAATTAAGGAAAAAAAACTAAATTGGACTATTTGTCTTACACTCTTTTACCTCTACGAAACCAACTAGTGATAAGAACAGAATTCCAAGTAGAGGTATAATATCTCCAATTGAGAAACGCAGAGCACCAAACAAAGTGATATGTAGAGAGGGGAAGGATGTCCAATTTTTTTTTCTTACAGAATATTTGTATTTAAAAATGTTGCATACAAATGATTGCCATAAGGCAACTAAAGCATACATCTAGATCAAAAACTCTGACCAAGTTGTTTCCATTGATAAAGCATATTCTCAAAACTTGGGCCCCAACAGGTCCAGCAAGAATGAACAACTGATATAGGGCTATAACAAAATCCAATAATGACAATGTACAAAAAAAAAAAAAAGAAAAAGAAAAGAAAGGAAAACAACAAGCTAAGGAGCAAAGTGTGAATATTGTGCCACCTAGCCATCCCAACACACATTCAATAACATGTTAAAAAAAACAGTATATTTCAATGGTGTAAATTCCGAAATTATGAACCCAAGGTTCCCAGCGGGATAGCTGGTGATACACTGTCCCACAAAAGCGGCAGGGCTCAAGTATGTCTATTTTGTTTTTGTTCGTTCACCGCAATGAGGGTATATCTCCTGAACAGGTATCAGATTTAACACAACAATGACTGATCTTCTCACACTTCTGCACTATATGAAAAACTAAAAAGAGCATGGTTTGGCTGGATTTATACTTGAATATACATAGTTTAAATACACGTCTGTGAGAACCAGAATATAGCCTAACCACACATTTTTAGTTTACAGTAGACACCACATACACATATAGGGCCAGATTCAGCAAGACTTGCGCTGGAGTATATCGATATGCGGCGCGTAACTGTAAAGATGCGCCGTAGTATCTATGTGGCCGTACCCACCAACTTAGATGCGCCAGAAAACGGGCCATTTCCGATCGGCTTAACTTTCCCTCGCCAGAGTATCGTTAGCGCATATTTTCGCTTGTCGCATCGTCGCGCCTATTGATTTGCCATGCAAATATGCAAATGAGGGAGATTTCCTGATTCGCGAACGGATTAGCACCAGACGCTGGCTACATGCGCCACGCGTATCTCGTCCGTCCGTCGCAAAGTTATTTCTACAAATAGCTGCTTTATCTTTACTCCAGACGGCCACAGGTCAGCAGGAGAGCAGCTACAGCAGCAGCGTTACCAACGAAAATAGCAAGCTGAACAACCACACTTGCAAGGACAACACCTCTGTGTGCCAACATGCCAGGGGCAGTCGCAGTCCTAGCACTAGTACTGGGTTCCCCCGGTACGGAGGAGGCGGGCATGTGAGAGGATATACCGCACGCACATGAGCCTCTTTGGCATGGGGGAAGAGGAGGTGTATCGCCTCTTCAGATTCAGCCCTGATGCAATCCTTGAATTAACCACAACCCTGCAGGGTGACATCACCAGCAAGACACACCGCTCACAAGCAGTGCAGCCACTGGTGAACACTTCAACACTTCATTTCCTTGCAAGTGGATCATTCCAGCGTACAAGTGGAGTGGTGGTAGGATGTCACAGTCCACCATGAGCAGATGTGTGCACCAGGTTGTCCCCGCAATCCTCAGACGCATGTCCAACCAGTTCATCAGACCAACCACTGAGGAGCTGCGGCTGAAGACAATGACAGATTTCTACAGCATTGCCAGATTCCCACGCACAGTCGGGGCCATTGATTGCACACATGTGGCCCTACAGCCCCCCAGTGCCACAGAGCACATATACCGCAATCGGAAGCATTGGCATTCCATCCACGTACAGATGATAGCTGATGCCCAACGCCTCATATGGCACGTTCGTGCCAAACACCCCGGGTCCAGCCATGACAGTTTCATATACAATCAGAGTCCCATCCCAGCAGAATTCGAACAGAACGTGTATGGGGACAGCTGGCTGGTTGGTGAGTGACATGGGAGTCAGGCATGACTATCCCCTCCCATGATGCACACATCACAAGGGGCACATGCACTACTAACATCCTCCTGTCTTTTCCCTTCCAGGTGACTCTGCATATGCACTGGGACCCCATTTAATGACTCCTTTCCGGAACCCCCAAACCAGAGGAGAGAGAAGATACAATGAAGCACATATCAAAACTCGTGCAGTGGTGGACCAAACATTTGGGCTCCTGAAGTCCCGTTTCCGATGCCTGGATAAGTCTGGGGGTGCCCTATTGTACTCCCCTACCTTCGTGTGTCAGATCATCGGTGCATGTTGCATTCTGCACAACTTTGCCATGAGAAAGGGCCTGCAGATTGACATACGTGATGACCTGACCCCCGACCCACACAGTCCCCACCTGCCAGAGGCTACACAGTCTGCTGATGGAAGAGCAGTCAAGAGGATCCTCACCTTAGGCATCTTTGGACACTAAACCAAAACATTAATCACACAGACAATGCACGCATGTACACCACTGATGTCCCTAGATCACACACACCACATCCACATCACATTGGATTAGCCCAAGTCCAGCATGTAGGACTTGGGAGCAGCAACGCCAGCATCAAGGCCCCAATGATGTCGCTGTCCATTCATACACCATTCACACGTCATTCACACAGCCGTGGGGATAACTTCTCCACCACGGCCGAGGGTGACACCCCTTACTGGCAGGAGTGGCACCCCCTCACATTCACACACCATTCACACTGTCCCCTGCACTCCTGACCGTGTGCAGTTAAAAATAAAATAAATATCTCATAACCTGAGCAATAAACAAAAATAATAAAATACTCATAACCTGAGCAATAAACAAAATTAATAAAATACTCATAACCTGAGCAATAAACAAAAACAAAAAAAAACCCTCATCTGGGCTGACGGGGGCTCCTTCTTGTGGGCACTCTCGGGCTCCTCAGCTGCCTGGAGGGAGTGGGTGGGGGTGGGGGGCATCTGGAGGAGGCTGATCCCCGGGTGGGCCACTCCTGGCAGCTCTTGGCTGCATGCCCTCCAAGGCCACGGCAATCCGGCTCAGAAAGTGATTAGTCTGGGCCTGCATCCTCAGCTGGCGGGTGATATGATGCCGCTGGTCACGCTGCCTCTGCCTCCCCTCTTCCCGGATGGCAGCTGTGTTGGTGTGGACGGCTGCAGTGAGGTGTTTAACACCTCCCCCAGCCTTCACTGGTCAGCTGCGACACGGAGCCCAGGCTGTCAGCGACCCTGTCCAGGTGCCCAGCAATCTCCCCCATCTGCTGGGTCTGCTGGCGTGGTTCATCGCCACCTGGTCCTGGACCAGATCAGACACCCCCCTGGTTTTCAGGGTCGCCTTCCTGGGGCCAGGAGATGGTTGTCCCCGTGGGGATGGAGTCGCCCTTGAGGGGCTTCCGAGGATGGGGGAGGGTATTACAGAGGGCCCTGCAGAAGGGGAGGACTCCTCCAAAAACAAAATAAAGTCCTGCTCAGGAATAACAGGCTCCTCCTCAACCACCTCTGCAGGTGAGGTGTGGGCACTCTCCTCCACCTCGGTCTCTTCAACACCCAGGGGCTCGGCCTCAGGATCCCGTTGGGAGGATGGGGTGGACTGGCCGGCAACAGATGATGGCCCAGCTCCGTCATCTGTGGATGACACAAAGCAGACACATGTTGGTAGTCCCACACACTGGGCACATGTACCCCCCCCCCCACATGCAACACACCAAATAGGGGATAAAAAACACTTACCTGTCCTGGAGCCTTCCTCCATAGAATTATAGCCTGGTACCCCCTCCAACTGCTCCCTCTCCAGGCAGCGGGCGACAACCTCCTCCTCCGTGGTCAGGCTGAGCGCACATGGGGGTCCACCCCCTGTGCCCCTCTCATGCCTGCTGATGGTGGCCACCTTGCCACGGACCTTGCGCCGCAGGTCATTTTTTTTTTTTTTAATATCGCCAGCAGTCCGGGTGGAGTACCCCAAAACATTCACCCTGCCAGCAATGGTCTCCAGGATGGCTTGCTTCCTATCCCGGCTGGTCTTCCGGCTTTTTTTGCCGTGGAGGAAGTCATTATAAGTCTCCATAGCGGATATTATAACAGAGACCTCCTGGGAATTGTAATTTAGGTTTCTCCTCTCTTTGGGGGGGACGGGAGCAGCCATCTCTTAGCAAAAGTAACTTCCCTGGGGTGGGGGGAAATGGAAATACTTTTGCGCTGGAATAGCGCTTCCGCTAGTGCTTTTCAACGCTCAACGGAACACATTGCGCTGACGTTTACCGTGAAGTGGTGCCGACGGAAGTTGTGAGCATGCGCACAGGGGGCCGAGTGAAGCCTCACTCACTGCGCATGCTCCGTGGATGATGCGCTGAACGTAAGCCTCTGCGCTGGGCTCCGCCCATCATTTACATATGATCACACCCACTTCCACTTGCGTCGGGTTACGCCAGCGCATTTCCGTTACTCCGGCGCAAAGTAACGGACATGCGCTTGGTGAATACTGTACTTCACTCGCTAGTTTGCGTCAGCGCAGCGCATCTACCTGAATCTGGCCCATAGACTACCCTGTACATTCTCCAATGCATTCAATAGAAGCAATATCTAGCTCCACTTAAAAATTTGCAACGCAAAAATTAAACCTGTAAAAAAGTGTGTTAAAAATAATCTCTTCATCACTGTTCCCCTAGACCCTCTTGTCTTGCTATTGAGTTACATGGAAGATATTAAGGGTAACAGGTATACCAATATCTGTCTTACTTTTACTTTGTTTTAGGCGAGAAAGGAAATTCTGTTAGAGTGGAAATCCAATGACACTCATGCTTCCTGGCGGAAGGAAGTCAATTCGATGTTACCATTATATAAGATAACATATGAGCGCAGAAAGTGTCCTAAAAAGTTTGACAAGATTTGGTCCACTTGGATCGATGCGTATGGTCAGGATTCCTTGGTTCATGCTTGACCTCTTTATTGTGCTACCTTATTTGAACTACTCCTATCTTCTCCCTTTTTTCTTCCCTTAAAGTGGATGTAAACCCCCCATTGTGGATGTCACAATGTAGAGTATAATATTTCCTATTATCTGTGCCCAGTCTTGCCACATAGAGTTAATCCAGATCTGAGAAATCCTCTTTTATTTTCAGTGAAAATGAACAGCCTTCCAGATAAAACCCTGCCTAGATAAAAAGTCAGTTTTCTCTCTTCTTGCTTTGAGTGAGAGGTTATTTACATATCTAGCTAGGACATGTTTATCATATGTTATGTTTTGTTAATCATAACATGAGGTGATATAACATCATAACACATCCTAGTAATATACAAGGAACTTTGGATCACCTCTTTTTATGATAAACATGTCCAAGCTAGATATGTAAATAACCTGTTACTGAAAGCAATAACAGAGAAACAGACTTTATAATTTGGCAAGTTTTTATCTGGAATTCTGTTAATTTGCACTGAAATTTTAAAGAGGATTACTCAGCGCTGGATTAACTCTGTGTGGCAAGACTGGGCACAGATGATTTGAAATCTTATACTCTACATTGTGACATCAAAAATTCCTCCCCTCCCCCTTGTTTATTCCTTTGTCAACCATAGTTGGTCAATGAGCTAGAACTTACAACTCCTTTGGGGTTTTATGTCTGTATATTATGTTTACTATCATGCTTCTGTATGATTGGATCACTGTACTGTATGCCACCCAGGTCTTTTTTACAGGTTCGATGCATCATTCTTGTAATGTCCTTTTATCATGAAATGTTATTTTTCTGGTTGTATTACACACCTTGCTATTAAAAAAGTTACTGTTAAAAAAAAAAGAATCTCTTACGGACATTCGATTTTCTTTTTGCTTTGAAATGTCCTTAAAACATGTGGCTGGCCATGTAAAATATTAAATTATTTCATGTGCAACAAGGCAAATAAAATGACTGATAACGGTAAGAGTATAGAGTCTTCCAAAGAGCCTTGATTTTGATGTCATGTGACACAAAAGCCTCAGACCTTGAGAATGCAGTATGAAACTATATATGCTTAGACAAGGCAGCCTTGACATATCTTGTACATTATTTTATTTTTAAATTGCTGTTTTTAAACTTCAACCACAAACTCTTTCTCTCTGTGTTTTACTGATATTTCACATCACATAGAAGGTCTTTCATAAGAAACTTGTCATTTGTCATTATATATTTGTGACAAAGACACAAAACGTCTTTCACCAAGGTAAAGAATAAATAGCATTTTGATGCATTGTCATTAACCTGCATAAGCACTAGACATTTTAAATCTCCAGCTGTGACTGGTATCGCTATACAAATATGTAAAACTTGAGCCATCTAAGTTAGAAATAAAACAGCAAACTTTGTCTTTATTATCCAACTTTCCTGTCAGTCTCAAATCTAAACAGATCCACAGAGTTTTTTTTATTATTTATAACAGAAGAAGTTCTGTCAAACTACCATAGCTAAAAAATTTCATATACTAGTTGTATTATTAATAGTACCATTGTACCAATTCAGTAGAAAATGAAAAACAAGACTTATGTATTAATAAAAAAAAAAAATGTTAATAAGGCTTTAATAGCAGATTAAACAAACACAACCCTGATATATAGACCTCACAATACATTCATTACATTTACAAAAAAAGTATATATAAGGAACACTGACATCACAGATGATGGTCTCCAAGTAAAAGCCTTCGTCTGCTGTCAATTCTGATCTAACATTATCCCAGTTCAGTGAAGTTTAAGTTAACATAGTCTAAAGAACTCCTGGATAGAACAAATTCTGCAAATTATAGTGATTTCTTACATGATAATTTTAAAGTAGTCCACAAAAATGACTAAATGTAATATTAATAATTGGAATAAAATAAAGAAAGTTTAACAAACTGTACTAACTCCGGCACAGTTTTTATATGTACAGATTAGAAAAAAGACAAGATGACAATAGAAGACAGCACATTATTGTCCAAAATGAAAAGCTTAGTAAAGAAAAGACATTTCTAGAGAGACAGCAAGTAGACAGGTAAAATTTCAAGAAGGAAAGCAAAATTCAACCAATGTATGGCTGGGTCATTTAATGGCATGAACACCCCATTAGAAGAATGTGTTGCATGAGGCAATACTAGGGGGAGACTTACTACATCTGGGGCACACAGAATTTGGTGCAGCTGTGCGTAGTAACCAATCAGCTTTTAGGCATCAGGCTGGATTCACACTGGTACGACACGACAGTCATACCACTTTGGATCTGACTTTGCCCTGCTACTTGAAGTCTGACATGGGTCCGACTTCAATGAACAGGGATCCGACTTTGATCCCTGACAATACCAGGCACTCTGTCTGGTATTAATCTTCAGGGGGAGCTCCATGCTACATTTAAAAAAAAACGGCATAGGTTCCCTCTCCAAGAGCATGCCAGGCCCTTCGGTCTGGTATTGATTTTAGGGGGAACCTCCACGCCGAAGAAACGGTGTGGGGATCCCCCCATAATCCATATCAAAACCTTATCCAAGCACACAGCCTGACAGGTCAGGGTCTGGTATGCTCTTGGAGGGGGAACCCATGGCGTGGAGTTCTTCCTAAGATTCAAACCAGATGCAGTGCCTGGTATTGTCAGGGGTCAAAGTGTGTTCATTGAAGTCGGACGCATGTGCAAGGGCAAAGTCGGATCTAAAGTTGTAATGTCAAACCCGGCCTTATTGTCAAAGCTTAGTTGAACAAGCTGAAGTTAGAAGCTGCCCCCCTCCCTCTGCAATGCTCGAAGCAGGGAAGAGGGCATACCAGCATGTGAGGGAAAAAAACTGTAAACCTGTAAATACCTTGTGAAGACCGGAGTATCCATGCTGCATACCACACACATGTGGATTGCAGAGGCTCTGCACCGTAGATTCAGTGACCCGCCGAAGCTCTGTGAAGGGAGGGGGACCAAGCTCCCTGCAGGTAGGAAGGGGAAGAGACCGGAGTATCCATGCTGCATACTGCACACGTTGATTGCAGAGGTTCCGCACCCTACGGTACTTTCAGTGACCCGACAAAGCTCTGTGAAGGGAGGGGGCGCCCAAGATCCTACGCAGACAGACGGGAGAAGAGGAGACCAGCGGGGAGATCAGCTGAGTGCCGCTCTGTATCAAAGGCACCTGACACCGCTAGAGATGCACAGCACACTGCACACCGCTGTAACAGGATTATACTGCGTTTCCTAAGAAATCTCACAATCACCTCAAACTAGGGCTTATTTTCGGGGTAGGGCTTATATTGCAGCCCTCCTGGAAAATTGTGCTAGGTCTTATTTTCAGGGTAGGTTTATTTTCAGGGAAACACGGTAGAACCCCCATTTTTTAACATTAAACTTAATTTGCTGTGTAGTTGCCAACCCTATGTTTTTATTTGGGTCTTCCTGTAAGGTTTTCACATCCTGCACATACTGTAAGTTATTACCCTGCTTAGCTTTTAATCATTTCCAAACACTGGGATTGAACTATTTATATCAACGTCTATATCATTTATGAATGGATTAAACAAAATTGGTCCCAGGACAGATCCTTGGGGGACCCCACTTACCCCACCAGAGCATTCACTAATTTATCACCACCCATTGGACCCGGCCCTGTAGCCAGTTTTCAATCCAGGTACTCACCTTATGGTCCATGCTAAAAGACCTTTGTTGTAAAGTAAACGTTTGTAGGGAACTACATCAAATGCCTTTGCAAAATCCAGATACACCAATTCCATAGGTCTTCCTTTATCTAGATAGCAGCTCAGTTCCTCATAGAATGTTAATAGATTGGTTTGGCACGAATGATATATGAAACCATGCTGATTACTGCTAATAATACTGTTTTCATTAACAAAATCTTGAAAGCAGTCCGAGGATGTACTTTTTATGGACAGTTTACTGACTGGAATGTTACCCCAAGAAACATTTCTTGGGGGATTTTCTTACTCTCCTCCACTTTTGTGGACATTGTAGTTGCCCTGATTGCGCTCTTACATTTCTTATTGCATTCTTTGTATTGTTGGAATGCTGACAATGACCCCTCAGCCTTATATTTTTTAACAGCCTTTTCTTTTGCTTTTAAATGCATTTTTACATTACAGTTCAGCCATCCAGGTTTAATTTGAGCTCTTTTATACTTGTTGCCCATTGGGATGCACTGGCCAATAGCTTTTAGTATGCTCTTTAAATACTCCCATTTTTCCTCAGTGTTCCTTGCTCCTAGGATTTTATCCCATTTAGTATCATGTAGCAATGAGCGCAGTTTAGGGAAGTTAGCTCTTTTGAAATTCAGTGTACATGTATTACCCTAGTGCTTCTTATTTCTGTGATTTATGCTGCATGCAATTAACCTGTGATCGCTATTTTTTAAGTAGCCTTGAATTTACACATCTGTGATCATGTCTATGTTGTTTGTAATCAGTAGGTCTAGTAATGCATTATCTCTTGTTTGTGCATTCACCAAGTGACCCATGAAATTGTCCTCCAAGACATTTGGGAAATGGCAAGCCTTTGATGAATGAGCAGTCAATATCTGGATAATTAAAATTCCCCATTATAATGTCTTGCTGCCATTCCTAGTTGTGATAGGAGGTCAGGATCCTCCTTTTCCCTCAGGTTAGGAGGCCTGTAGCATATGCCCAATATTACTTTGCCATTATTTTCCTTCCTTTGGAGCTCCACCCACAAGGATTCCACCTCCTCCCTTCCTCCATTAGTAATGTTGTCCCTCGCATTCACTTGCAAATCATTCTTGATATACAGGCATACCCCTCCTCCTTTGCTACCCTCTTTGTCCCTGACAATCATGTGAGCTGTCAAACTGAGTTTCTGAAACTCTCACAAATTTAAAATCCTCCTTGTAAATTAGCAGCTCAGTGTTTCCAACACCTTGTTGTATCTATGCCATGAACAATTAAGGCAGTTCTGAAGGCAAAAAGGGGTCAAACCTGGTACTAGCAAGGTGTACCTAATAAAATGGCCAATGTGTGTGTGTATATATATATATATATTGTGAGGGATTGGCTCGGTAGCGGGTGTGTGTAACTCCCTGGATGGGTTCACTACACGCTGAACTGTACAAAAAGGCAGTTGAGGATGATTGAAAACAAATGGTATGGTTTATTTTTCAATATTGCTGGATACACGTGCAAGCATCAAAACAGCATAAACAAAACAAAACATAAAATAAACCCTTGCCACTTGGGGCGTCTACCTTGCCAACACAGGGACCTACCTATGGAGTCTGGCACAGCCTACTGCTGGGCAGACACTGCTGGTCCTACAGCAGAAAACAAAAAGTCTCTTTGATATTTATCACACAGAAATATCAGTCAGCACCTCACCTCTTCAGTAGTCTTTGTGACTGCTCCTTAGCTCACAAAGCCTCAGGATGCAGCAATCAGTCGTCATCCTTAGGCTGTCTTATAGAGGCTTTAATTGCTTCATTCTGAAAAGATGAAACCTTTCAACGCCCCAAACCTCTCTGGCCATCTCTGCAGCCGACGCCCAATAGTAATTGGTGTATTGTCTAAACAAGGCAGAAAGGTATCTCCTGTCTGTGACAACACACACAGATTTGCCTGACTTCCTGTCACATACCCCCCCTCTTGTTTCAACCATAGGGTTGGGACACAGGTTGCCAGGCACGCATTCACTCGGGACAAACCATCTGCATTCCCCATTTTAACACCGGGGCAATGCGTTACGACAAAACTAAATTCCTGAAGGGCCAGGAACCACCTATTTATACTCCTATTGGTCTTCAAATTTCGGCTGAGGTACATAACAGGGTGTTCCTTGCTCTGTAATATACTAATTTTCAGTTGTAAACCATGCAAAACCTTAATTGGTTTTTCAATGGACACAAAGGTTTCCCTCGATAGCTCAATCCCTGAAGAACTCAGCGAGTCATAACCAATACCAAGAGCTGATAACACTGTGCTCTGCAATGGATCATCCATGTGGATGCCTTCTTCAGATGTAAACACACTTAGGTCTCGTACACACGATCAAATCTGTCTGCTGGAAACGGTCTGCTAGACGGTTTCAGCAGACAGATTCGATTGTGTGTACGGGCGAGCCGACGGATTTGGCCACCCGACAGATTGGAAAGCATGCTTACCAATCTGTCGGCTGGGAACCCGTCCGCCCGACATGTCTGCTGGTTAGTATGCTAACCAGCAGACATATCTTCTCGCACACGCGCCGAATGATTTCGACGCATGCGCGGAAGTGTTTTACTTCCTGGTGCGGTGACGTGGCGGCGTCAACGTCACCGCCACGTCACCGACACGTCAGCGTGCTGTCTGCTGGTGGGGATTTTGGTTTGCTCGTGTGTACACGCGAGCAAACCAAAATCCAAGCAGACAGATTTGTTCAAATCGGTCGGTCCGACCGATTTGAACAAATGGATTGCCTCGTGTGTACGAGGCCTAAGACTGGAATCCTCCAAGGCATGGTGACACTCAAAAAAATCTGTTCTTCTATGAACTGGACTAAAGCCTGACGCATATGACCTCTGATAAACCGATGTACTAGGCGGTTTTTCTTCCCTTTGGTGCTCTAGACGGAAATCATTACTTGTCAATTCTGTATTTCCAAGTTTCTTACTTTGTGATAGTTCAGACTCACAAGTATGGTGAAAATCTATCAAACCCAATGTAAGGTTTTCAAAAACTGAATCCTCGTCACTTTCTTGAACCAACTGCTTACTCTGTGCATCACTTGTTCGCACATCCCTATTCTCACCAAGAACTTGACAACTGCTATCGGACACATCATTAACTGAGCTAGACAACATTTCTTGTCTAGCAGCTACAATCACTTTTGAACTTATGTTTATGGCTAGTTGTTCAGCTATCTTTGCCTCATAGTCTCCCAAAAATGTTTTAGTATTTGTTTCTTTGAAACCATCGACTATTGGACACAAATTCTCATATTCTTCATTCCTTTCAATACATTTGGAAAAAGCATCATTTAAATTAGTACAATTAGCCTCTCTGACCACTTCAGTGATGGAGGTTTCACAACATTCAGAGGGCTCACCTGCCATTACAGATTCTACACTTTGAAAAATAGATTTTACTTCCCGAGGAATCTTGGTAGTCAAGTCCAAAGTATTATCCTGCGTTACTTGCTCGGACAGAACACTTTCTAAAGACTGGGTTTCACAGGATGTGACATTACCTTTATATTCAAATCCGATTTCATTAACATAAAAATTAACACACTTCTCTTCAACATGCAAATAATTCACAGAGGCAAAAATAGCTTCAGTCTGGGTGCATATTTCTTGCAATTCAGATTCCTCAATGACCCTGCTCTGCTGATCATCAATTATGGGAAAGTCATGAATATCACCTGCCTTACTACATTCACAAGGCTCAGTGGATATTGGACACACTTTTTCTACATCATTTAGTGCAGTGTCAGAATTACGTTTTTCAGCTTTATTTCCATCAAGCAACTGACTGAGAACTGAAGATGTGCAAACCCCTACTTCCTGCACTTCAGCCACTTCATTTGCCCTGAAGCGGTCAGGGATTTCACTTTCAACATCACTTTCAGAAAGTTCAGCTACATTTTCCATAAAGTCCTTTAGATTTAGCTTTCTAAGAATTGCCTCCTCCTCATCGTCGTTATTTTCCACACATTCTTCATTATTTATTGTTAGTCCGTAGGACAATCATCAACTTTAACATCTTCATGTTCCGTTTCTGCTTTGGTAATCTTGGTGACACCAGGAACTCCTAAATTGGCAGAGTAGGCCCAAAGAAATGAACAGTGATCCATACATCCATACAGCCCTGGCACACCATCTCATGAATCTCAACGTGCTCCGATGGAACTGCGCCTAGGTGCCGACCATGAAACCAGTCCTCACACACCACACACTGGATCATCTCATCTGGGGTCTCATCCTCAGGATCGGGTACGTTCTCTTACATGTGCAGTACATGCCAAAGAAATTGTCATTGTCATTGTAATTATTATCCGGATATAACTTGCACTCCAGCTGTTTAAATTTGGCATTTCCACAATCGCAGCGAAAGTTCCTCTTGGTGTAGAGCTCAAACAGGTCGTGGCCTTCATGACACTTGTATGCACAGGCCAGACATATCCCAGCAGGCCCCTCTTTATCCGGGGTGCAGGTATTGCAGGCGTACAGCGCTTGTCTCTTCACATAACCCAGGGGGTAGGAGCACTTTTCGAAATCGCTCCCCACCAGCACAGCAGACGCCTCATCCTGCAGGGCGTCATCCTCCTCCTTCACTGCCATTTCCACTTTTACTTCCTCCTTCACTTCCTCCTCTTCATCTTCTGCACCACTTTCAATTTCTGCAAGCTCTTTGCTGTCAGAATCATCACATGGTACAAGATGGAAATCCTCAAGCCCAGCCTCATTTTCTTAATTTTCTCTGTTGGTGAAAGAATCAGAACAGAGAGCAACTGCTTCAGACATTAGGTCACTTTTCTCATTTTCAGCATGAGCCTTTGTACAACTAAAAGAGTCTTGATTTGAACCATCATCTTGACAGACAAATTTTCCAGAGCAGAGTCACAGCAACTCATCCATAACCCCTTATCTTGGAGCCGTTTGCATCAGGCTGGCTGGTGTTGGATTGTGATTCCTTAGACTTTCCTGAGCAGAGATCTTACAGTTTGCCCATATTTGCATCCATAGCATTCTCATCAATACTGTCCATCACAAGTCTTTGCTTGGCAGAGCTGTACTGTTGCGGCCAACATTTAGAAAACCATCAGCATGCGTGACAACGATATCTTCGTTGTAATCCTCATCACTCCAAAGTAAGCTTTCCGTGCAAGAATCGCTGAGCATCTCCTCATCACTAAGTCTTGTATATGGACGGCATCCATGATCGCTGATTTTACCGGAACACGGGGCCTTATAATCACTGTTGAGCTTTGAAGGTTGTAATTTTTTTGGTGAGAGCTCTATGTTCTCTTCACTACCAGACAGCTCTGACTTTGCTTTCTTTTTCTTCTTTTTTTTCTTTGACTTCAGACTCAAGAAATCTTTGAACTTTTCTCTTACTTTTTCTTTAACACTTTCAGACAGCTTGTCTGGCTTGCGATGAGACTTCTGGATTAAGTTCTCCTTGCTTTTGTCTTTTAGGGACGGTCGGTGGGAATTTGAACTGTTTGTGGTGTGTCTTCTCTTTGAGATTTGCTGACTGGCCTTTTCATGAGCTAAAGAGCCTCTTGTCTGCATATGACTCGTGACAGGACTCTGATCCTGCTCTGACCTGTCAACGCCATGGAAATACTTCATATGGCAATCCAAAATCTTGCCCTTAAACTTGTTGGGTTCCAGTTCCAAGGTAACAGCTTTGGTAGCTGGATCATCAAGTTTCTTCAAAGTATTTGTTAAAGGTTCTCTACTGTATTTAGCAGAACTGTCAGAACGTTGATTCAGCTTCATAGGATCTGTTACTGCGGGGACAGCCGGGACCTCCTCAGCATCTTCTTGTACATGAGGGTCTTTCTCTTCTGGTTTGGTCTCGTCTGGTTTGACCTCTGGAACGCCATTCACAACATTGGATTCAACAGGCTCTACAGACTCTTCTACCACTAATGGCGGCTCCTTCACTTCGGGAGTTTCAGGCTCTGCCAGGGCACACTCCTCTGGCTCCACTTCTTGTTCCTCTGGTGAAGTACTACACTCCGGTGATGATTCCGTCTCAACAACAGACGTGGTAACCTCCATAGCATTATGGTCCTCTGGACTCTCAATCGGGGAGGGCTTGCTATCCTTTTCCACTGTTCTCTCAAATTGTTTCACGATGGCCTCCATTTGCTGCTGGTATCTCTGTTTCCAACCTGCCATGCTCTCTCGGTGAGCCTGTTGTTGAGCTGCAATGCTCCGCTGGTAAAACCTGTTGTTGAGCCTCAAAACTTGCATTGGTCAGCTGTTGATTTGCATTTGCTTGCTGTTGATTTGCATTTGCTTGCTGTTGATTTTCATTTGCTATAATCAGCTGTTTCAGCATCTCCTCCATTTTGGGTTTACTTTAACTGCCCGCGACACTCCACCATGTGTGAGGGATTGGCTCGGTAGCAGTTGTGTGTGACCCCCTGGATGGGTTCACTACATGCTAAACTGTACAAAAAGGCAGTTGAGTATGATTGAAAACAAATGGTATGGTTTATTTTTCCATATTGCTGGATACACGTGCAAGCATCAAAACAGCATAAACAAAACAAAACATAAAATAAACCCTTGCCACTTGGGGCGTCTACCTTCCCAACACAGGAACCTACCTATGGAGTCTAGCATAGCCTACTGCTGGGCAGACACTGCTGGTCCTACAGCAGAAAACAAAAAGTCTCTTTGATATTTATCACACAGAAATATCAGTCAGCACCTCACCTCTTCAGTAGTCTTTGTGACTGCTCCTTAGCTCACAAAGCCTCAGGATGCAGCAATCAGTCGTCATCCTTTGGCTGTCTTATAGAGGCTTTAATTGCTTCATTCTGAACAGATGCCCAATAGTAATTGGTGTATTGTCTAAACAAGGCAGAAAAGTATCTCCTGTCTGTGACAACACACACACACAGATTTACCTGACTTCCTGTCACAATATATATATATATATATATAATATATATATATATATATATATATATATATATATAATAAATTTACAGCAGTCCCTGTCCTCAAGGAGCTTACAATCTAAAGTCACTTACTCACATTCATACATACACATACTAGGGCCAATTTAGACAGGGGACAATTAACCCACAGTACCAACATGTCTTTTGAGTGTGGGAGAAAAGAAAGAGGAAACCCACCTGTTGTGGTTGCGATTCAAACTGATGACTCTAGTGCTGCCAGGCAATGGTACCAACCACTAAACCACTGTACTGTAGAAACATATAAGAAAGGCCATAAAAGTGAAGGTGCTGTTTTTAGAACTGTCACAGTTGTTAGCAATATAAAAAAAAAGTCCCAAAAAATAGCAGAGAGCTTCCATAAAACTGATCTACAAACCTACCATGGATAGTAAAATAAACTCTTGATTTATCACAGAGTATGTGCACATAAATCTTAATTTTCATGAGCTAAAGAGCCTCTTGTCTGCATATGACTCGTGACAGGACTCTGATCCTGCTCTGACCTGTCAACGCCATGGAAATACTTCATATGGCAATCCAAAATCTTGCCCTTAAACTTGTTGGGTTCCAGTTCCAAGGTAACAGCTTTGGTAGCTGGATCATCAAGTTTCTTCAAAGTATTTGTTAAAGGTTCTCTACTGTATTTAGCAGAACTGTCAGAACGTTGATTCAGCTTCATAGGATCTGTTACTGCGGGGACAGCCGGGACCTCCTCAGCATCTTCTTGTACATGAGGGTCTTTCTCTTCTGGTTTGGTCTCGTCTGGTTTGACCTCTGGAACGCCATTCACAACATTGGATTCAACAGGCTCTACAGACTCTTCTACCACTAATGGCGGCTCCTTCACTTCGGGAGTTTCAGGCTCTGCCAGGGCACACTCCTCTGGCTCCACTTCTTGTTCCTCTGGTGAAGTACTACACTCCGGTGATGATTCCGTCTCAACAACAGACGTGGTAACCTCCATAGCATTATGGTCCTCTGGACTCTCAATCGGGGAGGGCTTGCTATCCTTTTCCACTGTTCTCTCAAATTGTTTCACGATGGCCTCCATTTGCTGCTGGTATCTCTGTTTCCAACCTGCCATGCTCTCTCGGTGAGCCTGTTGTTGAGCTGCAATGCTCCGCTGGTAAAACCTGTTGTTGAGCCTCAAAACTTGCATTGGTCAGCTGTTGATTTGCATTTGCTTGCTGTTGATTTGCATTTGCTTGCTGTTGATTTTCATTTGCTATAATCAGCTGTTTCAGCATCTCCTCCATTTTGGGTTTACTTTAACTGCCCGCGACACTCCACCATGTGTGAGGGATTGGCTCGGTAGCAGTTGTGTGTGACCCCCTGGATGGGTTCACTACATGCTAAACTGTACAAAAAGGCAGTTGAGTATGATTGAAAACAAATGGTATGGTTTATTTTTCCATATTGCTGGATACACGTGCAAGCATCAAAACAGCATAAACAAAACAAAACATAAAATAAACCCTTGCCACTTGGGGCGTCTACCTTCCCAACACAGGAACCTACCTATGGAGTCTAGCATAGCCTACTGCTGGGCAGACACTGCTGGTCCTACAGCAGAAAACAAAAAGTCTCTTTGATATTTATCACACAGAAATATCAGTCAGCACCTCACCTCTTCAGTAGTCTTTGTGACTGCTCCTTAGCTCACAAAGCCTCAGGATGCAGCAATCAGTCGTCATCCTTTGGCTGTCTTATAGAGGCTTTAATTGCTTCATTCTGAACAGATGCCCAATAGTAATTGGTGTATTGTCTAAACAAGGCAGAAAAGTATCTCCTGTCTGTGACAACACACACACACAGATTTACCTGACTTCCTGTCACAATATATATATATATATATATATATATATATATATAATAAATTTACAGCAGTCCCTGTCCTCAAGGAGCTTACAATCTAAAGTCACTTACTCACATTCATACATACACATACTAGGGCCAATTTAGACAGGGGACAATTAACCCACAGTACCAACATGTCTTTTGAGTGTGGGAGAAAAGAAAGAGGAAACCCACCTGTTGTGGTTGCGATTCAAACTGATGACTCTAGTGCTGCCAGGCAATGGTACCAACCACTAAACCACTGTACTGTAGAAACATATAAGAAAGGCCATAAAAGTGAAGGTGCTGTTTTTAGAACTGTCACAGTTGTTAGCAATATAAAAAAAAAGTCCCAAAAAATAGCAGAGAGCTTCCATAAAACTGATCTACAAACCTACCATGGATAGTAAAATAAACTCTTGATTTATCACAGAGTATGTGCACATAAATCTTAATTTAGAAAGAGCTTCCAGCAAAAAGCCATCTCTTCGTAGTCTTTCTCTACAAAGTCAACCAGACCAGCGTGTTAAAGAAAGCAAACCCATTTTTCTTTTGCTCATAAATAAATGCTGCCATTTGCATTTCCAGAATCAGCATCCACCACGTAGACTGCTGTAACCAGAACCATCTGTTTGTCATTGGTTTCTTTGGTTATAAATAAAGCAAGTGGCTTCAACGTTGTCTACATTTACACCAACCTGCTGTCACTGGCATAGTTAATCCACTCAACCATTTCACACCACCAGAAGCCTACATTTCTGAGCATCTGGTCATCATTACATTGTAAAGTTATCTCTAACGATCCTTCTGTTGAGAGTTTTAGATAAAACACAAATTTAACAGGCAGTGTACCAGAATAAAAATAGATTACTTATGCTACGTCAATACAAAATGGAACAACTCAAACAAACTCTAGCTCAAATGAAAATGGAACATAAAAAGACTAATATAGTTAATATAATACTACAGCAGTGTTCTTCCGTATCTCTTATAAAGATTCTTATTTTATTTTAGTGCTTTAACATGCCTCATAAAACATTTGCAATAACAGAGAGAAAGAGTAAATTCTGTACTAAAACTGAAACAGGGAGAATGGTGATATTGCCAGTCTATGGGAAAAACTAATGATCATGTTAATGTAAAAGATATTATTCCAAAACAACAAACTTCTATAGAAGATGCCTTGAATTATTCAAAAATAGGTAATGTATATGGAACACAAAAGTCAGTTTTTTATTGTTTTGCGCAGATAATAGCATATTCGAGAAAGATATGTTTTTATTCATAAGCCTAGTGCTATGTCAGATAAAGGCCAATTAAAGAACCCTTGTCTTGTGGGAGCGGTATGCATTATTTTAAAAGCATAATCCAAAATCATAATCTATTGAATTTACAGTAAATCCTTGGTTTGAGAGTAACTTGGTTTAAGAGCGTTTTGCAAGATGAGCAAAATGTTTTAATACATTTTGCCATGATATACAAGCGATGTCTTGATAAAAGAGTAGTGTCATGTCACAACTGAGTATGAAAGAGAAGAGAGGCACCTCTAAGTGTAGCAATATGGTTACATTTAATGAAGGTACAACATTTAGCAACTAATTGCTACACTAAGGCCCCTTTCACATTGGGGCGTTTTTCAGATGTTTTTCGGGTGCTTTGGCGTTAAAAAAAAGCGCCTGAAAGAAGCCTCATCTGCAATCCCAATGTGAAAGCCTGAGTACTTTCAAAGCCCTTTCACACTGCCAGCGCCCGAAAAACGCTGGTAAAGCGCTGCTAAGACCCCTTTCACACTGGGGCATTTTTCAGGCGCTTTGGCGTTAAAAAAAGCTCTCTCAATGGGAGGGGGGCTTTAGGAGCGGTGTATTTAACGCTCCTAAAGCGCTGCAAAGAAGCTGCTTGCAGGACGTTATTGAGGTATGCGTATCCCTGATCCTACTCTGTTGGTGTCTCGGCAGGTCATTTTGCACCCCCTCTTTACCTGTATCCAGTCAACTTCTACGCGTTTCGCAAATCTTGCGTCATCAGGAAAGCTGTGGATACACTTTGGATTACTGTATTTATACCCTTACTGGCGTTGAATGCTGTTAATTGCTGTTTCCTATGGAACCGGATGTTTATCCGCCGCCATCTTCGTTTCTGGCGCCGGAAGTTCCTATTCCGCCATCTTACCTCCTGTATACCCCACTCCAATTCATCTGGATGCACGTTCCCAAACTTTTTAAATTTATTTGGGTGGATTTGCTTAAGACCGCTCACTCCGCCGCAATCCCCCATTTTTATTAATTCACAATATTCCCCCGTCAGTACCGTTCGTGCCCTCCGCTTAGTTCCGCCCCCCTTTGTATACCTTCCCCCCTCCCACCGGAAGCATCAGTCACAGATGGAGACAACAGTTAACATGGCCGTTAGGGCACTTCTGGTATAGAATTAAGCAAACAAATTAGTGTCAGAGGAAACCGCAGTAGGAAAGGGCGGTCAGACACCAAAATAGCATATCGTGCACATCCGGTCCTCCAGCGGATATATACGACACTTCTGAGTAAAAATGCTTGCATTAAGAATTAACATAGACACCCCTACAAAAGTTAATATGGCCGCTAGGGCCCTTCCGGGATCAACCTACCGTTTGTGCCCTCCGCTTAGTTCTGCCCCCCTTTGTATTCCTTCCCCCCCTCCCACTGGAAGCATCAGTCACAGACGGCTCCGCAGGTGCGGTTTCCTCTGGCACTAGTCTTTCTTCTTAGGTTAATCCCGGAAGGGCCCTAGCGGCCATATTAACTTTTGTAGGGGTGTCTATGTTAATTCTTAATGCGAGCATTTTTACTCAGAAGTGTTGTATATATCCGCTGGAGGACCGGATGTGCACGATATGCCATTTTGGTGTCTGGCCGCCCTTTCCTACTGCGGTTTGCTCTGACACTAATTTGTTTGCTTAATTCTATACCAGAAGTGCCCTAACGGCCATGTTAACTGTTGTCTCCATCTGTGACTGATGCTTCCAGTGGGAGGGGGGAAGGTATACAAAGGGGGGCGGAACTAAGCGGAGGGCACGAACCGTAGTGACGGGGGAATATTGTGAATTAATAAAAATGGGGGATTGCGGCGGAGTGAACGGTCTTAAGCAAATCCACCCAAATAAATTAAAAAAGTTTGGGAACGCGCATCCAGATGAATTGGAGTGGGGTACACAGTAGGTAAGATGGCGGACTAGGAATTTCCGGCGCCAGAAACCAAGATGGCGGCGGATAAACATCCGGTTCCATAGGAAACAGCAATTAACAGCATACAACGCCAGTAAGGGTATAAATACAGTGATCTAAAGTGTATCCACAGCTTTCCTGATGACGCAAGATCTGGATACAGGTAAAGAGGGGGTGCACCACGACCTGCCGAGACACCAATAGAGTAGGATTGGGGATACGCATACCTCAATAACGCTGATGAGCGGCTGGTTACGCTCGACACTGCCAGGGATACCAAGTGTCGGTCTTAGGAACGCGCCTTGTGAGTGATTTTATTTTATTTTGGTTTTAACCACTTAAGAACCGCCGCCTGTACATTTACGTTGGCAGAATGGCACGGACAGGCACATCAACGTACCTGTACGTGCCTGCCTAGACGTGGGTCGGGGGTCCGATCGGGACCCCCCCCCCCCGGTACATGCGGCGGTTCCCGTGGCTTCAGGAGCGATCCGGGACGAGGGGGGCGGCTGTTTGTTTTTGCCCCCTCCGGATCGCTCCCAGCCAATCCGCGCGCTCCCCCGTGTGTCACTTCCTCCTCCTGTGTAAACACAGGAAGAGGGAAGTGATGTGATCTCTGCTCTCGGTGGTATTTTCAACCGCTGCTGAGGAGAGATCACATCACACAGTGAGTCTGCACAACACTACACTGACACCAGGACATGTAGGCACATTAACCCCCCCGATCACTCCCCCCCCCACCCCCCTGTCACACTGTCACTGAATGCAGTGATCATATATGTACTGATCACTGCATTTAGTGTCAGTGTGACAGGCAGTTAGCGTTAGGTCCAGGGTAGCCCCCGTACCCCCCCTAATAAAGGTTTAACCCCTTGATCACCGCCCTACTTAACCCTTTCACTCCCTATTGCCAGTGTCACTAAGCGATCATTTTTCTGATCGCTGTATTAGTGTCGATGTTCCCGCTAGGTAGCTATTTTTTTTTATTGCGATTTTTTTTTACTAAAGACATGTGGCTGAATACATTTTGGCCTAAATGTTTAACTAAAATTTAGTTTATTTGATTTTTTTATAACAAAAAGTAAAAAATATTGTTTTTTTTAAAAAATGTCGCTCTATTTTTGCATATAGCGCAAAAAATAAAAATCGCAGAGGTCTATTTGTGGGATGAAAAGGACACGAATTTTGTTTGGGAGCCACGTCGCACGACCGCGCAATTGTCTGTTAAAGCGACGCAGTGCCGAATTGTAAAAACCCCTTGGGTCATTTAGCAGCATATTGGTCCGGTCCTTAAGTGGTTAAATAAATAACATTTTAATATATACTACACTATGATGAGCCCATTTTTTGAGGCACTAAGGGAATTCTTGTCAAGAGGAAAAGAGGAGTACCTACCCAGTGATTGAAAAAGAAACAGTTTGGCGTCCTTTAATATTCGGGGTCTGGTGAGTGTCCATTTCAGCCGTTGGTGATGGTGGCACATGTTCGTTGGGTGAAACAACCAGCTGCACCTATACTTGCATAAGAAGCTCCACTAGAACTGAATTACCCAGCATTTTTTCTCACAGTAGTGTACTATTCAACTGTGTAGTTGTTGTTGTTCACTACTCCAACACTTATGAACTTTTACATACTGTTTACATGTTATATTTTTTGCACCCATAATGTTATTTTGCACAAGTTGAGATTGCAAAATAGACTTTTAGTTCATTGTATCGTACTGTCCTAGCACTTAAATGATTATTGATGCTTAGGAAAGGAGGATATCCTAGCATATATACAAAAGTTTTTTTTTGTACAGCACTGCACTTTGATATAGCACTTTATGCATGCATGTTTGCACCTATCTAGGCTAGAGCATAAACTAGGTATTATATTATTTATCTGGATATTTAGACCAGCGCAGTAACAACACACACATTCTTCATGCACTTAACCCTTTTTTGAAGGTTAACACAGTACTGCAGCAGGTCACCACTTAAAATCAACCTTTGCGCCGGTGACACTCAACACATTTTTTAGGGTAAATACAGTCCTGAAGGCAGATACCATGTGGTGACTACAAGCACCAGTGTTAGTTTTCAGATAAATCACTGTGTCCCTTTGGAACCCTAAGCTGTAATGCCGCGTACACACGATCACTTTTTGTGATTAAAAAAAAAGACGCTTTCAAAAACGTCATTTTAAATGATCGTGTTTGGGCAAAACTTTGTTTTATGTCTTCAAAAAAACGACCAAAAAAAAATTCGAACATGCTTGAATTTTTTGTGTCGTTTTTCAAAATGTCATTTTTTGTGTCATAAAAAGTGATGGTGTGTGGGCAAAACGACATTGAAAACAAGAGTTTTTAAACCCACGCATGCTCAGAAGCAAGTTATGAGATGGAACTTCAATGGAACAGAGTGCCGTCGAACGTGGTGTACGTCACCAGGCTTTGCTAGAGCATTATGGAAAAACGATGGTGTGTATGCAACGTCGTTTTGGAAAATGAAGTTTGAAAAATGACGTTTTGTTTCGTCACATGAAACGTCGTTTTTTTTCATCACAAAAAGTGATCGTGTGTACGCGGCATTAGGCCCAAGTTATACATGGGGTGTAAAGACTCGCTTGCACCACAATATGTCTGTACTTTATCACTGTTAAACAAAATGTTTTAGGTACGGTCAAGTTCACATTAAGCTTACAGTAGCCCCCATATAGCTGTATGACGTATGATAAAACATATTGGTTTGCATGTCATATCAATACCCTATGCGCATTTCATATCCTTATCCTATGAGGTCTAAAATATTTTTTGGCCAGTTCATCCTGGTTGGCAATTGGTGGGAAAAGTAGAAATTTGCAATGAACTATTTTTCATCACTGATCAGTCCTATCCAACTTATGGAATTCTATTCATATATCATGGTTTCACTTATTATATTACATTGCGTTGCTTTGTGCCTATGGCTTCAGCATACTTCAATAGGTCTGAAACAAGCTCTGTACAGCATTTGAGTGCTGAAATTGAGAAAAATCCAAGACCTACAGGTAACTAAGGAAGCCGGCACTGGTTACAAACAAATGTATTATTTCAAGCAGAAAATGAATATTGCATACTTGAATACGCAGTATGCTTTATTCATTGTAATAATGTCCTAAGAGATTCATTAAAACAACAGAGAGGAGTTAATATTTTAAAATTCCCTTCTGTGCTCATTCAGTGTCCTGTGGGAATAAGATGATCTACGATAAGGCCATACTTACAACAGGCTTTCTTACAATATCATTTACTACTATACAAATGATGATGTACTATTATGATAATCATTATGAATCTTAATTCAACTTTTATAGTAAATCAAATACTTATTTATAAACCAGTATATTCAGACTGTAATAATACACAAAAAATTGGACTTTTGGTTTTGAAAATTTGTCAGTTCATGAAATGTACACAATGGGGTTTATTTACTAAAGCTGGAAATTGCAAAATCAGTCTCACATTTGCATAGAAACCAATCAGCTTCCAGGTTTTATTACCAAAGCTTAATTGGTTGGGGTAAGAAGCTTGTTGGTTTTTATGCAGAAGTGAGCCTGATTTTGCACTCATCAGCTATAGTAAATAAGCCATATTGTGTACTTAAACATGGGGTATGCCTGTAGCTTCTAAAATTAGTTAAAAGAGACTTGTCATTAAAAATTTGGGGTATAGTGTGGTATGGGTCTATATCCAGAGCTTTTTTTCTCAGAAAATAGGTGCAGGAACTCAACCACGACCCGTTCAGATTTCACAAACAGTAGAAGGGTCTTAAAGGGGCATTAAATACCAGAATTGCATTACATACAGTGTGCAGAGTTCAGGGGGTTACAAAGCAGTCACTTGTAAACACAGAAACCAGACTTCTGTGTTCACAAGTGATTGTGGTAGGGTCTGAGCCAAAGGTGGTGGAACTGAGTTCCACCAAGTTCCCCCAGAAAAAAAGCCCTGTCTATATCTATATATAACTTTAGTTATTTATTTACAAGAAACTTAGTAATAGTTTTATAAGTAATCACTTATGTCCATATACAACATCAGTGGCGGTGTGTCCATAGAGGGCACCGGAGCGCCTCCCCCTCTGGCTCCCGCATCGCCACTGATACAATACATAGATTCATGGATTATGTATTGCCGCTGCCGCTGACTATTCAGATGGCCGGCCCCCTGGCGAACGCTGGCCATCTGAATAACGGCAGCTGGTTGGCTGTGGAAGTGCCTATCAGAGCCAGCGGCTTATCCAGGGATGCACGGGGGGTGCCTTCCTTGGATAAGAATGACAGGCGTCTCAGCCAATCAGGTTCACCTGTTCTGGTTACCGGTAACCTGATTGGCTGAAGCATCATCAAGGGCGGGAGAAGACATCGAGTGACGGTAGAAGCACAGTGGCTGCATTTGATGAGCACAGTGGCTGCCTTTAATGGGCACAGTGGTTGCAATTGATGGGCACAGTGAGGCTGCAATTGGTTTTTTTTCGTTTGTTTGCGCCTCCCCAAAAATTTGAAGCACCTGCCGCCACTGTACAACATGCTTAGTACTTGAGACATCTGCTTCATTATGATATGGGAATTGGGAACCTTTGACCTTTTCTTTTCATCAGTTGTAGCTATTGTTTTTCCTGCCATATAAATATAACTGGGAGGGCAGTCCCGAATTTGAGTTGGATTCAGAAGGGAAGTACGAATCAATGACCATCATCTCCAGGAACTTCTTCAATTGAAGGACTTATGAACTCTCCTGGTTTGTATATGCTGTATTTATCTGTATCATATCATCTGTATTCTGTAATACATCTTTAATCAAAGCTAAGTAAATCTCTTTTTACTATACTACTTGTGTGTTGTTTTAATCATTGTACTTACTTACTTACAATCTGTGTAAATATATGAATGAACCTGTCAAATGAATAAATGTAACACGGAATTTAACCCTTTGTTACAGTATAGCAATATAGGAAATGTAAAAAAACAAAGTTTGTCAGGACTAAGGCATCCAGCACAGCTACACCTGGTACGACCAGTTTTTCCATCTGGAAGACTACCATGACAGCTTTTGACTGGGAAAACTGGCTGTGTGCATGCTCCATGGAAGTTTTCTGACAGGAAAACCGCCGGGAATCAGAGAGGAAAAATTACATATTTTTTCCTGCCGTAATTCCTGGCGGTCTTTTTCCTGGCAGTTTTTTCCTATGGGAAACGCTGCGATGGAGCATACACATGGCTGGGATTCCCGGCCAAAGCTCTCACGGCAGTTTTCCTGCCAGGAAAACCGACCATGTGTAGGAGGAAAAAGCTGCCGAGCCGGTTCTCAGTTTTCCCCTTGGTTTCCCCTTGGTTTTCCCTGCAGACTTTTTACCGGCGGGAAAACCCATCGTGTGTACAAGGCATTAAAGGTTTCTTCTTTTGCCCAAAGCAGCAATACTGTTAAGGCTATTGGCGTGTTTGCCAAAAGGTTTAACTTGTGAAAGTAGATCTGTGTATGATGGACTGTTCACTTTGCAAGCGAACTTGCACTTTGCAAGGAAATTTTCCCCAGAGCTTAGTGAACGAGGTGAAGCTCTGCTGACTTCCATTATTCAATCATGTGCAAGCCATGGGGAACATTCCTTTGCAAAATGCAACTTCACCAGCAAAGTAAAAAGGTATATTTGCATTTAGTACATCAGCCCCAAAATGTGCTCACAAAGCCTTTCATGTAAGGTAGTTCCATGGTCTGCTATAAAATTAAGCAAAAACAATAAAAGAAAAAAATAAAGCAGTGTATCTGACATTTACAAAACATTCACTGCAGGTTAATCATCAAAGTTAATGTGTTTTAAATGACAGTGAGTGATTCACCACCAGGCAACGTTTGATGAAAGACACTTTCACTGCTTTATAAATACCCCCCTGAATGTCTATGGAAACATTTTAAATCAGAGAGGATATGTTTTTTTTTTTTAAATAATGGCATATACTGTGGATATTATTTTCTTTTTTTCATTGGCAAAAGTACATATACCTGCCATCTTGAAAAACTGGCGTACAACAGTAAAAAGCAAAGCAGTAGACTTATTTTAAAACACAGGAAAAAAGTGGCCCATTATAACCAAAAAAAATAAATTATACCTTATTTTATGCAAGCACTTTGTGACTTGGGAAGGTTTAGTGACAGTGTGTTAGTGGTTGCCCAACCAATAGCCCTGGGCAACATTCCGTCTAGTTCACTTTACTAAAGCTTCCTGCCTGCTAAGTAAGAAATCAATTATCAATTCTGTTAATCTGCTAAAATGTATCTGTCATTCTCCCCTTCCCTCACTAAGGTTGATATTGACAATAGAATTGATGTGTGCATCAACTCTGATCAATGTACTCCTTATTAGCCAAACGATTGGCTATCAGCATTAACAGAAGTAACACCTTCAAAGAAGACAGGGAGAAGACTATAGCTCAAAGTTTTACAGTATGCTTGCCCGCAAACATCTCTCTTTTGCATTGAAAATTTGACAAAGTTTTGCGAGTACAGTACTACACTGCATGCGCCTATTGTCTTCCAGTCTTCTGTCTGTCTGCCTTTTGACATTTATATGAAATCAACCAAGAATGGGGAGCTGTTAATAGTTCTCACAATAATAGTTAAAATAGCTTTATTATGTGCAAACAAAAGCTGTATGACATGGTTTGTACTGGAAGTTGAGATTTACAGTTGACAGTTTTATGGGCTGGCGTTAATAATCAGAAAAAATGCAATGTATTGTAGAACATCCATAATGATAAAATTGAGACATACTAGCTTTGATACGCAGAAACAGTGTTCATGTGTCTATATAGTTGTGGAATTATCTAATACAGTAAGTAAAGTAATTATATTATGCTTTTATATTGGTAAGTTTTATTTTTATTTTTTTTGATTTGGCCCTGCAAATCTGTATTAATATGATCCCCCATGTTAAACGGTAACAACTCTACTTGCATGACGAAAAAAAATGCAAAAAAATAAATAATGTAACATATACAATTGCAACAAAACCATATTGTAATATACCGTTCTTAAAGATTCCTTTTGCTTTTCAATCTGCAACACTATAATTTTCTGTAAAATTAAATACAGAAAAGTAATATAGCAACCTGGAGGCATTCTGTACACAGATGGTGTACATACCCCCCCCCCCCCAAAAAAAAAATTGTATTTCCTGCTTGTGTGATTGGCTCACTGATTTTCCCAGAAGTCAACACTAACTACCCTAGCAGTATGATTATGTCAGATTTTTGAAACTCAAAGCAGTACACTGTTTCGCTTGGAAACTTGGTATTTTATATTGTAGGCCTGTAATTCTTAGAAATAACTCACTTAGATCTGTCCAAACAAGAGTCTAGTACAGGGATCCTCAAACTATGGCCCTCCAGCTGTTGAGGAACTACACATCCCATGAGGCATTGTAAAACTCTGACATTCACAGACATGACTAGGCATGATGGGAATTGTAGTTCCTGAACAACTGGAGGGCCGTAGTTTGAAGACCCATGGTCTAGTAGATGTCCCGGGTATGATAAAGTTTGAAACACTAAATCATAAATTATAATATAATAAATAACTATAAATAATTATAAAAAATAATAATATAATAATAATAAAAATAAAATTAATTTCCCCACGATTCACTCTTGCTTAATTCTGCAAGTGTTCTAATTTACTATCGCTGTTTTCTAGCTGGTCTAGAACCACTTTTTTCATAAAGGAACACTTTTTGGTTGCCATGGACAATCTCAAGTTTCCAGGCAGAAAGAACAGTATATAAAATATAAAACTGCATGCAGGGCATTGGCCAAAACACTAGGAACAAAAGAGATGTCAAATTATTTGATACAGTAATGTAATTCATAAGATTACAGTGTACTGTATGTGTTATGTTTTGTGTACTTTTTAAATTTTGCGCCAGGCTCCGCCCCCATGCATTGTGACACTAACAGGGTACAGAGCCCGGAAAAAAAGGGCATCGGGCGGAGGACACAGCCCACAGACACAGTGGGGGGACATCGCAGGATCCTGGGGACAAGGTAAGTAACCATGACCAGGATTCTGCAATGCAATCCCAAGTGTGGCTCAGGGTTACCACTAATGGTACTGAAATTTAACCCCGAGACCACTCTGGATTACCGCCAGGGAGGTTAATGAATGAATGAAAACTTATATAGCGCAGCACATGCAAACTTAATAGCCTCTGGGCGCTTGTTGATCCTGTCTCCTTTGGTATCAAAAGAGATGAGTCTTGATCTTTCTCCTGAACGCTAAGTGGTTCTCCTCCAACCGAATGCTGGTTGGTAAAGCGTTCCATAGTCTGGGACCTTGGACCGCAAATCTCCTTTCTCCTTTGGACTTGTACTTAGCTTTCGGTATCTGGAGTAGATTTTGATTGGTGGATCGCAGAACGCGATTGGGGTTATGTGCTTTTATTTTTTCGCATAGATAATGGGGTGCATTCCCATGGATACATCTATGCGTTAGACAGAGTGCTTTAAAAGTGATTATGTCTTTTACTGGTAACCAGTGAAGGGATCTCAGCGAAGGTGAGATTGATTCCCAAGGTTTTTTCCCAGTCACAAATCTAGCGGCCGTATTTTGAACGACTTGTAGACGAGCGATTTGGTACTTAGGGAGTCCGAGGTAAAGGGCATTTGCATAGTCCAGTCTGGAGTTTACAATTGCTCCCACCACGACCGCTATGTCTTCCTTGGGAATAAAAGGAGTAAGTCTGCGTAGTAGGCGCAGTAGATGGTGAGATCCGCTGACTACTGACCCTATTTGTGCGTCCATTGTCATGTAGGAGTCAAAGATGACCCCAAGACTTTTGACTTTGTCGCTAGGGGTGATGATTTTGCCCAGAATGGGCGGGGGGGTCCAGGTTGTTGCAGGTTGAATCATACGCTTGGCGTGAAACAGAAGAAGTTCTGTTTTCGCTCCGTTGAGAGAGGCATGTCTCTAGATTGAGGTGATGATCCTTTTTAATGCAAATGCGAAAATACAGTTACGTATCGTCTGCATATGAGTGGTAGAGCAGTTTTTGGCAGCTAATAATCTCAAAAAGAGGGCGAAGATAGATGTTGAATAACACCGGTGACAGGGGGGATCCTTGAGGGACTCCGCACGATAATGTGCGTTTCTCAGAAGTGAAAGGTCCTAACTTCACTATTTGCGTTCGGTTTTCCAAAAAAGAGGAGAACCAAGATAAATCGCCTTCTGCGACTCTGGCTACTTCAGCTAGCCGAGTAAATAAAAGCTTGTGGTCTACTGTGTCGAAGGCTGCACTTAGGTCCAACAGAACCAGAAGACAAGATTCTCCTTCGTCTGCGGCCTCGAGAACGTCGTCCCATATTTTGAGCAATGCGGTTTCCGTCCCGTGTCCAGGCCGGAATCCCGATTGAAATGGATCAAGTAGGTTGTGGGTATCTAGATGCTGTTGCAGCTGTTGTACCACTACTTTTTCCATTACTTTTGAGAGTATATTTAGGCCTGTTATTGGACGACGGTGGAGTGGATCCTTGGGGTCCAGATTAGGTTTCTTCAGAATGGGTCGAATTATACCCTCCTTCAATTGGGAGGGCACTGTGCCTTCCCTGAAAGATTGGTTGATAAGCTGCGTGATAGAAGGCGCCAGGATGTCGGCGCATTCCTTCAGCAGTTAAGTGGGGATAATATCATTCGGCGCGGTGCTGTTACGCAAAGTACTGATGATATTATTAGTGTCATTGATAGAGATAGGTTCCAACGTGAACCTACCTGGTTGTGGTGAATTACTGCAGGTGCTGTGCAGATAATTACGGGGAGGGTTGAGGGGGGAATTATTTTGCCGAATGCTTTGCCGGATTCTTTCGATTTTGTTAATGAAGTAACCCGATAATTCATTGCAAAATTCTTGTGAGTCCGAATTGGGGGCTTCAAGACATCCTGGATTCATGGTCTGATTGACCAGCTTGAAAAATTCGCGCGGACGATTAAGGGCGCTGTTGATAGCCTTAGAAAAATAGTTTTTCTTGGCTTTGAAGATTTCTTTGTGGTATTTCCTTGTTGTTGCTTTGTAGACGCTAAGGTTCTCGTCTGAAGAATTTCTTTTCCAGGTGGCTTCCGCCCTTCTACGATCTTGCTTCAGTAACGCCAGTTGGTTGTTGAACCAGCTGGAGTTATTTTTCCGGATGCGGGTTTTGCGTTTCGGCGCTATTGAGTCGGCTGACTGTAATAGGGCTGTATTTATGGTATCCAGTGTTTCTTCAGCCGTTTGGTTCGGCTGAATTGTATTAATTTTTTTCCTTAACGTGGTTTTGAAGAGTTCCGAGTGGAGCTTCTTCTGACATCTAGTCCAGTGTGTTGTCACTGGATTTGATGTTTTAGTTAAGGGTGGGAATTCAGAAATAATGAATTTAATTGCATGGTGATCTGTCCATGGCAACAGTTCATTTTCCAAGATTTTTATTTCCAGATCTTGTCTGAAAATAAGATCGAGTGTGTGACTTGAAGCATGTGTGGGCCCACATACTAGTTGCTGAAGCCCTAATCCTTTGAGGTGATCAATGCAGGCGTCGGCAACGGGGTCTTGCGGGGAGTTGGCCCAGAGGTTGAAGTCCCCGAGCAGCAAAAGGTGTTTGCTGTTGAGGGTATAGGTGGAGATAAAGTCTGTCAATGATGGAAGAAGCTGCAATTTTGGGCCAGGTAGCCTATAGCAGAGAGGAATCCGGATGGTCTCCTGGGAGTTTATTTGCAGTTGCAGAGTAAGGGTTTCCATGAATGGAAGAGGGTTTTGGAGGACTGGTTTTGTGATCGCAAGATGAGTTTTATGGATCACCGCCAGTCCTCCTCCTTTTTGTCCTATTCTGTTTTCCGTAATAATACAATAGTTTTCTGGCACCAGTTCTCTTGGAATGGTGTTGCAGTCGGCTGTGAGCCAGCTCTCTGTAATAAAGAGGCAGTCTAAATCGTGTTGTAGAATGAAATCATGGATTTCCAGTCTGTGTTTTACTGCCGATCTTGTGTTGATCAAAGCACATGATATGTGCTTAGGCTGGGGTACACGGCTGAGATTTTTGATAGTCGGTCGTCGTTCGACTCTCAGAAGTCGCTCAGCTCTTAGGGCTTTTTTAGTGATGGCTGGTAGTATTGCGGCAAATTGCCTCAAATCCCCAATGGTTTCTGCAGAATATTGCAGATTAACCATGGTCGCCAAACACTAGGGGGAGAGGGGGGGCAGATTATCAAGGATTAACTTAATCCTTGATCCTGCCTTGGTCCAGAGGAAGGCAAAAAAACCCTGGCCATGCTACGGCAATATGCTACGACAGGGAAAAAAATTCCTTCCTGACCCCTTGAGAGGCGATCGGGCAAACCCTGGATCAAGTTCAAATGGTATTGAGGAAGGGGGAATGGGGCTAGGGTGTTGCAAGATGGCTACCACTCAGGCTGCAAGAGCCAGGGTGGTGACCTCAAGGGGGGGGGTTGCCAACTAGTAGTTATTGAGTCAGAAAGAGGGTGGTAGGTGACCCAATTACAAGGGAGTAGCAAGCTGTTATCTGGAGGGGGTGCGGGGGGCCACTCGATCGTGGCGATGAACGGGGGAAGGGGTGGAGGGGGCCCTACCTATCTACATCCCGTTGGCCACACGTCCTACTCCTAGGAAGCGTGCGCCGGTAGCTACCAGGATGCAGTTCAAGCCCTAAGGAAGAGGGGGGTGCTGCTGGTGTCAAGGGGGGGATAGATGTGCAGCTGGCAGGTCACAGCGATGAAGCGGGGGGGGGTGGCGGGGGTCCTACCTATATACATCCCGTGGGGCCACACGTCCTACTCCTAGGAAACGTGCGATGGTAGCTGCCGGGATGCAGTTCTAGCCCTAGGGAAGAGGGGGTCTGCTGGTGTCCAGGGGGGATTGCTGTGTAGCTGGCAGGTGGATGGTGTATCAGGGGGGGAGGGGGGGCCGTAAGCTGTGGGAAGTACCCAACCAAATACCCAACCAAACTATGAGTGGGCGACTCAGGGGGTGGCTGGTGGTGGCTGGGGGGTTCTGCAGGTGTCCAGGGGGGTTTGTGGTGTATTGGTGAATGAATGGAGCGGAGCGCCGCTAGGCCGCGGGTGAAGCCGCGGCCTTTCCTAAGTGCGGCGGCCGAAAATAGTTCCAGAGGTGGTGTGAGGGCCTTCGCCGCGGCTTATCCTAAAAAGGACGGCCGCCAACGGAGCTCGGGGGGTAGGAGAGCCCTGTAGATTAGGGGCTTACCTTGTGAAGGCAGAGAGCGGCGGATCCAGGGGGAGAACCAGGAGAGAGCGGTGGGAGACGCCAGGGGAGAGCGTGTGGTACAGCCCTGGATGTCAGGAGCTGTCAGGAGCTGCGTCCAGACCCAGCCAGCATGTGGCTACGAATGGTACTGCAGCAGTTAAAAGAGAAGTATGGGAATTTTTTATTTTTTTAAATCCTTCTTACCTAAGTGGATGCAGCATTGGTCCAATGCTGCACCTGTTCCCTGCTGGCTCTAAGGCTGAGAGCTGAGTGATAAAACACTGCTGATTGTTTGGTTCTAAGGGCACCTTGAGCAGAGAGCTGGTGTCTGTCAGTTACTGGCTGTCTGCTCTGCACTCTCCTATGCTCACTGGAGCGCTGGGCTGTGGATGGGGAGGGAGCGGCTGGCTCAGGCTATCAGTGGCTTGCTGAGAGGCTGAGCAGGGTGCCGGTGCAGGAATGTGGGTGGATCCCAAGCATATGGTTTCAATCTTTCCCGAGCCTGGAGCAGCTCTGTGACGTCAGCCAACAGTGGTCTTTAGTCCACTGTCTGCTGAAAACGGGTCACAAGAGTGCTGTCCTGTGAGTCCTGTGATCCACAGCAGAAGTACAGCCAAACAAGCTTTGGCTGTACTTCTCCTTTAAGATACAAATCAGATTTTGGGCAACGTCGCATCCTCTACAACAGGGGTCTCAAACTGGTGGCACTCCAGCTGTTGCAAAACTACAAGTCCCATGAGCATTGCAAGGCTGACAGTTACAAGAATGAATCCAACAGGCAGAGGCATGATGGGACTTGTAGTTTTGCAACAGCTGGAGGGCCGCTAGTTTGAGACACCTGCTCTACAACAAACATTTCAGTTTTGGTGAGATACCAAAAGGTTATTCACGTCTAAAGGGATTCAGAGCCTGCCATTTTCCTCCTGCAGCAGCTGATCACTAATAAAAAAGTCACTACCATTCACATTAATTTTGCACGTGGACACAGACAAACACACAGCTATTTCTTCACAATAACAAAAGGTAGGAATCCGCAACAAAGTTTGTTAAAATACCCACAATGTATATAGATCGCACAGAGGGTAATCATATTTCTTTTCTCATTTAAAAGTAGAGTTACTCGTTAAGGGAATGAACAACCCAGCTTCAACAGTATTAACTGATTTTTTTTTTAATTCGGAGTGTAGCCAAACTCCTCCATCTCTTACCCCCTAATTCCCACTCACCACTGTCAATACAGAAGTCACAACGGCTTCCCAGTGGCTCCTACAGATCTGATCGCCTCAGGGGTTCCCACTGAGTGTATATGTTGGGGACAAGGGAGATGGTGGGGACAAGGGAGATGCAGGTGCCCGAATTGCAGTGCAGTTGTGGATGAAAGGGGGGTGTTGTGAGGTAGGCTGCATCCTCTGAGATCCCCATCTGTTGCTTGGTGGCCTGATACCAGTGCCTTCTCTACATGATCTCCCTGCTTGTGAAAGAGGAGGAACCGCCTACAGTGTGTGGGGAGGTAGTACAGTAGAGCCAGCCGGTGGGATTCTGCTTAACAGCAACAAAAGACATATAGAAGATGGTGAAGCTCTTAAGGTGGGGAATGAAAAGATGAGGGCAGTGGGTGGTAAACATGTACAAAGCACATCCTTGAACTCTGCACTCAGTATGTAGTGCACATCTGAACACAGCATTCTGTATGAAGCACACATCTGAACACAGCATTCTGTATGAAGCACACCCCTGAACCCATTGTATGATAGTGATAGAGAGAGAAACAAGAGGCAAAGACAGAAGTATGTTGTCCAAAAACTCCTTGGAAATAGGGCCAATATATTATTTCCACCCAGCCCTAGAGTGAATGGGAGAATTCCGTAGGAATTTCTTTCGGAAAGACAGGGTAAAAAGGAAAGGTGGAGGGGTCTGTCTCTATGTGAGAAGTGACCTCAAAGCAAGCGTGAAAGAGGACCTGGTTGATGGAGAGTGTGATGAAGTTGAAGCATTATGGGTGGAACTGCATACAGATGTGCGTAGTTAAATCAGTAGTTTAATCATTGGAGTTTGTTATAGACCACCCAATGTTAATGAGGAGGTGGAGACTCGGCTCCTTGCACAGATGGAAAGGGCTGCATGGGCTGGGACGGTGATAATAATGGGGGATTTTAACTACCCAGAAATTGACTGGAATAATGGAATTTCTGGGACAGTTAAAGGACAAAAATTTAAAAACCTATTGCAGGACAATTTTATGGTCCAGTTTATTGAGGCCCCAACTAGGAATGATGCTCTGTTGGACCTGGTAATCTCAAACCATGCAGAGCTTATTACTAATGTTCAGATAAAGGAACACCTGGGTAGCAGTGATCATAACATGATTTCGTTTAATGTAAACTATAAGCAAGAAATACATACAGGAAAGATAAAAACACTTAATTTCAAGAGAGCAAATTTTCAAAGCATGAGGACTGCTCTCCAGGGCTTGGACTGGGAGGGAATATTGGCACCGATGAACACAGAACAGAAATGGGAATTCTTCAAAAAGACTCTTTGGAACCTCACTGCAAAGTATATTCCCATGGGCAATAAGTTTAAAAGGCTAAAGATAAAACCTATGTGGCTCACGGTCAAAGTTAAAAAAGCTATAAACAATAAGAAAATAGCTTTTAAAAAATATAAAAATGAAGGAACACTAGTGTCGTTTAAATGTTACAAAGAATATAATAGAATATGTAAAAAGGAAATCAAGGATGCAAAAATTCAAAATGAACGACAGATTGCAAAAGATAGTAGGACAAACCCCAAAAAAATCTTTAAATATATTAATAGTAAAAAGGTCAAGTCTGAGCATGTAGGCCCTTTACAAAATAATCTAGAGTGGGTGACTGAGGACATAGAGAAGGCAAATTTATTAAATGCTTTCTTCAGCTCTGTGTATACAATGGAGAATGGGGGAGCTCATGTCCATAATGGGGGTGGGAGTGACACAGCCCCGAATCCACAATGGCTCAAAAGTGATATGGTCCAGAAATATTTAGACAGAATAAAGGTGGATAAAGCACCTGGACCAGATGGCATCCACCCACGGATCCTAAAAGAATTGAGCTCTGAAATTTCAAAGCCACTGTATCTAATATTTAGGGACTCATTAATGACAGGAATAGTACCACTGGATTGGCATAAAGCCAATGTGGTGCCCATATTTAAAAAGGGAACAAAGTCTTTACCAAGTAACTATAGACCTGTTAGTTTAACTTCTATAGTTGGGAAGATACTGGAACGTCTAATAAAAGACCACATGGATGAGTTCTTGCTGGAAACAAACTATTTAAGCAGCAGACAGCATGGATTCATGAAAGACAGAAGTTGTCAGACAAACCTGATTTCCTTTTATGAAGAGGTAAGTAAAACCCTGGACAGAGGCGTGGCAGTGGACGTGGTATACTTGGATTTTGCCAAAGCGTTCGATACAGTTCCACACACACGGCTCATGTGTAAGGTAAGGTCTACAGGATTGGATATATCAGTTTGTAAATGGATAGAAAACTGTCTGAAAGACAGAATTCAGAGAGTTGTGGTTAATGATTCTTACTCTGAATGGTCCAAGGTTATCAGCGTGTGTACCCCCAAGGTTCGGTGTTGGGTCCCTTACTTTTCAATATATTTATAAATGATATTGGGTCTGAGATCCAAAGTAACATTTCTGTTTTTGCAGATGACACCAAGCTATGCAGTTGAATAACGTCCTTGCAGGATGTCTCCAATTTACAAGCCGACCTCAATGCTCTGTCTAATTGGGCGACTATGTGGCAGATGAGGTTTAATGTTGATAAATGTAAAGTTATGCACTTAGGGGCTAAGAATATGCATGCACCATACATACTAGGGGGAGTTCAACTGGGGGGATCTGTAGTGGAGAAGGATCTGGGGGTTTTAGTTGATCATAAGCTCAATAATGGCATGCAATGCCAAGCTGCGGTTTCCAAAGCGAGCAAAGTCCTTTCTTGTATTAAGAGAGGTATGGACTCCAGAGATAGAGATATCATTTTGCCCCTGTATAAATCATTAGTAAGACCTCATCTGGAATATGCAGTCCAGTTTTGGGCACCAGTTCTCAAAAAGGATATCGGAGAACTGGAGAAAGTGCAGAGAAGGGCAACTAAACTGATAAGAGGCATTGAGGAGCTCAGCTATGAGGAAAGATTAGAAAAACCGAATTTATTCACTCTTGGTAAGAGGAGAATAAGGGGGGATATGTTCAACACGTACAAATATATAAGAGGTCCATATAGTGAACTTGGTGTTGAGTTATTCACTTTAAGGTCAACACTGAGGACAAGGGGGCACTCTTTACGTCTGGAGGAAAAGAGATTTCACCTCCAAATACGGAAAGGTTTCTTCACAGTAAGAGCTGTGAAAATGTGGAACAGACTCCCTCCAGACGTGGTTCTGGCCAGCTCAGTAGATTGCTTTAAGAGAGGCCTGGATTCTTTCCTAAATACACATAATATAACTGAGTACTAAGTTTTGTAGGTAAAGTTGATCCAGGGTAAATCCGATTGCCTCTCGGGGGATCAGGAAGGAATTTTTTCCCCTCCGGTAGCAAATTGGATCATGCTCTGCTGGGGTTTTTTGCCTTCCTCTGGATCAACTGTGGGTATGGAGTTGGGTGTATGGGATGTACTGTGTTTTATTTTGTTTGTTTATTTATTTATTTTTATGGTTGAACTGGATGGACTTGTGTCTTTTTTCAACCTGACTAACTATGTAACTATGTAACTATGTAACTATCTAACAGAGCCCTATATGTCACAGAGGTAAGACCCTTGGTTGACCTTGCTTGTACTATCTTATGCAAAACAGGGGTGGGAGGAAAACATATCTCGACTGAAGAGAATTGGGCACGTAAAGCATGACTGATGCAGTTGGAGGAATTGATAAAATCAATTAGACTGTAAAGAAAACTCTCTCTTCAACTCTTCAAAAGCCTTGAGGAGACCGTTCTCATCCAACTGAATTAGAGTAGTTACTCCAAATTTTTCCTATCTCTGGAAACCCCTGAGAACCAAAAGTCATTAAACAGTTGAGAGAATAGACACTGAGCAGAAGAAAATAACTGCTCAGAGTCCCACCCCACACAGTGCTGTAGTTGACCTGCAAGGAAATATATCCTTGGGTTGAGAACTGCCAATCCCCCAGCATTTTTGGGGTATTGCAGAACCTCCAGTTTAATGGGGGGGGTTTTATTTCACCATAGTAAATGCCTAAATATACTGTTAATCTTAGTGAAAATCTGTAGGGGTATCCAAATAGGAGCATTGTGTAGAAAATACAAAAGCTGAGACATCCATATCATTCTAATTAGGTTAATACGGCCTACTAACTAAAGAGGCAACTTATTCCAGGTTTTACTTTGAACTTGAAATCTAGAGAGTAGTGGAAGTATATTATCTAAAATATATGACTGAGGTGAAGCAGCAATAGTTATACCCAAGGACTTTTTTGGAAGACACCACTGAGATGAGAGACTGTAGGTGGTAAAGGGTTCGGGAGAGGATCCAAAGGCAATAGCATAGATTTCTCCCAATTTTTACCTAGCCCAGAAAACCTGGCAAATTCTTCAACGTAGACAATCAGTATTACAGGCTAATTTGATTATTATCCTTGAAGACCAACTGCCAAGGTAAATGAAATATTGCATACGTTACCTAAAGAAAGCATGTTTTACAATTATTCTGACCAATCTTGGAGATGTTTAGTGGAGAAGAGAAACCATAAAATAAAATTGTTTGGCTACATTACAAAAAATAAAGACAAGCCTGCATATGTATGTAACTATTGCCCTCATATAACTACCTGGGCTAAGGGAAACAATTCACACTTTTCCTCCTACCAGCCCCTGTATGCTTGTGCCTTTCAGGAACTAAGACTAAAGTCGGGCCTCCAAGAGTTAGATTCCACTTCCCCTTGTCCAGCTGTCTCTCTGCCTGCACCTCTGGTTTCCCTCGCTTCATCTCCAGACCCAGCACATGCCCGGGACCCTGTCTCTATGGACCCCCACAAGAAAAGCCATCCGTCGCCCAGACTACCTTGTCAATGGCTAATGACCACCAGGCACTCTGAGTCTTGGCACTTTCCTGTATCTCTCTTTTGCTGTGTCATATTTCTCCTCCATGGACTGTTAAACCTTTGGTGTGCCATATTTCTCCTCTACAGACTGAAAACCCTTTGCTGTGCCATATTTCCCCTCCATGGACTGTTAACCCATGCTGTACCTTATTGTCACCCTGACCATCAGCTTGAAGTTAATTCCCTGTTGCTGTGTTCTGCTGCCATTCTATGGACTGTTAACCCATTGCTGTGCCATATTTCCACTACATGCCATGCCATATTGCTGCCCCATAGCCTATCTCTCTTTGATGTGTTCTATCACCATCCAATGGACTGTTAACCCTGTTGCTGTGCCATATCCCCACTATGTGCCATAAGGCTGCCCTGAGGATCTTTACCCCTTGCTGTGCTATATTACCGCACTGAGGAGCATCTCCCCTCGCAGTGTGGCTGTCTGTCTATACTGTGATATATATTAATGCCTTGTGGACTATTTTTCTGGACTTTGTCCCATCCCCACCCCTGCTGTAAACCCAAGCCTCACAATAAATGCTGCAGGTTGGGTTCCGTGTGATCCGCCTCCATGTGCTCACTTTCAGACCACCCCCAGACCTCTAGAACATGAATGCTATTTATTCTGTAGTCCAAGAAAATAACTAGGAGTGCTATCCTTGAGATACCATAGGAAGAGTTCACAAAACACAGCACAGCTCTGAATTTCTGATCAACAGGTATTTTTTGCACTTATCAAACAGATATAACAAAATGCTTCCACCTATGTTTTTAACGCTGTTAGGGTTTACATCGGACATCAGCTTATGCCATAAATAAATAGAAAAGAACATGCTCAGTTTCGAAGATGCGTAAACTTTGCAACTCTACATAATCAGTCATATTCAATTTCTGATGCGTTTGGATTAGCTACTGTAAAAGTCATAAAAATGAAAACAGATAAATGCTAATTTCAATTCATTACTTTGGAGATTTACCTGCACTTCTATTTATTAGGCAAGGATCCTTAAGACTAAGGGATCCAGATTTAGCATATTATCTACAGATATGATAAAGTGAGAGTATTTGCATTACTTAGCAACATATGCTCATACTTATAATCTGACATTCATTATATGTCTGCATTTAATCTAGTATGCAAATTGTTATTGTCTAATCGTACATACGCTGTTTAACCACTTAAGACCCGGACCAATACGCTGGCAAATGACCCAAGGGGTTTTTGCGATTCGGCACTGCGTCGCTTTAACAGACAATTGCGCGGTCGTGCGACGTGGCTCCCAAACAAAATTTGCGTCCTTTTTTTCCCACAAATAGAGCTTTCTTTTGGTGGTATTTGATCACCTCTGCGGTTTTTATTTTTTGCGCTATAAACAAAAATAGAGCGACAATTTAAAAAAAAATGCAATATTTTTTACTTTTTGCTATAATAAATATCCCCCAAAAATATATAAAAAAACATTTTTTTTCCTCAGTTTAGGCCGATACATATTTTTGGTAAAAAAAATCGCAATAAGCGTTTATCGGTTGGTTTTCGCAAAATGTATAGCGTTTACAAAATAAGGGATAGTTTTATTGCATTTTTATTAATTTTTTTTTTTTTTACTACTAATAGCGGCGATCAGCGATTTTTTTCGTGACTGCGACAATATGGCGGACACTTCGGACAATTTTTACACATTTTTGGGACAATTGTCATTTTTACAGCAAAAAATGCATTTAAATTGCATTGTTTACTGTGGAAATGACAGTTGCAGTTTGGGAGTTAACCACAGGTGGCGCTGTAGGGAATGTGTACCTAATGTGTGTGTTTACTACTGTAGGGGGGTGTGGCTGTAGGTGTGACGTCATCGATCGCGTCCCCCTATTACAGGGATGACGCGATCGATGCTCCGGCACACAGAGAAGCACGGGGAAGCCGTGTGTACACACGCTCTCCCCGTTCTTCCGCTCCAGGGACGGATCGCCGCACTGCAGCGGCGATCGGGTCCGCGAATCCCGCGGTCCCGGTCCTGGAGCTTCGGACCGGGTCGCGGGCGCGCGCCCGCGGGCGCGCGCCCGCGACCCACGGCTGGGTACTAAAACCAACGTATATATACGTTGATGTGCCCAGCCATGCCATTCTGCCGACGTAAATCTGCAGGAAGCGGTCCTTAAGTGGTTAAACACGTATGCATTACACATATTATTGTAACAAGCAGATCCAAGACAAAGTAACATTTAAGATATCATTGTTGGAGGGTACCCTGCTATGCCACATCATACTTTTAAATTGTTATCATTAAAGCTGAACTCCAGCTTTTCATACACTTAACATAGTTTGTTTGGCCCAAACAAACTATGACCCTCACTAACATGTGAGGCCACTGGATGTATTGTATAAACTGTATGTAGCTAAGGATACATACAGCATACCATGCTGTGTTCTGGGTTGGAGACAAGACTTCCCGTTTCATACCCGGAACACAGGAGAGCAGTGTCGGGACCCCCTCGGGGGTCAAATGATGATTTGCCAGGGGTCACCGAATCGTGGGCTGTTCTTGAAGCCTTTTTACGGCCACCCACTCAGTTCACGACATGGGCTCTACGGCTGGGGGGGAAGAGACTAGAGCTAGATACACCAGAGCGCAGGAGGATTTTTGTAATATTTTGGGGAAGAGACTAGGGTCCAGCTGACTGGTGAGGAATGTGAAGTGGGAGGGGCTGGAGGAGACTCTAGCTCCTGATTGCGGTATAGGTGTCACTGCTGCGAGACACCAAAAAGTCAGAGACACAGTGAGTATCACTACCTGTGATTATAGTTGCCATTAAAAGTCTCCACTACAGTTCTGAGATCAGCAGGTGACCCTGATTAAGAGCACCTAAGTTGGCTGATCAGAACTCCCCCTAGCACTGCCAATAATCCCCCCCCCCCCCTGCCAGCACTGCCACTTATCCCAATTTCCTGCCAGAACTGCGACTCATCACCAACTCAACGCCAGCAAGAAGTAAGAGAAGGAATAAAAATAAAGAATACATGGAAGGTAGCGGAATAGAGGGGAAGTAACAAAGAAAAAAGGGAGAGAAAGAATAAGAGAAAGAACAAGAAAGGCGGCTAGAGAGAGGGATGGGGGGGGGGGAACAAACAAACAAGAAATTAGGACAGCGAGATAAAAGGGAAAGAAAGGAGAACAAAGACAAAGTGTGGTATATCATAAAATGTACCATAAGAGGATTTAATACTGTACGAGTGGAAGGGAGTCAGGGAGAGCTAAATATCTGTGTGTTAGGGGCACAAATTACTTGTCTTGCCTTGGGTGCTGACAACCCACACTATGAAAATAATTTTACTGTTAGGGGTCCCCATAACTTGGGAAATTTTATCAAGGGGTCATGGCACTAGAAGGTTGAGAACCACTGCAGTAGAGTCTATCACAGCGGTGCTCAGCCATTCAGAGTAAAGCCTAGTATACATGCGCCGAATGTCAGCCAGCATCAGCCAAGTCAATATTAAAGGGTGGACATTCAGCCCATGTGTATGGCAGCCGGTCTGAGAGAAGCTGGCCTTTTGGGTGGCTTTTGTCGAGGGCTCATTACCGAAAAAGGTCTGCTGATCGGCTCCCTGATCTGGGTATGGCAAGAAAGCTTTATAACCCATAGTTTTTTGGGGGGCTGAGATTTCCCTTCACTTCTAGTCCCATAGCCAAAACAGGAAGTGAGAGGAAATCCTTCCAAAGTGAGGAATACACCATCGTCACCAGAACTGTCCCCACTGGAAGATTCTTTTATTTTTCTCTGTTCTGGTGACAACCAAAATCTTGGCATTTTGTTTTGCTTTTGCACTTGGTGGAAATGATAAATAGGACAAATAGAAAGGTGAATCTCCCTAATAGGGGGACATACAGAAATACAAATCAAACAGGTGTTTTAATATCTCACCACACTATCTAAAGCTAAAAAAAAGTTTTGCTTTTAGTTCTACTTTAAGTTCTACTTTAGAATTTTTTTTTTTTTTTTTAAGGAGGCTAGAGCAGCACACCAGGAGGAAGGCAGGCATTGTAAAAAGGTGATGTTGGGTAGCAGGGTGCCTGCAAGGTATCTGCAGGGTAACTTGCCTTTGCATCACCTTGTTACAGTTTTACCTTAAGCAGAAAAAGAACAGAGCATATGTAGACTTATAAGGCTGTTACATAACTTTGCCTGTAAAAAGAAAAAGCAACTATTCCATTAGAGATTGGCGTTGCAGCAGCAGGTCAAATAACACTCTACACAATGATCAAGAATGGCAGCCAAAATAATATAACACTGTTAGTCTGCTACCTATAACTGAGTCAGAAAGCAGGGAACAAAGCAATGAAAAACGGCTTCAAAGAAAAACTTACAAATTTGTTCTTGCTTCCACAAAATCATATTTTTATCCACAAAAAAAAGTCTGACAGTGTTTCAAGGGAAATAACCTCCCTATTGAAATGCTAAATGTTTTTACATAAGCCAGCTACTTCTCAAGTGCACAAAGTTGGTATAAATATAGTTTTATAAAATATTGAACTATATTTATTCATATCATGTCTGTAGAGTTTACCTTTATTTGAAAAACTAAAAGCAGAACGGGACACCTTTTGATTGCAAAATGACCCATATCAATTTGTAAAACAGAAATCTCTTCAAAACAGAAACTGCAAAGAAAGGGTCAACATACGGTCTACATTTTAATCATTGTTCAAAAATTGTATTGTATACTAGAGGAGGCCATGAACTCCTAAAAACAGATTCCTCCATTCACACTATACAGCACAGATTAACACATCTCCCATTGTTCCAATTGTATGTAGGAGCCGCGAGTAAACTGGGATCCCCCACCCTGCACAGCCAGGCACACTGAATTTTCACAGGCAGAAAACAAGCTGCTTACTGTGGGGGCACTTGACAGGAGGGAGGGGCCAGGAGCACAGAAGAGGGACCCAAGAAGAGGAGGATCTGGGCTGCCCTGTGCAAATCCATGCAACAGAGCAGGTAAGTACATGTTTGATATTTTTATAGAAGACTTTACAATCACTTTAATGACTATTCTAAGCTCAGTTTGAAAATCTCAACTCATTTAGATCTTCTAGTGGATTGCTTTGATCCTCTCAGTAGGTGAGGTCTGATTTTAGACTTCAGGGATGAAATTTATATACCAAGTGCCAAAGACTTGGGGTTTATAGGAGAGCTCTGAGATATAAAGAAAGTATCAGCAAACTCAACCTGCCTTAACTGCTTTGTTCAACTGAATTGGCCTACTACTTCAGACTACTTTAACTACTTCTCTACTGCCCGCCATCAAATGACGGCGGGAGGAAGAGCCTGTTGTTCTGGGTGGACGTCATATGATGTTGCGCCTTCCAAAGCCACACCCGGCACGTCACTGGGGACCCGATGCGCATGCCTGGCGGCCTCGATGGCCGCCGGGTATCCGCGATTGCCCAGTAACTGAGCAGGACCATGGATCTGTGTGTGTAAACACACAGATCCACATCCTGTCAGGGAGAGGAGACCGATGCTGTGTCCCTTGTTCATAGGGACACAGATCGGTCCCCTCCCCCCACAGTAAGAATCACTCCCTAGGGAACACATTAACCCCTTGATCGCCCCCTAGTGTTAACCCCTTCCCTGACAGTCATATTTATACGGTGATCAATGAATTTATATAGCAGGGATCGCTGTATAAATGTAAATGTAAAATGTAAAAATCGCTGATCGCCGCCATTACTAGTAAAAAGAATAAAAAATATAGAAAATGCTATAAATCTATCCCCTGTCTTGTAGCCGCTATAACTTTTGCGCAAACCAATCAATATACACTTATAGCTATATTTTTTTTTACCAAAAATATGTAAAAGAATACATATCAGCCAAAACTAAGGAAAAAAATTATTACATTTTTTTTATATTTATTCTAGCAAAAATTAAAAAATATTGTGTTTTTTTCAAAAGCTCTATTTGTGGGGAAAAAATTATAAAAATGTTATTTGGGTACAGCGTGGCATAACTGCGCAATTGTCATTCAAAATGTGACAGCGCTGAAAGCTGAAAAATGGCTTGGGCAGGAAGGGGGTGAAAGTGGCCTGTATTGAGGTGATAAAAGAGCATTTTTTTGTAGTTTAATTAATTTAAAGGTTTAAATCATAATACGAGTAAATAGAATGATCAATGACAGACTTGAAGAGGTCAGACGTACAACGTTGCCAACCATACATGGTCGGGAGCAGGGCCATGTGGTGATTCACAAATAAAAGAAACATCCCCAATAACTCAGCATATCAGAAAAAACAGTATAAGTATAAGAGACATAGGTGAAATTATATCTGTCTAAACCAACAATTATGTGTGGCCAATGCCTAGGGACTGGGGGGGACTATCAATGTGTGAGGTGTTGTGGTCAGAGGTTTTGTTACACAATAAAGGGGCACTCACAGTTAGACTCCTCGGCTAGGCTAGGGGAGGAAAGGGGGTAGGTAAATAATGGAGAAAGAAGGATAATGTGGGAAGGGTGTATCGAGAGAGGTTGCATGAGCGCATTCATGTAAGTATCTTTAAAAACAAAGTGCTGCCATGGCATTCAAGTAGACCTGAAGACCTTTTCAGTATTGTGTAGAGTAACTATAAAATCTTCCAAGTACAAAATCTCATTAACTTTTTCAAACCAGAGAGACTTCGTAGGCGGACAGGCCTGCTTCAACAGTAGCGGAATACATGCATTTAGAGGGTGAATAGTCAAAGAGACTTTATCTTTTTTCATTGGCCTGGGTATAAGGGCAGAAGAACTGTCACAGTGTTGTCATGTATATCAAGAGATGTAAGATAATGTCCAAAACCTTTTGCCAGAGAGACACTGCCTAAACACCTGAGGGGTGAACCGGTGGAGGGTAGTTGGGATTCTATACGACCTCCTAAGCATCTTGTTGCTCATCTCCTGAATTCTGTTCTCAACAGAGGATTCATGGGTAAAGTGGAGGATATTTCCTTGTTGCTGAGTAGTCAGTTGAAGTCCTAGATCCCACTCCCATTTCAGAGGGATAGATGGTAGAGGGGCATGAACGTATGGGTTCCTGTTGATGACATATGCGTTCAAGGTCAGTTAAGGGACAAGCCATGCCTCGCTGTCTAGAGAGCTGATGCAGAATATGGTGCAGCTGCAGTCCACTCCAGAAATCCAATAGTGAGTCACAAAGGCGTGTCACATCCGATGGAGGAATAACCCCTTCTCCTGAGAGAAAGAGAGAAAGTCGGAGAAATTAGAATAGCTGCAGGAGGATAGGCACTGGAAGAGTTTAGATCATAGTCCAGGCACAAAATTGATATTGCCAATGACTAGGACAAAGGGTGAGGGGATCGGAGAGCTCGAGAGGAGATCCAGGGTCAGCTCGATGCAGCATCCGGGAGTTCTCAATCTCCAATTTTCTTGGCAGTTGTGGCTGAAATATTAGTTAGTCTACCTGACCGTGGTTTGGTTTCAGCAGAACCCCTCATTTTCCACTTATTGTTTAGAGTTTGAACACTGCTGATTGGCATTCTCAATACCTTGGGTATCTTTTTATATCCCTTTTTAATACAGTTCAACTACCTTTTTACCGCAGATCCTGTGACAATTCTTTTGACTCAGAATCCAGAAATGTTAGTGCAACAATAGATGAAAGATGCAAGGGTCTGTCAGGAGTCCAGAAACTCATTGACCTTCAACCACTTAAGGACCGTCTCCTGCACATACAGTGCCTTGCGAAAGTATTCGGCCCCCTTGAACTTTGCAACTTTTTACCACATTTCAGGCTTCAAACATAAATTTATAAAACTGTAATTTTATGTGAAGAATCAACAACAAGTGGGACACAATCATGAAGTGGAACGAAATTTATTGGATATTTTAAACTTTCAAGCAAAGAAATGTTTTTGTGTTATCATTCATATTATCTAAAAAGTGTCCAAAAGATCATTCTGCCAGGGTATGTAAACTTATGCCTTGTACACACGAGTGGAATTTTCGATGGAAAAAGTCAGACGGAAGCTTTTCTTTGGATTAATCGTGTATATGCCCCATCTGACTTTTTCCATCGGAAATTCCGACGGAATTAGATAGAGAACATGTTCTTAATTTTTCAGATGAAAAAAAATTCTATCAGAATTTCCGTTCGTCTGGATGGAATTTCCGACAGACTAAAAACCACACAACCAACAGGTAAGCTGCCAGACTATATTGCATATCCATGACAGTACCCTCCCTCTTATGGCCCCCTCCCCAGCCTGGGCCCAGGCTTAAAGGGAAACCTTAGAGAAAACCTCCTAAACAGACAAGGTGCAAAGACCTCAGATACTGGGATTCAAGATGCCTCCTCAGGACCAAACCCTCTCCAATGCACAAGATACTGAAGAATGCCTCTGCAGAGACGAGAATCCAGAACATTGACCAGAACCGAAGTATATAGAGGACGAGAGGATTTATTGAGGACCAAAGGCCTTTTGGGAATAATCAAGGGCATGAGAGGATCAACAGAAATCTGAGGAGGCTTCCCCAGACCCTTAAAGATGAACTGGGCATCTAGCACAGGACCATCAGACTGGGCAGAGGACAGTGGAACTCTGAGGTCAGGTTGGTTAGAAGGTGACAAGTCACAAGAGTCAAGCTCGATAGCTGAAAGACAAGCAGAATGAGGATGGACTGAACCCCCTAGATAGGTACCAGTATTAGGGTGAGACAAGGTTATCGAAGGTCCTGAATAAGAAAAGGTAGGGGGCTCACTGGGCATGGGATGAAATGGCATAACTAGTTCAGAGACCGAAAGAATAGCAAGGTCAGGTGTATCGACTACCTGAATCGCATCGCAAGGCGTAGCGACTGCAGAACTTGCGGACAAGCTAGCCTGGCCGTGCTTCCAAGAGTATTTAGGGCCAGACAAAGGTAAATGGTCATACAAACTGGAGGGAATGGTCGGTTCAGGTTCACAGATGGGCTCCTCATCCAGAGTGCCACATGACTTAGAGCATGCATCAGCCTGACTATTGCAGGACACATCCCAGACACCACTATATGCAGTAGGAAGAGCAAAAGATACTGGGATGGTGGCAGCAGGAAGTTTCTCTTTTGGGGCAGCCTTGGGTAGGCAGGACGAGGAACAGGAGGAACCCTAAGCCAGGATCTGTCCAGTAGCCCAGTCAACGTGTGGAGAATGGCACTGTAACCAAGGGAGTCCCAGAACAATAGGGGTTGAGGTCTTAGGTAAGACAAGGAAGGATATCCACTCCTGGTGAAGTGTTCCTACCCAGATTTTAACAGGGAGTGTCTGGAAGCGGATAGGACCCCCTGGGAGAACGGTGCCATCAATCGCCAAGACCACCAATGGCGTGGTGAGAGGCAAAAGGTTAAGTCTCATGGACGATGCGACTTCACAGTGCATGAAATTGCCAGCGGCTCCGGAGTCCAAATATGCAGAGACCGAATGAGATGAAGCACAAACATGAAGGAATACAGAAAGAAGAAGACGAGAAGGTGAAGGTGATATTTCTGGGTCCAATACTCCACTTTCCAGATGTATTGGACCAGAACGTTTTTCTGGACAAAGAGAGGAAGTGTCACGAAAATTACATTTGCCCCCACAGTAGAGACACAGGCCTAGAGTTCTGCACCTAGCACGTTCCTCAGGGGATAGCCTGGTCCGACCCAGCTGCATGGGTTGCTCAGCTGGCAGGAGATGCTCCACGGGTCGAAGAGAGGGGAGCTCAGGCTAACTAAGGACCAAGGAATGCTGGCGTCGCTTTTCTAGGGTCCTTTCCTGAAAGCGAATATCGATCTGGTTACATAAGGAAATCACTCTGTCCAGATCAGTGGTGATAGTTCTTCCTGCTAATTCATCTTTCACTCTGTCAGAAAGACCATGCAAAAAGGTTGCAACTAAGGCCTCATTGTTCCAGCTCAATTCAGCTGAGAGGATACGGAACTGAAGAGCATATTGTCCCACTGAACCGGATTCTTGGAGGAGACGTAAAAGGGCGCTGGCCGCTGAAGAGACACGAGGCGGTTCTTCGAAGATAGTCTGAAAAATGTTCAAGAAAACAGACAGGCTAGAAACCACTGGATCACTCAATTCCCACAGAGGGGCAGCCCAGGCTAAGGCTTCACTGGAGAGGAGGGAAATGATATAGGCAATTTTAGCCTGATCAGACAGAAAGTGTTGGGGCAGGAGCTCAAAATGAATAGTTCGTTGGCTAAGAAACCCACTGCAGGCCTTGCAGTCTCCAGAAAAACAGATTGGAGATGGTATTTTCAGTGAATGCGACTCTGCGACTGGTGCGACAGGCGCAGTCACTGATTGTACTTGGGGTTGCGGATTCGGGGTTCCCAACGAGGTCTGAAGCTGATCAAAGCGGGAAGCCAGATCCTGTAGGAAACGCATCACCTGAGTCTGATTAGCTTCATGCGTCTCGAGTCTGCGAACAATGCTCTGTAATGAATCGTCTGCAGAGAGTGGCACGTCAGCCGGATTCATGGCTGTTCAAACTGTCAGGTGACCTGTGGCCAGGTGACAAGATGCACCACAGGGTAGCGAACCCTATAGCCGACTGCTGCTAACAAAGAGGAAGCGTGAGCCCAAGATTCCCCAGGGCGTGGAGTCTAAGACCCAGCTTTGTGTTCATCAGAGCCTGCGGTGGTGAGAATGGCCTTCGCCGCAGCTGGATCCAGGTCGCAACCCCTGAGGTCCCCAAGGTCACGCTCCGCAGGGAGAGAGGGGAAGCAGCAACCAGGAAGCGATAGTGATGGGTAAGCCGAGGTCGGGGCAACAGGCAGACAAGGGTAATCAAGTAACAGGCCAAGGGTCAGGGAAACAGGCAAACAGGAGAAGTTAGAGACGAGCCAAAGTCGGTACACAGGAAGGTAAACTAGCACACGGTAGACAGGAACAAGTTACAAACAAAGTTGAAGAGCACTGCAGAGTGCAGACTTGCAGTGCAACAGTTAATATAGACTTCCTGGGATGGCTTGGGGTGGGGCCATACAGGAAGGAAGATGATAAAAGACAGCCAGAAAGAGGGTCAGGCCTCTAATGAGCATATGGAGACAGGTAAGCTGCCAGACTTTATTGCATATCCATGACAGGATGGTTCCCAAACTGATCAACTGAACCAGTACTTTGCCCTGATAAGCCTTGGAAAGGGTTCTGGTTGTCAGCCTTTCTCCTGTCACCTCAACGTCTCTCCGAATTTCTATAATAACAGAAGTCCCTTGAAGCTGTCCAGCTTGAACCGGAAGAGAAAATTGTGTTACCAGCAGGGGGCGAGAGGAAAGGGTCAGGATTGTCTCACAGCTCCTTCTATTGGCCTCTATAGGGGCCCGGAATTTACCTTCACTTGAAGTTTCTTCCGGGCCCCTATAGGAAAATGCTAAACAATTTCTTGCTGTGGTGCTAACCATAGCTTTTTCTTTGGCAGTATATGGACTACTGTCACCCTCTCTGGCTACCTCTAGCTCTCCCTTCTATGTAGCTCACTACCCAATGCTTTCAATTTCAGGTAGGGCCATGGGATCTTTCCATTTATGTTGAAACCAGGGCAAATTCAAGTCTTTGAGGATGTTCATGCCCAGGACCATGAGTACAGAAGAGACCAAAAGACTGAGGGTCACCACTAATCCTACCCACCCTACCATTTGGTCAAATACCTGCACTATCATTCAGGTAACCCCTTCTACCATGATAGGCAAGTTATTAGCTGCTATCAAGGACAACCGTGACTGGTCCAGCTGGTTCTGAGCCTCGAATCGCCACACTATAAAGCCAACTCCATAGTGGTGATTTCAGACCCTGTGTTAATCAGCCAAAGCACTTGCTGTCCATCTATTAGTGCTACAACCACCAGACATGGGGAGAGCACTGAGTGAAGAGTCTTGGGACATTTAAAAGTGGTTCCTGGAGGTTGTCTATATGTTCTGGTTACTTTTTGTATAATGGCTTGTGAGTGACGCCCCTGCCCACAATGCCCCCACCACCAGCACTTTCAGTGTATTTCAGGGTTGCTCTATAAGGGGTTCCCTCCCCAAGAAAACCATCCACACTGTGTCTCCGATGTATAGTGAGTGGAGGTTCCACCACTCTACTCACACTATCTCAAAGTGACCTTTAGCGTGTGTGATGATGCTCTACAGTATGTTTTGGTCATTAATCAGATTTCATTTTTCTTTCCCTATTAAACTTAGTTAAAGTTAACTTTTAAGCCTTGTTTACATTCGTGCAATGAAGTCTGTGGGTCAGTCATGGTTTACACAAATCTCCTGCAATAGGAAAAATACATTCTTAAAGCGGAGTTCCACCCAAAAGTAAAACTTACGCTTTAACATTCCTTGCCCCCTTACATGCCACATTTTTTGGGGAGGAGTGGGTACCTGTTTTTTACAGGTACTTCCTGTCCCACTTCTTCCTTCTTCTGTCTTCTGGCCCCCAAGGCTACTCATCCTCTCCCCCTAGGCGGACCCTCCCTCTCTGCAATCTTCTGGGACACCTCACAGAGATTATATAAGAAGGGGGGAACATGCTAAAAGCAGGTCCTCCAACAAGAGCAGAAAGGGGATGGGGAGGGGAATAGAAGAAAAATGTCTGCTACACATAAGAAAAGGATCAAAGGTCCACATGGAGTTGACTTTGTTAGTGAGGAATTAAACTGAACAGCCCCACTCAATGATGACCTAAAGCTACCAATGCTAGATATTTGCCAATATGCCTCTAGACAAGGTTTGCAGACTGTCTGGCCTTACTGACAAAGTCAGTATTCAGAGAGAGGGTCACACCAAAGGCTGCACCATGACTTTAAACCAGGATAGCAATATGTGCCTTGAATGGGTGGAACTTTGCTATGATTTTTTTCTTACAGTTCTGCTGAGGGAACTAAAACGAATATGTTGGCCTCACAATCAAATTATTTTGGAACTTGTTTTTAACTACGACATGGACGGAAATTACTGTATTATAAATAAATAAATAAAAAAAAAGCATTTTGCTGCCGACATAAAACATGAAATCATGATATTCAGTAATTAGAACCGGGTCTTTGAAGACATTCAGTAGGCTTTTCATATTTACACTCCTTTATATCATATTTACACTCCTTTATATCATATATATATATATAGATCACATGTACTCTTTCCAATGAAAGGGATTATTAACAATGGCTATAAAAGACAGAATAGTCATATTCTGAAGATTCCAGTGGCGACTATAGCTCTGCAAGATAACAAAGATCAGCTACAATGGGGTATGTACTGGCAAGTATTATAAATGTATGTTAAAAGACTACCTTTGCTTTTAAGCAAGACTCCAGCCAACACTGTTTTTTTTTTTTTTAGCTTGGGGCAATTTGTTTGTAACATTAAGATTTCTGCTGTGAGATGAATTTCCCAATTCTTTTCTCAGTGCATTCTTCATGTTTTACTATGGAAGGAACCAGCATTGTCACTAGCTTTGTTCTATGATATACTACAAAAAACATTTATGTCTTCAATTTCATTTTTTTATCTTGATTTTCTTTTTTATCTGCTTTACTGCTACAGTGCGGGCCCCGCCGGGCCGGTTGCGTGATTTCGCATAGGGGGCATGTGTATACGCGGCTGCCAACGCAGATGTGCTGTCTGGCTCCAGCACATGTTGATCAGTGAGTCTCGGCCAATGTATATGGCCTGGACCCACCAACCAGTGGAGTGGATGACAGCAGAGAGATATGTGTATGTAAACAATACAGCTCTTTCTACTGACAGCGGGGATGTGTCGGTTTTTGTCTCCCTGCAAGGCAGAGAATAAAAACGGTCACATTCCTGAGTAAATAGCACAGTTAATACATTTAAACACTTGCTAGGCACACAGTTAACCCTTTGATTGCCCCAGATGTTTACCCCTTTCTATCCAGTGTCATTAGTACTTGGACAGTGCATATTAGCACTGATCACTGTATTAGTGTCACTGCTGATGTCAGTGTCAGTTAGTAAGTTCCCACTCAGTGTCAGTTAGTCCACCACACTGTCACAGTCCCATTATAATTATCTTATCATTACCATTACTAGTGAAAAATAAATAAAAATAAATAGATAAATATTCCAGTATCAATACCATTGTTTGCAAACGCTATAACTTTCACGCAAATCAATCAATTTACACTTAATGGGATTTTTATTTTTTACCAAGGACATGTAGCAGAATACATTTTGAGCTATGTTTATGAATACATTTTTTATTTATTTTTTATTTTATTACTAGATATGTTTTATTGCAGAAAGTAAAAAAAATATGTTTATAAAAGTTTGATTTAGATTTTTTCATTTATATAGCAAAAAAAAACTCAGTGGTGATCAAATACCACAAAAAGAAAGCTCTTTTTATGTGAAAAAAAAAATTATATACATTTTGTTTGCGTACAGGATTACATGACTGCAAGCTAAATTAGCACCAAAAAACGTCCTGATCATAAAGGGGGTAAAATCTTTCCTCTTACAGGGTCCCATGGTGCTCCTGCATAATATTCACCGACAAGCCCCCCTTATGCAGCATGGGTCCACAAAAACAGGCCACTAGGTGGCAAGCTTATCTCCTACTCTGTCTTCTCTCCTCCCTTCTTGAGGTTAACAGTAGCTGGAGCCTGAACTGTCAGTGCATCTGAATTAATCAGGGCAATTTCTTCCCTACCCAAAAGTATGGCTAAAGCACTGATAAAATGTATACGTAGAAAGAAAAATATGCACTCTCGAAATCTACCTGCACATGAGTAATATTTAGGAATAATCTTCTTCTTTCAAATACGTTTTTCAGAGTAGAACTAAAATGTCCTATTCTTCAAAACACAAAAAGAAACTTGTAAAGCATGGTAGCTGAGGCCAATTTACTGCTCCGTTGTTGTATCTGAGCCAGAAGAAATTTTAATATTATTTTATTATTTTTTCGAGGGGGGTTTATTCGGGGGATATTAGTTTATATAAAATGGAAAAATTAAGTAAATGCATTTCTTTTTCCCTTTAATCCTAAAAATAAAGATTTCTTTCTTTAAAGCTTAACCCCAAGAAAAAACGTTACTTGAAGTTTTGGATAGACTGGATAATGGTCAGTTTGGTTTCTACTGGAGTCTGTGTCTCTGCCCCCAAAATTTCTTTCCACTTCCTGTCCCCCCAAGGGTTGTAATAATCTGTGATGATTTCCCAAGAGTAAGGTGTTATTAGGGTAGGAATAAGAGATCCTAGGGTGCAGGGAACGCAAACAAACCTGGGATAAACATGTCACAGGGGCAGGAAATGAGGGGAAGTCTCTCCAACAGAGACACTGACAGAAGGAAACAATACTATTTTTGTACTTTTGTCTATTGAAGGACAGAAGAATACAATAATGCTTGGACATTTCAGTTATAGTGCTTCCTACAGGTGGTTGGGACACTGGCAAACAAAAAACATTAAGCCAGTCCCTGTATAACCCCAATACCCAATATAAGGCCATTGACACAGACCTGTGTGTCAATGGACAAAAGTATAAAAGTAGTACAAATGAGCAGTGGGGTAATCAGCAAATGAGAGATTGAACAGATTTGGAAATTATATAACAAAGTGTATCTAAAGTGATCAAAGCAGGAAGGATACAATAAATCAGGGTCAATCAAATATGAAAATACCACAACCCAGGAATGGCATTAATGGTCAACCTTTGCTCCAAAAACAGGATAGGTAATCGCAGTAAAAGGAAACTGCTAGCTGAGGAGTGATGGGCCTACATTAGCAATGTGAAGGACAAAAAACAATGCACTGTAAAGAAAACTAGTGGAATGACAAATTACCTGAACAGGAAATTAATACTTGGACTAACAACTAGGATGGTCAACAAAAGGAATGTTTACTAGGATAAATGCTTGAGCCTATTAACCTAACCCTTGACTTCAAGGAAAAGATGCTTGGATAGAAAAGATATGTTCAGAAAAAGAGAAGCCTGGCTAATATAGAACCCCCTAAACCCTTCACTTGAGGGAAAGATGTTAAATTAGTAATCTTGTATAGATGTATAAGCTATCTCAACAGATATTACAAAAGGAGAGAGAAAAGAAACCCTTAAGCTAGGAAAAATAGAAGAATAGCAACCCTTGATCCCTTTAGGTGGGGTGAACATCAACACCTATGTAAAAAAAAGGGCAGGCAAGGGTGAAGCTATATAATATGCAAACTTCCTGACTAATTATAATATATATGATTCTAATGCCACGTACACACGATCGTTTTTTCCGTCTGAATATACTCCAGCGGCTTTTTCTGACGGAATTCCACACAAGCTGTCTTGAATACACACGGACACACCAAATTCCAACCGTCAAAAACGCAGTGACGTACAACACTACGACGAGCCTAGAAAAATTAAGTTCAATGCTTCGAGCATGCTTCTAATTGTTTACAAGCATGCATGTTTTTTTCTCCATCGGAATTCCATACAGACGAATGGAATTTCCGATTTTACCGTCTGAAAAAAACAGAACATGTTCTCTTTCTAAAGCTCTAAAGGTTTTTCTCTTCATGTTTACCAAAACCGTGTAGTGCAAGGGTCTGCCTGATTGCATACAAATTGAAATTCTTTAAGGTATGACCTCATATTAGATGGTTTTGGTAAACCTGAAGAGAAAAACCTGCAGGAAAACTGAAAGTGTGTATGGGGCTTATGTCTGCCGGAATTCACGACAGGAAAAGTCCGATGGGGCATACACACAGTCGGAATATCCAATGAAAAAATTCTGTCTGACTTTTTCCATCTGAAATTCCGACCATGTGTACATGGCATAAGAGTCATAAAAACTTAGCCCTGTAATAGGGCAGAATCTGAATCCTCCATAAAGGAGCAAGGAGTAGAAATCCTAGTACTAGCTTGATAAAGAATAGGAACAGGAAGGAATGCACGGAAGCTTAAAAGACCACATTTCAGTCACAGAAGAAGATATACCTCCTAGTAAACAGGTCCTATCAGAGCCTCCAGACTTACACAATCACACTTAGGAGAATTCCGTACCAGGATAAGAGTTTTCTGATTGCTGATCCTCCAGGAAGCTTAACAACGGATACTTCCTTCCAAGGAAGTAAAAGAGGCACACTCACGCCGCGTACACACGATGAGATATGTCCGCTCAAACTTGTCCGACGGACAGTTTAGAGCGGACATGTCTTATCGGATTTTGGTCCGATGGCGTGTACACACCATCGGATCAAAATCCCCGCCGGCAGACAGCGCGGTGAAGTGGCGGTGACGTAAGAAAACCGCGCAATCCATTCGACGCATGTGCGGGAAGATATATCCGACGGACATGTCTCCGGCGGACAAATTTTAAAGCATGTTTTAAAATTTGTCCGCCGGTCAGACATGTCCGCTAGCCCATACACACGATCGGATTTGTCCGCTGAACTGGTCCGTCGGACCCGTTTAAACGGACAAATTTGATCGTGTGTACACGGCCTCACTTGCAGAACTCCCACTCTTCAAAGTAGTAAACAGCAGATGTGGGAATCCAGAAACCAAAACCTTGATTCCAGAAATAAAACACAGTGTGACAATTGACACACCAAACACTCTCCAATGTAGGGAATAGGTCACCCAGTCAGATACAGAGGGAGTGTCAGGATGTTACCAGTGGCACGCATTTGCCAGCACACAGGCAGGGGACTCTAGCCAGTAACTGTGGTAAAATGTTGTGTGCATGTCGGTGTGCACGTATGCACTCACGCATGCCCATGCACACCCAATCTCAGGAATGGCACCTTCTAAAGGAAGGATGAATGTCTAGCAAACACTGGATGATCTTCAGTTACCTTCTGACCTGTGTTCCTGTTTCCTGACTTCCCAACCATGTCTCTGATCCTGGTGGCTACCAGCACCTTGGTCTAATGGGACTTTTGCACAGTCTCCATACCACTGCATCTAAGCTCCACCTCACAGGTGCCATCCTGCATGACTGCTATCAGAATGCAATATCCCATCAGGGGGATCCACCTCATATGCAGGAATGGAAAAATCTATTTGTTTTTTTTGTTTTTTTTAACCTGCTGGCAGGGTAAAAAAAAAACAACCTTTCTATGGCCAGCTTTAGCAAGAAGTGCAAACAACTAGAACAATGACTTACATAGTAAAAGTCCCCCGAGTGTTCAACAATGGGATGGCCAGCAAAGGGGTGGACATACTGTACGGGTCAGTGTTGTGAGTAGCATCCAGAACAATCAGAAGCCACCGAATAATCAGCTGCTTACAAGGTAAAGCAGTAGTAGAAACTGATCTCTGTCAATATTGCAGGACACAAGACCCCGTAGCAGAGGGACAGGGTTGAAGAGAGTCAAGCAGCACAAGGGTTGTAATAATCAGCAATGGTTTCCCAAGAGTAAGGTATTATTAGGGTATGAATCAGAGATCCTTGGGTGCAGGGAACCCAAACAAACCTGGGATAAATCACAATGGGATGCAGTAATACTAGAAATGGCAGATAAAGTGAAGTGTCTGATTCAAGGATCTAGAGTTTAAGAGGAGGTCTGAGCATGGACACTGTAAGGAAGAAAAGCATGATGGATAGACAGCCCCTTGTGTACCTTCATGCAGAGGGCTGAGTAGATGAGAGAGGACTTCTGGCCTTGAGATCTGGAGCTTAAATGGGAGGTAGACTGTGATAACCCATGAGATACCACTGTATTAGTAAACGAAGAATGGAAGTTTATTTACGCCATCCCACAATTTCCTGTGTTGAGGCAGGTGCACAGTCAAAGAACCAGAGGCAATGGAAATGACAGAGTAAAAGCAACACCAACCCTTAAAGTAAATCAAATGCTCCTTGAGCATATTCTCAGCATGTCAGACACAAAGCCAAAGCACACTATGCATCTGAACAGATATTACATCCTTGCAAGACACAAGCATACCGTAGATGCTTGCAAAAGACCATCACAGCTGAAGTGCAGCATGTCAAACATTTGTTCTCTAAACTCTAGGGCAAGAGGGGTTGTCCTTAAGATTGAGATATCTGATCCACAATGGCATTCATTCACAAATCTGTGTCACCACCAACAGGGGCCAAATAGTTATTCCAGATAACTCAAACTAAGCAGTCATTCACAACTATACAAATTCATGTTGGCTGCAGACATAAGTTGATTGTAGTATAAGTTTAATAAAAGATCTTTGTTATGTAAGATCATTCCGAGAACAAAAGTATGATTGTTTTGGTCTGATATGCATTATGCATTGCACAACCAACTGCACCTTGCATTTCTGGATTTTTGCTGTGGAGTTTAAGGCCAGGATCACACTAGCTGCGGCCAGGGGTTCGGTGCGTCCCTGTACATAATTTCTAAAGCAAATTAGGTCTAACTTTTTGGCTGAATTTGCACCTGAAATGGAGCCAAGAAATACACAGGACCCTTTTCCAGTGCGCTCTGCATCCCCCCCGGAGCTGTGTGAACTGGCTCCATTGAAAACCAGCCACAGTCTCCTGCCATGCGATTTGGTCGTGGGGAAACAGGGAGTAATATATCATATGGTTATTTTGGCACACTGTATTTTTAAAGGGTCACTAAAGGAAAAAAAATTCTGGGCTGAAATGACTGTTTACAGGGTATTGAGACATAAAAGTTAACTGATTCCTTTTAAAAATGATTAAAAATAGATAAAAATCAATCATATAATAAACCTACAGTTCTAGTTTAGTTTTTGCTGTTATTTCCTGTCTTTCTGATGTACAGAGCCAGAGAGCCAATAGAGGGCAGTGATGGTTTGTCTAAAACCCCTCAGCACCAACCCAGTTTCAGTTTACACACAGCAATCACACTTCCTTGATTGTCAGTGAGAAAGCTCCCCACTGTGGTTATAAGGAAACAGACAACCAGGAAGTATGGAGATCAGAGCAGAATTACAGCAACATCAAAGCAAAAACGAACAATGAGGACATGAAAACAGAACTGCAGAGTAAGATAAAGGAAGCTATTTAGCTAAAAAAAAAAATTCCTTTAGTGACCCTTTAACCACTGCCTACTGTGCACTTACACCCCCTCCTGCCCAGACAAAATATAAGCTTACTGCGTGCTTTAACCACGACGTGCTCCCAAACAAAATTGGCATCCTTTTTTTTTCCACAAATAGAGCTTTTGGTGGTATTTGATCACCTCTGCGGTTTTTATTTTTTGCGCACTAGAGCGTCAATTTTTAAAAAAATGGCTATAATAAATAACCCAAAAAATATATAAAAAAAAAAAAATCCCTCAGTTTAGGCCGATACGTATTCTTCTACATTTTTGGTAAAAAAAAAATGCAATAAGCGTTTATCGATTGGTTTGAGCAAAATTTATAGGTTTACAAAATAGGGGATATAGCATTTTTTTTTTTTTTTTACTATTAATGGCGGCGATGCGATTTTTTTATTGGGAGACGTTATGGCGGAATTTACACTTTTCTGACAACCATTTACCAGTGAACAAGCAAATATGCATTGATTACTGTATAAATGTGACTGGCAGTGAAGGGGTTAACCACTAGGGGGCGGGGAAGGGGATGTGTGTCCTATGAGTGAAAGGGGGGTGACAGGTGACCGATTGTGTCCCCTATGTACAAGGGACACAATCGATCTCCTCTCTCCCTGACAGGGACGTGCAGCTCTGTGTTTACATAAGAGGCACGTCCCAGCTAGTTTGAGCAATCGCCTGTGCCCGGCGGCGATCGTGCCACCGGGCACTCGCACGGGATCCCCGCGAAAAAGGACATTCCGTGATGTCAGATAATGGAGTCGTTTGCCCGCCGTCATTTGACCAGATGACAAGTGGTTAAGTAATATTAGAAGGTTTTAACAAAGACATATGCAAGCATTACTATATAACGAGAATAGTTGTTATTTAGGAAATAGGCTTACCATTGGACCCATTTGAATGCTTAGCCTTTCTGTTGCAGATGAAAATACAGAAGATGTGTGATGCTTATATGGCTCTTCATTTCTGTCTTTCACCTATGATAACAACAAGAAAATACATGAAAAAGAGTAATAACAAAAAGTAGACAGTACCATAGCAGTAGACCTTAAGTAGCAGCCAGGGTGGGGGGATCTAGGATGGAAAAGGACCTGGGGGTCGTAGTAGATGACAGGCTCAGCAATGGCATGCAATGCCAAGCTGCTGCAAGCAAAGCAAACAGAATTATTGGCATGCATTAAAAAAGGTATTAACTCCAGAGATAAAACGATAATTCTCTCACTCTACAAGCCTCTGGTCCGGCCACACCTGGAGTGTGCTGTCCAGTTCTGGCCATCAGTCCTCAAGAAGGATGTGCTGGAACTGGAGGGAATCCAGAAAAGGGCAACAAAGCTGATAAAAGGAACTGGGGGACATTAGTTATAAGGAAAGGTTACAAGAAATTTGTTCTCTCTGGAGAAGAGACGTTTGATAGGGGATATGATTTCAATGTATAAATACTGTACTGGTGACTCCACAATAGGGATAAAACATTTTTTGTTAAAGGGAATTTAATAAGACACGTGGCTATTCACTAAAATTAGAAGAAAAGCTGTTTAACCTTAAACTGCATAGAGTGTTTTTTACTGTAAGAGCAGTAAGGATGTGGAATTCTATTCCACAGGCAGTTGTTTCAGCGGGAAGCATCAATAGTTTCGAAAAACTATTAGATAAGCACCTGAATGACCACAACATACAGGAATGTACAATGTAATACTGACATAAAATCACACCGTAGGTTGGACTTAATGGACTTGTGTCTTTTTTCAACCTCACCAACTATGTAACTATGTAACTGGGCTGAGCCATGAGAAGCTCTCCGTTAGGTAATGGCAGGAACAGGACTGCTTTGCCAGGATGGAAAGGGGCCCCTAAATGGTGTGCCTGGGGTAGCTTCCCTACTTGCCCTTATAATTAAGGTAGCCCTGGCCCTAATATGGTGACGACATTAGAGATCAATCGAAGACAGTTGTCATCCAGTAATAGACATACATAGACTTTAATAACAAGATCTTTAAGAGAAAATTTTAACCCAACATTTCTTATTCCATGATATGTTCATGCTGTACCATGTATTTGTGTGAAACCCCTGGTGTTCCTGCCAGTCCTTCTGCTTTCCTATTACAAACGGACCACACTGGGCATGAGAGCACAACATGGACAGTTTTCTAGCTGTGCTGGCAACTCAGCCTGCTCTCCTCGCATTGTCAGATTTCTGCTGCCATGCCCTCCCTTCACAGCCTTTCCCTGGGAAGATCAATGTCCTGCTGTATTTCTTCCCCCAGCTTTCTGAGCTCCCTCCACCTCCATCCCCGCTCATCGGAACCCCCCCCCCTCCGGTGTCACATTTTACACCTTTTAGGGGAGGGGGATGCAGATACCTGTCTAAAGACAGGTATTTGCACCCACTTCCGGCCACACAGTCTGCAGGTAGACTGTGGGCAGGACGTCAGATTCCGTCAACCCCCCCCCCCCCCCCCCGTTGGTGTTCTGGGAAACACTCGACTCCCAGAACACAGAGGGAACCAGTCAGCATGGTACAGCGTGACTCGTGCATGCGCCGTAGGGAACCGGGCAGTGAAGCCGGAGCGCTTCACTTCCTGGTTCCCTCACCGAAGAAGGCGGCGAGGGCAGCAGAGTGATGAGCGATCGCTCGTCCTCTGCTGTGGACGGCGCTGAACTCCAGGACAGGTAAGTGTGCTGATATTGAAAGTCAGCAGCTGCAGTATTTGTAGATGCTGGCTCTTAATATTTCAGGGGACATCCGCTTTAAGAGAGAACAGAGAGTTGATCACTAATTAAAAAAAAAGAAAACATGCATTTATAATGTTTTTTATATATGTATACACAAATGCTTTCCCTTGTATTTCTATTTTAAACTGAATGGGTTGTTTTACAAGGTGAGGGCTTATATTCTTTAATGAGAGATACATAGTTATATTGACTAAAAACAACTTCTGAAATTACATTAACAGGCTAAGGCTTATATGAGATTTAGTGATTACATTTGGATTTTCTTTAATAAATGGATTTCGGTAAGATGGAAATTAATATTTCTGCTATACATGCAATGCCACTTTATTAAAAAATATCAGATTCTGCTGCATTCAAGCTACATGACTTATGATAATGTATTCTCTGCATCAGTCCCATCTTTTTCAGTTCTATTACAGCTTTACAATAAGGACTCTATCAACACCTGTAATATGATTTCTCTATTTTTCACATTTATGTGAAAGTTCTAGTAATTGAAACGTGTTAGTTCCTTAAGGAAGAAAGGTAGTTATATCAGCAAAAGGAATCACATTTTTTTGAAAATTTCATTTGCAGTCTCTGTTCTGACAAGTCACTTAGGGGATTACCTTCAAAATCCTAAATGTGATACAACATTTATTGCTTTAAAACCTGGTTCTGATCACACATCTAAACAAATTACCTTTCTCATGCCAATATCACTCAACATCTAAATGCCATTGTTCTGTTTTGGGCCGCAATCAAGCTTAGGGTTTGCAGACTTCAGACACGCGGATAATAGAGTCAAAATAATGTAAAATACGTTTTTCATAATTTAACAAAGCATCTGCTACACAGTAAGATATACATATTATATGTTTCCTTTGTACAATGAGTTCAATTCACTTACAGATCTCTACAAATCAAATTATCATATTTTAATTTATATGGGTATTTTGCTTTTCTTGCAATTGTCAATGTCTATTCAAGTTTCTTTAAACATCTTTATGTATTATTAAATACCAGAACTCCATTTATAATATGTATATTGGAGATTTGTGTGATTTTTTTGTGTGGATATTAAATTAATAGGAAAAATGTATTAAAAAGTATAAATTTTATTAATACATAAAAACAACGCAGTTGCATTAGAAAAGACTCACACCGTACAGTCCTTAAAGGTACAGGATGGTGTGGTTCCCAACATGTTTTGACTTAAAATGGGGCTTCCTCTGGGGACACTCTCCAAATGAATATTAGAGCCTTCCCAAAATATATTGCAATTGATAATGGTTCAGGGGGTCAAGCAGACACCATAAGACCAAAGACTGCATGCAATCACAGGAGGCATGAAAGGACCAAAGAGTCTAGTTTGCAAACAAAAATGAACACGAGGATGAGCAACTCCTATTTGGGGACACTCAGCACATGATCTGAGGTCCTGTAGGGAGTGTGCATCTCTCCTCTTGGTTTTTTCCTATTGATAATCGCCATTGGAAAAATGAGAAATCCAAAACCTTGGGAGGAAATATCAAAAAGGGACACAAATTCTGGTGACAAATTATTTCTCTTTGATGGATTTTCACTCACTTCCTGTTGCATTTCATCAGTGAGACAGAGACAGGAAAAAAAGGGTTTAAATATTTTCCTACTCTATCTAAAACATGTTGGGCCAGATTCAGAAAGTATTTATGTCGGCGTATCTATAGATACGCCGTGTAAATACTAAGAATAGCCAGTGTATCTTTTTTCTGTATTCAGAAAACAAGATACGCCGGCTTTCTCCTAAGATACGAGCGGCGTAAGTCGCTTCCATTGTCGTATCTTAAGTTGCATATTTACGCTGGCCACTAGGTGCGTAAATTATGCGAATGAGCTATTTACGCCGATTCCTGAACGTACTTGCGGCGGCGCGTTGTATTTTGCGTTGTTTGCGTAAGCGTTAGACCAGCGTAAAGCTATCCCTGCTATTGCAGGCGCAGCCAATGCTAAGTATGGACGTCGGGACCGCATCGAATTGTACGTCGGTTACGTCTATTGCGTAAATCGTTCGGGAATGGGGCTCGACGTAAGTTACGTTCACGTCCTTTACATTGAGAAATAGCAACGTCCAAAAAAAACGTAAATGACGTGGGGTCATGATTCATTTACATTTGAATTGCGCGGCCTTACGCCGGGCACTTTACGCTACGCCGCCGCATATTATGGAGCAAGTGCTTTCTGAATAAGGCACTTGCCTATAATATTTGCGGAGGCGTAGCGTAAAGACCATACGCTACGCCGCCGGAAAAGTAAGTGAAATGTATCTGAATCTGGCCCTTTCTGTCTATAATTACACTTTACATCCAAAACTGTCTCAAAAAGATGTTTCTACCCGGAGGCCTTGTTTTATACTTAAAATAGGTTTCCATGAACTCCAGGAAAATAAAAAAACTATTTTAGCTCTGTATTCATTAATAAGTCTGTAAATATATAAAAAAAAATACTACCCTAGAAGTGTCTCTCCCCCTCCGCTTGCACATGAAGGATTAAATGATCACTAACTCCATGGGAGTGTACTATTAGTAGTACAGTAGTAGTAAGGTGTACTACTTCCCTTACTCCTCACTCCAGCAGTCTCCATTCATGTGAGCAAACTGGTCCCTGAAGATTCTTTTATAACTCTGGGCCACAGCTTGAGAAAGGGGTACAACCTCTATTTATTTTACATATTTTCCTCATGTGGTTTTGTACCTGCCATGTGTGTCTATACTCCTGTTGTACACCCCATATACTAAGAAAAAGAGGCGCTGCTCCAGGTGTCTGATGATAACCTGAGGTGGAATATCTCGTAGAATGCAAGCCCTGGCCCGCCTCAGTGGGAAACTTGTAAGAAAAGTAATGGCTGCACATCCAGAAATTCTGATTGCCTTTTATTATTCAAAGTGATAACACCAAAGAGACCAACACAGGGTTACGTAGACGCGTTTCGCACAAACATCTTGTGCTTAATCATTACCCCATATACTTGTCAGTTATCTGATAGTATGTATGTATTTCAATATTAACTGCACATAACAACCTTAGATTTGCTATTTCTGTGATTTCTGTTAGACCCCTTTCACACTGAGGGCATATTGCAGGCACTATAGCGTTAAAAATAGCACCTGCAATCCGCCCTCAAACAGCTGCTCCATTGTAGGGCTTTCAAATTGCGGGCGGTTTTAACTCTTTCTCGGCCACTAGCGGGGGTTAAAAGCGCCCCGCTAGCGGCCGAAATGCACCACAAATCCGCCCATAGCATTGACAGTAAAAATAGTGGCGTTTAACACCATCGCTATGGGCGGCTCAATGTGAAAGGGGTTTTAGAGTAATAATCATTATAATTTAAATAAATTAACCTATACGGTCAACTTTCAATTTGCAATTTATTTTGTGTTTTTGTTTGTCATTTTTTATTATGTAATTATTATTTTCAAAATGATCAATTAGCAAGACTAACAAACTTTATCTGTTTTTCTCAATAGACATCCCACTGAATCTCAATGATATCTAGTCTGAATCTAGAGTTATAGTTAAAAGAGATGGTCTGTGAGACAGTGAACAAAGATGGCCTCAGATAGTGTGAAGAGCTGGAACTGTGAGCTAGAAAACCTTTTTTTTAGGCAAATTAGGCAGTCACAGCTTGCGAGGCCCCTCTGAGCACGAGACCTTAGGCGATTGCCTAATTTTCCTAAATAAAGAGCCCCCCCTGTTACTGATATTCCTGGTAGGCAGTCAATAAAACTTACTACATAGTGACTGGGTCCTGGAGTCCATACTGCATCGCTGTTGGAGATGGACAAGGCACGTACAGCAGAAGATCCAAATGCACCCCTTTTTGAGCACTCCAAGTTTGCTCTCTTCAGACTCTCACTTGCAATTCCATAACTAAACATTTCGTAAGAGCCTGGCCCTGAAAAAATAATATTTATTTTTGGCATTAGTATTAATATCAATATTACTGTTTCTGCAGCAACATTAGGCAACCTATCATGAGAGTAATACATGCCGTGGTGCATAGAATTGAATTATATGTCACACTTTGGCATTTCAATAAAGTTAAAAAAGTAAGCAATGCTCTAAGCTTTACAAGCGCAAGGCACCATAAGCCTGAATGCCAGCCAGAACATACACTTTGTGCTTTGTAAAATGCTGTGTTTAATCTTGCACAAAGTATGAACAAGCCTTAAGGCCTTTTGTCAATGGGCTTTCACTTGCTTCAAGCGGGGTTTGCCTTCTCATACAAGTCAATGGGAATGGAAATCCTGTTAGAAGCAGGTTAAATGCAGATCTAAAATGGTCAATTGCAGGCGGCGTAACGTAAGCCATTTACACTACGCCGTCGCAACTTAATGAAGCAAGTGCCATATTCCCAAAGCACTTGCTCCGTAGTTTGCGGCGGCGTAGTGTAAATGGCCCTGCGTATCCCCGCGAAATTCAAAAGGGCCGGCTTGTATTTAAATTAAGCGCGCCCCCGCGTCGATCGAACTGCGCATGCGCCGGCCGGGAAAAAAGCCCAGTGCGCATGCTCCAGCTCACGTCGGAAAGCGTCGTTAAAAACCGACGTCAAAACAACGTGATCGTCACTTACGCAATGCCCTATTCGTGAACGACTTAGTAAAACGACGTAACCGACGAAAAAAGACGACGCTGACCCAACGCCATACTTAACATGGCAACGACGGAACTTCGTAAACCTACCCGTCATATAGCAGGGGTAGGTTTACGCTTACGGAAACGACGTAAACGACAACGGGGCGGCGTAAAAATCTCTCTACCCTCCTCTCCCTTTCACTCTCCTCCCCTCTCTTTCTCTCCTACCTATTAGTTCATCCCTCCGCTCTCTCTTCTCTCCTCACCCCACCCGCTCCCTATATGAGACGAAGGGAGCCCAGATCTGCTGATACTTGTCTTCCTGCTTTTTCATACTCATAGTAAGGTTTTCCATTAATTGAACTTCTGATGTTTTTGCCATCCATTGTGCTTTATTTGGAGAGACATTACTTTTCTAGAGAGCTGGAATGCATGTTTTTGCCATTGACAGCAGATTTCTCAGTAATACATTTTTATATTTTTCCGCTGACAAAGGAATATCAAAGAGCAGGAAGGCTGCTGGATTATCTCCAAGTGACACATCTATAATTTCTTCTATTGTTTCTGAGACCATTTGCCAGAAATTCCTTATTTTTGAACATTCCCCAAAAATGTGTATCATAGTGCCCACAGTCTCTTGACACTGCCAGCAGAGATTCGAAATCTGTGGGTATATCCACTTCAGTACTTCTGGGGTTCTATACCACCTACTCAGAATCTTATAGCTTCCTTCTTGATACCTAGTTGCTATTGACACCTTATGTGTAAACCTAAATATCTTGTTTTTTTGTACTTCTGAAAAAGTGACCCCCATCTCTCTTTCCCATGACTGTATAAAACCAAGGTTCTGTGGGGCCTTCAACTCAATCACCATAGTATATAATGTTGATATTGCATATTTCACTGACTCTCCTTTTAAACATAGGCTTTCAAACTTAGACGGTGTAGCTATTTCTCTTGTTCGCATAGAGATTGATCTAAGGAATGCTTTAACTGCATTCTCCTGAGAAAGTCTAGACTTTCTCCAAACTCACGGTCCAGTTCTTCTCTTGACATTACTTAATTATCTACCGTGAAATGAATAATTCTGTTTTTGCCCTGTCAATTTAGAGTCGTAAAGCTTTTATCCTTTAGGCCCATTTCAAAATCTGGATTGCCCAGGATAGGAGTCATCGGGTTCAGCAGGTTCGATGTCTCAGCTTTTTTTAGTATCCTTTTGACTACACTAAATGTCGCTCCTACTGTTGGATGTTGCTTCGCTACTTGCGGTATAGTCATGTTTTTTTTAGCCAAATTAACCCCTCCAGGGGTACCTCCACTGTTGTTTGTTCCATGTGTACCCATGTTTTTTCTTTTTGAGATGCACACCAATCCAATACTCTTGCTAGGTGTATTGCCTCATAATACCCCTCTTGGTCCGGGAACCCTACTCCACTTTTTTCTTTTGGTAAGATCAAAATATCTCTGCAGATTCTAGCAGGTTTTCCAGGAGGGGTATTTATGAGGCAGACGCCATTGGTTCTGGGTCTTCTTCGTCCAGTGTGGCACCTACCTTTAGGGTGACCACATCACGGCGCCCTGGCATTATGGCCTACCTGGCCGGGGCGTGCATGCCACACAGTGTTTCTGGTTCCGGGATCAAGCTGGCCCGGAGCATCTAAACAGCGACGGGGACCCAGTGAGTGACAGGGTTCCCACTTTTGAAGATCCCAAGCTGTACTGCTGTTCTGTGGGGAGTCAGTCTGAGGAGCGCCATTGAGAGACTGGCGGTCCAAAAGGACCTGGACAAACCACCCAGGATCAAGATAGCCACACACTGAAGGATTGATCACCTGTCAGTCGGTACCTGGGCGACAAGTTTAAGGAGATCCAGGCGTAACTTATCCAAGGAGGGATATCTACAAGGATTGAAAAGTAAATGTGTTTCGCGCTACTGGTGAGTATATGTGAGATAAGAAGAAGCTAGAGCTAGAAAGCTGATAGATCTGATAGTGTTCACTGTACACAAGGATGAATAATGGTAAATAGTGATCTTGCGCTTAAGAATACAAATACTGTACGTGCAAACTGCAAGAAAGTCACTAAGTGCTGTGCCTGATTACAATAAAAACATAAATAATGCAAATATGTAAATAAATAACTAATCGGCAAAGAAATATACAGCAAAAGTATACAACATAAATATATGATCAATAGTCCCAAAGTGCACAAAGTCGCACTAAAGTGCAAAGTCGCAACAAAGTGCAAAGTGCAAAACGTGCAAAAATATATGGAAAAGCCAAAATGGATTAAGCTAAATATGAAGAATGGTTCAATATAACAATGAATGATGAGAAAATACAGGATGTAATAAAGTTCTGTTAAAATAGATGATGGGAACAAACAGGGTCAATCTTCCAATATATCAATGGTCTTGATGGATATGTTTTCTAAATTGCAGTATTGAACCATACTCTGTGGCCTCCACCAGTCTCTCAGAACTCTCACCTCACTGCCAAAGGATCTAGAGCACATCAACTTATTCCCTTATCGTCAGTCTTCTCTGCTGGGAATGTCATGGCCACTGCGATATGTTCACTATTAGGCTCCTCTATCCCTTATAGTAGCTCCACAACAGCCAAAAGAAGGGGGGGGGGGGGAGACTCCAGCCCATACCCAGGGTATAAAGCAAGGAGGAGAGGAAGCTCCAATAGTGTAGTATAAAATAGTACCATTAATAGTTACACACATAAAAATAGACTCTTACAATGTATAAAGAAAACAAGAGCTTGTAGGGTTTAAATGCAGCAAAATGCGCTTCCCTTCGCTCCTTCCGATCTAGAAGCTACCATGGGCGTCCGCTCCATAAGGCAAGGGAGGGCGTTCGCCCCCCCCCCCCCTAGAATCAGTAGTAAGACACTGTGACACACATTTAGATTTAGCTGCGGCCGCCTCTCGAACCTGCGCCGCCGATTGTCACTGTCTCTCTCATGTCTGCGGCATATCAAGTCAGTCTGTGACTGTGTTTGTTTACCTTTCGCTCCGCTCCCCGCCCCTTGTTTTCCGGCCAGCCAATGATCACTCACTCCCTCTAACTTTGCAGTCCAGCCTGGTGGCATGGCGTCACTCACGTCGGGAGGGGATCACGTTGGTGATACTGATGGCTGGGAGGAGCGTAGAGAGCTGTACCAAGAGGAGCCCGCGCGCTGTTAAGGCAAGTCTAACACACAGACACAGACAGTCTGTAAAGGTTTTTGTTACCAATCCCCTTAAAGCGCTAATTGTTTGCTAATTTTCAGAAGGACGTCAGTAAAAGCAGGCTGGCTTTGCAGACAGTGCATAATTCAACACACATTGGCACACTTTGTACATGTTTGCACTGACATTTTTTTAATAGCCCCAATGCACTAAAGGGACACACCTGCTGCATGGTAATACACTTTTATTTTTACTATATGAAATTGTGATTGTTATTATTCGATTAGTGAGCCATTTTACAAGTGTGTGTGTCACACACACACACTTGTAAAATGGCTCACTAATCGAATAATAACAATCACAATTTCATATAGTAAAAATAAAAGTGTATTACCATGCAGCAGGTGTGTCCCTTTAGTGCATTGGGGAGCCATTAAAAAATGTCAGTGCAAACATTAATATGTACAAAGTGTGCCAATGTGTGTTGCATTACTGTACTGCAAAGCCAGCCTGCTTTTACTGACTTCCCTTCTGAAAATACTAGTTTCTTGGCTGCAAAGCCAGCAGAGACAGCCAAACAACTAGCACTTTAAGCAACAAAAACCTTCACATCTTTCTTTGTGTATATATATATATATATATATATATATATATATATATATACCCTTAAAATGCCAAGAGGGTTCAGTGGTCATAGTAACTCATGTATTAATGTCAGTGCAGGACATTTACCCCCTCCCCCCGCCGCCATGCTGCATATTAAAAAAATCTTCGGACTGCATTCCGTATGGCATGATGCAGTCTGAAGATTATTAACTGTGATGACTGTCTGTGATTTTTTTTATTATGCAGCATCCACCATGCTGGGGGGGGGGGGTAAATGTCCTGCACTGGTTATGGTAACTCATGTATTAATGTCCTGCACAGTGCAGGGTGCTGTGTAATGTAAAGGGGTCCAGAGGTGCAGGGTGCTGTGTAATGTAAAGGAGTCCAGAGGTGCAGGGTACTGTGTAATGTAAAGGAGTCCAGAGACGCAGGGTGCTGTGTAATATAAAGGTGTGCGGGGTGCTGTGTAATGTAAAGGGGTGCAGTGATGCAGTTGTGGAGAGGGGGTACACAGTAGTGATAAAGAGATATTGAAAGATGCAGGGGGCACAGTGGGGTGTTTTTACATTTTAACGTGGGGGGGCGCTTTTAACCCCCGCTAGCGGTCGAAGAAAGGGTTAAATCTGACTGTGTATCGCCACTGCCAAAGCGCCCCCCCCTGAAAAAATTTCAGCGGACGCCCATGGAAGCTACCGCAGTTCAGAAGGAGCGAAAGGAACCGCAGGATAGTTCCCATCATCTAATTTAACAGAACTTTATTACATCCTGTATTCTCTCATCAGTCATTGTTATATTGAACCATTTTTCACATTTAGCTTAATCCATTTTGGCTTTTCCATATATTTTTGCACGTTTTGCAACTTTGCACGTTTTGCACTTTGCACTTTGTTGCGACTTTGTGCACTTTGGGACTATTGATCATATATTTATGTTGTATACTTTTGCTGTATATGTCTTTGCCGATTAGCTATTGGTTTACATATTTGCATTATTTATGTTTTATTGTAATCAGGCACAGCACTTAGTCACTTTCTTGCAGTTTGCACGTATTTGTATTCTTAAGCGCAAGATCACTATTTACCATTATCTACAAGGATTCAATCCAGAGAGGACCTGTGCAGGGGTATCTTTCTGAGGCTCACTGAGGAAGGTCTGTGGCAGAGACTATCTCCTCAAGTTCAAGTTCACCAAGGAGGTTCTGTGGCATAGACTTTATCCTACAATTGTCCGAGTGATATTCCGGCTGCCAGGTCAGTGAGAGAGGCCTGTCCGGGTACACTAAACCCACTCCAGCAGGAGTGGCGCAGAGAAGCGTTACGTTTTGGAGCAGGACTGTTTCCCTATTATCATGCCTGAATCTGCTATTCTCCCTTCTTCTTCAACTTTACTTTCCTCACCACAAGTTTACTGTTTTTACCCAGCTGGGTAATAAAGAGCACAGCAAAGAGCACCTGTCGTTGACATTCCTATACTTCTACTATATGCAATACGCATTATTCACCCCTAGGAATTGGCGTAGCGTAAGCCATTTACACTACGCCAGCGCAATTTAACAGAGCAAGTGCCGTATTCCCAAAGCACTTGCTCCGTGAGTTGCGTCGGCGTAGTGTAAATGGCTCTGCGTATCCCCGCGTAATTCAAAGCGGGCGGCTTCAGAGAACTGGAGAAAGTGCAGAGAAGGGCAACTAAACTGATAAGAGGCATGGAGGAGCTCAGCTATGAGGAAAGATTAGAAAAACTGAATGTATTCACTCTTGAGAAGAGGAGAATAAGGGGGGATATGATCAACATGTGAAAATGTGGAACAGCCTCCCTCCAGAGGTGGTTTTGGGCAGCTCAGTAGATTGCTTCGATCGAACTGCGCATGCGCCGGCCTCAAAAATAGCCCAGTGCACATGCTCCAGCTCACGTCGGAAAAAGTGAATGAAACCGACGTGAGCGTCGTTTACGTAAATCCCTATTCGCGAACGACTTAGTAAAACAACGTAACTGACGGAAAAAGACGACGCTGACCCGACGCCATACTTAACATGGCAACGATGGAACTTCGTAAGGTTACCTCTCATATAGCAGGGGTAACCTTACGCGTACGGAAACGACGTAAACGACGACGGGGGCGGCATAAAAACGTTCGGGAATCGTCGGATTAGGCTAATTTGCATAGGCAAATGAGAAATCATCGTAAAGACCACCTAGCGGCCAGCGATGTCAGTACATCTACGATCCGACAGTGTAATTGTTTTTACACATGTCGGATTTTCACTGTATCTATTCTAGGAATCACACGCATAGATACCCACTAAAAAAAACAGAGATACGACGGTGTTTTCTACGAAACGCCGGCGTATCTCTTTTGAAAATCTGGCCCAATGTCTTTATTAATTTAGAATGGTGTGTTAACTTTAGGATGATGAAGTGGGAGAGTCCTCAAAAATTTCCTATCTGGAAAGTGCCAACAATAAGTAAACTTAGTATGGGAAGTTCCTGTACTGTCTTTGCTCAGTAAAAAATATAGAATCATAAAAAAATTGTCTACAATATCTACCATATAATCAACAATATCTGCTATAACAAATTCTGGATTTTCTAACGCAAACCACGAATTGCACATCGTTTTATATGCTTGTCATGAAAGACTAACATGTAAGTGGATTTTATTTTATAATAAACCATTTTTATACAATATCCCGTCATATATGCTCTATTTTGTACCATATGAGTACATCTAACTATTGGGGACATGTGGAAGAGGAAACAGAAACATCCATGAAAGATATATTTCACTAGTACAGGCGATCTTTACATTAGCTGGTGAGTGAGGGCACAGGAAGAAGGGGAGCATGGCACTTTCATCATTTTACCATATATTTCTGCACAGATTGTACTTTTTAAAGAACTTTGCACGGAATCATTGTGATATTGAAGAATCACAGCACTTTATGAACTTTTATTGTTATGCTCTGTGATTTGTTATAGCAGATATTGTTGATTATATGGTAGATAGGGATGAGCCGAACACCCCCGCGTTCGGTTCCCACCAGAACGTTTGAACAGACCACCCGTTCGCGCGAACATTTAGAACCCCATTGAACTCTATGGGACTCGAACGTTCGAATTCAAAAGTGCTAATTTTAAAGCCCAATATTCAAGTTATTGTTGGAAAACGTCTTTGAGAACCCGGGTCTTGCCCCAGGGAACATGTATCAATGGGAAAAAGATTAAAAAACTGTTCTTTTTTCAGGAGCAGGAAAAGACCGTTTTAAAAAAAAAAATTCCATTGATACATGTTCCGTCGGGCAAGTCCCGGGTTCTCAAAGACGTTTTCACAGGCAAACTATAGACACCCAGCAGGTACAATATTTAAAGGAATTTTTCTTTTTCTTTTTTTTTTAATTTAAGCATTAATAAAATCACTGCCCCAGGAGAAGTGATTTTAATGATGCTTAAATTAAAAAAAAATAATGAAAAATTCCTTTAAATATTCTACCTGCTGGGTGTCTATACATGTGATAACGTCTTTAAAAAGCACAATCACCTGCCTGCCAGAAAATTAGGAAGAACTGATCTAGCTAAGCTATACAGGGAGTGCAGAATTATTAGGCAAATGAGTATTTTGACTACATCATCCTCTTTATGCATGTTGTCTTACTCCAAGCTGTATAGGCTGGAAAGCCTACTACCAATTAAGCATATTAGGTGATGTGCATCTCTGTAATGAGAAGGGGTGTGGTCTAATGACATTAACACCCTATATCAGGTGTGCATAATTATTAGGCAACTTCCTTTCCTTTGGCAAAATGGGTCAAAACAAGGACTTGACAGGCTCAGAAAAGTCAAAAATAGTGAGATATCTTGCAGAGGGATGCAGCACTCTTAAAATTGCAAAGCTTCTGAAGCGTGATCATCGAACAATCAAGCGTTTCATTCAAAATAGTCAACAGGGTCGCAAGAAGCGCGTGGAAAAACCAAGGCGCAAAATAACTGCCCATGAACTGAGAAAAGTCAAGCGTGCAGCTGCCAAGATGCCACTTGCCACCAGTTTGGCCATATTTCAGAGCTGTAACATCACTGGAGTGCCCAAAAGCACAAGGTGTGCAATACTCAGAGACATGGCCAAGGTAAGAAAGGCTGAAAGACGACCACCACTGAACAAGACACACAAGCTGAAACGTCAAGACTGGGCCAAGAAATATCTCAAGACTGATTTTTCTAAGGTTTTATGGACTGATGAAATGAGAGTGAGTCTTGATGGGCCAGATGGATGGGCCCGTGGCTGGATTGGTAAAGGGCAGAGAGCTCCAGTCCGACTCAGATGCCAGCAAGGTGGAGGTGGAGTACTGGTTTGGGCTGGTATCATCAAAGATGAGCTTGTGGGGCCTTTTCGGGTTGAGGATGGAGTCAAGCTCAACTCCCAGTCCTACTGCCAGTTTCTGGAAGACACCTTCTTCAAGCAGTGGTACAGGAAGAAGTCTGCATCCTTCAAGAAAAACATGATTTTCATGCAGGACAATGCTCCATCACACGCGTCCAAGTACTCCACAGCGTGGCTGGCAAGAAAGGGTATAAAAGAAGAAAAACTAATGACATGGCCTCCTTGTTCACCTGATCTGAACCCCATTGAGAACCTGTGGTCCATCATCAAATGTGAGATTTACAAGGAGGGAAAACAGTACACCTCTCTGAACAGTGTCTGGGAGGCTGTGATTGATGGTGAACAGATCAAAACACTGACAGAATCCATGGATGGCAGGCTTTTGAGTGTCCTTGCAAAGAAAGGTGGCTATATTGGTCACTGATTTGTTTTTGTTTTGTTTTTGAATGTCAGAAATGTATATTTGTGAATGTTGAGATGTTATATTGGTTTCACTGGTAAAAATTAATATTTGAAATGGGTATATATTTATTTTTTGTTAAGTTGCCTAATAATTATGCACAGTAATAGTCACCTGCACACACAGATATCCCCCTAAAATAGCTAAAACTAAAAACAAACTAAAAACTAGTTCCAAAAATATTCAGCTTTGATATTAATGAGTTTTTTGGGTTCATTGAGAACATGGATGTTGTTCAATAATAAAATGAATCCTCAAAAATACAACTTGCCTAATAATTCTGCACTACCTGTACAGTGTATAAATATATGTACAACTCCTAGGGATGTATATATATCCTCTACACACTGTAAATTAAGCTAAACTGACTAGCCTGCCTGCTCTATATAGCTATATAAAAAGACTATCTCTCTGTCTCTCTGACTGATCTCTGTTCAGCACTGAAACACACTACACGAGGCCGCCCAGCAGGCGGCATTATATAGTGTGGGGCGTGTGCTAAAGCCCTGAGCCATAATTGGCCAAAGCCACCCGGGCTTTGGCTAATTATGGCTCTCCGTTTTTTGCGCGCTGTGATTGGCCAAGCATGCAGGGTCATAGTGCATGTTTGGCCAATCATCAGCGCGCAATGCCGCAGTGAAATATGGACGCATCACTCGAATTTGGCGCGAACGACCCGTTTTGTTCGAATTTCGTCGAACGTACGAACAGACAATGTTCGAGTCGAACATACTTTCGAATCGAACGCGGAGCTCATCCCTAATGGTAGATATTGTAGACTATTTTTTATGATTCTACATATTTTACTTAAATTTAATTCTTAAAAGAGTACACACCTTTTTCTTGACGCAGTCAAAATTGAATTTAATTTAAACTTATTTAAGCACACCACAGTGCGGGGACACTCATAGTAATAAGAAGTAATAAGCCTAGAGCTTGGATGTCTGATACTATTCTTACTGACATCACGGCTATGAGAAATACTGCTTTGAAAGTCTCGTTCCATGATGATGAGGATTGATCTACCAAAAAAGGTGACTGGAATAGCACGTCCAGTACCACTTGTAAATTCCATGGGGGGACAAACAATCTTTCTGGATGATGGATTCTAGCACATGCTCTAAGGAATTGGCAAACTAATTGGTGTGTAACCCACTTTACTCCTGTTAGCAAGGACAGGGCTGAAACCTGTACTCTGAGTGTGTTCATGCGTAAGACCATTTCCAAGAAAATTTAATACTTGTGATTCTGATGTGACATGGGATGAATGCAAACCTTTCCCAGACTCTGGAATGAGTATGATTTGTCGTAGAAGCTCTTGCCTTCGGTAAAGTTTCAATTACTGCTAATGAGCATCCAGCTTCCTTTCCTCTCAGCTTGACTGGGTTCACATGTAACTCCAGCCCCTTCTGGAGCAAATCTGATATTAAGCAGAATTGGAGGCTCCACTGCCCGAGATTGTAGCAATGGGAACCAAGGCCTGCAAAGCCACAGAGGTTGTTATTATTGCTATTACCAGCCCTGGATGCCTGTGAATCATGTTGAGCAGTCTGAAGATCAGTGGTATAAGCGGGCATGCATTTACTAGTTTGCAAACCCAACTAGAGCTTCCACCGCTTCCGCTTCTAGAAACTTCACCCTTGCAAAAATGCATTTGCATTTTGTGTTGGTTGGAGTTGCCATCGAATCCACATCTGGATATCCCCACTGGTTGCATATTAAGTGAAAGTTAGTTTTGACCAAACACTTGCGACTCAAAGTATCTGCTAGGAAATTCTGAGGGGCTGGAAAATAAGCAGCTGACAGGTGTGCCAGATTTTGCTGCGCCCATTGCTCTACCATCCACCTTGGCAATGCATGTATGCAATCTTCATCTTGTTGTCATTGTGAAGGACCACAATGTCTTCCCAAATCTGCCCCTGAAATGCCCTTAAGGCCCAAAAGGCTGCTCTCAATTTGATCACACTGGAAACTTTGTTTTGTCTGTTCTTCTATCGGCCCTAGACTAAAATGGCATTGTGGTAAGTACCCTACCCGACCGCAAACGCATCTACAGTTGTTTGCCAATATTGGGTCCAGATTTAATTGGTGACAGTTGAATAGATTTAATGATTCCCTCCACCAATTAAGGGATCGCCTCATTCCTGGAGTCATCCTGATCCTCTGGCGAGTAGAAGGGCTTTTTTCCATTGTTTGAAGAATGCCATCTGTAAAGTTCTCATCCACCAGTGGGCCCCAGGGGCGGACTGACAACTCATGGGGCCCCCGGGCAATAGGAGATTATGGGGCCCCCAGGAAATAGATAATGGGGCCACACAGTATACACACACATACAATATACACACACCAAGAAGGTACTGGAGAGGCGGGGCAGCTATGATCTTGGGATTTTGTTTAAAACACAGATTTTTACATACTGTCCCTGGTTTTACTGAGGCGGGCAACCCTAATGGGGCCCCCTAGTGGCATGGGGCCCTCGGGCAGTGCCCGCGTTTCCGAAAGGTCAGTCCGCCCCTGGTGGGCCCACTTTATCATTGGATTTGGGGGTGACAAAGTTCAATAGTTTGCTATACTGGGAGGCTGGAAGGTAAGAATTCTTGCTTTAACCACTTAGCAACCAGCTGCCGCCGTATAACGGCGGCAAGGTGGTTGCTTAACTCTGGGATCACGTTATATAACGTGATCCCAGAGAATCGTTCCTGCGCGCCCCCTCGGGCGTGCACACAGAAACATTTGTGCACGCCGGGTCTATGAGACCCGGCGCAACACAAATCGCGGTGACTGGCCAATGACAGCGGCCTTTTACCACGTGATCGCGCCGTCCAATGACGGCGCGATCACAATGTAAACAAAGAAGGTCAGGGAAAGTTCATCTCTCTCCTCTCCTCACACAGTATCAGCGTGAGAGGAGAGATCTGTGAGTTTACCCTGGCAATTGCCTTGCCCTAAAGTGATTATTAGTGCCCCATCTGTGCCCAGAGTGCCCCATCTGTGCCCATAGTGCCCCATCTGTGCCCATAGTGCCACATCTGTGCCCAACAGTGCCACATCTGTGTCCAACAGTGCCACATCTGTGCCACCTGTGCCACCCCAGTGTCACCAGAGCCGCACCGGTGTCACCAGAGCCGCACCAGTGTCACCAGAGCCGCACCAGTGTCACCAGAGCCGCACCAGCGCCACAACAGTGCCAAACCAGTGCCACAACAGTGCCACCTGTGCCCATCAGTCCTTATCTGCGCCACTGCAGTTGCCGCCTGTGCCCACCAGTGCCGCCTGTGCCCACCAGTGCCGCCTGTGCCCACCAGTGCTGCATGTGCCCACCAGAGCCGCATGTGCCCACCAGTGCCGCCTGTGCCCACCAGTGCCGCCTGTGCCCACCAGTGCCACTACAGTGCACATAAGTGCCATCTGTGCCCACCTGTGTCCACCAGTGCCACCACAGCCATCTGTGCCGCCTGTGCCCACCAGTGCTGCCTGTGCCCACCCGTGCCGCCTGTGCCCACCAGTGCCGCCTGTGCCCACCAGTGCTGCCTGTTCCGCTTGTGTGCTTTTCAGTGCACACCAGAGCCACACCAGAGCCACCTGTGCCCACCAGAGCCGTCTGTGCCCACCACAGCCGCCTGTGCCCACCAGTGCCGCCTGTGCCCACCAGTGCCGCCTGTGCCCACCAGTGCCACTACAGTGCACATAAGTGCCACCTGTGCCCACCTGTGTCCACCAGTGCCACCACAGTGATGTGCAGTGCAGTGCAGCCTCACCAGCCACCAGTATGGCAAAAAAAATCTTAACTGATGAGGAGGTCTACCAGCATCTAATCATGAGTGATGAGAGCAGCGGGGAGTCTCTGTACGATTCAGATTCGGCCTATGAACCCGTTACAGACAGTGGGTCTGATTCAGAATCTGAAGGGGAACGTGTGCCTGTGAAAAAAATGGGTGCTGGCGTGGAGAAGCGGCCTACTCCCAGAAGTGCAGGGCCACCCACCTTAAGCGCAGGGCCGCCCACCTCAAGCGCAGGGCCGCCCACCTCAAGCGCAGGGCCGTCCACCTCAAGCGCAGGGCCGTCCACCTCAAGCGCAGGGCCGTCCACCTCAGCGCAGGGCGTCCACCTTAAGCGCAGGGCCACTGCAACAAAGGCCAGGCACCAGTAGGATGTCATCTCAGCCCCAATGGGATAGGGGCCATGCCAGCCTTCCCTATGGCCTTCAAAACCCCCTGTGGCTTCCCCCTAATTCCGGAGCAGCAAATATCCCCCCTTTCACTGCCCAGCCAGGTGTCCAGGTGAACACCGACAATTTTTCCATGCTCGATTTTTTTAATTTACTTTTCAACGAAGACTTGCTATCCTTCATTGTGGCCCAGTGCAATCTCTATGCACAGCAGTACATAGAAGGCAACCCTGGTTCCAGTTATGCCCGTCCCTTTGAGTGAAGAGAACTAACCGTGGAGGAATTCAAAATTTTCTTAGACCTAACTTTTACTATGGGACTTTCAAAAAAAAAACAATTGTACTCCTACTGATCTACCAAACCCATCCACCACATGCCACTCTTCTCCTCCCTTATGACAAGATCCCGATACCTAATAATTATGCGGTTCCTCCACTTTAACGACAACGCCCAGTGCCCTCCCTGAAATGACCCTGCTTTTGACAAACTTTATAAAATTCGGCCACTCCTACATTTTTTCTCGCAAAAATGTCCCCAGTTATATACCCCTGAACAGAACATATCCGTGGATGAGTCCCTTGTCAAATTCTCAGGCAGGCTGGGCATCAAACAGTTCATCCCCAGCAAAAGGGCCCGATATGGGGTCAAAATGTACAAACTATGCGACAGAGCCACAGGGTACATTTACTCCTTCATGGTGTACGAAGGGAAGGACTCCCAACTGCATCCCCCTGAATGCCCAGAGTATATCGGAGTCAGCAGAAAAGTGGTCTGGGATCTGATCTATCCTCTATTTGGAAAGGGATACCACCTTTATGTGGATAATTTTTACACCAGCTTGCCCCTGTTTAGAAATCTGTACCTTAGGAATACCCCAGCATGTGGCACAATAAGGGCCAATAGAAAAGGCTTCCCACAAAAATTGGTGAATGAAAAGCTCAAACGAGGGGAGTCGGCATCATTGAGGAACCAGGAGATACAGTGCCTGCCGCCGAGAATGTGTTTATAGCACGACAGCATCGCGCTGATTCTCGGCGACAGGCTGCCGACATCTCGCACTCGCTGGAATAGTAAAAGCACATTCCAGCGAGTGCGTCATAGAAGCGACGGGGATCCGACGCGGATTCCCGCCAATTCTACACGTGGGCGGAGTTTGTTATGAATCCCGAGAAGGAAGTCCCCGCCGGATTTTAAATAAAAATCGGCATGGTTCCCCCCTCAGGAGCATAACAGGCCCTTAGGTCTGGTATGGGTTGTCCCTACGCGGCGTGGGGGATTATCCAAAGCACGCCGGCGGTCAGGAGGGGAGTGGGGGGCGAGCGAGCGCCCCCCCCCCCTCCTGAGCCGTACCGGGCAGCATGCCCTCAACATGGGGGGGTCAGGTGCTCTGGGGCAGGGGGCGCACTGCAGCCCCCCATCCCAGAGCACCCTGTCCCCATGTTGATGAGGACAGGGCCCCTTCCCGACAACCCTGGCCGTTGGTTGTCGGGGTATGCGGGCGGGAGGCTTATCGAAATCTGGAAGCCCCCTTTAATAAGGGGGCCCCCAGATACCGGCCCCCCACCCTAAGTGAATGAGTATGGGGTACATTGTACCCCTACCCATTCACCTGCAAGAAAAGTTTAAAACACAAATAAACCACACAGTGTATTGAAATATTTTATTAGTTGGCCGCCGGGGGGGGGTGTGTATGATCGCTTTTATAAAAGCGCCCCCCTCCGGCGGGCTTCTGCGGGGGGGTGGGTGCCGCTGTTCTTCACCGCCGTCTGGTTCTCTTCTGCCGCCGGGGGGGACGCTTTGATAAAAGCGCCCACCACCCGGCGGGCTTCCTTCGACATCTTCGGCGGCGGGGGGGTCTTCTCCCACTCTCCGGGGTCTTCTCCCGCTCTCCGGGGTCTTCTTCGGCTCTCCGGGGGTCTTCTACGGCTCTCCGGGGGTCTTCTCCGCTCTCCGGGGGTCTTCTTTTTCTTCAGGACTCGCCGCCGCTATCTTCGTGTGTTAGCTCAATTACTGGCAGCGGCGAGTCCCCTCTTCTGTGACGTCTTCTTCTCTTCTTCTTCTCCAGATGTTGACGCGACGCTTCCTTCCGCTGTTATGGCTGGCGCGCGGCTCGCAGCGAGTTATATAGGCCTGTCTTGTGACGTCGCAGTCCCATCATGCTCCGGTAGGTAGCACGTGGTACCTACCGGAGCATGATGGGACTGCGACGTCACAAGACATGCCTATATAACTCGCTGCGAGCCGCGCGCCAGCCATAACAGCAGAAGGAAGCGCCGCGTCAACATCTGGAAAAGAAGAAGAGAAGAAGACGTCACAGAAGAGGGGACTCGCCGCCGTCAGTAATTGAGCTAACACACGAAGATAGCGGCGGCGAGTCCTGAAAAAGAAGAAGACCCCCGGAGAGCGGAGAAGACCCCCGGAGAGCCGTAGAAGACCCCCGGAGAGCCGTAGAAGACCCCCGGAGAGCCGGAGAAGACCCCGGAGAGCGGGAGAAGACCCTGGAGAGTGGGAGAAGACCCCCCGCCGCCGAAGATGTCGAAGGAAGCCCGCCGGGTGGTGGGCGCTTTTATCAAAGCGCCCCCCCCGGCGGCAGAAGAGAACCAGACGGCGGTGAAGAACAGCGGCACCCACCCCCCCGCAGAAGCCCGCCGGAGGGGGGCGCTTTTATAAAAGCGATCATACACACCCCCCCCCCGGCGGCCAACTAATAAAATATTTCAATACACTGTGTGGTTTATTTGTGTTTAAACTTTTCTTGCAGGTGAATGGGTAGGGGTACAATGTACCCCATACTCATTCACTTAGGGTGGGGGGCCGGTATCTGGGGGCCCCCTTATTAAAGGGGGCTTCCAGATTCTGATAAGCCTCCCGCCCGCATACTCCGACAACCAATGGCCAGGGTTGTCGGGAAGGGGCCCTGTCCTCATCAACATGGGGACAGGGTGCTCTGGGGTGGGGGCTGCAGTGCGCCCCCTGCCCCAGAGCACCTGACCCCCCCATGTTGAGGGCATGCTGCCCGGTATGGCTCAGGAGGGGGGGGAGCGCTCGCTCGCCCCCACTCCCCTCCTGACCGGCCGGCCGGCGTGCTTTGGATACGGGTCTGGTATGGATTGTGGGGGGACCCCCACACCGTTTTTTCGGCGTAGGGGGGTCTCCTTACAACCCATACCAGACCTAAGGGCCTGTTATGCTCCTGAGGGGGGAACCCATGCCGGATTTTTATTTAAAATCCGGCGGGGACTTCCTTCTCAGGATTCATAACAAACTCCGCCCACGTGTAGATTTGGCGGGAATCCGCGTCGGATCCCCGTCGCTTCTATGACGGCTTTGTCTCCATCGCGGCAAGCCAGCTCGGCGCTGGCTCCCGCGATGGGGCTCGCAAGTGCTCAATCTCGCCGAGAAAGGGAGCGAGATTGACACAATATCCCAGTCACCTACTGTATTGGCTGTCAGGTGGAGGGACAAACGGAACGTCCACATGCTTACATCAATCCACAACGACACCTACGTGGAAGTCCCCAAAAGAAATGGCTCAATCCAAAAACCAGCATGCATCTATGACTATAAATTGTTTATGGGGGGAGTGGACTTCAACGACCAGATGATCGAACCCTACCTTCCCACAAGAAAATCCTGTCTCTGGTATAAAAAAATGTCCATTTATTTTTTCAGTCTGGCCTTCTATAACTCTTATGTTGTATACAAAAAATCATCAGAGAACCCCGTATCCTATCTGTCCTATCAAGAAGAAGTCATCACCGCCCTTTTGTACCCTGAAAACTCACCAGAGAATATTAGCTCTGATTCTGTGAGCAGACTACACGAGCGTCACTTTCCTGAGAAAGCCGTCGCCCGTGAAACAGGCTACAGACGCCAGAAAAGATGCCCAGTGTGCTCCAGAGAAGGAATTCGAAGAGACACTGTGTATTATTGTCCCGATTGTCCTTCCCAACCAGGCCTCTGTATAGGCGCATGTTTCCGCCGTTACCATACGTTTCTACATTATTAGGGAAGTATGGTAAACGCAATTCTCATTTCCTGTAATTTCCCTCCACATCCCTTATGCCACTGCACTGAACTGTTCATACCTCTGCCTTCTCCGGAATCGACCATGGCCTGTTATACGACCACTCTTTTGCCTAACCCTAAACATACCTCTGCCTTCTCCGGAACCGACCATGGCCTGTTATACGACCACTCTTTTGCCTAACCCTAAACATACCTCTGCCTTCTCTGGAACTGACCCTGGCTTGTTATACGACTACGCTTCTGCCCAACGCTAAACTGTACCTACCTCTGCCTGCTCTGGAACTGACCCTGGACTGTTTGACCACGTTTTTTGCCTGCCCCTTGGATTGATCTTTTACCCTGCTATACTAGTGGGAACACAGGGGTCTCGCATATGTGAGGGGCTCCAGAAATGTTTTTCTGGATGAAAAAACTAATTTTTTCGTTTTCTCATTCCCGGATTAGGGTCTGGTTGCCCGGAGGCTTCAAAGAGATTTGGGTGGGAGAAGCCTCTACCCCTGTCCCCATTCTTTCCTGGCCCACTACTTGGACCATGTTCCTGCTTATTACTACCAGGACGATTATTTTGGCACTGCTAGCAATGTCTCTACTTGCACTGGCCCTGCACTGTATATGGACAGTATCCCTGTACTGACTATGGACAATATTCTTGCCTGCTGCCTGGACAATTCCATTCACTGTCGCTGACCAGTGATCACGTCTCTGCCTGCTGCCTGGATCAGGGCTCTCCTCCTGTGGACAATTGCACTACTAAAACCACAGGTAATCTTTTTTTTTTTACCCATTACTCAGCAGAATGTATTTTAGGGTGTAGTCAAAAGACTCATTATGCCTCATAGATTATACGTTGGGGTGTTAGCTTTCCAAAATGGGGTCACTTTGTGGGTGTTTCCATTGTTCTGGTGCTCCAGGGCCTTCAAAAGTGTAATAGGTGGTTGAGAGATTAGATGTGTAATTTATGCTTCTAGAATGCTAGAAGTTGTTACTTCAGTATTGGGCCTCTGTATGTGGCCAGGTTGTGTAAAAGTCTCACACATGTGGTATCGCCATACTCAGGAGGAGCAGCAGAACATATTTTGGGGTGTCATTTGTGGAATATACATGCCATGTGAGAGAAATAACCTGTTATAATGACAATATGGTGTGAAAAAAAAAATCTTAATTTTGCAAAGAATTGTGGGAAAAAATTACAACTTCAAAAAACTAACTATGCCTCTTATTAACTACCTTGGAATGTCTACTTTCCAAAAATGGGTCATTTGGGGGGTATTTGTACTTTACTGGCTTTTTAGGGTCTCAAGAAATGAGAGAGGCTGTCAGTACATCAGGTTTGATCAAATCGATCAATTTTCAGTAATTGGTACCATAGCTTGTAGACCCTATAACTTCCACCCAGACTAAATAATATCCCAATTTTTTTTTTTATTATTACCAAAGACATGTAGCAGTATACATTTTAGGCCAAATTTATGAAGAAAATTAACTTTTTTGCTAAATTTTATAATAGAAATGATGAAAAAATCATTTTTTTACAAAATTTTCATTCTTTTTTCATTTATAGCAAAAAAATAAAAATCGCAGAGGTGATCAAATACCACCAAAAGAAAGCTCTATTTGTGGGAAAAAAAAGGACAACATTTCATTTGGTTACAGTGTTGTATGACTGAGTTATTGTCATTCAAAACGAGAGAGCACCGAAAACTGAAAATTGGTCTGGTTATTAAGGGTGTTTAAGTGCCCAGTGGTCATGTGGTTAAACAGTCCCATAACTGGCTGAGCAGTGAGTAAAAAAAGAAGAATTCTGCCTTATGGGAAATTACTTATTTATACAGTTTAACCGCTCCTGTAATTGGGCAGGGGGCTGAGCTTATGCCCATACATTTATGCTGTCATACTATGTCTGGAAATAAGATATTTAATACTTTGTAGAAAAAACTAAGCTAGATTTGGTCCATTTTATTATGCTGTGTTTCATTTATGTTAATGCATGCCACTACTAAGATAATACATCTAGTACACTTACAATATGTACATAATAAAGACATTTTAATATATGATCAATATGAATAAAAAGCATAAAACATGCTGTAGCACATAACGCATGTATTTTAAGTAGAGATTTGTTAATGGACCCCCAGTCATGTTCCCAGTTTAATTGCTTACCTGGTGTTTTCTGCAATCTTGAGTCTTGTATAAAGCGCACTGCCTTATAACCAAATGGTATTTGTGCCATGCTTGATGTTTTCTTTAAAGTCTCAAATGCTGTACGCTGTTCATTATAGGCACCTGGGGCTGGGGTGATTGATTTCACAGGCAGAAATCGCTAGTGTGGCACACAAGAAAATAAAATAAAATATTCTGAAATAACTGACAGCTGCATAGGCAGTAAAATGTTTAGTGACTTCAATGCATTTGGATCCAACAACTGTAGAACACTCTTAAAGCAAATCTGTGCCAAGACTGTTGAAAACACTTCCCCAGTGTTAGTGAGTATAGATACGGGTAACATTGCACAGCTCCAGATTCTTTTCTCTGGGATCTCTGCACAGTACAACTGTAACAATGTGGGGTTCATTTACTTAAAGGGTCACTAAAGGCAAAAGTTTTTTTTGCTAAAATGGCTGTTTACAGGTCATAGAGACATAAAAGTTAACTGATTCCTTTTCAAAATGATTAAAAATAGATAAAAATCAATCATATAATGTGCCTGCAGGTTAGTTTCACTTTTGAACTGGCTTTATGTTTCTGCAAAGTAGAAATAGACACACAGAACAAAAACAAACAAATCCAGGGCAGTGTTTTGTTTTTAAAATGAATCTGATTCTGGGAAGTTTTAGGCACACAGTAATGACAGCTTAAACCATCGTGAGAAAGCTCCCAGTATGGTGGTTATAAGGAAACAGACAAGCAGGAGAAGTGTGGAGAACAGACAAAGATTACAGCAACTTCAAAGCAAAAACGAACAATAAGGACATGAAACCAGTACTGCAGTAAGGTAAAGGAAGCTATTTAGCTAAAAAAAAAAATTCCTTTAGTGACCCTTTAAGGCAAATAGACTGTTCACTTTTTTTAGGGATGTTGTACTTTGCAAAGGGAATTTTTAACAGAGCTTAGTGAATGAGGTGAAGCTCTGCTGACTTCCATCATCCAATCATAAGCAAAAATGCTGTTTATTTTTATTTTTTATTGTCCTTGCACATAGTTTAGGGGAACATTCCTTTGCAAAGAGAACAGCCTATTTGCTTTTAGTAATTGAACCCCAGTGAGTCATGTTGGATTGCTCTAAAAGAGCTAACCTTGATGTACCATAGCAAACCTGTAAGCACACTGCCAGTACTAATCAACTTGCTCTTGTAACAGCATCTGTATATTTTACACAGGATCTCGTGGAGTTTGCAGAAGATTAGAAAAATTAAAGGGACATAATTAATAAAATTAGGAAATAGCTTAGTATGAGCTTGAGAAAGACTCTTGGTGACAACAATGGCAGTATATATCTGCTAAACATAAAATACAAAATAAAATGGAGTTTGCAAGAGAATTAGCGTAATTACTATATTTAGATTAGTGTCTTTAAATTAAATTCTGCATCGCTGCTGCCACCCGCACAGTTCAATGTACAAAACTACATGTTAATTGTATTAAAAATACATATACATTTTTATTTTTATCTAGGAGCCATAGCAACAACGTTTTGCAAGTCTGTGTTTTGTTGACTATACATCTTATCTTATTCAGTGCTTGAATATTGAGGATATAAAGCAAGGGAAAAAATAACTCATTATATCATTATACTCAATATATAATTAAGGTGTACAGAACAAACTTACACCATATTACTAATCATAATTTTTAAACCCAAGACCCTTCATTGACTATATCTAGTCTCCACAGTACACAAAACATAAAAATGTAATCGTTTTAGTAAATCTAAATGTTAAATACCTCATCAGAGGTATATAGCAGCCTTGTGACTTCTATCAGTGCCTGGTTAAAGCTTGTAGGAGGAGTTTTTATACTGCACTAAGCTGTCCTATCAGGATGCAGGACCAATGATCCTCTGTCTGGACGGTGATGATTAGTCCTGTGCTAATCTCAAGCAAGACACACCAAACTGAGCATGTGCAACCTGACTCCAGTAACTCTGTCTTATCCTGACATGTTATGGGGGCAATGCAAGAATAGGAGGATCTGTGCATACAGGATCAAACAGTTGTTTAACACAATGCAGAGGATAAACCCCTTAGGTCCCATAGTGAGTTTAATAAGCATGTTTTACTGCATATACAGACTGATTTTGCTGTTGCGTGTTTAGTAACACTTTACCATAACGGGAATAATGCACTCACAGCTACTGGAAGTGTTTACAAAATACGTGTAAGATTTTCCATCAGATTTCACCACATGTGCGCCTCTTAAATTACAATGCAAAGTGGCTATAAATCTGTCAGGTTCAGCCATATCACTGGTGACAGGTAAATCTCTCACTACCAGATATACTAAAAGACACTGATTGTCTATAGAAGGGTTTAGTTTCACATTATGTATCGTAAGCAGTGCACTGTTGGTGTTGCTTGGAAAGCTTTGGTGTTCCAAATTTCACATTTCACAGATTAAGAAGAGTCTCCAGCAATGACACAACAGTCACTATAGTAAACAACAGTTATTGTTGGCAGTACTCCTGTCCAAAATTAAAAATGGCAAGCAACTTTTTTTTCCACTATTCAGCTGAATTTTAAGACAAAAAACTGAAAAATTACAATACCGTGTTCATGACTCCACTTTTGGTCTTTTCCTACCTGTGCCAAAGACAGAAATGGAGGTCGAGAATTATCAGCAGATTTGGTCAGCCTGTTTGCTACATCAAATTCACGTCCAATCTCATATTTTCCTGGCCCTGGAACACCCTAATAAAAAAAATAAAAAAATAGACAGAACAATTATAAAACTTCATGCATATATATGTCTGGTGCAGACTGCGATAGCAGTATTAGTGCATGCACAAGTACTTTTTAGTTGAAGGTCATGTGCTGCTTTACTACTAAAAGTGATTTGTTACGCAATGCTTACTCCCGCAGGAGTCGCTTGGAATAATGGATTCTCTGTTCTTTTCCATGACTCCATCCCCTCTTACACACCTGGCTATAAATTAAGTGCTGCTATACTATCACACGATATTAGCACACAGGAAATAGGCCACAGGTTACTTGATGGTAGATAGAGTAAGTGCATTATTGCAGGGCCATACCCCCAGAATGGCTTTTGGTAATAGATGGGTTCTCCCAAAGCAGTACAGAGGCTGGCAGTCACACAAGCACAGTCCAATGCTAACGGATAAGTAGGGGATGGCTTTTTAGTATTTATTGCTTTAACAGGACTTTAACAGGAGAGGGGTTTATGGTCAAAGGAATATAGGCAGTCCCCACATTACAAACAAGACTGTTCTGTAGGTTGGTTCTTAAGTTAAATCTGTATGTAATTTGGAACAGGTAAATTCTTAAAGTGTAACTTCAGCCCAAAAAATTTTTTTTAAGGTTTTTTGGCTAGGAAATGTAACATTTGTTGTGCTGTCTGTGCCCCTGTTCAGAAGATTTCACCTTATATTCTGTCCCTGTGACAATTGGATTTTGAAAAATGTGTGTTGTAGAAACAAGGATTGGTGATAAAGCTTCAGTGGAGACACCTTTTTCCCATATTAACTACTGTACTACAGGAGTGAATAGAGGTAGATTTCCCCTCACTTCCTGTTGTCTCCCTCTGTTTGTAAGTATGAGTGGTATTTACATCGGATGTACAGTATGTAATGCGGGGACCGCCTGTACTCCAAGATGATCCATAGCAATAATGAGAAGTTAAACTTTTCACTAATCTTTTCCTGCAACTAACAAGGAATGGCCAGTAAATCTAGGACCCTACAGCAGTGGTTCATATAGCCACTTCTGGCATTCAGTACCAATCAGGTGGAAGGCAGAGACATGGTCAATAAACAGGCAAAGGAATGGTTCAGACAGCATGCAGAAATGTGGTCAACAAACAGGTCAGGTCAGTACAGGCAGCAGGCAGTTGCAACGCTGTACTGGTGTGATCAGGAATGCTGTTGCTGGCTGGACGGGCTCTGGTGACACTGCACTGGTGTGGCAAGTGTAGCGCCCTGCTCCTGATGACAGGCGCTATGTCAAATTTAGAGGGTGTCTGAGCTGATAGTTTGGCTCAGACTTTGTTAATGAAGGCTAAATCAGACTCAGTTCTGGCTATGGCTGTGCTGGAGGGATTTCCCTTTGTTTGCCTGTAGGTGGTAAAACCACCACAGGCCAATGTTTGAACTAAGGCAAGCTATGGTGTATTAAAAAAAATATACGAAAAAGAAGGGGACACATGTATCCGAGATGGAAAAGCTGCTCGCCCCAGAAGTTATAAAAAAAGAAAAGAGAGGTTTCCCGATGGGGCTTTTAGGCAGCAATGTCAAAAAATCTATGTAAGATGGTGGTAGTAAAAGGTATTTAATAACAAGGGCTTAGGTATCACAATAAATTAATTGACATGTATAAAAACGTTACAGAGATAAAAGGAATCATCATCACATTCCATGATTATATAGATATGAACATTACATATGTTGATATATTGCATATGATTGTGGGTTTATAGTGTAGATCCCCGACGCGTTTGGGGTCTCTTCAGGGGGACAGTCATTTCTGTAGAAGTATATGGTATAGTTGTAAGATTACGAGAATATATCACAAATCGTACATAAAATACATGGTTTCTAACATAAAATTATATATTATAATTACCACTGATGCATGGAATGGAAAAAAGTCAAAAAACTGCTGAATCGGCCTGGGGGACCAAAGAGGGCATCCCCATCCTCCCCAGGGAGATGGATCCATCCGCGGGGGCTTACAAGGAGCCTCGATAAGGGACACCCCCATGGAGGGGGAGGAGTCAGCACCTGCAATGAACATCCGCAATGGCCACAGTTAATATAAATATATATGAGTAAGTTCCAACCAATCTACCATGATAGTGGTTAGAAGGTTGGAATACTGTGTGTATGAAGGAATATATGGGCAACGGCAACCAGCAGGTTACCGGTATATACATTGACGGTCAAGGCGATCTTGAGCGTCCCAAAGGGTGGTGTTGGTAGATCAATAAATTAATATGGTCGTATGATATCATATGTGCGTGGGGTGAGTGAAATCTACTGGGAGGTGATGGGAATGGTGGAGAGGTGCAAGGGAAGTGGTGAGTGAATGATTGAATTATATTATAGGTGAATTGGAAAACTTAGAAAATTAATGGTGTGGGAAACAAGAGGCATGTATCGCCAGGTAGTAATGGATGTAAAGGTAAATGTTAATGAAGGAATAAGCTGAGTGTGTGTTAAAGAATGAGATAATGTGTAGTTGCCTACTAAGGTGATAAGAGTACCGTGGATTAAATATAGTGTATGAGTGGAAACCTGTCTGCAGGTATGCAGAGCAGTGGGGACGCTATGCAGAGAACGCATGGATGCTAAGACATCCAGTCTGTGTGGAGTTATGTGTATCTGCTCCAATGGCCAATGTGTATAGATAGCCCTGTAGTGGCACAACGGTGATCGGGTGCAGGCAACATACCTCCCCCCGGGGGGCTGCAAGGCATTCCGGTCCCCCATGACGGGGCACCACATGAGGCTCCCTTGGCGTCCCGGAAGGCTGAAAAGCCCCGACCGCCGTCGTCCTATCTGCCGCAAACAGTGTGACGTCACGACGCAATGCGCGGGCTGCGTGACCCCCCCGCGCACCGCGTACGGACCATCCAGATGGGATCATAGGGAGCTATGGTGTATTGGGTGTCTTTCCCCAGGAACAGCCCAGTGGGAGTGGTCTCCCCACTGGGCATGCTGGGGAAGGATACTTAAGGGGCAGACGCCATTTTACGGGGGCCTTTCTTTGTCTCGTGGCCCTCCTGGCGCGAGGTATGTGTCATGTGATTATTTAGCCTCGGGGCCATGGTGGCCCGAGGCTGCATTTCTGCCTGGTAGGCCCAGTTATCCTGACTGGGGCCTATGCTTTGGAGGTGATCTTGTGCCGTCTGTCCTGCGGGAGGAAGCCACTCAATGGAGGAAGCCAGGGGAGGACCTGTCACAGAAAGGACCGAGTGGAAGGCTGGTACATTGGGAGAGGCCTGGAAACTTATTGAAGGATGCACCATAGCCTACAATACCTTACAGTGTGCCGGGTTGGCTTAAAAGGCTCTAGAACTGTAAGGCTGGATCTCTGGGTACCAAATCCTGTGGCAGAGGATTCCGGAATCCCTCAGCTGAACTTGCAACCAGTCTGTGGCAGAGACTGAGATTATTCTTGTCCGTGCATCATCCCGCCTGCTAGGCCAGGTGAGAGTAGGGTGACCACATTTCCACTCTTGTGTTTCCAGCTTGTGTTGTAACAAATCACAGCACAGTTATTGGACACAAGAGGCAGGATTTATGATTTCTCCAGTCACAAGCAGGAGGCAGGGATTGTGCTCCTCCAGGCATTCCTAGGTTAGGCACATTCGACCACAACGAAAACGAAAATAAAGCATTTGTTTATGTCGGATCTTTCGGTTTTTGTTTTCTGTGCTTTGATAATGAAAATACCTGAAATTCGGACGAAAATGCATTCGGACTAAAACGAATGCACATGTCTAGTGTATAGAAGCTGCTGTAGCAATAATGGCATGTATAAAGCCAAAATAATGAAAATGCACTGGGAACAAGATTAGAGATTTTTGTGGAAAATTCTGGTGTCTCTACCACAGACTTTGGATAGAAGTAACGGGTGTGGAAAAAATTGGGTGTCGGTGGTGCCTTCACAACGTAACCATATAGTGGTACTATTGATGAAAGCAAGAATTGGCCTTGTTGTTAAAACTTGAAATTATATGCACCTGTCTCTAACTGTTTGATGTATGTCTTTCTCTGCTTCAATGCCTCCGAAAATGCCAGAATCCTCCTCCTCCTCTCTGCCCTCTTGTGTGTTCTGTGGCATAGGAACAATGGTGTCTGCATGACTTATAGATCCAGCCAAACTATGGGCTATATCCAACTGCCCCAACTATGCTGGTGCCTATTATCTCCGTTACTCGAAGGAACATTAAATGGGTTGTAAAGGTTTGTTTTTTATTTTCTAAATAGGTTTCTTTTAGCTAGTGTATTGTAGGTTCACTTACCCTGTCCTTTGATTTCCCTTCTAAATGTTTTCTTTGTCTGAATTTCTCACTTCCCGTTCCTCCTCAGCAAGCTGTTCTGGCTGACTAACCCCCATTGGATGATGGGGGCAAGCTTACTGAGGAGAAACAGGAAGTAAAGAATTCAGACAAAGAAAAAAAAACATTTAGAAGGGAAATCAAAGGAAAAGTTAAGTGAACCAACAAATGCACTAGCTTAAAGGAACCTATTTAGAAAAAAAAAAACGAACCTTAACAGCCCCTTTTTTTTTTTTTTTTTCTAAATGTATTTTTGTGCGTGAACTCTAGAGAGAGGAGCCAGACTGCAGAGTTGGGAGTAGGCAGACCCTCCCCCGCAGGCAATCGCCATCCTTCTATGCCCCTGGTGGCAATGGCGGGTGTGAAGGGGGGCTCCCACTCACCCCGCCCTACCTGCTCTCTTGGGAGCCCAACTGGGGCCCAAGGGACCCCAATGGGGAGAGGGACTCCCCTAAGAGGGAGTGAGGGGGCCTAGCCCACCCAGGAACCTATTTAGAAAATAAAAAAAAACGAACCTTAACAGCCCCTTTAATTAAAAAGGTCCACTGAAGCCATCAATATCTTTTTACAGACTCAATTCTTTTTGTTAAATTCCACTTTCCAAAGCCCTGATATCTTCAACCCCTTTCCTTGGAAGTTGATGTTTCCTTGGTTGGGGTAGGAGCCTTTTTACTTCAAACCCTCATGAGAAAGGCAAAACAAAATCTCAAAAAAGTTTTCAAATGCTGAAAGGAAATACACCATCTGGGACTGGGAGCCCTTGACTATTAAAAATGTTGACATCTTTTGGAGGGTTCCGTATATATACTGTACATATATGAGAATCACAAGAACCTTCAATATCTTCAATCTGTTTGACAAGTGAATCCTTGACAAGTTCTGTGGGCACTGGTGGATCCCCCCTTTTGCTCTCGCTCAAGTCAAGGTTTGAGCCCAATAGTTTCCATCCACCTGGCAGGACAAGAGGTACTTTGTTGTACTATTTTTGGAATTGTTAATTCAGTGTGTAATACATAAATACTTAATTATTATGTTGTAATATGTTTATTATATTCACCCTATGCACTCATATTGAAGCCGATTGTTACAGTCCAGAAAACGTGTTGAGGTTCAACTGTTGAACGGAACTGGATAATTATAATACAGCGCTATATCATGATGTGATTTAGTTGTCTTAAACAGATGAAAAACGATACTGTAACTTGTCAAGGATGTATTACAATGCTTTTTTTGCCTTTTTACTAAATTCATTGTTGTGTTCTGTAAAAATGTATTTGTTTTATTTTATTTTTTAATAATCTGCGAGGCAGGTCAGGCCATTTTTTGCTGTTGCTACATTTTTATACAAGGAGTATATGTATAGAATGTTGCTAATTTGATTAATATTTACACCTTGTCTTTATTTGATATAGTATCATGATCTTTAGCGGACGGTACACCCCCGAAGAAGCCCAGCGAAACAACATGTCTGGATTCACCACCATAATACTGCAACTAATTTAAGGACCGTAATATATGGGTCATGATTGTACTTGTTTTTTTAATGGAAATATTGTTTTAATTACATTTTCTAATAAATATTGTATTTTTACTCAATATTATGAGCCTAAAAAATCCCGTGAAATACCTTCTGCACTTCTTGCCAGTGTTTAAGGGATAAATACAATACAAGAGGATTAAGAGGGCCCTGCTCAGAAGGGTTTAAAATCTAATAGGGTGGGGCAGGTAATACAAAAGAATGTTACTGTGAGGAATGAGCTGGAAGTGGTAAAAGATTAGTTAAAGACGTGATAGGCTTCTGAGCAAGGTAATAATCACAGTTTACATATTGAATACATTAAGCAAGGTGCATGAGTGCCTGCAAATTGATTGCGCTTTCTAACAGCCAGTCTACAAATTACAATATTAAATGCAATAACTTAAATGTTGAAAGGCAAACAAGAAAAAGCATGAAAGTCACAAAAATTGTGAGCTTACTGAAAATACAACATACCTTTACTTTTAAAACCAAATCACCTGCAAAAATGTACAAGTGCTAGATGGGGGCTCACTCATCTTCATTAACAGTACCAAGTATACTTGTCTGTGTGGACATCAAACATGCAAAATTTTACATTAGCCCAAGCAACTATGCTTAAGTTCCAGATGACGTTTCAGCCCCCACCTTTTACATTTTAGGCCAGTTGAAAAATACAAACAAGTCTACAAAGACTGCCATTAAATCCAAAGGTGGCTACTAGTGGCAGTCCATCCATTATGGGCGCACGGGCGCATTCCCCATCCATGCGTCCGGATGTCTGATCTATATACTGTACAAGACCGCCGGACCATGGATTCCAATGAGGGGAGTGTGTTTTTTTTTTAAGCACGTAATTAGAGCCAGAAGCGGAGGGAGGAGACGTGTGGCCAGGGGAGCAGTAAGGGAAGACCGATGGACCCACCAGCTGCCACTCTAGGGATGGCTCACCATTCAGCATCCAGCTCAGCCATCCAGCACTCCCCAACTTGGGAAGGGGAGATCGAAGTCTGGGCAGGACAGAGGTAAGTAGGGGGGTGTTCCCAGTGTTCCCAGAGTTCCCTGCTTTAATGTCCACCCCCCCTCCCTCCCGAGTTATCAAGCGCCGGCCGCTTGAACGGTGCTTTTCACAGGAAAACCAGATGAAAATAAGAGGGAAATAAGCCAGAAGTCAGAAAACGAATGCAGAAACAGCATCTAAGGATTGGTAAACTGCAATATATAGCATTTTTGTTATTAGGTTTAGATGTGCTTTAAGTGTGTGATACCTTCTCTATAAGGAGTGAATCGCTATATTTCTGATTCTACAGTTTGGTATAACAATTTTTATACAAATAAAAATGCTACGCTAGTTACTGTAATATTTTGTTATCTTCATTACATATTAGTGATATACAGATATACAATTTATTAACATAAATAACAGTTAGTTGAACTGTTAAAGAAGAAGTCCAGCCTGAGCTTATTAGGTTGGGCGTCTCCTAAGGGTCATAGGAGTGCAATTCGTTTTGTGACCTGTTTTCAGCTGAGAACGGTCTGAAGTCCGCTCTCTGCTGACGTCACTGCCATCAGTCAGGGCAGGGTGTCATCCTGAGTTCCAAGTCTGGATCCGCCAGCTGGCCCGATTGATGGCCGCTGAGACAGCCGCTACCCACCCTTCCACTGCTCAGCGCTCCAATGAGTGCTGAGAAGTAGAGCAGAAGCTATGCTGACTGACAGCCAGAATCGCTCTGCTCGGGGAGGAGTGAGAACCGAGCCATCGGCGGTGCAGTTTTAGAAACAATATAGTAACACGAGCAAATTTGCTATCAGGAGACGTCAGCACCTTAGTATTTAGGTCTCAGTGGGCAGCTGGCAGCACTAGTATATGTACAGATGCTTTAACACTGTGCTAGTTATTTAACTTGGCAAAAAATATACAGAAAAATAAAGAATAGCAATCCATTTTAATAAAGCAAATGTCCCTCTGTTCCAAAAATGAGCAAAAACACAAAAAATTGATAATATTATATAAATAATCCCAGTAATAATAATATCTAACACAGCGTATATACTAGGAAGTGATGAATCACTCAAACAGCCAGGAAATTGTTTATTATCACTGTTAGTTCAGGAAGGGAAATATATTTCCTTTCTTTATTGTTTAGCATTGATCATCTGTTTTATTGCTTTCTCTTTCTTGTAAACACATCTTGGTAATCACTGAAAATTATGCAGTTGCAAAGCTCTTACTTACTAGGAGGTGGACTTAGCAGTGTGATGAACCAAAGATTTGAAGTTCTAAATTAAAGGGGTTGTAAAGGAAATATTTTTTTTTCATAATAAGCATCCTTTACCTGCAGATATTCCTCTTTTCACTTCCTTATTGCTTGTTTTTGCTCAGAAGTTGCTCTATTTCTTCTCTGTTCTGTTCACTTCCTGCTTGTCTGATTCTTACTCACAACCGTGAAGGGAGACTTTACTGCGGTGGTCAGTAACGTGCTCGCCTCCTCCTGGGAACTACATCTGTGTGGCAGGACGCTCTCTACGCGTTAAAGACTTCAAGGAGATGTGAATTACTGGGTGTACATACTGGGAAATGTAGTTCTTACATGAACGAGCACTGCAAACCAGGAAGTGAAGGCGAGAACAGAAACTAGAACGCTGGAGGTGATATAGATGAAGGAATTTAATAGGTTTTTACTTGTTTTTTTTAACAGAATCATTACACTATTTTGTCTGTCTACCGTGCAGACATTAATTTTAGGCATTTTTTTTTCTTTACAACTACTTTAACCACTTAAGACCCGGACCAAAATGCAGGTAAAGGACCTTGCCCCTTTTTGCGATTCGGCACTGCGTCGTTTTAACTGACAATTGCGCGGTCGTGCGACGTGGCTCCCAGACAAAATTGGCGTCCTTTTTTCCCCACAAATAGAGCTTTCTTTTGGTGGTATTTGATCACCTCTGCGGTTTTTATTTTTTGCGCTATAAACAAAAATAGAGCGACAATTTTAAAAAAAATTAAATATTTTTTCCTTTTTGCTATAATAAATATCCCCCAAAAATATATAAAAAAACATTTTTTTTTCTCAGTTTAGGCCGATACGTATTCTTCTACGTATTTTTGGTAAAAAAAATCGCAATAAGCGTTTATCGGTTGGTTTTCGCAAAATTTATAGTGTTTACAAAATAAGGGATAGTTTTATTGCATTTTTATTAATTTTTTTTTTTACTACTAATAGCGACGATCAGCGATTTTTTTCGTGACTGCGACAATATGGCGGACACTTCGGACAATTTTGACACATTTTTGGGACAATTGTCATTTTCACAGCAAAAAATGCATTTAAATTGCATTGTTTACTGTGGAAATGACAGTTGCAGTTTGGGAGTTAACCACAGGGGGCGCTGTAGGGGATGTGTGACCTATGTGTTGTGTTTACAACTGTAGGGGGGTGTGGCTGTAGGTGTGACGTCATCGATCGCGTCCCCCTATTACAGGGATGACGCGATTAATGCTACGGCCACAGAGAAGCACGGGGAAGCCGTGTAAAGCCGTGTGTACCCGTTCTTCCGCTCCAGGGACGGATCGCCGCACTCCAGCGGCGATCGGGTCCGCGAATCCCACGGTCCCGGTCCTGGAGCTTCGGACCGGGTCGCGGGCGCCCACGACCCACGGCTGGGTACTAAAATCAACGTATATATACGTTGATGTGCCCAGCCGTGCCATTCTGCCGACGTAAATGTGCAGTAGGCGGTCCTTAAGTGGTTAAGGACAACATTAAGGCAGGCCATACATTATTCATTTTGATGGCCCCATGCACACATTCAGTGTGGATGAGGAAATCCCTCCCGCTGATCTATTGTACTCTGGCAGCGGGGAAGCCTCCCCACCATCAGAATACACTCAGCACTACCAGCTACAGATCGAGTAAACATTTCCCAACAGGCTGGTTGTACAGTAGTCGCTCGAGAGATTCACCTTTGTACAACCAGCCTGCCCATAGATGGACTAAAAATTGACGATCCCAGCTGAACTGGACAAACTTTCAATCTATCTATTGCTGGGTTAAGTCTGGCTGGGTTAAGTCATGAGAATTATAAGATATCTTCCATAAATAACACTGCTTTTAGGAAATGCATAAATTGCATGGTAACATGCTTCTACAAAAAAACTGTTAGAATTTGTAAAGCATTTGTAAAGAAACACATGGGCAACCAGAAATTTACATATTCTTTTTTTGTTTACAGGATGGTTTTAAAATAAATTGGTCAATTTAAAGGGGGTTCCTGTTTGGCCTGGTACATTTTGCCAGCTGAGAGAGTACATTGACATGCATGGCATGGTGACCTTGGAGACCTGGAACATGGTTGTGTCCTGGGTCTGCGCTGTATGGTTAGTCAATGAGAAAACATGATGTAGTTAGACTCTGGATTTCCCCAGCTCAGTAGTATTGTACCACAGGCTTTGCTCTCCCCAAGGCTCATCAAGCATTGCTCCCTTATAGAATTAGTGTTCCTATGTGAACTTTGCTCATGATATAAGACCCAGTAGTGTATTTAGGTTTTGTGCTGCCCTTTATTTAAATATGACCCACCCATTCCTGTCAAGGCCACACCCCTTTCCATTTAAGATCCGCCCTGAAATTTTCGAGTGGAGACACTAGTTCTGAGGGCCTGGGGGAGGGGGGCATGGGATTTTCTCTCACTTCCTGTTTGGCTATGGGGCAGGAAGTGAAGGGAAATCTCTGCAATAGGACAGGGATGGTAAAAAATAAACTCACAGGGGCTCTAACCCTTCCTTACTCTATCCAAAATGGAAAAAAAAAGTGTTGCATATAGTTCTACAAATTTCTGATAATTTTATTGAGAGGACTAAGAAGTTTTAACCATGCCAATGGTACAGCAGAAAACGTAAAGCACTGTGAGGAAGGTGTGTGGTCCAGGATGATAGATGATAGTACAGTCAAAATTAGAAGCAGCGCTAGACTAATTTGGCTCTTAGCCCAGTCCGCCCCATAAGATTGGCGCCCAGTCCGCCACTTTCCATGCTGCCTTCCTGTAAAGTGCTGTCCTAGGCCTGGGCCTTGTTGGCCTAGGCCAGGATACAGCGTTGATAAGACCCATACTAAAACTTTTGAAATCAAAAATTGCTTTTGTTCCTTTTGCTTAGAATAACATTTCAGTATACAAAGTCATAAAATTGACAGACATTTTGCAGAGATTGAGTCCTTATGTACCCTAAGAAAAACACTAGGTCTGAAGGGATTCAGTTACTCTAGTAGGGAAGGTATGTTGACTAAGACTGTAGTGAGCGTAGAAATAGTCAGGATCACTCAAAAACAGCAAAGGCAAAAGAACCTGAGGCCTCGTACACACGATCGGACATATCCAATGAAAACGGTCCGCGGACCATTTCCATCGGATATGTCCGATCGGGAGTTTGATCCGATGGCGTGTACACACCATCGGATCAAATTACCCGCCGCCGGACGGCGCGGTGACGCGGCGGTGACGTTGACGCCGCCACGTCACCGCCACGTCACCCCACCAGGAAGTTAAACACTTCCGCACATGCGCCGAATTCATTCGGCGGCGGCGGTGCGGGACGACATGTCTGCTGGTAAGTGTACTAACTAGCAGACATGTCGGGCGGACAGATTCCACCGGATGGATTTCAAAGCATGCTTTGAAATCTGTCGGGTGGAGAAATCTGTCCACTAGCCCATACACACGAGCGGAGATGTCTGCTGAAACGGTCCATCGGACCGTTTTCAGCGGACATATCCCCTCGTGTGTACGAGGCCTGAGAGTGGTGATTTAGTTCTTCTCATTACAAATCTTTTTAATTAAATATTTGTCCAAATGTTTATATAGAATAACCAGCATTTAGCATACTACAAGCTAGTGTTCTGCTTTCACGAAAGATAACTATACATACCTATAGTAACAATGAAAAAATATACATCTGGGATATATTAATCTTATTGGGTCACTGTAAAATGTGCAGAAAATCTGCTTTTAACTGCTCATACAAGGATAGTAATCTTCACTTATATGTTTGAAACATAACTTATTTATATTTTACAGTCAAGAATATTGACAGAATGAAAAATATAGACAATAAAACAGCTCAGGAGCCGTAAAGGTATAATAAAAGCATGTGTTTTTAATGAAGCCAGTGAGCACAGACTGCTCTGTAATAGTAAAATATTTACTTCACTTAAATGAAAGTTTTATTTTTTTTCCAGTGTTAAGCTTTGTATTTATCCTGTAGCTTTTCTGCTGCTGAAATCCCTACAGCGCTACAGTGTTATATAGTGACATGGGGTTGGCGGGAGAAACCACAGAGCAGGACCAGCACAGCAAAGTGGTGTTGGATGCATACGATACTTCAGGCAAAAAAAGGGAAGGCTTGTGGCTTTGACAGCAACATTGTCACATTAAATGATAAGGTCTTAGGCCTAAACTTTATACACTATGATACACTATATTGCCAAAAGTATTGTGACTCCTGCCTTTACATGCACATGAACTCCCAGTCTTTGTCCGCAGGTTTCAGTCTTGAGCTGGCCCACCCTTTGCAGCTAAAACAGATTCAGAAGGCCGTCCACAAGGTTTAGGAGTGTGTCTATGGGATTATTTAACTATTCATCTAGAATCGTATTTGTGAGGTGAGGCACTGATGTTGGACAATAAGGCCTGGCTCGCAGTCTCCACTCTAATTTATCCCAAAGGACTCTGCGCAGGCTAGTCAAGTTTCTTCACCCCAAACTCGCTCATCCATGTCTTTATGGACCTTGCTTTGTGCACTGCTCAAAATCATTTGGTGGAGGGGGGATTAGGGTGTGGGGTTGTTTTTCAGGGGTTGGGCTTGGCCCCTTAGTTCCAGTTAAGTGAAATTTTAAGGCATCAGCAGATCGAGACATTTTAGACAATTTCATGCTCCCAACTTTGTGGGAACAGTTTGGATGTGGCCCCTTCCCGTTTGAACAGTGCGCAAAGCAAGGTCCATAAAGAGTCCTGACCTCAGCTCGATAGAACGCCTTTGGGATGAATTAGAACGGAGACTGTGAGCCAGGCCTTCTTGTCCAACATTAGTGCCGGACCTCACAAATACGCTTCTGGAAGAATGTACAGTGGGAACTAGGGGGTGAGGGGTTGGGGGTGTACGGTCTTAGTTCACCTTTTGATTTTTTCTGAAAAGAGAAACTAACCCTTTAAACATCTAAAATCTATGAAAGTATGTGTTTGCTAGGGGGTAGCAAAACAGTAGACACATTTTGTTTTTATTCTGTTTTTCTTTAACAGAACCCCCCTTTAATGTAATGAACAGTTTTTATGATCTACAACGCCATTCAACATCTACAGCACATTGGGAAAGCCAAACACACATTTCATTGAGATCACAAACTGGCCAACACCATTTAAAAAAAACTGATAACTCAATAAACTGAACAAAGTTCCATTTTAATTGTCAAAATTTATGGTTAACATTTTCACTGTCTCTCTGCCGTGAGTGCAGACCCATCATTCATACAAGGAGAAAATGAGTAAAACAGAAAGTCCCCACATATTCTGCGAGGGTTGTAATAAATAGTAAATAGTTGGCGGAAACATTTTTCAATTTCAGGTAAAAAGGTCATTATTAAGAGATCTATCCCCATACAGTCAGCAGAGGCATCATACAGAAATCCTTGAGCAGCTAACATTAAATTCAGCCATATAAATGTCACCTGCCCCAGAATTACATTTCTTGCCTGGGCAATTTTTCTCTCTGAAAAACTACAATAAAAATGACTTAAAAATCCCTTTTGAGAAATAAAGGAGTGATCTGGTCTAATATTACATCGTCTATTTCTTTTACAATTCAACTTAGCATTATAAACTGTGAAAACAAATTGTTTAAATACGCAGATAATTATATTAGGATGCTTGTTCAAATAATCTATTTTCTTATCACAAAAAAATGGGAAGAATAATGTTCAGCAAATAAAAAAGCTGACAGGCAAAAATTCATAGTTGTGATCCAATAAGATTATAGATGTTTGCAGTAAAAAGACAAAAAGGTGGAAAATGCATCTACAATCAGGTCCAGGCCCTTGGAGGCCTCGGGGTCACCTGCCTCAAAGTGGTGTAACTTTTCAGTGACCTGTTATGTGTCTCCAAAGCCAAAATAACTGAAAGTAGAGGGAAAACCTTTTAATGCCCCGTACACACGTACAGGTTTCCCAGCTGACTTTTTACCACCGGGAAACTCAAGGGGAAAGCCGAGAACTGGCTCAGCAACTTTTCCTCCTACACACGGGCGGTTTTCCTGGCAGGAAGCTTTGGCCGGGAAACACGGCCCTGTATATGCTCCACCGCAGTGTTTCCCATAGGAAAACTGCTGGGGAAAAAAACGAGAGAACATGTTCTCATTTTTCCCGCTGGGATTCCCGGCAGTTTTTCTGTCTGAAAAACCGCCATGGAGCATACACATGGCCAGTTTTCCCAGCCAAAAGCTGTCATGGCAGTTTTCCCAATGAGAAAACTGGTTGTGTGTACGAGGTATTAGAGGAGCATCTGTTTCAGTAACAATGGATTTTAGTTTGAAGAAATCGCCTCTCACTTTCTGGTTTAGCATGAGACTGGAATTAAAGTGGAAGTTCAACTTATTCCTAACTAAGCTTAAACCTGCCTCCCTTCTAACCCCTATACTATCTACCTTGTGAAAGGAAGATGTGTATACTTACCTATTTAGTGATTGATTCACTGATTATATGATAGTCACTTTCACTGCTTTATAAATAAGCTCTTAACTATTGACTGCTTTGAGCATATAAAAAAAGATACATAAAAGCAGAGCTTTTTTTCTCAGAAAATAGGTGCAGGAACTTAACCACGACCCTGTTCAGATTTCAAAAACAGTAGAAGGGTCTTAAAGGGGCATTAAATACCAGGATTTTACTACATACAGAGTGCAGAGTTCAGGGGGTTACACACAGAGTGCAGAGCTGTCACTTGTAAACACAGAAACCAGACTTCTGTGTTCACAAGTGATTGTGGTGAGCAGGCACCAAAGAGTCTGAGCCAGAGGTGGTGGAACTGAGTTCCCCCACGTTCCCCCTGAAAAAAAGCCCTGCATAAAAGACAAGATGAGGTTAGTGCTCCCAGTGGAGGCTTATGCCGCATACACACGACTGTTTTTCATGACGTGAAAAATTACATTATTTTTATGTCATAAAAACGATTGTGTGTGGGCTTCAGAGCATTTTTCATGACGTGAAAAATGGGCATTTAAAAATTTCGAACATGCTCTATTTTTTCGCGTCATTTTTCACGTTGTCGTTTTTAACGACGTGAAAAAACGCGCATGCTCAGAAGCAAGTTATGAGAAGGGAGCGCTCATTCTGGTAAAACTAGCGTTCGTAATGGAGATAGTACATTCGTCACGCTGTAACAGACTGAAAAGCGCGAATCGTCTCTCACCAAACTTTTACTAACATGAAATCAGCAAAAGCAGCCCAAAGGGTGGCGCCATCCGAATGGAACTTCCCCCTTATAGTGCCGTTGTACGTGTTGTAGGTCACCGCGCTTTGCTCTATTTTTTTTTAACGATCGTGTGTGTGCAAGGCAGGCTTGACAAGAATCACGTTGAAAAGGGAAGGGGTTGAAGGGCAGTAAAAACATTATTATTATTATTAATTATTATTATTATACAGGATTTATACAGCGCCAACAGTTTGCGCAGCGCTTTAAATCAGGGAAGACAGTACATTCACAATACAAATCAATACAGAAGGGATCAGAGGGCCCTGCTCGTAAGAGCTTACAATCTAGAAGGGAGGGTCAAGTGGAACAAAGGGTAGTAGCTGTGGAGTTTTTAGCCCCGCCCAACCGCAAGTGTTAAAAATGCGTTTGTGAATTGGTGTCGTATGCACTTGATACCTTCAACTGTCATTGTGCCCTTGGGGGGTGTCCCGTGCGTCCCTGCACTTTTAACGGCTTGCAAAAAAGCGCACAACTATATACGTCGGCAGCATGGCACGGACAGGCAGAAGGACGTATATATATACGTGCCCTTTGAGATCGCTGCATTGTGGATGTGGTGCATGCCCGCCGCAAGCTCCATGAGCTCGACCGCGGGTCCCGCAGACTCGATCGCCGCAGGGATACCTGGGATCGTCTCACGGTAAGGAAGAACGGGGAGATGCTGATGTAAACAAGCATCTCCCTGATCTGCCTAGTGACAATGACAGTGATCACCGCTTCCTGTAAGCGGAAGCAGTGATCACTGTCTTGTCACATGTAGCCAATCCCCCCATACAGTAAGAATCACTCACTAGGGCACACTTAACCTCTAAAGCGCCACCTAGTGGTTAGCCCCTTCACTGCCAGTGTAATTTTCACAGTAATCAGTGCAATTTTATAATACTGATCGTTATAAAAATGATAATGGTCCCAAAAATGTGTCAAAAGTGTCCGATGTGTCCACCATAATGTCGCAGTCACGATAAAAATCGATGATCGACGCCATTACTAGAAAAAAAAATATTAATAAAAATGCCATAAAACTATCCCCTATTTTGTAGACGCTATAACTTTTGCGCAAACCTATCAATAAACGCTTATTGCAATTTTTTTTACCAAAAATATGTAGAAGAATACATATTGGTCTAAACGGAGGGAAAAAAAAATTATACATTTTTTTGGGGATATTTATTATAGCAAAAAGTAAAAAATATTGCATTTTTTTTCAAAATTTACGCTCTATTTTTGTTTATAGCGCAAAAAATAAAAACTGCAGAGGTGATCAAATGCCACCAAAAGAAAGTGGGAAAAAAAGACCTCAATGTTGTTTGGGAGCCACGTCACACGACGCGCAATTATCAGTTCCTGCGACGCAGTGCCGAATTGCAAAAAGTTGCGCGGTCTTTGACCAGCAAAATGGTATGGGGCTGAAGTGGTTAAGGAGGGATGGGCTCCCTCCAGGCAAACCTGCCCTTAACCTATTTACAGATATATGTGCTCCAATTTGGGAAACTGTAATGCAGCGTACACACGATCACTTTTCAGCATGAAAAAAATTGTTGTTTTCAGCATTTAAAAAAAAACGAAGTTTTTCCAACTTCATCATTAAACGACGTTGCCCACACACCATCGTTTTAAAAAAATGATGAGCAAAGCGCAGTGAGTCGACGTCGTTTTTCAGAACCTGAAAAATGATGTGAAGCCCACACACCATCATTTTAAATGACATTTTAAAAAAAACAATGTTTCTTTCATGCTGAAAAATGATCGTGTGTACGCGGCATCAAAATTATAGAGTTAGGACAGCAGTACACTAGGGTGCCTTGATGTGGCCACTGCAGTTTACACATGTTTGTAAATGTGTGTAACCTTAACCCCTTGTTTTTAACGTGAACTGTAAGGCCTCGTACACACGAGGGGATATGTCCGCTGAAAACGGTCCGATGGACCGTTTCAGCAGACATCTACGATCGTGTGTATGGGCTAGCGGACAGATTTGTCCACCCGACAGATTTCAAAGCATGCTTTGAAATCTATCCGGTGGGAATCTGTCCACCCGACATGTCTGCTGGTTAGTACACTTACCAGCAGACATGTCGTCCCGCACCGCCGCCGTGCCGCCGCCGAATGGATTCGGCGCATGCGCGGAAGTGTTTTACTTCCTGGTGCGGTGACATGGCGGTGACGTGGCGGCGTCAACGTCACCGCCGCGTCACCGACACGTCACCGCGCCGTCCGCCGGTGGGGAATTTGATCCGATGGTGTGTACACGCCATCGGATCAAACTCCAGATCGGACATATCCGATGGAAATGGTCCGCGGACCGTTTTCATCGGATATGTCCGATCGTGTGTACGAGGCCTTAGGCCTTGTACACACGACCGAGGAACTCTTCGGAAAAGACACATCGTTTTCATCGACGAGTTCCTTGTTAGGCTTGTCGAGAATCTTGACAAGCTGTCTTTGCGTACACACAGGCAAGACCAAATCTCCTCATTCTCAAACTCAGTGACTTCAACACATACAACGGCAGGGGAAGTTCGATTCCACTGGCACAACCCTTGGGGCTGCTTTTGCTAATCTCATGTTACTGCGTGTAAGTAAAAGTTTGGTAAGAGACATTTGCACTTTTCAGTCTGTTACAGCGTGACAAATGTGCTATTTCCATTACAAACGCTACTTTTACCAAAGGTGCGTGGGTTTCTAAGCATACACACCAACGTGTTTCACATTAGAAAACCAGCCCGACGAGGAACAAGACGACTCCCGTCGAGGAAACAGAGAACTTGCTCTCTTTTTTATTCGTCGAGTTCCTCGACAGTTTACTCGATGAAAAGCATACACATGACCGTTTTCCTCAGAAAAACAGCTCTCCCACCAAGTTTCTTGATGGATTCTGTCGAGGAAACCGGTCGTGTGTACGCGGCCTAAGACATGGTTACATTTTTTTTTTTGCAGGCTAGGTGGTAAGTGATGTGGGAATTTTTGTATGTTTTTTTATGTGCATTGCCCTTCCATGTGCTGGAAAGAGAGCCAGAGGGACTTTGTTCGAAATGAGGGACAGTCCCTCGAAATCACGGACAGTTGGGAGCTATGGCCTAAGTGTCAGGAGCCTCAAGAATATTCTGCAGACCACACGGTTCAGGCCCTGACTACCAATGCTGCCATTATGTTTTAGCTATGAGGCCTTGCCTATGGAGGCTGCTAATTGGGGGTGCTAGGTGAATTATAGTAAGCAATAGAAATTAATCATCTTTTTTTTTTACTTTGGTAACAGAGATTTGATTTTTATAGTGGACGATACTATAGACATAAGTTAACTGTCACATAACCTTGCAGATTTGAAGATGGCTGCATGTCTATAGACACACTAGGGACTACACAGAAACACCTGATTGAGCAATCTCAGTGAAAGAACTGATTGTCCTAGTTTGGTTTCCCTGACTGGTAATTATAATTTTCCAGAGATAAAAATCTAGTACCAGGGGAGTCTGCTCCATCCACAGACATACACACTCAAATAGATGAGCATGTCTCTTGATGCAGAAATTGTTTTAAAGAATGAACACACGGCTACTGGATCTGTCTTTCAGTGTCATGTCAATGGACACTTCCATTGCCCTATGTTCTTTGCATTTTTTATTTATCTAAGATAGATAGATAGATAGATAGATAGATAGATAGATAGATAGATAGATAGATAGATAGATAGATAGACAGACAGACACATGCTCATGGCAAAGAGAATGTATAGTAAACTACAACAGCTATAAGGCGTACAATGACATTAATTAGGATACAAATGGGAATATTACTACTATTGTTATACGTTTTAGAAACAATTTGCATGCAGCAATACATTTTGACATCCAGCTTCTGGGAGATCAGTGGGCAGAATCCAAGCGCTTGATGATATAATTGAAATAGAAGGCAGATAAGTATAATTATTTTCAAATTATCTTTTTTATTCTAAATGTGTAGTCAGAAAATTGTAACCGATAATTAATAACAGTAATGCCATGTCCATTACAGTGGCACTTTCTAGTTCTTTCAAATGATAAAAGCCTGCAGTTCCAGACTTAATAATGGTGTGCCATATTAAATGCTCAAAATCCTTTGAATCAGAATGTTTGTCTTAAATAGAGACAAATGAAAAGTGATTATAATGCTTGTCATCTGCCCCTTACGTTATTCTGGTTCTCAGCAAACAGTATGGGTAAGGAATAATAAAGAACTTTATCAGCAACAGGAGCACCGTACACCTAGCTGCAAAATAACATTTTTCCTTTATTAACCACAATACCGGGCATATTCACCCCCTTCCTGCCCGGGCCAATTTTCAGCTTTCAGCACTGTCACGCTTTGAATGACAATTGAGCGGTCGTGCGATGTGGTTTTCCAAACAAAATTTACGTCCTTTTTTCCCCACAAATAGAGCTTTCTTTTGGTGGTATTTTTTGCACTATAAACAAAAAAAGAGCGACAATTTTGAAGGAAAAAAAAAACAATATTTTTTACTTTTTGCTATAATAAATACCCTAATTTTTTTTTTTTAAATTTTCCTCAGTTTAGGCCTATATGTATTCTTCTACATATTTTTGGTAAAAAAAAAAAACACAATAAGCGTATATTGATTGGTTTGCACAAAAGTTATAGCACCTACAAAATAGGGGATCGTTTTATGACATTTATTTTTATTGTTTTGTTTTTTTACTCGTAATGGCGGTTATCTGCGATTCTTGTTAGGACTGCGATATTGCGGTGGACACATCGAACACTTTTTTACACTATTTTCGGACTTCACTTTTATACCGCGAACGTTGCTCTAAATATGCACTGATTACTGTATAAATGTGACTGGCAGGGAGGGGGTTAACACTAGGGGGCGATCAAGGGGTTAATGTGTTCCCTAGGGAGTGATTCTTACTGTGGGGGGAGAGGACTGGCTGGGGGAGGTGACCGATTGGTGTCCCTGTGTACAAGGGACACACCATCGGTCTCCTCTCCCCGACAGGACGTGGATCTCTGTGTTTACACACAGAGATCCACGTCCCTGGCTCTGTGACGAGCAATCGTGGGTGCCCGGTAGACATCGCGGCCACTGGGCATGCGCATCGGGTCCCCAGTAATGCGGAAAGCACACTGCAGGAATCCCAGGATGTCATATGATGGCCACCCGGAGGGACGAAAGGTTCCTGCGGCTGTAATTTGACAATACGCCAGGCAGGAAGTGGTTAAATTAGCCAAGGGGAACAAGACTGATACATTTTGCGCTAGGTGAAACACCTTATTTTAGGAATGACAAAACAGGCACCCACATACCATTCTAAAGAAACATTAATTAACATACATTTTTCATATATGTATAGTGCTACACCCGCAAGGGACGCTTGATTTTTGGGTCTTTCCCACGCACACAGCCAGGCAACAAGAATTTTTCAGCACTCGCACAGACTTCAAGAACCAGTTAAGGGTGTTTTGTTTTTCGTTTATTAGGGGATGAATTTGGATAGGTAAGGAAAGGCATGAGTTTCCCAGAACTGTAACTTGAATGCAAACTGATGACTTGATATTGTCACTGGCTGTTAAAATCCACTGGGGTTTATTTAGTAAAACTGTGTGCAGAATCTGGTGCAGCTCTGCAAAGAAATCAATCAGCTTCCAGGTTGTATTGCAAAAGCTTAATTGAATGAGATGAAATTAGAAGCGGATAGGCTACCATGCACAGCTGCACCAGATTCTGAGTGCACCAATTTTAGTAAATCTACCTCACTATGCAGCCCCACTGCAGAATTGACAGATCAGCTAAACTGGTAGCAAAAGGTTCCAAACACTGGTTGCAGATGACATTTCTGAAGAAAATGCTAATGCTCCTGGCTGTCCCTTTTTAGTGAGCAAGTAGGGTATTGCACCTGGGTGCTTCTCTACTTTCAGGCTCTGGGGTGTAATGGTTGAAGTTGCTCACTCAGTCCCTTTAGTGAATCTTGAAGCTCAAGTGACTGCTGCACAGACCTCCTGCTGAATAGCTCCCGATCTTGGCTTCCAGGATAGCTTTAACTACGCCTAGCTGAGGTTTAAAGGGTGTGAGGTTTTAGCTGCGTATGGCAACTCTCTCTTTGTCTGGTTCTCCTGCTCTGTCAACCCCCCCCTAGGGGCAGAGACCCCCAATCACAGGGGTCCCCTTCAGGCAACTGGACCCTGGACTCTGCTCCCCTGCTACCAGGCTCCAAAATATTTATGGCCTATCTCCCCATCTTCTGGACCGTACCCAGACAAGGATTGGATAAGACTCCATAACTATTCAGGTCTAAACTCTGCTCCTCCACCTTCTAAGTTGTAGAACCCTCCAGCCAGTTCCATAAGCCAGGAGGAGGCAACAGAGACTCAACCCTTGGAGCTCTGAATGGCACAACGACAATTAACCCCAGATCCTCTGCCTACAGAGGAGCTAAAACTAAAAGTTCTTTCTCTGTATGCCTGAGAGTGCTATGGTATGTAGCAGGGTAGATAGCACCAACAGGTAAAGATAGTTATCTATGAACATGTAGAAAAAGATCAACTCATGCAGGGCGGCATGTGGTTGCCATCATCCCTTAATTGCTAAACGATTGAAAAAACCTCAAAGAAGATTTGGGATTTTAGAGGCAACAAATAGTAAACTCAAAAATTTACAAAAAATATACAAATGTATTACAAAATATAATATAAATATTACAAAATTAATAATACAAAATAATAAATATACAATGGAATTGAATCAGACAATGTGATATGGATACTGTCCGTCATAGAATACCATCACCAGAAGATTGATGGCAAATTGGGGCGGGTGACCGACACGTTTCGAAATGAAAACATTCTTCATCAACATATTTAACAGTATCACATCTAAAACAGATCAAAATATGAAGCTCAAAAACGCCGCGGTAGCGTTTTTGAGCTCCAGCTAAAAAAAAAACATGGACAGGCGTTTTTAAGCTGTAAAAAAGGGTAAAAAAGTAGCTGTAAAAACGTCCATGGAAATGAAGCCTAAAGGAAACTAAACCGGTGACTAAAGGAAAGCTTTCCAATCATGTTACTGCTTTATCAGCCAATCACGGCTGTCACATGATCATAAACCCTGCCCCACCTCCAAGCACCTGAAACTTCTTAAAGCAACTTGTAGATTACGTTTTTATGAGGATAAGTATCGAATGTTTTTGCAAAATCCAGATACACCACATCCACAGGCCTCCCCCTATCCAGATGTCAGCTTCTTTCCTTGTAGAATGTTAACAGACTGTTCTGGCAAGAATGACCTTTTGTAAATCCACGCTGATTACTACTAATGATACTGTTAACTTCAGTAAATTCTTGGATATAGTCCCTTATCATCCACTCCATTAATTTAACTACTATTGATGTTAGGCTAACTGGCTTCTTGTTTCCAGGAAGAGGTATCTGCCCTTTTTTAAATATTGGTACCACATTGACTTTTCTCCAATCAGCTGGTACAATTCCAGTCATTATGTTGTCCACAGATTAGGAATAACAGTCTGGCTATAACCTGATTAAGTTCTTTAAGGACTCTGAGGCCTCGTACACATGACCAAGGAACTCATCGGAAAAGACACATCGTCTTCCTTGACGAGTTCCTTGTTAGGCTTGTTGAGAAACTTGACAAGCTGTCTTTGTGTACACACAGTCAAGACCAAATCTCCTCGTTCTCAAAAGCGGTGACATACAGTACAACACATAGACGGCAAGGGAAGTTCGATTCCACTGGCACAACCCTTGGGGCTGCTTTTGCTAATCTCATGTTACTGCGTGTTAGGTAAAAGTTTGGTGAGAGACGATTTGCATTTTTCAGTCTGTTACAGCGTGACAAATGTGCTATCTCCATTACAAACGCTACTTTTACGGAAGGTGCGCCCCCATCTCATACTTTATTCTGACCATGCGCGGGTTTCTAAGCATACACACGAATGTGTTTTTTGTCGAAAACCAGCCCGACGAGAAACACGACGAGGAAATTGAGACTCCCGACAAGGAAAAAGAGAACTTTTTCCTCGTTGAGTTCCACGTCAGTTTTCTCCATGAAAAGCATACACATGACCGTTTTCCTCGGCAAAAAAGCTCTGCAACCAAGTTTCTTGATGGATTCTGTCGAGGAAACCGGTCGTGTGTACGAGGCCTGAGGTGTAAACCATCTGGTCCCAGTGATTTATGTGTGTTAAGCTCATCTAGTCTTTCCTTGACTCCAACCTCTGTTCACCACAACAGTACATCCTGTGAAATGTTATTAACAATACTTTGTGATCGGTATATCTCTCTTTTTCTTGTGTAAAGACTGAAGAGAAGAATGTACATAGTACAGTTGCCTTCTCTGTGTCACCTGTAACCATCCTCCCATCATCGTCTTTTAGTTGTACTCTGATCTCTCTTTTTTACAATAATATATACAAAAAGTTCCTTGAGATTATTTTTACTCTTCTTGTCTATGTGTCTCTCGTAGTCTATTTTTGCCACCCTGATTGCGTTCTTATGCCCCGTACACACGATCACTTTTTGTGATGAAAAAAAATGACATTTTTTAAAATGTCATTTAAAATGATTGTGTGTGGGCAAAATGTCATTTTATGTCTTCTGAAAAATGACCAAAAAAAAATTCCAACATGCTCGAATTTTTTATGTCATTTTTCAAAATGTCATTTTTTGTGTCATAAAAAATGATTGTGTGGGCAAAACTACGTAAAAAATGACGTTTTAAACCCGCACATGCCCAGAAACAAGTTAGGAGACGGGAGGTAAAACTACCATTCATAATGGAGTAAGCACATTCATCACGCTGTAACAGACAAAAAAGCAGGAATCGTCTTTTACTAACAAGTAACCAGCTAAAAGCAGCCTCAAGGCAAATAGAACTTCCCCTTTAGAGTGCCGTCACTTTGTTCATCATTTTCCAAAAATGATGGTGTGTACGCAACGTCATTTTTGAAAATGAAGTTTGAAAAATGTCATTTTTTTTCATGAAGAAAATTTTCATTTTGCAATGCTTACAATGCACTCTCCACTTAATATTTTTTAAAGACCATTTCTTTCTCTTCAATAAGACTTTTTACCTTACTATTTAGCCAAAGGGTGAATTTTAAGGAAATCTCCACCCAACATGAAACCAAAACCATTTTTTTTTAAACTTTTAAGCACAGAGATGTCGATATATCCTTAGTATCTTACATCAAACAGGAATATGATGTCCCTAAACCTGACTGCAAATATCGGTGAGTTTGACATTTAATAGCTGTCTATAAGAGCTGAAAATTACTGCAGCCATATTCACTGGATTACATCACAGCATATTATCAAAATTAAGCTCCTTAAAGAAGTTAAAATAAAATGTAAACTTCTAAAAAAAGATCCTGAGCTCCTCCTCCTTTACACTATCCTCTCCAATACATCTAAACACAATGGGGTTGATTTACTAAAATGGGGGAGTACAAAATCTAGTGCAGCTGTACATGGTAGCCAATCAGCTTCTAACTTCAGCTTCTTCAATTAAGCTTTGACAAACAACATGGAAGCTGACTGATTTCTATGCAGAATGCACCAGATTTTTCACTCTCCAATTTTAGTAAATCAACCACATAATCATGGTCCACCATAACAAAGATGGTGTATTTTCCTATCTCAGGGCTGCAGTGCAGTGTATAGGCAATCCCTGAGTTACAAACATCTGACATACATACCAGTCATACTTACAAATGGAGGGAAACAACATGAAGTAAGAGGAAATCTACCCCTAGGAAGGGAAATTCACTCCTGTAAGAGTTATCATGGGGAAAAGTGTGTCTTCGCTGGTGCTTTTTAATCAATCTTTGTTTCCACAACAACCCAAAATTTTCAAGATCCAATTGTCACAGGGGAAGAACGGGCCATAGAGAGCAAAACAAATGTTACAGCAATGTTAACACTTCCCTATGCTATCCAAAAAAACAAACATACAAATTATTATTTTGGCTGGAGTTATACTTAAAAAATGTACCTGTCCCAACTTACAAATTCAACTTACAAACAAACCTACAGCACCTATCTTGTTTGTAAGCTGGGACTGCCTGTAATTTGAAAAATACGAAATACTGTGTTTAAGCACATTGGGAGGCCCAAAGAAGTAAACGTCAGCAGATCAAATTGTAACAACATGCGATTAATATACAGTAAAACCTTGGATTGAGAGTAACTTGGTCTAAGAGTGTTTTGCAAGGCATGCAATAGTTTTTTTAAATTTTGACTTGATAAACGAGTGATGTCTTGATATACAAGTCACGTCACAACTTTAAAAGAGAAGAGAGGCGCCTCTAAGTGTAGCAATATGGTTACATTTAATGAAGGTACAACATTTAGCAATTCACATGGCTGGTGACTAAACAGGCACATATAGGTATGCAGGCATCTGGGGTAAAGCTGTCCACATAGACCATCCTCCACACCACCATAAATGTCATCCCTTCCACACTGCATTCCATGAGCGCTTTAAGCCTTGCTTTTAGATCTGCAGGGTAGTCTTAGGACTTGTACACACGCTCAGTCCAAACTGATGAAAATGGACTGAAGGCTGAAGTCTGATGGACTGATGGTCTGATGGTCTGATGTGCCTACATACCATCAGTTTAAAATCTGATCGAGTCCAACACGGTGACGTAAAACACAACGACGTGCTAAAAAAACGAAGTTCAATGCTTCCAAGCATGCGTCAAATTGATTCTGAGCATGCGCGGGTTTTGAACCGATGCTTTTGCGTACTAACCATTGGTTTTGACCGATCGGTCATCAGTCCATCAGTCCGATTTTAAAGCAAGTTTTAAAACTTGGATCTGAAGGACAAAAGTCTGATGGGCCATACACATGGTAGGTTTGGACTGATGAAACTGAACTTCAGTCCGTTTTCATCAGTTTGGACTGATCCTGTGTACAGTTCCTTACTGGTCACTATTGCAGACTGACGGTGGTGAGGAGGACGGTCTATGTGGACAGTTTTACCCCAGATGCCTGCATACTTAGATATGCCTCTTTTAATCATTAACCTCTTCAGGTCCGCGCTATTGACAGAATACGTCAGCAGCGCGGACCTGAGGCGCCGGGGTCACGTCTTTGGACGTGATTTACTTGTAATTCCCCGCGCGCACCACAGGGTGGCGCACAGCGGGGAAAAACAGTCCCGACGCATCACCGAGGATTCGATGCGTGTACCCGGCGGCCGCGATGTCCGTCAGGTACACGCGATCGTCGGTGAGAGAGCAGAGACGTGGAGCTCTGAGTGTAAACACAGAGCTTCACGTCCTGTCAGTGAGAGGCGACTGATGCTGTTTCTCTTGTACATAGGGAGACAGCATCGGTCACCTCCCCCAGTCACCCCCCTCCCCCCACACAGTTAGAACACACCCAGGCAATACATTAAACCCCTTCCTCACCCCCTAGTGTTAACCCCTTCAATGCCAGTCACATTTATACAGTAATTAGTGCATTTTTATAGCACTGGTCGCTGTATAAATGTGAATGGCGCCAAAAATGTGTCAAAAGTGTCCGATGTGTCCGTCGCAATATCGCAGTCCCAATAAAAATCGCAGATCGCCGCCATTACTAGTCACTTATTGTGATTTTTTTTTTTTTTTTTTACAAAAATAAGTAGAAGAATACGTATCGGCCTTAACTGAGAAAAAAAAATATTAAAAAATAAATAAAAAATGGGATATTTATTATAGCAACAAGTAAAAAATATATATATATATTTTTAAATTGTCGCTCTTTTTTTCATTATAACGCAAAAAATAAAAACCACCAAAAGAAAGCTCTATTTGTGGGGAAAAAAAGGACGCCAATTTTGTTTGGGTGCCACGTCGCACGACCGCGCAATTGTCAGTTAAAGCGACGCAGTGCCGGAAGCTGAAATTTCGCCTGGGCACGAAGGGGGTTTATGTGCCCAGTAAGCAAGTGGTTAACCATGTGAGTAACTAAATGTTGTACCTTCATTGTATGTAAGCGTATAGCTACACTTAAAGGGGCCTCTCTTGTCTTTTATACTTAGTTGTGGCATGATGCCACTTGTATATCAAGACATCGCTCTTTTCAAAAGTTAAAACAATTTAGCTTGTCTCTTTTATACTCTGTAGCGCCTCCTGGATATTGCTTCTAATTCCCTATATGGAGGCTGCCATTTATGGATGGACATTTTATGATTACACAACCTATCACATTGCTATGATCTTTTTATATGGACTAGAAGACTGAAGGACTTCTGAATGTTTGTGGAACGAATCATCTGAGTTTCCATTATTTCTCATGAGGAAACTTGCTTTGATATACAAGTGCTTTGGATTACAAGCATGTTTCCGGAGCGAATTCTGCTCGCAATCCACGGTTTTACCTTGATTGATGGCTGTTAACCCTATCCACTCCGAATTGTAATTTTGAAAACATATTAAAATCTTGTGTCAAGGCATGACAATGCACCATATAACATTGCCAAAAATGCACCACTAAACAAACATGATCTAAATCAGGGGTCTCCAAACTTTCTAAACAAAGGGCTGGACTACTGTCCTCCAGACTTTAAGGGGGCCGGACTGTGGCCATCAGGAGTACAAAATCCGCTATCTTTGGTGTCAATGGACCCCATCTTTGGTGTCATTGGGAGAAAGTCTGCCCCATAACTGTGAGGAATTCTGCCCCATCATTGGGAGGAATTCTACCCCATCATTAGTGTTATTGGGAGGAAATCTGCCCTATCATTGGTGTCATTGGGAGGAATTCTACCCTATCATTGGGAGGGATTCTACCCCATCATTAGTGTTATTGGGAGGAAATCTGCCCTATCATTGGTGTCATTGGGAGGAATTCTACCCTATAATTGGGAGGGATTCTACCCCATCATTAGTGTTATTGGGAGGAAATCTGCCCTATCATTGGTGTCATTGGGAGGAATTCTGCCCTATCATTGGGAGGAATTCTGCCCTATCATTGAGAGGAATTCTGCCCTGTCATTGGGAGGAATTCTGCCATATCATTGGTGTCATTGGGAGGAATTCTGCCCTTCATTGGTGCCAATGAATAAAAAAGCACCCCAAGGGCCAGATGAAATCAAGCAAAGGGCCACATCTGGCCCCCGTTTGGAGACCACTGATCTAAAGGATCCAAGTCATTGTTATTCACAAGTGTATACTCTTTCAGAGTTTACATTACCACTTGATTAATATTCTTGTGCCGTCCATTCTAATTTAGCTGCTTACATCCCAGGAAAATTGTATATCTGTGGGAGAGGTGGGCTCCTGCTTATTACAAGCAAGGGGACAGAACTCAGAAGCAGAGAGCAAACTACAGTTTGGTCTGGAAAACACATTTAAACTACAAAAGGTTACTTGCTATATTCAAGCATTTCAAAAAGCAACTGTAAATAACACAGAGAGACATCATCCCTGAACTAGATCCTGAAGAAAAACATGTGCGTAAATTGTGAGAATTTCATCAAGTGAATCGACCACTGGAAAACAGGAATACTGTAGCAAACACCTTTGTCATGCTCAGAGCTAAAATGAATCTCCATCAAAAATGCTGTAGCTTAAATGACAGCAATACAGCAAATACGTTCCACCAGCTAACAGACCAATCAGAATGATGCGTCTCATGCTCCTGGACCAAAAATAGTCATAAATCTTCTCTACCTCAACAGAGGAGTCAGTGTTACCATTTGATTAATTCCCTGTACCTGCAGATCTTCTATCTGAAAATTCACAAATGACTGCTTTATTCATTTTCAAGAAAATCATTTCTGACAACCATCCAAAGATAATGCATTTTGTCAAATCACTCGAGCTGTCACACAGATTGACTTGATTTCATTTTTATCACCATTTCAGTGTAAAGAAATACCAGGAATTAGAGTAAGTTATAGCACACAGGTTATGTATAAGGAGACATTGCTACTATAATTTGTTTTTGTCATGTATTACAGATGCAGTGGTACTGTATTCTCAACAGAACTCCACAAACCATAATTATAGCATAAACTTAAAGTGTTACTAAACCCACAACAGTAAAATCAGTCTGTATATGCAGTAAATATATCAAACAGAGCAGTGCAGCGCAAACCTAAATAGCATAATATTAATATTAAAACGAATATGCTCATACCAGTGAAGACATAATTGAATTAATAACAGTGAAAAAATAAAATAAAATAAAATAAAAAGAAAGTCCACATTTGCAAAGTGCAAACAAATCCTGTGATCAAAACAGTCAGAGTATCTCCACCATGTGACTTGGAAAACCAATATTTCAAATATTTCAAACGTGATCCCTTCACCAGTAAAGATGGGTACTCTCACCTCACACCAAGACCCTTGTTTTACCAAAGGTCTAAAACGCTTAGAACAAATGGCAGGAAATCCAGATGGCTCAAAGATGTGCAATTGTCAGCTGAAGGACCCGGAGATATGCAAGTATCCTCAGTGGCACCAACGAATCAATATGCAAAGAAAAAAGGCCAGATCTAAGAGCTTCCATATAAACCAGGTCTCTTTAATGAGTAAAAAATGTGCAGGGTACTCACATTCAAGTAGAAAATACAGGCATAAAACACCATATCAGGCAGCTCAAAAGAAGATGTGGGACATCAAGGAGTGACATGGGATGGTTCCTGACCCCGGACGCGTATCGTAATACTACTTCCTCAGCAGGGCGGAACCTTCTAAATGTCCTCCTCGATATATATAGCCTGCTGTGCAGACAGCTCCAATCCCAGGACACAGATGGCGAAAAACTTTATTATTCGCTATTACAGCGACAAACAAAAAACTCTCTACATCGCCATCTTGTGGACAAAGAACGTCGTAAGCTGGGCTGGCGAAAAACTTTATTATTCGCTATTGCAGCGACAAACATAAAAAATACTCTTCATCGCCATCTTGTGGACAAAAAAGAGAATCGGAAAATAAACTAACATCCACATCCACTAACATCCACAAGTTCTTACAAAAAAATAATGACACAATGATAATTACATAATATTACATATAATATACCACTGCTTGATTAAAATTACTAATTAGTCCTCAAACTAAACGTATGCTATAAAAAATAAAAAATTATTGGTTAATAATCGAAATATTAAAAATATAAAATAAAATATAAAAACATTAATATTAAAATAATCTGAAAATTAATATTTCTTATATGATCCCGTGAGTGATGCCAAAGTCCCATCACAGAAACAACACATATAGGACCCCCACTAATATACTATTAGAATAATCACAAAATCAATCTAAGGTAATAAGTTTCAAACGTATGTCAACATCTCCAAGTTCGTCAGGACCCTTAATATCAAGAAATACTTTTTGTCCAAACCGGCCGAAAGGTCTTCTCTTATACCCATTGGATCCCACTCTAACCTTAGAACCAAGAGTGTGTTTAATCCTTCTAATTTAGACACTAAACACATTGATGTGTTCAAAAATATGGTTCTAAATGATCTAGACCAATTGAAGGTTAGAAAAGTAAACGATCTATCCTTGGTTAAAAATGGTATAGAATCATTGGAATCCAAGAAAGATGTCATCATACGCCCCTCAGACAAGGGAGGAGGCCTTGTGGTGATGTCTAAGGAATACTATAAAGAAGAGATGAATCGTTTACTCAGTGATAACAACACTTACAAACTTTTGAAAAGTGACCCTATCTTTCAGTACAAAAAATTTAACCACTTTGGTTAAAAAGGGTCTCAAACGCAATATCCTCTCCAAAAAAGAGGCTGTTTATCTTGACCCTAGGGCATGTAGAACACCTATTATTTACTTCCTGCCTAAAGTGCATAAAAATTCAACCCATCCACCTGGAAGACCCATCGTTAACGGGATAGAATCTGTTTCATCGAGATTGGGCCAATATATCGATTTCTTTCTAAAACCTATAGTGTGTCAAACTAGGTCTTACCTGAGAGATACAAAACAATGTATACAGATTTTGGAGTCTTTATCTTGTACCCCTGATAGTCTACTTATTACAGCTGATGTCAGCTCCCTTTACACTATCATAGGGCATGCCGACGCTGTTGCAGCGGTTAAATGGGGTTTATCCCAATCCAATCTATCCGCTAAACATCGAAAATTCTTTTGCAATGTCTCGAGTTTTGTTTGACAAAAAATTATTTTTGGTATAATAAAGGTTTTTTTCTTCAAACAACTGGCGTCGCAATGGGGGCAAAATTTGCCCCCAGCGTCGCCAATTTGTTCATGGCATTATGGGAGGGAGAGCATTTTTAATGACCCTCCCAACCAGTTAAGATGCTATAAACGTTATATTGACGATCTCGTCATGATTTGGGAGGGTGATTTGTCCAGCCTAGAGACATTTATGTCCAAGCTGAATAACAACTTTAAAAATATCTCCTTAACGTGGAATATTCACACTGAAAAGATCGTGTTCCTCGATTTAGAGATCTATAAACAAGGCACTTTCTTACATACTCGCAATCATTTTAAACCTTCTGACAGGAATGGTTATATCCCTCTAGATAGTTGCCACCATCGCAACTGGCTTTGCAACATCCCCAGGGGTCAGTTTATTCGTCTAAGACGTAATTGTACCTCTGATAACGATTTTTTCGAACAATCTAAAATCTTAGCAAAAAGGTTCGAACAAAAGGGATATAGTAAAGATTCCATTGAAAATGAAATGTCTCGAGTAGGCACTCTTAATCGAGCAGAACTTGTTGCTGATTCCAAAAAACCGGAAGAAGATAGTCAATCGATGTTTAAGATCATCCTGGATTACAACATTCAGCATCGCCAATTCGAGAAAATAGTTAAAAAACATTGGGATGTGCTAAAGAATGATAAGGTCTTAGGACCTGTCCTCCCCCCTCGCCCTCTCTTTATTTATAGGAAGGCGCCTACACTGAGGGATATTGTGGCGCCAGGAGCCATAGACCCACCCATTTTTAAAGAGAACACTATTTTCTCGTTCCTATCCGGCTTCTACGCATGTGGCCGCTGTCAGCCCTGTAAACAGTGCAAATATAACACTAAAAAACGGAAAGATTTTACCTCATTTTCTACCAAGAAATCGTATAACATCAAGAATTTAATCACCTGTAACACTGAGGGTGTGGTCTACATGCTCGAATGCGACTGTGGATTACAGTATATAGGCCGCACCTCTCGCACTATGGCTGTCAGGATAGGAGAACATGTCAATAATATCAAACGTGGGCTACGTACTCACAGTGTATCTAGACATTTTAGGAAATACCATAACAAGGATCCTAAATGTCTCAAATTCTGGGGTTTAGAAAGAGTGGATAAGCACTGGAGAGGAGGGAATTATATTAGACGAATCAGCCAGAGGGAATCCTTCTGGATATACGAGGCTCGTGTACTTTCTCCGGAGGGCCTCAATGTTGATTTTGATTTGAATTGTTTTATTGCTAATAATTAGTTACATATAATTCAGGCCCCCCCCCCCTTTTTTTCTTACTATAGGTGTTTTTTTAGATTGGTATTACCTTAGATTGATTTTGTGATTATTCTAATGGTATATTAGTGGGGGTCCTATATGTGTTGTTTCTGTGATGGGACTTTGGCATCACTCACGGGATCATATAAGAAATATTAATTTTCAGATTATTTTAATATTAATGTTTTTATATTTTATTTTATATTTTTAATATTTCGATTATTAACCAATAATTTTTTATTTTTTATAGCATACGTTTAGTTTGAGGACTAATTAGTAATTTTAATCAAGCAGTGGTATATTATATGTAATATTATGTAATTATCATTGTGTCATTATTTTTTTGTAAGAACTTGTGGGACTTCATAGAGTGATGTTAGTTTATTTTCCGATTCTCTTTTTTGTCCACAAGATGGCGATGAAGAGTATTTTTTATGTTTGTCGCTGCAATAGCGAATAATAAAGTTTTTCGCCAGCCCAGCTTACGACGTTCTTTGTCCACAAGATGGCGATGTAGAGAGTTTTTTGTTTGTCGCTGTAATAGCGAATAATAAAGTTTTTCGCCATCTGTGTCCTGGGATTGGAGCTGTCTGCACAGCAGGCTATATATATCGAGGAGGACATTTAGAAGGTTCCGCCCTGCTGAGGAAGTAGTATTACGATACGCGTCCGGGGTCAGGAACCATCCCATGTCACTCCTTGATGTCCCACATCTTCATTTGAGCTGCCTGATATGGTGTTTTATGCCTGTATTTTCTACTTGAATGTGAGTACCCTGCACATTTTTTACTCATTAAAGAGACCTGGTTTATATGGAAGCTCTTAGATCTGGCCTTTTTTCTTTGCATATTGATTCGTTGGTGCCACTGAGGATACTTGCATATCTCCGGGTCCTTCAGCTGACAATTGCACATCTTTGAGCCATCTGGATTTCCTGCCATTTGTTCTAAGCGTTTTAGACCTTTGGTAAAACAAGGGTCTTGGTGTGAGGTGAGAGTACCCATCTTTACTGGTGAAGGGATCACGTTTGAAATATTTGAAATATTGGTTTTCCAAGTCACATGGTGGAGATACTCTGACTGTTTTGATCACAGGATTTGTTTGCACTTTGCAAATGTGGACTTTCTTTTTATTTTATTTTATTTTATTTTTTCACTGTTATTAATTCAATTATGTCTTCACTGGTATGAGCATATTCGTTTTAATATTAATATTATGCTATTTAGGTTTGCGCTGCACTGCTCTGTTTGATATATTTACTTCAGGAATTTTGTGATTGTTCTTTTGGTGTTCAGCTTGCATCCATATGAAATTCACTCTTTGAGTATTTTTCATTTTTACACTTATTATTTTTATTTTTTTCTGATCTTTATATTTTTGCGCTGATTGCACCCCCCCTGTTTTACATGTATATGCAGTAAAGCATGCTTGTTATATTCACTGTGTAACGTAAGTGGTTAATCCTTTGCATTGTGTATAAAGGCCATTTGACCACAACTTTCTCTAAACCTCTTCTTTCACCATCTCCAAAAAATATTTTGATATATACAGAACCAGGGGACAGGCTGCACATGCTCAGTTTGGTGTGCATTGCTAGAGAGGTTTTTTTTTTTCTTGGCAGAGTGCATGTGATTAGCACAGGGCCAATCAGCACTGTCCAGACATGTCTAGACAGAGGATCAGGGGAGAATGAAAATTCCTCCTACAAGCTTTACTAGTAACTGATACAAGTCAAGGCTGTTATATACTACTGATGTGAAAAGATATTTATCAGTGTATATTTACTAAAACAATTGGTGTCATTGGGAGGAATTCTGCCCTATCATTGGGAGGAATTCTGCCATATCATTGGTGTCATTGGGAGAAATTCTGCCCTATCATTGGTGTCATTGGGAGGAATTCTGCCCTATCATTGGTGTCATTGGAAGGAATTCTGCCCTATCATTGGAAGGAATTCTGCCATATCATTGGTGTCATTGGGAGGAATTCTGCCCTATCATTGGTGTCATTGGGAGGAATTCTGCCCTATTATTGGGAGGAATTCTGCCATATCATTGGTGTCATTGGGAGAAATTCTGCCCTATCATTGGTGTCATTGGGAGGAATTCTGCCCTATCATTGGGAGGAATTCTGCCCTATCATTGGTGTCATTGGGAGGAATTCTGCCCTTCATTGAGTAAACATTATTATTTTCTTGAGAATACAGTGCTGAGACAGTGATGACTGAACCCCCACAGTCCGGACTAGTGTTGTGATTCTATGTTGTCCAGTGTGTGTCTTGTTAGTAATATATGTTCATGGTGGGTTTTCATCTTTAGACAACTTAATTGGCCTTTTTAAAGGCTAAAAGACTTTTTGTACCAATACACTTTGATACTTTAATAAACTTTTTTGTACCAAAGTAGCAAATCCAGACTATTAATTTGTTGCCAACAGTAACCCCCTTTTTTTCTTCTTGAATCTCCTCTGAGATCGACATCCCCATTTCCCTTCCCCTCCCCCTACCCCTTTTCCCCATTCCGGGTCCCCTCCCTACCTTTACATTGTTACCTATGAGTATAAGGTTACGGCAACATAATCACCATTTGATGATTGTTCTGTGATAGATGTTAACACTATAACTTCCACTAGTGGTAAAACTTGCGCATTGTCCCTCTCCCCCTATTCCCCTCTTTATTACATGTATTTACTAAAACAATTGCATTTCCATGTCTGTGTACTGTGGGAGACAAGATGTAGTAAATGCAGGTTCTGGGTTTAGTAACACTTTAAAAAACAATAGTTTTGTTTTGTTTTTTTGAGCTATGTATGCACTAGGCAAGCCAAAACATGTAAGTAGTTATGAAAGGACCAACCCTCTCCCTTCATATTCAGTTGAATAAGTATTAAAGGGGTTGTAAAGGTGCATTTTTTTTTCCTAAATAGCTTCTTTTACCTTAGTGCAGTCCTCCTTCACTTATACCTCATCCTTTGATTTTGCTTTTAAATGTCCTTATTTCTTCTGAGGAATCCTCACTACACACAGTAATGCAAGACTTTCTCTCTGGTGAGTGTCCTGTTTGCCCCCTCCCTTGGACTACAGGAAAGTCAGGATGCCCACTAACACACAGCTCCTTTCTCCTATCTGCAACGTAGAGAGCGTCCTGACTCTACCGTAGTCCAAGGGAGGGGGTGAGCACGACACTCTACACCAGGGAGAAAGCCTTGCATTACTGTGTGGAGTTACAGACAGAAGAACAGGAAGTGAGGATTTCACAATAAGAAATAAGGACATTTAAAAGCAAAATCGAAGGATAAGGAGGACTGCACTAAGGTAAAGGAAGCTATTTAGGGAAAAAAAATTGTACATTTACAACCCCTTTAAGGAACAGCTTTGGCTAAAAAAAAAATTAAATGACGAAAAAGTAATCTTTTATACTATGGCAATTTTAAAGCTGAACTTCATCTTTGCTGGGGGTCCCCTTCCACACTCTGGGGGTTAAATGCTTCTTTTATCTACATCAGCTCTTTTCAACTAGGATGGTGTACTGAGAACACAAGATGCAGTTTGCCCTGAATCAATGTCATGCATTGCCATGGTGCTGGCAGGCTGACCACCAGCACTGTAAAAATCAATTAAAATATAACTAAAGGCAAAACTTTTTTTTTTTTTTTTTGGAGATGGAGATGGATTGGATTTTCTGTTTAGTTTTTATTGCCAACTGTGCCCCCATTTAGGAGATTCACCCTTTTCAATTTGTCCTATTTACCATTAACATTGAAAGTGAACATAAAGAAAATCGCACATTTTGGGTTGTCCCCAGAAATGTAATAGAGCTCAGGAGGCTAGCCTGAAGGATCCCACCACAGATGGCAGTTTGCAGAAAAGCTTTCCGGAGAGGCAGCAGGAGCGAAAAAAACAGAGTAGATCAGCACGGTGGAGGGACAGATAAAGGGAGAGCCTACCATCTGTAGCAGGTTTCTCTTGAAGACAGCGGTGTGCTTAAGTCTTCATCTAACCTTGCCCTGGGAGATATCCAGAGTATGTCAGTCAGGTAGACTGGGAAGAAGCAGCCAGGTGGGCTGGAGGAACTGCAGCAAAGTGGGCTAGCATTTCCTGCAAGCTGTAGAGCTGGGACCAGTGACTACATGGGACTACACGGGAGCTGAAAGTCTTCAGGAAACAGTTCACTCCACATATGCTACTTTTTCAAGTGACTGAGAATCCCTAGCCTGTAAGGGGCTGTTGCTAAGCTAACAAAAGGACTGTTAGCTTCTAAACGAGTGAAACCAGCAGAGCTGTGCAAAGGATCAAGATTTGCGCAGGAGGATTGAGTGGAAGCTGTAAATAAGGGAGGAAGTTATCCCTGGTTCTGTTATTTGTCAAGTTGGGCATCCCAAAATTCCTTCCCCATCCAAGTTGTATCCCCTAATAAAACAACAACAACAAGCAACTGACTGTTTTCTGTGTCCGGATGCAAGAAAGAAATGCTATGTGACTGACTATGTAGCAGTGGGGAACCCTGACATTTGCAACTCCTATAGGGGTAGTGCTAAACCAATATTAGAGCTTACACAGGGCGTCCTTTTCTTACTTCTTGGTGGTTGTATTGGTGGGAATTGCATAGAAGATAAGCACGGGAAGGGTAACATCTCTCCAAAACAGAATAATCTGCTTTGGGGCACTGGCCCTTTAAAGTCTAGTTAAAAATTAACATAAAATGTGGAAATCACATAACAGTATTGAAACCAGAATACCAATATATAAACTGCATATACTCAACATAGGACAACTTCTACCATGGTATCCACCCTGCACCCCGCTTTATATGTTATGGTAAAAAGAGTGGAGATAAAGGTATCATCAGATCTTTCCATTGGTCAGCATACAGGCTGCATTTCTGTATTGGTTTGTCTGTGTCTGTGCACTGCTAGGGGGATTTACCCTCTCTATTCTCCGGTTTCTCCTAAAAATGTAAACATTTTGCGTCATCCTCATAACATTAATGGAGGGGACATCTTCAAGAGGGGACACTGGTTCTGGTGACAACCATGGATTTCCTCACTTTGAGGGATTTTCTCTCACTTCCTGTTTCGGCCATGGGATGGGAAGTGTAGGAAAATCTCTCCAATGCCTCATACACATGACCGGTTTTCCTGGCAGGAAAACTGCCATGAGAGCTTTTGGCCGGGAATCCCAGCCGTGTGTATCCTTCATCGCATTTTTCCTGATAGGAAAACCGATGGGAATCCCGGCGGGAAAAAAGAGAACATGTTCTCTTTTTTTCCTGCCGGGATTCCCGCCGGTTTTTAAGCCGGCAGTTTCCCTATGGGGAAAACCTGCGGTGGAGCATACACATGGCTGGGTTTCCCGACCAAAGCTCTCATGGCAGTTTTCCTGTCAGGAAACCCAGCCGCGTGTAGGGGGAAAAAGCTACCAAGCAGGTTCTCGGTTTTCCCCATGGTTTTCCTGGTGGACTTTTTACCGCTGGGAAAATCTATCGTGTGTACAAGGCACAATGGAACAAAGGTGGTCAAAAAATAAGTCTGATATGGTTATAGCCCTCCCTTATCTCTCCAAAATGAATAAAATAAATAGTTTTGGGTTTAGATCAAAGGAGAAATTATTTAGGTGTTACATTTCGAAATATTTAATACCCATAAGTATATTTTAAGAAATCCTGCTTTATAACAGTTACATATTTACCTTCAGTAACAAAGACTGACAATTCTACAATGCCAACAGTTTAATTAAGTTTAATTTTAACTGTTAATGGCTAATTCGTGTAATTATGAAGGCATTTCAAAGCCGTAATTAATACTGAATGCAGCTGAAATTTTGTTGTGCTCACTAAACTAAAACTTTCTGTATTATAAAACTAAATTAATAATTCCAGGAGCTTAATTTTCAAGTGTGATTCAGAGAAAAAAAAATAATAAACATACTTCTCATTATAATAATTTCCCTGTCACATACCCATTTCAAATTGCAATAAATTGCACATTAATGCCTTTCTGTCTTTTTCGAGAGAAAAAGGGTTCAGATCTTGTTCTCAGAATATAAATAGGAATGTTTCATCATGTTGTGCTATTCAGAATAAAAGACAGTATTTTGCTACTCTCTTAAGTGAATGAAAGGACTTTAATAAGAAGAAAACACAGCATAGTTCATAAAAGACTGCATTATTATTATTTTTTTGTCAAGCTGACCTTCCAAGCTGCAGGGAACCTCTTCTGTTGTGTCTAAGCGTGTGCAACCCTTCTTCTATTTGTTGTATTTAGAGATGAAAAAAGGTGGGTATGTGGAAGTCAGTGAAGAATATGCAATGTCTTTTATAGCACAGATTTCCAATCATTTCTCCCTATAACCCTCAGGGCACTACTGATTGTTTCCAGGAATATTTGCTTTTAATCAAGCTGCAGAACAGTACAAGTAACCAATAATTAATCAATGGCCAGTAATGTTTCATGGTTCGAAGCACCATGTCACACTAGCGATCCTGTCACCTGTGACAATTTATCAGTGACAGCTTCACCATAGACTACTGAGAAAATACTCAGCAGCTTCCATGCCTTGCACCCCCATTGGCTAGATGATGATGCCAGCAAAGGAGAAGCCCATGGAATTGTGCAAGTATTGTTCTAACCCAGGTGTCTCCATACTTTTCAAGCAAAGGGCCAGTTTACTGTTTTTCAGACTTAAGGGGGGCCGGATTCTAACCAGTGGGAGTAGAAAATTCCCCAGGGACGAGCAGTAGTGAAAATAAACATAGCCCCAGTGCTGGTGGGCAGTAGGAGGAGGACTAGTGCTCCATCATTGCTATTAGTGGAATAAATAGTGCCCCATTGTTGGTGTCATTGAGAGGAATAGTGCCTCATATTTCTGGGAGCAATACTGCCCCAAGGGCCGGATGAAGGCTAGCAAAGGGCCACATCTGGCCCTCAGGCCGCAGTTTGGAGACCCCTGTTCTAAACTATTTAGCCCTGAAGAGCAATCCTGTCTCTGGCAAGTTCTCGGTGTGAGGATCACTAGTGTGACATGACTTCAGTAGGGCTTTTTTTACACTTTTTCTGAGAATATTGTTGCAGTTTTGACAAAGCCTCCTTTTACACATTGGTGGACCAAGGGAAACAATCCTTGGTTGGCCGCTATCCCATTTTATCCCATATGGTTTGTTAATACCAAATATGGCAACAGAGAAGGACATCACTATCAGCTTTGTATAACTACAAATGCCATCATGCATGCTAACACTGGACATTTATCATGGCAAGAAAATAATCAAATCCAGTGTTTTTTCAAGTGTATCTAACAAATGCAAACTTTAGCAGACCTCAGAGTTATATATAGTACCTGCTATACTAACAAGCAAGCACTCTTGCTGTTTTTGAGTGAGAATTTTACATCTCTTCTTACTCTCAAAGAAGCCACCAAGCATGCTTGTAAGATTGACCAGGGTGCAAAAATCTAGTGACAGTGGGGTGGTTACAGGGCTAAAATTGGCTCTTGATCTGGTGGGCAGCTGGCAATTTTGCCTATATAGTTAATGCAGCTTAGCTGACTGGTGTGCTTTAAAGTATTAGGCCTCGTACACTCGACCAAGGAACTCGTCGGAAAAGACACATCGTTTTCCACGATGAGTTCCTTGTTAGGCTTGTCGAGAAACTTGACAAGATGTCTTTGCATACACACTGTCAACAGTGTGACAAATGTGCTATTTCCATTACAAACGCTACTTTTACCGAAGGTGCTCGGGTTTCTAAGCATTCACGTCAACGTGTTTCTCGTTGAAAACCAGCCCGACGAGGAACAAGACAACTTCCGTCGAGGAAAAAGAGAACTTGCTCTCTTTTTTCCTTGTCGAGTTCCTCAACAGTTTACGCGATGAAAAGCATACACATGACCGTTTTCCTCGACAAAAAAGCTCTCCCACCAAGTTTCTTTTTTCATTCTGTTTGATTCTGTGGAGGAAACCGGTCGTATGTACGCGGCCTTACTGTCAAAAAATATAGAGATTGCCATTGTCGGATAAGAATAGTTTTCAAGCATCACGTACATTCAGTCACTTTAGGCACCCTCACTCTACCCTTATGAAACAAAGATTTGATATTTCTCAGTAGTGCAAAGACTTGCCTGAAACCCTCCATCTCTACCACATTTGTATTGTTGGTGAGGCAGACTATTGTAGTTATTTGACAATGGGAATGAATGTGTAGGGTTGAGAGGAAGTGGGCAAAGCTGGACACTACCAGACGGTGACAGAGCTTTGCCCAATCAGAAGTCACCAGCAGAGCAGTGGAAGCTGCTACACTACGGGGTTGATTTACTAAAACCAAAGTGCAATATCTGGTGCAGCTCTGCATAGCAATCAGTCAGCTTCCATTTTTTTTTTGGCATGGCTTAGTTGAACAAGTTGAAGTTAGAAGCTGATTGGCTGAACCAGATTTTGCACTCTCCAGTTTTAGTAAACCAGCCCTTATGTGAAGGCACCTCTATCAATCTACTCTTCATGGCTATCAAGAGTTTGTTTAACCACTTCAATACCCACCATGGGTGGACGTCCTATGACATCCTAGGCTTTGCAGGCCTGGAAAAGCATCATTCAGAAAATTATTTGCTGGGGCGATTCTTGCACTAAGCCGCCACATGATCGTTCTTATAGGTGAGAGGGGAACCCCTCCCCCGCCCCACTCCAAAAATGCTTCTCTTTTATAAAAAGAATCGTCCGGCACCAGTTGGTCACCAGTCATCTCTATGACTGTCAAAGGCCTGGGTGCGATGTGATGATGTCACACCCGGGTTCCCAGTAGTAAACAAAGCCGTGATTGCACTGTATTTTGGTGTGAAACGTGTCAGCTCTTTTCTGTTTTTTGCTGTGACATGTTGATGTTGTGATCTGTTTTATTATAAAGGAACATTTTTTGGAGTGCGGCCGTCCTGGTTTTTCTCCATACAATTTTGCAAAGCCGTGATTGCTGCTAGTAAGCATGAGATCAGTGAAATTTTTTTCATGATCTCATGCTTTCCAGCCTGGAGGAGAGATGCGGGTCTTATTGACTCTGCATCTCTCCATAAAGCGTACCTGTTACACACTATTGCTATTACAAGGGAGGTTTACATTCCTTGTAATAGGAATAAAAGTGATCAAAAAATGTAAATGTAAAAAAAAGTGTAAAGAATAAATAAAATAAAAAAAATATATATATATTTTTAAACGCCCCTGTCCCCGGTAACTCGCGCTCAGAAGCGAACGCACATGTAAGTCCTGCCAACATACGTAAACGCTGTTAAAACCACATATGTGAGGTATCGCCCTGTGCGTTAGAGCGTGTACAACAATTCTAACACTAGACCTCCTCTGTAACTCTAAACTGGTAACCTGTAAAACATTTCAAAGCGTCGCCTATGGAGATTTTTAAGTACCGAAGTTTGGTGCCATTCTATGAGTCTGCTAAAAAAACATATATAATGTTTGGGGGTTCTGAGTAATTTTCTAGCAAAAGAATGATGATTTTTACATGTAGGAGAGAAGTGCCAGAATAGGCCCGGTATTGAGGTGGTATAAAAACGCCCTGTATTAAAGTGGTTACATTTTAAAGGGTTGCTCTCTGTGTTGTGGAAGGTGGATGGACAGGAAGCCTCACCAATGGACACACAGAAAGAAATGTCTGACAAAAGTTCCAGTACTACTACTGACCATACATGTATTGATAAGCAATAAGGCGATCGTAGATTCAATAACTTCAAATTCATCTTTTGCTCAAAAACATTCCACAAACAAGAAAAGTTAATTGTGGCTGGATGACTGTTTTTGTGCTTAAAGTATTTGTAAATGTAATCACTAAAATCAAATGTAAATGTTAACATGAGTGCCTGTCATATTTGATGTACAGAAGCTCTGGCTCAGGGGGAACATGCCCCTTGGCCCAGTCCACGCCTGCTCTATTCCTTTACAAAAAATGTTTTGATCCACTAAATACAACATGTCCTCATCTAATAAAAGCAATGTGGATGTGGTGAAGTTAGATGTCAGCTTTCATTAAAATATTGACTGCACAATTTATTAACGGCAGTCTATTTCAACTGGTCAAACAGTTACGCTTAACCAATCTAAAGACAACTCCTAATTCTGTGAAACGTAACAATGCTGCTTTCCAAGTTTCAAGGTTTTGATGATTATATAGAGTTCAGATAATTATTTATACCCTTGTACTATCTGCTAGTCTTATTGCCATGTCTGGACAGCTGTGAAGTGAATAGTGTCTGCCACCCTAATGATACTTGGATAGGGATCTGAAACAACCTCATATCGTGCAAGGTTACTTTGACTCCTTACATTTTTTCGAAGCTGACATTCTGCAACAGGGATTAAGCCTGACTCTACCACAGTAGTCAATCAGCCTTCACCTTCCAGGAAAAGATTGGCTTTGATAGGCTATTTCCCATATTATCATGTCACAAACTATTGATAGCCAATAGGAAAAAATACAGAAAGCACATTGTATGGTACCGTATCAGTGACAGTTTCTGGGTGGTTTATGCATAGGACACAAATGTCAGTCAATTTTGTTCCCCCCTTTAAATGCTACGGTGAAGTTTTAGCAGCACCTAATTCCATGGGGTTGATTTACTAAATGCAAATAGACTTTAAGGGGTTGTAAATGTAAATAAATAAAAAAAATCCCTAAATAGCTTCCTTTACCTTAGTGCAGTCCTCCTTCACTTACTCATCCTTCAATTTTACTTTTAAATGTCCTTATTTCTTCTGAGAAATCCTCACTTCCTGTTCTTCTGTCTGTAACTACACACAGTAATGTGTCTTTCTCCTCGGTGTGAAAGCAGGAGTGTCAGGACGCCCACTAACACACAGCTCCTTTCTCTATCTGTAAAGTAGAAAGTGAAGGAGGACTGCACTAAGGTAAAGGAAGCTATTTAGGATTTTTTTTTTACCTTTACAAACCCTTTAACTTTTCCAAGGAAAATGGAAAGGAATTTCCCCCAAAGTTTAGTGAATGAGATTAAGCTTTGCTGAGTTCCATCATCCAATCATATACAAGGAAAAGTGCTGTTTTTTGTATTTTCCTTGCACATGCCTGAGTATTCTTTGCGAAGTGAAGCTACACCGCATTCACTAAGGGAAAAGCTTTTTTGCCTTATGTAGATGAACCATTTCCTGTTTTTGCTGGCTGTCATAGTAACACTGAGTACACAAGGGCCTCCTGGGAAGACAAGACTGTATGGTACCCCCTGCAAAGCTTAATTTATTCATTGGAATATAAGTTAACTGCTTTTTTAAATTTTAATTAATAAACACATGGCCACAAATGTATTGTTCAGTTTGCTTTATGTAGTTATGCAGTACCTCTAATACTTTCAGCTCTGGATACAAATACAAGTAGCAATGATTGGTGCTAACACATTACCATACAGCACTATATAGTGTGGATAATGTATTTAAGCAGTTTAGTCCCCAATCTTTAATGGTTTAAAAGTGGCTTGACTATGGTCATAGTGAGCCCCCTCATATTAAAAGAAACATCTTGCTTTCCAGCAGTGTTCCTTTACCTTCTGCTAAGTTAGGAGCATGCATACATATTGGCTTCTTAAAGGGGAACTGTAGCATTGTAAATGTTTTTATATCTACATACTTAAGCAGACTAGAGGAAAGTATTTTAAAAGATTTAATAACACCTCTTCTGCCCCGTACACACGATCGGAATTTCCAATGGAAAGAGTCTGGACTTTTTCCATCAGAAATTACGACTGTTTGTATGCCCCATCGGAGTAATTCCATCGAAAATTAAGATGAATTCCTTCGGAGATTACATAAAAAACATGTTCTCTTTTTCTCCGATCATGTGTACAGGGCATTAGTGCCTACATACCTCATCAGATGTCCTTCACCTCTGAAAGCACAGATGTATATAAAACATCTGCATGCAGGGCTGGTACAAGGCATGGGCCGAAGGGGCACCTGCCCTGAGCGCAGTGTCTCTGTGTACAGGCAGGGGTGCACTTGGATCTCCAGCAGTTCCCTTCTCTTTTTCTACCGTAGGCAAAAACAAATACAGGGAAATAAGTCTTATCTCCCCACATGATAACAGAACGTTCTCTGCTCATGCTCAACCTTATTTGATACCGGGCTGACATTGGCATCTTGATCTACCGTCTGCTGTTACAGGCTGCCCCAGCGCTGCTATCTTCAGTTATCAGTGCACTGCTTGTGTTTCTGGACATGGTAGCATAGACTGTAGCTGGGCAGTAATCATTCACTTATCAGGTAAGGAGGTTAACACTTTACTACCCTGCATTTTGTTTGGTTGGCTACACTTTTCTACTGCTGTAGGTAGAGTTTAGAAGAGAAGGGTCACGTCTGAGGCCACATACACACGATCAGACCGGTCCGATGAAACTGGTCCGACGGACCGTTTTCATCGGACCACGCTGAAGTGGTCTGATGTGTGTACACACCATTGGGCCAAAAATCCAATCAGACCAGAACACGGTGACGTAGAACACAACGTCCTGCTGAAAAAACGAAGTTCAATGCTTCCAAGCATGCGTCGACTTGATTCTGAGCATGCGCGGGTTTTGGTCCGATTCTTTTGTGTACTAACCATCGTAACTGTCCGACGGACAGGTGTCCGTCGGACAGATTTTAAAGCAAGTTTTAAAACTTTGGTCCAACGGACAATGGTCCGATGGGCCGTACACACCATCGAATTGGTCCGATGAAACTGGTCTTCAGAGCAGTTTCATCAAACCGGTCTGAACGTGTGTACGCGGCCTTAAAATCAGGGCTAGTGCTCCATGCTTGTAGATTAGTTGTACCTACATTGAGGAATTCTGTTTGGCTATCTTTTGACTGCACTTTTTAGGTGGACTTGCATGAAGACTTTAAATGAAAAGAGAAAAGGATTGTCCAGGTCCTCTCCTAAACAATTCAATTCTAACCTAGGCATCATGATATTTCTCAATATTGAAGACCAACCGGTATATTTTGAGGGCTCATTCACATATGGGAAAGTAAGGCGGCGTACACACGACCGAGGTTCTCGCTAGAAACCTGCGAGAACCTCGCTGGAAGCTGTATTCCAGCGAGAACCTCGGCCGTGTGTACGCTCTCGGTGAGCATCCCCTCGGGAATGCCGTCGAGCAGAAATAGAGAGCATGTTCTCTATTTGCTCGACGGCCCGCCTGGATGAATGGCTGGTTGCCATTCCCGACGGGCAGGTCGTCGAATCTGACGGCCGGCAGAGAACCTCGACGGGCGGAACGATGTGTTCTGCCCGTCGAGGTTCTCTGCCGTGTGTACGCGGCTTGACTGTTGCTCCTCTAAAAACTATGCTTGGATTGCTTTATAGGACTGTTTGATAAGAGGGGATTTAACTAGATAATTACCATACTACTGTAGCGATACTCCTGAAGGAGCTGCTTAAATATGCTTCCTCTCAACCCCAGGAATGGCCTCAGCCCCTCTGGCACACCTGGCAATGTGATTAATAGAATACCACAGTAATGACACACTGACACAGTTCAAATATTCATGTTTTTTTTTTTTTCAATTTACTTAGGCAGTAAGAATTCAAAATGGTATTGGTCAGTCAGATCCTGAACAAACAACCAGGTTTTGGTTGAAGTGATTTTTTATAGTGCTCAAAAAAAATATGCAAATAGACAGCATTAATACAGTCAGTGATAGATATTGCATAAATACCATCTTCAAAACTATTGAGTACTTGTAGTTATTACCAATACTAAAGGGGAACCCCAGGCCAAACTATTAACCATTAAAGCGGAGGTTCACCCTAAATATAGTCTTTCTCATGTGATCCAGCATACTGGTGTCAGCGCCAGTATGCTGTTTTTTTTTTTTTTTAAATCCCCCACTCACTGTGTAATCTTTAATTTTTATATCTTTCCCCCGCGGTGGATGGCACCTATACAGCCCGTCACATCTTACGAAAATACCAGATTTAGGACTCGGGTATTCTCGGCGCAATGCGGTGCCTGCGCACAGACCTAGGAGCTGACTGCGCGGGACGCCGTATTTCTCAGAGTCCTATTCCGGCTTTTTTCGGAGGGCGTGACGCGCCATAGCCGTAGAACTCGGAGGAATACAGCGCCTGCGCAGTCAGCTCCTAGGTCTGTGCGCAGGCGCCGCATTGCGCCGAGAATACCCGAGTCCTAAATCGGGTATTTTCGTAAGATGTGACGCGCTATACAGGCGCCATCCACCACGGGGGAAAGAAATTAAAATTAAAGATTACACAGTAAGTGGGGGATTTTAAAAAAAACAGCATACTGGCGCTGACGCCAGTATGCTGGATCGCATGGGAGAGATTATATTTAGGGTGAACCACCTCTTTAACTCTGAGAGGTCTGACTTAAAGGCAATGGTATAAGGGCCCTTATAGCAGCAATGACGGTAATGTCCCCGTTGCAGATCTTATGGTCTTCACCGGCATGAAGGAGCTCATTAACTTTTATCTAATAGGGTGTTGTAGAAAGCGATAGGTTTCTTGAAATGAGGAAAGCTAAAGGTGTCTCTGCACAGTGTTCAAAGTAGGTTTAGCAAAGTATTCCTAAGGTAGAGAGATGTCTTTGCAAAGTGTCCAAGTGAAACCATAAGAAAGTATTTGTAAAGGTGGGCGACTGCCCTCTCACCAATGAACAGGCTGATTTGACACCTCCTGTACAGTATCTTATGTAGCGACATTTGTGCAGCGGATCCGCCGTATCGATCTCCTGATGTAAAGCTCAGTACACAGGTTGACAGGCGACTGGAGTTGTGCTGGATGCCAGATGAACAGCAAACAGAGCGAGGCCCCTCTCATCCGGGTTGAAATGGGGTATATTGCGTGGTAGGCCGCAATCCCTCTCTCACAGCGACAAGATGGCGTCCACATGAGGGGATCCAGGAGGCAAAGAGGCTTGGGCATAGTCCGCCCTGTACTTTTATAGTCTCTCCCATAATTCTCTTGACTCTCTGCCGTGCAGCCTGAGATTTGCAGTTCTGCCACCTTAAAAGTCAGTGTTTATTCCCCCTATATGACTGCCTTTGCACCTTGTTTAGGGTGAGAAGGGGGCATGAGCAGTTGAGAGGCAGAAAAAGCACATCTAAGCCACCTGTATTTACCCCCTCCCCCAACACAAAAGTAAACAAGGGCCTTGTTGGGTTACTTCACATAGGTGGGCCAAGGATGCTAAAAGCAAGCAGCTGAGCCAAGTTTTTACCACCACCGACCTCTGACCTGAACAAGGTGATACAGCTGTTCTGTACACATGCCATGATTACAATGTTTTGCGTCCACAGCAAGAATCAAATGGCCCCCCTATAATCTCTAGTTCTATGCACCCCTCAGAGCCCCCATCCCTACTTCATCCCACTGACCGCTATCCTCAGATTAACACTAGTGATTCAGCACCATCTTTTTTCTCTTAGCAACACCGCTGACACAGGGATATTTTTTCCTTTCAATAACACCACCGACACAGGTACATTTTTTTTCTCCACCACTGTTAACCCCATATTTGTGCTTCAGTTTTAAACTCTCCAGTTTGCTGCAGTGTACCATAACAAATGGTACTACTTCAGTGCATACCATAAGCATTACACACATTTCACTATTAGCCCCACCCCTCCTCCCAGATAAAAGGGGGGGGTGCAGTTTGCCACCTTCGCCCTGGGCACTGGATGACCTTGTGCCAGTACTGTCTGCATGGTATGGGATAGCAGGCCAGAGTTCTAGGCACAGATGAATTCTTTAGGGGTGATTTACTAAAGGCAAATAGACTGTGCAATTGCTCCAGAGATTAATAAATGAGCAGAACCTCTGCTGACTTCCATCATCCAATCATGTGCTAGCAAAAAAGCTGTTTTTTTTTAAATTTCCTGGCACTTGATTGGGTATTTTCTGCAAAGTGATGCTTTACCCCATTTACTAAGCTTTGACTCCATTTGCAGAGTGCAACTGCACTTTCCAAAGTACACAGTCTATTTGCCTGTAGTAAATCAGCCCCTTTTCATGCCTTATTGGTGGTCAGGCCACATTGCTCCAGTTACTTTGAAGTACAGACCATTGAATTCTTTCAAGAGGCGCCAGATTTCTCCTTAGTTTCCAACTGTTGACTTAGACCCAGTAATATGAAAATAGTAAATCGCCCCACTCCCCACAGCTTATAAATCTTCTTTTTACATTTACTATATACCTTTTTGGATGATCTGTTTACCACTAGGGATGAGCCGAACGCCCCCCTGTTCAGGTCGCACCAGAACCTGCGAACAGACCAAAAGTTTGTGTGAAATTTAGAACCCAGTTAAAGTCTATGGGACTCAAACCTTTGAAATCTAAAGTGCTAAGTTTAAAGGCTAATATGCAAGTTATTGTCCTAAAAAGTGTTTGGGGTTCTGGGTCCTGCCCCAGGAGACATGTATCAATGCAAAAAAAAGTTTTTTCAGGAGCAGTGAATTTAATAATGCTCAAAGTGAAACAATAAAAGTGAAATATTCCTTTAAATTTCGTACCGGGGGTGGGGTGTGTAGTATGCCTGTGAAGTAGCGCTTTTTTCCCATGCTTAGAACTGTCCCTGCACAAAGTGTCATTTCTGATGGAAAAAAAGTCATTTAAAATCACTCGCGGCTATAATGAATTGTCGGCTCACGGCAATTCAGAGAAAAGTAATTCATATGGAAAAAAAAAAGCGTGGGCGTCCCCCCAAACTCAATTACCAGGTCCTTCAGGTCTTATGTGGATATTAGGGAAAACCTGCGTCAAATGTAAAAAAAAAAGACGTAGGGTTCCCCCAAATATCCATTCCAGACCCTTCAGGTCTGGTGTGGATTTTAAGGGGAACTCCCCCCCCCAAATAAATAAAAAATGGCGTGGAGTTCCCTCAAAAATCTACACCAGACCCCTTATCCGAGCAGGCAACCTGGCAGGCCACTGGAAAAAGAGGGGGGACGAGAGAGCGCCCCCCCTCCTGAACTGTACCAAAGCACATTCCCTCAACATTGGGAGGATGCTTTGGGGGTCTGTGACCCCTCAAAGCACCATGTCCCCATGTTGATGGAGACAAGGGCCTCATCCCCACAACCCTTGCCCAGTGGTTGTGGGGGTCTGCGGGCGGGGGCTTATCGAAATCTGGAAGACCCCTTTAACAAAGGGGACCCCCAGATCCCAAATTGGTAATGAGGTACATTGTACCTCTACCATTTCACTAAGGAAGTGTAAAGAATTGTAAGAAAAAACACACACCGTGGAAAAAGTCTTTATTTAAAAAAAAAAAATCCAGTGGTGGTAATCCAATGACGCAGCTTCAGCCAGTGACAGCCCTTATGTAGGTGAGGGCAGGGCCACCCGTCACGTGACCCCGTCCGCCTCTGACGCAAGAGAGAGCCCAGGCCACGATGGGTGCGTCAGATTCCGATAAGTCCCCCGCCCGCAGACCCCCACAACCACCGGGCAAGGGTTGTGGTGATGAGGCCCTTGGCCATTTTTTTTTAAATTTGGGGTGGAGTTCCCCTTAAAATTCACACCAGACCAGGTAATTGAATTTGGGGGGACCCCCATGCTTTTTTTTATTTTTTTTTATTTTTTTATGAATTACTTTTCTCTGAATTGCCAGGAGCCGACAATTCATTATAGCTGCAAGTGATTTTAAATGACTTTTTTTCCTTCAGAAATTACACTTTGTGCAGGGACAGTTCTAAGCAAGGGAAACAAGCGCTACTTTACAGGCATACTATACACCCCCCCCCAGGTACGAAATTTACTTTTATTGTTTCACTTTAAGCATTATTAAATTCACTGCTCCCGAAAAAAACGTTAGTTTTTAAAACTTTTTTTGCATTGATACATGTCCCATGGGGCAGGACCCAGGTCCCCAAACACTTTTAGGACAATAACGTGCATATTAGCCTTTAAAATTAGCACTTTAGATTTCTCCCATAGACTTTTACAGGGTGTTCCGTGGCTTTTTGAATTTGCCGCGAACACCTCAAATTGTTCGCTGTTCGCCGAACAGGCGAACAGGCAATGTTTGAGTCGAACATGAGTTTGACTCGAACTGGAAGCTAATCCCTATTTACCACAGTTACATGATAAACTGCACAGTTTTAACAGTGTCGAGAGTTCAGGAAGGAGGAAATTTACAGCCTTTATACACGCCCACATGTGTGATGTCAATATCATGTGACCTGGCTTGCTCTGAGAACAGGAAACTGTTCTCTCCATCACAAAAGGCAAAACTACCCTCCCTGTGTTAGCTGACCTTCCCCAAGATAGACATTGCAGGTGGGGGAGGATCTGTGCATACAGGATAAATCAGCCTTTTTACACAATGCAGAGGATTAACCCCTTAAGCTTCACAGTGAGTATAACAAGCATGCTATGCTGCATATACAGACTGATTTTACTTTTGTGTGTTTAGTAACACTTTTACAGCTGAATGGTACTTACAACTCTTAACCACTTAAGGACCCCTTCACGCCAATATACGTCCGCAGAATGACACATCAACGTGCCTGTACGTTGCCCTTTAAGCCCAGCCATGTGGTCGCACACGACCCGGTCCGAAGCTCCGTGACCGTGAACGCAGGACCCGCGGATCCAATCACCGCTGGAGTCCCTCGATCGGTCCCCGGAGATAAAGAACTGGGAGAGCTGTAAACACAGCTTCCCCGTTCTTCACTGTGGCGCCGTGATCGATCATGTGATCCCTTTTATAGGGATACACAATCGATGACGTCACACCTACAGCCACACCCCCTACAGTTGTAAACACATATTAGGTCATACATTACCCCTTCAGCGCCCCATTATGGTTAACTCCCAAACTGCACTGTCATTTTCACAGTAAACAATGCAATTTAAATGCATTTTTTGCTGTGAAAATGACAATGGTCCCAAAAATGAGTCAAAATTGTCTGAAGTGTCCGCCATAATGTCGCAGTCACAAAAAAAATTGCTGATCGCCGCCATTAGTATTAAAAAAAAAAATGCAATATAACTATATAACTATCCCCGATAAATGCTTATTGCGATTTTTTTTAACCGAAAATAGGTAGAAGAATACATATCGGCCTAAACTGAGGGGAAAAAAAAACATTTTTATATATTTTTGGGGGATATTTATTATAGCAAAAAGTAAAAAATATTGAACTTTTTTCAAAATTGTCGCTATATTTTTATATATAGCGCAACAAATTAAAACCGCAGAGGTGATCAAATACCACCAAAAGAAAGCTCTATTTGTGGGAAAAAAGGACGCCAATTTTGTTTGGGAGCCACGTCGCACGACCGCGCAATTGTCAGTTAAAGCGACGCAGTGCCGAATCGCAAAACCTGGCCGGGTCCTTTAGCTGCCTAAAGGTCGGGGGCTTAAGTGGTTAAATATAATACACAACTTATGTGACGAACAACTGGCAGAAGAGGTAATATGCTTCAATGATAACAATCCCCAGGCTGTCATTTTGTAGGAACTTGTAGTGCCAGCATGCTGTGTGTTCTATCCTCCCATTCATTACACAGTCACTGTCATCCCTTTTGCAAGGCATCGTTGAAGATTTGTTATGTCAAGTGTGCGACTTTGTGTCATTTCTGGGAGTAGGGAGGCATGAACTGCATTCACTCAGATTGGCAGCAGATCTACTGTATATGTGCAGCTCTCTTGCTACCTGGGTGTCTAGCAGTTATAGAATTTCCTAAAAACAATTGTATATTTGTATCATTTATACACCTAACCCACGTATTCTGTAATAGATTAGATAGGATGTAATAATATTCCTGTATGAGCAAAGAATTGTGTGGTTTCTTAGGAAGGCTGTTATAAAAGCTCTACAAATATGAAAAAAAAAGTAGACAGGATTGCCAATCTGGATATTCTGAAAACGTCCATCATACATCATCTTGAAAGAGTAACTTGGTATTTAAAGATGTTCCTGCCACAGGCAGCAACTAGACAAATAGCCTTGTTTTTCTCAAACCTCCACTAGATGCTTAGTGACCATGATTTCAATAACAGGTAAATGGCAAGAGGCCCTACTGGCAAATAACATACAAAACGCTGGTGAAAAATAGCAAATAATAGGATTCTAAAAAAAAAAAAAAGAAAAGAAAAAGATGTTCAAGGTTGACTAATGTAAAATCAAACTTAGCACAAGTGAGAAACATGGTTTCCTTGCTATTCCATCCACATTCATAAGCATTTAACTGAAGTTGTTGTTAACAAAGTCAGCTGCAAATTCAACAAGTTTGTTTAGAACAATATGTTCAAATTATTTTTCTAACTTCATATTATATATACTGTAAATATATATCTATGTATTTTTTATATATATATATATATATATATATATATATATATATATAGTGCCTTGCGGAAGTATTCGGCCCCGATGAACTTTGCGACCTTTTGTAACATTTCAGGCTTCAAACATAAAGATATAAAACTGTAATTTTTTGTGAAGAATCAACAACAAGTGGGACACAACCATGAAGTGGAACGAAATTTATTGGATATTTCAAACTTTGTTAACAAATAAAAAACTGAAAAATTGGACGTGCAAAATTATTCAGCCCCTTTACTTTCAGTGCAGCAAACTCTCTCCAGAAGTTCAGTGAGGATCTCTGAATGATCCAATGTTGACCTAAATGACTAATGATGATAAATAGCATCCACCTGTGTGTAATCAAGTCTCTGTATAAATGCACCTGCACTGTAATAGTCTCAGAGGTCCGTTTAAAGCGCAGAGAGCATCATGAAGAACAAGGAACACACCAGGCAGGTCCGAGATCCTGTTGTGGAGAAGTTTGAAGCCGGATTTGGATACAAAAAGATTTCCCAAGCTTTTAACATCCCAAGGAGCACTATGCAAGCGATAATATTGAAATGGAAGGAGTATCAGACCACTGCAAATCTACGAAGACCTGGCTGTCCCTCTAAACTTTCAGCTCATACAAGAAGACTGATCAGAGATGCAGCCAAGAGGCCCATGATTACTCTGGATGAACTGCAGAGATCTACAGCTGAGGTGGGAGACTCTGTCCATAGGACAACAATCAGTCGTATACTGCACAAATCTGGCCTTTATGGAAGAGTGGCAAGAAGAAAGCCATTTCTTAAAGATATCCATAAAAAGTGTTGTTTAAAGTTTGCCACAAGCCACCTAGGAGACACACCAAACATGTGGAAGAAGGTGCTCTGGTCAGATAAAACCAAAATCCAACTTTTTGGCAACAATGCAAAACGTTATATTTGGCATAAAAGCAACACAGCACAACACCCTGAACACACCCTGATCCCCACTGTGAAACATGGTGGTGGCAGCATTATGGTTTGGGCCTGCTTTTCTTCAGCAGGGACAGGGAAGATGGTAAAAATGTATGGAAAGATGGATGGAGCCAAATACAGGACCATTCTGGAAGAAAACCTGATGAAGTCTGCAAAAGACCTGCGACTGGGACGGAGATTTGTCTTCCAACAAGACAGTGATCCAAAACATAAAGCAAAATCTACTATGAAATGGTTCACAAATAAACATTTCCAGGTGTTAGAATGGCCAAGTCAAAGTCCAGACCTGAATCCAATCGAGAATCTGTGGAAAGAACTGAAAACTGCAGTTCACAAATGCTCTCCATCAAACCTCACTGAGCTCAAGCTGTTTTGCAAGGAGGAATGGGCAAAAATTTCAGTCTCTCGATGTGCAAAACTGATAGAGACATACCCCAAGCGACTTACAGTTGTAATCGAAGCAAAAGGTGGAGCTACATAGTATTAACTTAAGGGGGCTGAATAATTTTGCACACCCAATTTTTCAGTTTTTTATTTGTTAAAATTTTGAAATATCCAAAAAATGTTGTTCCACTTCATGGATTGTGTCCCACTTGTTATTGATTCTTCACAAAAAATTACAGTTTTATATCTTTATGTTTGAAGCCTAAAATTGTGGCAAAAGGTCACAAAGTTCAAGGGGGCCGAATACTTTCGCAAGGCACTGTATATATAATGTATATACGTATCTTAGCCAAAATGACAAACATGTTTTGTTTTTGTGTAAACAAGCTGATAAGCACTGCTCTCATTTCCTTTGTGCATTTACACCCTTAGGCCGCGTACACACGTACGAGAACCTCGTCAGGCTAAACTCATCGTTCCGCCCAACGAGGTTCTCCGTCGGCCGTCGAGTTCGTCGACCAGGCTGTCGAAAAAGGAGTCAAGCCATTAGTCCCGATGGCCCATCGAGGAAATAGAGAACCTGCTCTCTATTTTGGCCCGACGCCTCGCTCGTCAGTTTGCTCGGCGAAAACGTACACACGATCGAGCTTCTCAGCAGAATATGGATCCCAGCGAACTTCTCGCTGGATTCTGCCAAGAAGCTTGGACGTGTGTACGGGGCCTCAGACATTTTAGTAAATTGCATTGGATGGACAATTGCCGCTTTCATTATCTGTGTTTTTCTCCACGTTTCCCTACAGATTAACATGTGACAAACGTGACAATTACATGGGGTTTTGGCAAACAATAAAACTGGAAGGTACATTTTCAACGCAACATTTATAGCAGAGGTCTTCAAACTATGGCCCTACAGTTGTTCAGGAACTACAATTTCCATCATGCTTAGTCATGTCTGTGAATGTCAGCGTTTTACAATGCCTCATGGTATTTGTAGTTCTGCAAAAGCTGGAGGGCTGTAGTTTGAGGATCCTTAATTTATAGCCAAATGGTTTTAAGGGACTCTGTTAACCCCCTTAGCGGTAAACCCGAGCGTGACTCGGGGTGGATTTTCATGCTCTGCATAGATGTGCAGAGTGTGCAGCGCGTGCTGGCTTACCCTTTCCAGGCAGGTTACTGTACTTACCTTGTCCCTGGATCCAGCAATGCATCCACGCTGTGTGAGTGAGTGGCGTCCTCCATTCGATTCACACAGTGCCTGTGACGTTACGACGCACGGGGGCGGAGACCGGCGGCAAATTTAAAAATCTAAACAAACACATTACATATAGTATATTGTAATCTTATAGATTACAGTACTGTATGTAAAAAATACACACACCCTTGTCCCTAGTGGTCTTCCCAGTGCCCTACATGTACTTTTATATAATAAAAACATTTTTTTTGTGACTGCAAACTTTAGATTGTCCATAGCAACCAAAAGTGTTCCTTTATGTCAAAAGTGATTTTAGAGCAGCTAGAAAAGAGCCATAATAAATTATAACCACTTGCAGAATTGAGCGATAGCGATTTGTGGGGAAATCCGTCATAAAAAAATAAAAGTAATGACAGCGACAATTCTGCAACTGAGCAAATTTCAGTGATTTTGATTTGATTACATTGTTGAATAATTTTTATTATAATTACATTATCATTTGTTATAATGATTTATAGTTATTTATTATATTATAATTTTATGATTTTGTGTTTAAAACTTTATCATACCCGGGATGTCTACTAGACTCTGGTTTGGACAGATTTAAGTGAGTTATTCCTAAGAATTACAAGCCTACAGTTTAAAATGCCAAATTTTCATGCAAAATAATTGTACCGCTTTTGGTACGTAATTCCAGACAGAATCATACGGCCAGGGAGGTTAATGGAGGGAAGAAGGTTAACAGCTACATTTATGAAGTGTAGGCACCTAGAGGCATCCCAAACCTTCCTGCCATGGCCAAGGGCTGGGCCCAGTGGGGGAGCGCAAACGAACAGAGCAATTCTGAAAAATACTGAAACAAAAACATCAATTGCAGCCACTGTGCAATCAAATGCAGCCACTGAGCCCATCATATGCAGCTATTATGCCCATCATATGCAGCCACTGTGCGCATCATATGCAGCTACTATGCCCATCATATGCAGCCACTGTGCCCATCATATGCAGCCACTGTACCCAGCAAATGCAGCCACTGTGACCATCATATGAAGCCACTGTGCCCAGCAAATGCAGCCCACTGTGCCCAGCAAATGCAGCCAACTGTGCCCAGCAAATGCAGCCAACTGTGCCCATCATTTGCAGCCACTCTGCCAATCATATGCAGCCACTCTGCCTATCATATGCAGCCACTGGGCCTGTCATATGCAGCCAACTGTGCCCAGCAAATGCAGCCAACTGTGCCCAGCAAATGCAGCCACTGTGCCCATCATATGCAGCCACTGTGCCCATCATATGCAGCCAACTGTGCCCAGCAAATGCAGCCAACTGTGCCCATCATGTGCAGCCAACTGTGCCCATAATATGCAGCCAACTGTGCCCATAATATGCAGCCAACTGTGCCCATCATATGCAGCCACTGTGCCCATCATATGCAGCCAACTATACAAAAGTGTGCTAGTGTAGCCCTTCCTTCAGTGTTTTAGCACAGCTCAGCGCTTAGGATAATTCCCTTGAGATAGATTGGTCACAGATAGTCAGATAAATAAATAAATAAATAGTGCAGCAGCTGCTTAAAAAGTGACAATATTCAAACAAAACAGTAAAACAAACAGAATAGTTAAAACTTCAAGTCCCAAAAATCTATTGTAAAACTGTAGCAGCGCTACTTCCAAACGGGCGTCTGGACTACTTCCATATAACAGTCAATATAGAGGAAAATAAGATGATGGTGCAGACGGATGTGATATACGGATAAACGTCCTCAATTAGTGCTCCTTTCACCAAGGGGGGTGTTCACCACGTGGGGGTTATTAACTCCCCTTTTGGGGATGCACTCACCACAATTATGGAAATATAGAGCCTTGAGTTAGTGTCTCCCTGTATGTCCTGTGTATTGCACTCTCCACCGGCCGGTATGTTTTTTGTTTGTTGTTGTTCAATCACATATAATAGAAAAGCTCATATAGTGTGATATAGTTTTAAACAATTTTATTGAGCCCCAAAAAACATCCCCTTACATAATATGCGTACCACAATATGAAGTTGACAAGCAAATATAATAGTACTGTGCCTGTAGGCCTCTCCTGGCTGGACTGTGGAGCTGTGGTTTATTTAACCTTTCTCCTGTTCCTGATCCCGGGAGCTGTACAGACTGCTAGGTCACTGGATAAGCGTCCTGTTTTGCGTTACTGTTTTGTTTGAATATGAAGCCAACTGTGCCCAGCAAATGCAGCCAACTGTGCCCATTATTTGCAGCCAACTGTGCCCATCATTTGCAGCCTCTGTGCCCATATGCAGCCAACTGTGCCCATCATATGCAGCCAACTGTGCCCATATATAGCCCTTTTCCCCCATCATATGCAGCCACTGTGCCCATCATATGCAGCCAACTGTGCCAATCATATGCAGCCACTGTGCCCATCATATGCATTCACTGCCCCCCTTGCTATCTGCCTGCCACTTACCCCATCGCAGTGGTGGGTCAGGCAGCGGGTGATGGCGATAAGCTGAGGGATGAGTAGCACGGGTCAGGCGATGGCTCCTGTGTCCTCCCTGCGTCTTTTCTTCCTGTTCTGCCAGGCGGCCAATGGGTCGCCTCTGCCTTCAGCCAATCAGGTGGCTGGCATTAGATCAGCTCCTCCTGATTGGCGGAGAGGAGGTTCAGTGTTAGAAAAGCAAATATTAATTTGCTTTGCTAACACAGCTGGGTGGACAGCGAGCGAAATGCTCTGCGCTCGCAGTTCACCTTTCTTTAAACCATATTAGAGCCTATGGCTCTAATCAGGCTCTTCAAAAAAACACCCCTGCCGCTGTAATTCAGGTGCCCAGCATCCAAAAAGGGGCCGGATGTCTGAATAGAGGGTGGCTACAGCGGCCATGAATAGATTCATGCAATGCATGAAACTTTTCATTTTACATAGAGGGGTTGGCTGGAGAGAGGGGGCAGCGCCCTTGCGCCCTTAATGGACGCAACGCGACTGGCTGGGCCATTCTGACAGTCAAAGCTTTGACGCTTTCAGGTAGTGTCAGAGCCTGCTACTAATCCTTACATATTACTACTGGCCCTTCACTATGATTACCAGCCTCAAAGCCTTTATGGCAGTTGTCAGAAAGAAGGCCGTGTGCATTATGCTTGACTTCACTCTCTAAGGTGGAACTCCAAGCAAACAGTTAAATACAAGGTTAACAAAAAAATACAAGATGTGACAATTTAATTCCCGGAATGGACTGTAGGAAACAATTTTTGTGCAGGAGCATTGTTGTGGCGGAGAATACACTTCTCAGGCCAGAGTTCCAGTCTTTTCTGCCGAACAGATTCCTGTAACCTTTTCAGAATTTTCAAGTAACAACTATTGTACCATGTTCTATGAACTCGTAGTGAAATATTCCTCGTACTATGAGCGTACAAGGGTTTGCACTCTGTCCACATTTATATCCATCCTTTGCATTTTTGGCTGCTCACTTCCTGTGTCATCGTTGACATCTTCCCCTCAATCCTTAAGGCGCCTATGCCATTTAAAAACACTTGGTTTCTTCATTGAATGTTCACCATGAACTTGTTTTAACAGGGATAAAGTTTTACTCGCACTTTTGCCAATTTCCTGTCACTCATTTCTCGCCAACAGTGCAACGCACGCATGTGTTCTTATTTCTACTACTCTATAAAGACTGAATCAACTGGTCTGTGACCCAGGCAAGTACAAGTAAGGCCTCGTACACACGAGGCAATCTATCTGATTTGAACAGATCTGTCTGCTTGGATTTTGGTTTGCTCGCGTGTACACACGAGCAAACCAAAATCCCCACCAGCAGACAGCGCGCTGACGTGTTGGTGACATGGCGGTGACGTTGACGCCGCCACGTCACTGCACCAGGAAGTAAAACACTTCCGCGCATGCGTCAAAATCATTCGGCGCGTTTTCGAGAAGACATGTCTTCTGGTTAAATGAAAATTGCGCGGTTCGTGCGACATGGCTCCCAAACAAAATTGACGTCCTTTTTTTCCCACAAATAGAGCTTTCTTTTGGTGGTATTTGATTTGATTACCTCTGTGGTTTTTATTTTTTGGGCTATAAAAAAGAGCGTCAATTTTGAAAAAAAACACAATATTTTATAACGTTTTGCTATAATAAATATTTTTTTTTATTTTTTTTTAAGATTTTTTTGCTCAGTTTAGGCTGATATGTATTCTTCTACCTATTTTGTGGAGAAAAAAATTGTAATAAGTGTATAGTGATTGGTTTGCGCAAAAGTTATAGCGGCTACAAAATAGGAGATAGAATTTTGACATTTTCTTTTTATTCTTTTTTTTTACTAATAATGGCGGCGATCTGCGATTTTTATCTGGACTGCGATATTATAGCGGACACATCGGACACTTTTGACACCTTTTTGGGACCATGCACATTTATACAGCGAACAGAGCTATAAATATGCACTGATTACTGTATAAATGTGACTGGCAGGGAAGGTGTTAACACTAGGGGGCGAGGATGGTGTTAAATGTGTACCCTGAGAGTGATTCTTACTGTGGGGGGAGAGGACTGACTGGTGGAGGTGATAAATCGGTGTCCCTATGTACAAGGGACACAGCAACGGTCTCCTCTCCCTAACAGGACATGGATCTCTGTGTTTCACGTCCCTGGCTCTGTCATTGCCGATCGCGGGTATCTGGCGGACATCTCGGCCGTCAGGCACGCGCATCGGCATCTCAGTGACGCGCCAGTGGCCGGAGAACCCGAGGCCGTAAACAAGACGGCCGCCTGGATCTATAGAGCCACCTTGTGGCCGTCTTTTTACTATGGCCCAGGTCTCAAGCAGTTAACTCCCACTCCTCTCTAAACTAATATCTGGGTTTACGTAAAAGCTTATTTTATTTTCCTAAAACCGTAGTCACCTGGCAGAGTAATGCCGCGTACGTACGATCACTTTTTGGCATGAAAAAAATATGTCATTTTTTAGCATGTCCAAAAAACAAAATTTTTCCAACTTCATCATTAAAAACGATGTTGCCCACACACCATCGTTTTTGAAAAATGATGAACAAAGCGTGGTGACGTACAACACGTACAACAGCACTCAAAAGGGGATTTCTATTCGCCTTTGGGCTGCTTTAGCTGATTCCTGGTTAGTAAAAGGCGATTCGCGCTTTTTTGTCTGTTACAGCGTGATGAATGTGCTTACTCCATTATGAATGGTAGTTTTACCAGAACGAGCACTCCCGTTTCATAACTTGCTTCTGAGCATGCGCGGGTTTAAAACGTTGTTGTAGCCCACACACGATCATTTTTTACAACACAAAAAACAACATTTTCAAAAACGACATAAAAAATGTAAGCATGTTCAAATTTTTTTTTTTACGTTTTTCAGAAGACAAAAAACAATGTGAAGCCCACACACGATCATTTTAAATGACATTTTTAAAAATGTCATTTTATTTCATCACAAAAAACGACCGTGTGTTACACGGCATAAGAAGATCCTTCTTCAAGTGCCCACATCAGTGCATGGGTGACAAGGACATTTTTCATTGGTTGTCCAATGGCAGGGTTCCTCCTAAGTCTCAGAAGAATTTAGCGGTGTGATGACATCATGATGGGGGAGCAACAAGACTGCTGAGAAGCAGGCTCACTGGTCTGCACCCTGAAAAAAGCATCATGGAAGCAGGGGCGGACTGACAACTCATGGGGCCCCCGGGCAATAAGAGCTTATGGGGCCCCCAGGCAATAAGAGATTATGGGGCCCCCGGGCAATAGGAGATTATGGGGCCCCCAGGCAATAGATTATAGGGCCACACAGTATACACACACATACAGTATACATACACAGTATAAACACACAGACACACAGTATACACACACAGTATACACACACATACAGTATACATACACAGTATAAACACACAGACACACAGTATACACACACAGTATACACACACATACAGTATACATACACAGTATAAACACACAGACACACAGTATACACACACAGTATACACACACAGTATACACACACATACAGTATACATACACAGTATAAACACACAGACACACAGTATACACACACAGTATACACACACAGTATACATACACACAGAAAACACATGCACACACTGAAACGGTACTGGAGAGGTGGGGCAGCTATAATCTTGGGATTTTTTTTAAAAACACAGATTTTGACATACTGTTCCTGGTGTTACTGAGGCTGACAACCCTGATGGGGCCCCCTAGTGGCACGGGGCCCCCAGGCAGTGCCCAAGAGCCTGAATGGTCAGTCCACCCCTGCATAGAAGGTCACGTAACAGCAGCCTCTTGGCTATACAGGATTAAAAATCATTTAGCTATTGAAACAGTAAACAGAAATATGTTAATTAGTATTTAGCTGTCTACCTGAGGTTTTGCTTTAAGAGTCTACTGCTTCCTAGATGTTATCACCTTCTAACTTTTTGAAGCCTATTCCATTTGTTTTTTTATAAATGCAAGGTACACCATAATTCAGAACTAATTTTCTATTTGGGATGATAAGTAGAAAAAGCTTTTGATATGCTTTATTCAGTGTATTATGGAAATGAATGTATACTAACACGCAAGTGCCTATACATAAAAGAGTACAAAGCTTCTAGATAATTACATGACATTTTATGCTATTTACTGCGTGCATTCCATGGTTATCACATTTTCTTTCATTTTATTTATTTCCAAACTATTTTTTTTCAATCCTCCTCCACCCAAGGACACTTTTGCAAGGACAGTCTAGCACAGTGACAGAGCACGCTATTAATTTAAACGTGTGTTTTACTCAGCATGAAGTATCTTATACATGTGTGTCCTACACAGGATGACTTTGCCCGTCCTCTAGGTAAGCCCAGAGGGCAATGTAGGCAATAATGACCCATCTGTTCACTACTTGCAGATAGGAACCTTCTAATGAAGACAGATGTGGGTCACCCTGTGCTGCCAGTCTAGAGGGTGTTAATGAAAGGACCTAATGGTCACTTCTTTTGTCACCTTTGACTGATTGATAACCAAAAGAGTTTATCCTGATATAAAGAAGGGGCAATTGTATGTATCATCTGTCTTGCTGGGATATCTCTTTCACTTTATAACACTCTCATTCTTCACAAGCATTCTTTTGCTATTCCTAGAGAATATGCCAGAGTCACTTTCTAGCTCAGTGATGTACTATGACTTTACTGTAACATGTCAGAAATTAATTCTTCTGAAACACCCCTGTCCACTGGAATGAATGATCACACGGCTGCTAGAGATAAGGTCAAAAACACAATGCAACTGGAATGAAATCTTTCCATAGAACGCACAACACTTTGCCAGATAAAATGAAACAGTCATTTTTTCCTCAATATTTCACACTAGTTATCTCTATCTGTGTTCTATGCATCATGATATGGAAGTGGCTGGTGGCTACAAAATGTCAGTTGACGTCCAACTATTAGTCACTTTTGGCAAATCATTTTATTTCCTTATGACTCATGCATAAGGATTAAGAAAAGCAACTTGTCATCCTGTTTGCAAGGGAACTAGAGATTATAAAAATCCCAGCATAAAAAATGACAAACTGACACACAAAAATACGTTAACAACCATTTAGGGATTCTACATAACCATGGGCATATACAGTAAAGCTATTAGTATGTAATATATGTTTAATTCTAGATGTATCTACTTCAAATCCCACAGGAGTATCAGTGATGGCTCACGTTATTTATTTAACCTTTATTTGTGTAGTGACATAAAAATAGATGAACTGTTATAATTAAAGGATCACTAAAGGATTTTTTTTTAGCTAAATAGCTTCCTTTACCTTACTGCAGTACTGGTTTCATGTCCTTATTGTTCGTTTTTGCTTTGAAGTTGCTGTAATCCTGCTCTGTTCTCCACACTTCCTGCGTGTCTGTTTCCTTATAACCACAGTGCTGGGAGCTTTTTCACGGTGGTCTAAGCTGTTATTACTGTGTGTCTAAAACTTCCCAGAACCAATCAGATTCATTTTAAAGACAAACCACTGCCCTGGATTTGTTTGTTTTTGTTCTGTGTGTCTACTTCTACTTTGCAGAAACATGAAGCCAGTTCAAAAGTGAAACTAACCTGCAGGCACATTATATGATTGATTTTTATCTATTTTTAATCATTTTGAAAAGGAATCAGTTAACTTTTATGTCTCTATACCCTGTAAACAGTCATTTCAGCAAAAACATTTTTTTCCTTTAGTGACCCTTTAAGGTATTTTACATTTTGACCATCATTTTTTTAATCGCATCAAGTGCACCTGTCACTTATTTAAACTAAACACCATCTACAGTATGCCTAGAAGCATGCCCTGGGGTTCCAAAGCTCAGGGTGCTCGGTATGCAAAGTTCAGCCAGATGTTGGTATGCTACAGGAATAAGCAGAAATGCACTGCATTGTGGGAAGTGTTCACGTTCCATGGTACCAGTGCAAGGGGTAGGGGGGATGCAGAGAAGCCTCATTGGTTTGTTTTGGAACTGCACTATTCCTTCTATTAGGCAATTATGATAAGTGTACTTTTGATAAAGTTCTAATGCCGCGTACACGCAACCGTTTTTCATGACGAGAAAACTGCCATTTTTTAGATTGGTCTTGAAAACCGGTCGTGTGTATGCTCCATATCAGTTTTCGCGACGAGAAAAAATTAGAACCTGCTCTATTTTTTCTCATCGTTTTTCCCGTCGTTCTTTTTCTCGTCGCGAAAAACGCTCGTGTGCATGCTTTTCCGAGGGGAAAAAAAAGCGTATTCTCAGAATCAAGTATGAGACTGGAGCGCTCGTTCTGGTAAAACTAGTTTCGTAATGGAGATAGCACATGCGTCACGCTGTAATGGACTATAAAGCACAAGGCTGAAAAGCGTGAATTGTTTCTCACCAGGATCAGCAAAAGCAACCCGAAGGGTGGCGCCATTTGAATAGAACGTCCCCTTTATAGTACTGTCGTACGTGTTGTCGTACGTGTTGTACATCACCGTGCTTTGCTCGAGCGTTTTTTTTTTTCATCAACATGTGTATGCAAGGCAGGCTTGAAAGGAATCACGGCGAATCACGTCGAGAAAAACTTATTTTTTTTGCATGACAGGAAAAAAGGTCGCGTGTACACGGCATAAGAAGCAAATTGACACCACAAGTTATTTTCAGACACCTCTAAGGCCCCGTACACACAACCGAGTTTCTCGGCAGAATCAAGCGAGAACCTCGATGGGAGACGTATTCTGCTGAGAAAACCGGACGTGTGTACACTTTTCGCCGAGCATCCCGTCGGGAAGCTCGTCGAGCCAAAAAGAGAGCATGCTCTCTATTTCCTCGTTGTTCTATGGGGAAATTTGGCTGGATGAGCTTTTCGACAGCTGAACGGTAACCTCGACGGGGCGGAACGATGAGTTTAGCCCGACGAGTTTCTCGGTCGTGTGTACGCGGCCTAAGAGTTTTGCATACCTGTCTTTAATTTCTTTGACTTTAATGTATTACTTTGCTTATGGTACACTAACATGTACAGTATATGTGCATTCCAGCTAGTAATATGACTAATTGTAGTAAAAAAACTGTCTATTATTCTAAGATCCAGTCATCAGGAACTGTACAGAATTTCTTCCAGATGTTTAGTATCTGCAAAGGTTTTAAAGAAACCAAGTGGTATAAAAACAAGATGGAAAAACCTAATTGTGAAAAAAAGAAACAAGATGGAACCTACAGTTTGCAAGAAGAAATTAACTAATGTAGGGCCACTTTTCTTTTATACTCCCAGCTTTACACCATGTCATACTGCAAAAATGGCCATTAGGAGGTGTCTTTTCTCTCCCATATGACTGTTCTGCTATTTAAAGGCTTTTTTCCCTCTGGTTTCACCTGGGGGTCTGTAACATAACCAGTAACATACTTTGTGTATTAGACCCCTTTCACACTGGGGCACTTTAGTGTTAAAAATAGTGTCTGTAAAGCACCTGAAAAGCACCTCTCATGCCCCCTCCAGTGTAAAAAGCCTGAGAGCTTTCACACTGGGGCGGTGCGCTTACGGGACGGGGGTTAAAAGCGCTAACGCTGTGTGGATGAATGAGAACAGGGGCCACACTTGGACAGTAAGTTTGTCAGTCTCGGGGGGGGGAGAGAAGTGTCAGATGTACTAGCAGACTTAGATACACTAACAAACTAAAGCCAAACTCAAACTAAAACGTTATAAGCAATCACAGCAAACAGTTTTTCTATCATTATAAGCACCCCTGTAAGTGGTAAATGTTTTTTCTCATCTACGTAAACTGATACATCTAGAAAAAGGGTTTGTTCTTTTGAAAAGCAACATACTTGCTGGCTGGATCACTAGATGAAAATAAAGAAAACAAATGCAGCCATCGCATTTCACTTTGACTGCTAGTCCCATCAGTTTTGGATTGAGTTTAATGAAGTATCTATTGTGCTGCTCCCTGTTCTCCTTGCAGAAGAGAAAGCTGTAGCATAAGGATCTCCCTGCTTCTACTTTATTTATTTTGGGGATCTATGCCTTCAGCCTCTTTCCTATTGCTTCTTGATCATTACCCCACCAGTCATCAGATCACCAGTTTTCAGGGGGACTGCTCTGACAGCAAATCCAGGCTCCTCTGCTAATATAGCCACCCCCAAACACAGAGACACATTGTTACAGAAGTATAATCCCAAAAGGCCAGAGCTTCTTACTTATGTGCAAAAACATTAACCAACAAGATAAGCAATCAGCATAAAAAATTGATAAGAACTATAAAATAAATAACATCCAATGACGTGAAATTATATATCCCTATAAGTCTAAAAGTAAATATGGTGTTAGATCAATAAAGTTCAATATTTGTGAAAATATCTTCATGTGGTAATGAAGATATAAAAATCCTGACCACCTTGTGCACCTCCGCCAAATTGGAATTTAACTCAGGTTTGGTTCACACTGATGCAACATAGAATCTGACTTGTAATGCCAGTTTTCCAGTTTTTTTTGCCCATATGGGAAACACTGCGGTGGAGCATAGATACACACGACCAGGTTTCCCGACCAAAGCTCTCACCGCAGTTTTTCCTATGGGAAAACCTCTGGTGTGTACAGGGGGAAAGTTATCAAGGTTCTCAGTTGTCCACCCTGGATTACCGGCAGACTTTTTTACCGCCGGGAATCCCGGTCGTGTGTACAGGGCTTCAGAAACCAAGTCGGGTGACATGTGAAATTTTCCCTAAAGAGAGCCATCTTAAAGGGGTTGTAGAGGTAATTTTTTTCCCTAAATAGCTTCCTTTACCTTAGTGCAGTCCTCTTTCACTTATCTCATCCTTCGATTTTGCTTTTAAATGTCCTTATTTCTTCTGAGAAATCCTCACTTCCTGTTCTTCTGTCTGTAACTCCACACAGTAATGTGACACTTTCTCCCTGGTGTGGAGAAAGCCTCTTGAGAGGGGAGGGGGCGAGCAGGAGTGTCAGGACGCCCACTAACACACAGCTTCTTTCTCTATCTGCAAAGTAGAGAGTGTCCTGACTTGCCTGCTCGCCCCCTCCCCCCTCAAGAGGCTTTCTCCACACCAGGGAGAAAGTGTCGCATTACTGTGTTTAGTTACAGACAGAAGAACAGGAAGTGAGGATTTCTCAGAAGAAATAAGGACATTTAAAAGCAAAATGGAAGGATGAGGTAAGTGAAGGAGGACTGCACTAAGGTAAAGGAAGCTATTTAGGGACATTTTTTTACCTTTACAACCCCTTTAACTGATACTACACAAGTCTGTGCAACTTTAGAAAAGGTTCCAGCACTACTTTGGCCCGCATTTGATACGACTTCAATGCCACAGAGTGTAAAAATTCATATCAAAGTTGTAATCCAAAGTTGCACTGAAAGTCGTACGGCTTTGGAGTCGGGGATAGTGTGAACCCGAGACTCACTAACAGTTCTGACCTCCAAACTCAGTGATAGCATGCTTTGTTTGCAATCACAGACAATCACATTACCTTCTCTAATATCCTAATATGTCATATAAAGTATAAGGAAGCTCAAATATTGAAACCTCACATAGCATAATACTGTTTATTGCAAAAAAAAAAGGAATAAAACCATTTACAAAATGAACATTCACATGCGTCAAGTGAGCTGCAGTAACCTCTCGCAGGTATCATGATACGGCCAATGAAACACTGCTTCCAACTCAGCAAGAATAAAAGAGATCACACCGGCTCTGCAACGGACAAGCCACTAGCAGCCTCGTGTTGCAAGTCTCATGTAGTGTATGTGATAACCTCAGAGTTTTGCTCTACTACATGTATCAACGTTGCATCTTTGGCAGGAGCACCTTTTTTTGTCTGTTGATTACATAATTTGTTTCTCTCTTCTGCTAATACACAATCAAATTTGGAATTGTTATGATGTTAAATATATTCATGAATTATTATATATTTTATTTATTTAATTTGTGTTATATACACACTATTGAAATACACCTTTTGCATTCTTTCATTTCCCATCCTTTTCATATCTTTTTGATATATTGTAGTGTTAGTTCTAAGCTCCTGAGGAAGCTCTAATTCGAGCGAAACATGTCGAGCGAACCACGACTACAACAAGTCTTCTCACATTGTTGAAGCTTTATCTATTCATCAATTATGGATGGTTTTTATTTATTTATATGTATTCTAATAAAATAATTTTCTATTTTTCTATTTATGGTGTGTCAATACACTTTATTAGCACCGTTCTAAAAGTCCCAGGGTTCTCAGGTACCCTTCCCCCTTTCTCTTATCTCTACATAATTTGTTGGTTCATTTATTTTCTTATAAGAAAAAAGTTCTGCCCTTTTGGGATTATACTTTTTGTGTATGTTATTTTTTGGGTGGCAGCTGTGGAGTATTTAATGTGCAGTGTTTTGTTCAGTGTAGAACAAGTCATGTTAAAGCCTGGTACAAACTAACAGTTTTTAGGGGGTTGGGCAGAACGCTGCTGGGTTGAAAAAAATAAAATTAAAATGATCAGGAGGAGCCGCTGTACTAACGACACAACATTATTACAGCGATCTCCCCCACTGAGCTATTGTGTTCTGACAGACAGGGGGGGACACACCCCCAATCAGAACACACCAGTCATTGGCTAAAAGCGCTGATCAGGTGCCAATCGGCAGACCTTTTTCGGTCATGCCTCTTCGACAGAAGCTGGACGAACATCCAGCTTTTATCGAACCAGCTGCCGTACACACAGGTCAAATATTGGCCGTTTTTTATTAAACTGGCTGACGTCGTCTGATGGGTGACACGTTACCTCTATATTCCCGCCGTCTAGGGTACTGGATGAGAGCTGTAACAAAGTCAATGTCCACATGACAGGTGTCTTCTGTGCTTTTATTACCCAGCCGGGTAAAAACGTTAGAAGTAGAAATAGGTGAATAGATGGGATCGCCTTCAAATAGCTTTAGTTGCATCAGGAACTGATAGATGACCATCGTCCAGCCTCTCAGGTATGAAGTGTCCTTCGATGAGCAGATAGGCCTCTCTTGTGACACCAGCCTCGTGCTCGGTGTACCCAGACAGGTTCTCCATCGATCTGCTTCCTCCACTTTGGACGGACAGCACAGGACCACTTGCGAATTTGTAGACTCAGTCTGCCTACTGAGTCTACAAGGTAGGTTAATGCTCCGGACCAATGTGGTCCTGGAGCCAGGAACACTGCAACACACAAACCCCGGCCAGGAGGGCCACACACGGGGGTGGTGGGACAACTGCCCAGGTGGAAGGCAGCAAGGCAACGACCACAACCAATGGCCTCTGCCCATAAATACCCCTCCCCAGCATGCACAGCAAGGCGATCAACCCTCCTAATCGATAGGCTGCTGAGGAGAGGCATCCCCGCGACCCTGATTCTACTGCTGCCACCTACCGTCTGGGGGTACCTGAAGTCCCCAGACAGCAGCCATGGACACCCAGTACAGCCAGAGCTGGAACAGAGGCCTCAAATTTAGTCAAATAAACATGGTCAGAGTCAATTAACTCTCTGTTCCCCTTCTAAATTTACAGCAGCACCTGCTATGAGAGTAGCCAGGCGCTACATTGGTAATGTGGGAAAATAAGCTTACAGACAATACTGGTGTTCAGGCCAATCGTTTACTGTTTACCAATCCAGTTAGGTGCTCATAGTTGGTTTTGTTTGGTAGAGATTAAACACAATACTGTAATGCTGCGTACACACAACCGTTTTTTGGGTTGTAAAAAATGAAATTTTTAATGGTCTAGAAAAAAGTTTTTTTCAACCCGATCGTTAAAACGGCCTTGCCTACACACGATCGTGAAATAAAATGCTCTAGCAAAGCGCAGTGACGTACAACACGTACGACGGCACTAAGGGGAAGTTCCATTCGGATGGCGCCACCCTTGGTGCTGCTTTTGCTGATTTGCACTTTGCAGTCTGTTACAGCGTGATGAATGTGCTATCTCCATTACGAACGCTAGTTTTACCAGAACGATCGCTCCAGTCTCATAACTTGCTTCTGAGCATGTGCGGTTTTTCACGTAGTTAAAGCCCACAAGACGTAAAAAAAATTAGAGAATGTTCGAAATTTTTAATGCCCATTTTTTACAAATGCTCTGGAGCCCACACATGATAGTTTTTAATGACATTAAAAAAAGCGTAATTTTTTACAACCCGAAAAACGGTCGTGTGTACGCGGAATAAGAACTGCATTTAAATGCTGATGTTACCTTTGAACAAGAATATCTTCTATTCCATACTCATGATATCCAAGTGGATAGCTATCAGGTAGGAATAATTTTGGGAATCTATACAAGAGGCAATCATCGGCAGAGAACAAGATTCTTCTCTAATGAATATGCGGCTGTATGGGCACTTTTGATGTAGTCAATAGGAAATGCACTTTTTGTGTGAGATATGTTGTAATTTGTATGAGATAATACCCTTTTGTAACATATCTTCTGGCATGAAATGACAGGTATACAATGATCTGAAAGCTGGAAGAGAAGACCACCCCACTCAGTGGAAGGAACACAATGCCAGAATGGAAATTAGACGCAGAAGAGAGGTTTACTACACCCACAATGACTTTCCATATAACCTTCAGTTATACATAACTACAATTAAACTTTTACAGAAAAAATGTAAGTACATGGACTGATGCCTCTGGCCTTCTAAGAAATATTTTTAGCATAAAAATATTCACACTTTGAACTTTGCAAATGTATTTTTATTCCGCCAATAAATCCTATGAAAGAATCATAAAGCGTGGGCTATTAAAGTGTGTGTTCACCTTTTGCGTCATGTGTTGATGATGTTTAAGTCAGGCATTTTCTTAATTTCTAATATATTGTATCTTTTAACTTTTAAATGGTATATATTTAGGTTCTACATGTAATGTTCTAAGATTCAGTTATTTTATGTATGGATGTAAAATATATGTAAATAGAACATCCATAATGAAGAATATTCAGTGTTTACAGCTTACTGAAGATAATATTTTTTTGGAATGTTTTGATATGACTATTATCTGGTGATCCTGCCAGTTATAGCACTATGCAGTGGGCTTACAGTTGCAGGCAGACAACACTAAACCACTGCCTTCGACAATTACCAGCAACATTCCTAGCCTGCCATAAGCTCTCCTCCACTGGGACTACAGGACACTGTGCCAGCACACAGCATCTCTATATTTTAGCACACATTAGCCTACCCATATGATCTAGCCATGTTTCTTGCACCATCCTCCCAAGCTCATTTAGTTGCAGCCCCGGGAAGATTACCATGGCCATTAGCATGGGAGCTGTGCACCTGCACCCATGATGTCACATTTAAAATAAAAAGATGTATTACCTAGAAACGCAGTAGTTATGGCAAAAGAGAATCTATTAGTTACTTGCACTGGCTTTAATGTAAAATAATAAACAGCTGGCATATTCTGGTTCTCTCCTGAAGTGAAGTGCAGGGATAGTAGTTATCAATAGGTAAGGGAATTGGAAAGCCAATAACATTTGATGACATACAGGCTTTCAGTCTTGACAGATCATACAAGGCTACCGCCAACAATGAGAAAAAAAGGTTATTAAATTGTACCTGTATTCAGAAACAAGCCATTGTATTGAAATTGTTAGTAAGCCTCTAAATTGCCTTCAGACAATCAAAGGAGCGCCAAGAAGTGCCAAGTAAGGCAGGCCATAGAAGGTGCAAATTTATTTTCTACAACAACGGGTTGCAGGGAAGAAATACACACTTTTCCCCAACATCACAGTGTGATCCCTCCTGCCAAGTTAATGTTTGCTCCCAGTGGCAGGGGCGTGCAGGGGAAGCGCCCCCCCCCCCCCCCGACGGGAGAAGACAGTGGGCCAGATCCACAAAAACGGGCGTATGTTTAAGCGGGCCGATGTAACTTTAAGAGGCTCGTAGGGTATCCACAAAGCACTTGATCCCATATGTGCCCTGGCGTAACGTAAATCGGCCGGCGTAAGCCCGCGCAATTCAAAGTAGGCAGGAAGGGGGCGTGTTGTATTTAAATTAAGCGTGACCGCATGTAGATGCATGGCCGAACGAACAGCGCATGCGCCGTCCGTGGACGTATCCTAGTGCGCATTCGTCAGATAGAATGCCTAAAATACGTCGAAGACTGCCTACGACGTGAACGTAACTTACGCACATCCCTATTCGCGTACGACTTACGCAAACAACGTAAAATTTGACGGCTGTTCCGACGTCCATACTTAACATTGGCTGCGCCTCATATAGCAGGGGTAACTTTACGCCGGTCGTACGCCTTACGTAATAAGCGTATATTGATACGCCGGGCGCAAGTATGTTCGTGGATCGGCGTATCTAGCTCATTTACATATTCGACGCAGAAATCTACGGAAGCGCCACCTAGCGGCCAGCGTAAATATGCAACTAACATAAGACGGCGTAAGAGACTTATGTCGGTCTTATCTTCCGGCGTATCTTGTTTTGTGAATACAAAACAAAGATACGACGGCGCATCGTAGAACTTACGCAGCGTATCAATAGATACGCCGCCGTAAGTTCTTTGTGGATCTGGCCCAGTGATTATTGCAAGGTCAATCGATCAACTTGGTACATTCAGCCTGCCCACACATGGTTCAAATCTTGGCTGGTTCCATCTGAACCTGCTGAGATTTGAACCGTCTATGGTTGGCCTAAGTTTAGAAGGTCAAATAATGGCATATCCTTCCTTGCACCTCAAAGTGTTATGTCAGTGCTTCAGCTGTAAAAGCACTTCAAATGGTTAATTATCCTCTATAATAGGCCCAAGATGGTGGCCACTACTAACGCATAAAGTCATTGTTATAGTTTGTACCTAAATTCAAATCTCCTTTAAATATAACTGAGAAAATGAAAAACGCAGCACGTATATTACGATGTATATTACGTTTTAAAACTGCAAATTTTGTATCTTATTTCATATATTCAAACTTGACTAAGCTAATCTACATATTTTACTGATTCTATAAACGAAAGGCTTTCCAGCGCCACAAACCAATGTCAACACAGCACCTCACATTACCACCCTGTGCGATACATCATTCAACAAAAAGCTTCCCTTCTGTGCAATGTCAGTGGTTTTCTTCTGGATGAAAAAGACTGATAGAGATTTGAAGTAACTGATCTTGAAAAGCGTTCTGTTGCCTAAAGCTACAAATGAGGTTTCTTAATCATTTCAGAGCTGGGAAGTAAAATAAATCATCTGTGATTTTCAAATCCATTTGAGTCGTTACTTTAAATGTTTTTGGCTCCGGTACTAGAGAAACTGCAGGTCAGGACCAATAACTTCTAAGCAACACTCTATGTGGCAAGCTTAATATACAGCGCTCAAAGTGACCCTTTGATGTATATTGGAAATGTATGCAGAAGGTTCTCGTCACAGTCAATGTGCATCTGCAATATGTGGGTTCAACATTCCCAGTCCATTAGAAGAGTCATAAATATAGTCACTTACTGTAATGGTACTAATAAATCTACATGGAAAAGTGTTATATAAAACAAAGTGTCTCATCTCAAGCATTTGTAGAACTAAAGTCTATTGTTCTGTTTTACAAAGTTGTAGGGTTAATTCACAGGACCGTCCTTCAAGAATATCCATGAGCATATTTTGCAGGTACTATATAGATTTTACTTCAGGATTATTGATAGATAAGGCAAAATGGGTCCAGACAAACCAAGACTGATACATATTCATATATATACAGTGCAGAAAATAAGTATTTGAACACCCTGCTATTTTGCAAGTTCTCCCACTTGGAAATCATGGAGGGGTCTGAAATTGTCATCGTAGGTGCATGTCCACTGTGAGAGACATAATCAAAAAATAAATTCCAGAAATCACAATGTATGATTTTTTTAACTATTTATTTGTATGATACAGCTGCAAATAAGTATTTGAACACCTGAGAAAATCAATGTTAATATTTGGTACAGTAGCCTTTGTTTGCAATTACAGAGGTCAAACGTTTCTTGTAGTTTTTCACCAGGTTTGCACACACTGGAGGAGGGATTTTGGCCCACTCCTCCACACAGATCTTCTCTAGATCAGTCAGGTTTCTGGGCTGTCGCTGAGAAACACGGAGTTTGAGCTCCCTCCAAAGATTCTCTATTGGGTTTAGGTCTGGAGACTGGCTAGGCCACGCAGAACCTTGATATGCTTCTTACAGAGCCACTCCTTGGTTACCCTGGCTGTGTGCTTCAGGTCATTGTCATGTTGGAAGACCCAGCCTCGACCCATCTTCAAAGCTCTAACTGAGGGAAGGAGGTTGTTGCCCAAAATCTCGCAATACATGGCCCCGGTCATCCTCTCCTTAATACAGTGCAGTCGCATGTCCCATGTGCAGAAAAACACCCCCAAAGCATGATGCTACCACCCCCATGCTTCACAGTAGGGATGGTGTTCTTGGGATAGTACTCATCATTCTTCTTCCTCCAAACACGGTTAGTGGAATTATGACCAAAAAGTTATATTTTGGTCTCATCTGACCACATGACTTTCTCCCATGACTCCTCTGGATCATCCAAATGGTCATTGGCAAACTTAAGACAGGCCTTGACATGTGCTGGTTTAAGCAGGGGAACCTTCCGTGGCATGCATGATTTCAAACCATGACGTCTTAGTGTATTACCAACAGTAACCTTGAAAACGGTGGTCCCAGCTCTTTTCAGGTCATTGACCAGCTCCTCCCGTGTAGTCCTGGGCTGATTTCTCACCTTTCTTAGGATCATTGAGACCCCACGAGGTGAGATTTTGCATGGAGCCCCAGTCCGAGGGAGATTGACAGTCATGTTTAGCTTCTTCCATTTTCTAATGATTGCTCCAACAGTGGACCTTTTTTCACCAAGCTGCTTGGCAATTTCCCCGTAGCCCTTTCAGCCTTGTGGAGGTGTACAATTTTGTCTCTAGTGTCTTTGGACAGCTCTTTGGTCTTGGCCATGTTAGTAGTTGGATTCTTACTGATTGTATGGGGTGGACAGGTGTCTTTATGCAGCTAATGACCTCAAACAGGTGCATCTAATTTAGGATAATAAATGGAGTGGGGGTGGACATTTTAAAGGCAGACTAACAGGTTTTTGAGGGTCAGAATTCTAGCTGATAGACAGGTGTTCAAATACTTCTTTGCAGCTGTATCATACAAATAAATAGTTAAAAAATCATAAATTGTGATTTCTGGAATTTTTTTTTTGGATTATGTCTCTCACAGTGGACATGCACCTACGATGACAATTTCAGACCCCTCCATGATTTCCAAGTGGTAGAACTTGCAAAATAGCAGGGTGTTCAAATACTTATTTTCTGCACTGTATATATATATATAAAGTAATAAAACAGCTTATGGTGGATGTCTACATTACAGGAAGGGCGCCACTATCCTTATTCCACATGGCAATCTGCAAAGAATATATACTATACTGGCTCCCAAAAAAAAAAAAAGATCTGTTATTTTTTTATTTAAAAAAAGTATAAATGCATTGCATAAAGCTTGAAATGTATTGCATACATAAACCAGTAAGGCCTCTTACACACAGATCAGTTTTTCTTCAGGTTTTTCTTTTCAGTTTACCAAAACTATGTAGTACAAGGGCCTGCCTGATTGCATACAAATTGAGACTCTTGAGGTTTGACCTCATATTAGATGGATTTGGTAAACTGAAAAGAAAAACCTGAAGAAAAACTGATCTGTGTGTAAGAGGCCTTAGATTATGTAGGTCGTATACTGTGCAAAACAAACATAAAAGACAACTTCAGCCAACAGTCCTGAATCATGTCATACTTCACCATAAAGTGAGTTTTGTCACCCTAGAAAAGGAAACCTGTTACTGGTCAACAGGTAAAAAAAAAAAAAAAAAGGCAAAAAAGCCTGGGAAAAAAACAAAAACGAATGTAACTACCAAGTCTAAGGACTGGTAGGCTGCATTAATTTACTCTATGTCTTTTAGATTAAGATACCATTTATGCCTTTTCCAACAAACTCCACATATTTTCAGATAATCATCTGTCCAAAAATTGTTTGGGTTTCAAAAGGTGTGCATGATGTGTTCTACCATAGATTCAGGTGTGTCTATCTTGATCTGTGGTATGACTACCTATCTATGTCCTTCAGCAGTAGAACTCCTTGGTGATCCTTAGAATTTGTAGAAGAATATACAGTACATTATCTGATTACTGTAATTGCTGGCGTATAAGACTACCTTTTACTTTACCTAAAAACTGGCCAAAAGCAGGGGTCATCTTATACGCTGGGTCAGCTGCTCGGATGCCTGATGGATGTGCGGTAATACTGTATGTAGCTTCGGCTTCATACAGTATATACCGCTTAGCCAATCTCGGTGAGCGATGTATTCAAATGAATGCAGAGCCTGCTCGAAATTGTGTAACAACCTCTGCCAATCCGAGCAGGCTACATACATTAACCTGCTCGGACTAGCTTTGAGAGGCGTGGGCTGATGATGTTACAGCCTCTGCCAATCCAAGCAGGCTTTGTATTCATTAATAGAATACATTGCTCGCCGTGATTGGCTCCAGTTCCAGCAAGAATGAGGAAGAATATGGCTCTAGAAGGAAGAAATATGAAGTGTCGGAAGCCTCAGAAGGGGGGTCCTCTTATACGGTGAGTACAGGCAAAAAAATCTTAAAAAAATTAGGGGGTCGTCCTATACGCCCGGTCGCCTTATACACTGGCAAATACAGTATTTTATTACCTTTAATTTACATTCCTTAAGAACAACTTGTCTTCACATGCAGTCTAGTACAACCACAGTGCTGTGTAAAATCGATATGAAAACGGAATGCAATAATTTGCAAATTAAAACCCAAATTGTATTCGCAATAGAAAACATATCAAATGTTTTAACTGAGAAAATGAACCATTTTAAGAAAAAAATAAGGTGATCTTGAAATTGATGGCAGCAACATGTCTCAAAAAAGTTGGAACAGGGCAGCAAAAAGTGACAAAGTAGTACTAACAAGGAGGAGCTAGAATTTTCAACTAATTAGGTTAATTGGCAATAGGTCAGTAACATGACTGGGTATAAAAAGAGCTAGAGTGTCTCAGAAGTAAAGCTGGAGAGAGGTTCACCAATCTGTGAAAAGCTGCATCTAATTTTCAAAAATTTCAGAATAATATTCCTCAATGTAGAACTGCAAAGACTTTAAATACATAATCATCAACAGTAGATCAGAGATATCAAAAGATTCTGAGAATCTGGAGAAATCTCTGTGTTCAAGGGACAAGGCTAAAACACAATATTGGATTCTCATGATCTTCTGGCTCTCAGACGCCACTGAATTAAAAACAGACCTGATACTGTGATGGACCCATAGGTGTGCGCAGCCTATTGGAGAGGAGGAGAAGCCGACTCTCAGCTGCTGCAGCAGGAAAATACAAATCGGTTCCACTAAATTCTACCCCTGCAACCTCTTCTGTCCAGGTTCTGAGGATCGGCAAGGAAGGATTGCAGTTTACCTGTCACCTGCCCACCATTGACAGGTTTTCAACCCCAGGATTAGGGTGTGCCCAATCACATCTGGCACACCCCTTGTGCACGCCTATGGATGGACCTCACTGCATAGGCTCAGGAATATTTTCAAAGATCACGGTCTGTGACCAGAGTTCGACATGCCATCCAAAAATGCAAGTGTAAAGCTCTATCATGCAAAGAAGAAGCCATATCTGCGCATAATCCAGAAACACCACCATTTTCTTTGGGCCAAACTGGTCTGCTGCAGTCAAAAACTGTTCTGAGGTAAGACTAATGGAAATGTGACATTCTTTTTGGCACTGTGTCCTCCAGACTGAAGCGGAGAGGGGCTTCCGACTTGTTATCAGTTCAAAAGCCTGAATCTCTGATGGTATGGGGTGCATTAGTATGTATTGAATGGGCAGCTCGCACATCTGGAAAAGCACCATCAATGCTGAAACATATATGAAAGTTTTAGAGCAGCATATACTCCCATCCAGATTACATCTTTTTCAGAAAAGGCCTTGCATATTTCATTAGGACAATGCTAAACCTAATACTGCATCTGAGACAACAGCATGGCTTTGTGGTAGAAAAGTCCCAGTGCTTAATTGGCCTGCCTGCAGTCCAGACCTTTCCCCAATTGAAAATATTTGGCAAATCTTTAACCACTTCATTACCAGGCACTTACCTTCCCTTTCTGCCAATTTTCAGCTTTTAGCGCTGTTGCTGTTTAAATGACAATTGCGTGGTCATGCTATACTGTACCCAAACAGAATTTTTATAATTTTGTTCCCACAAATAAAGCTTTCTTTTGGTGGTATTTGATCATCTCTGGTTTTTATTTTTTGCTAAACAAATAAAAAAAAACGTTTTTCCTTTGTTTCTTTTATAAAATAAGTATGTTTTCTCCTTCACTGGTGGGCACTGATAAGACAACACTGATAAGGCAGCACTGATGAGGTGGCACTGATGGGCACTGACGATGGGTACTTATAGGCGGCACTGATAGGCAGCACTGATGGGTGGCACTGATATGCAGCACTGATGGGCATTGATAGGCGTTACTGATGGGCAATCATGGGTGGTACTGGTGGGCACTGAAAGGCTGCACTGGTGGGTACTTATGGGTGGCACTGATACGTGGCACTGCTGTGCACTGATACGTGGCACTTCTGGGCACTGATACGTGGCACTTCTGGTGGACTGGCAGGCATTGAAGATAGGCACAGATTGGCAGCTGTCTAGGCACTGATTGGCATATCCCTGGTGGTCTAGGGTGGCATACCTGGTGGTCCAGTGTAGATGGCCATGCCTATGGTCCTGGCGGCACCCTGGTGGTCATCACAGACCCCCCCCTGTCAGGAGAGCAGCCGATCGGCTCTCCTCTACTCATGGCTGTCAGATCGCCCCACTGTTATCCTTCTGGATGTCATATGATGCCCAGTCAGGATAATTGAATCACCGCCCGGCCGTCATTTTGCTATAGGCCAGGTGGGAAGTGGTTAAACAAAAAATATGTCAAAGAAGGAGGAATGTTGAGCAGTTATAATCCTATATCAGGTAAGAAAGGGACAACATTACTCTCTCAGAACTCCAGCAACTGGTCTCCTCAGTTCCCAGACATTTATAGAATGTTGTTAAAAGAAGAGGGGATGCCACACCATGTTAAACATGGCCCTGTCCCAACTTTGAGTCACGCTGCTAGCATCAATTTCAAAATTACCTTATTTCTGTCTTAAATGGTACATTTTCTATGTTTAAATACTTGATATGTTTTCTATTTTCTATAAAAGTGGGTTTATGAGATATGCAAAGTATTGCATTCTGTTTTTATGTCGATTTTACACAGCATTGCAACTTTTTTGGAATTGGAGTAGTATGAACACTATACAAGTTCTGGTTCCATGTTAACATTAATACTAAAATGTCACAGCTTTATTTGCTTCACACATGAGTGTGTCACTGTTTATCAACCTCTTATGATGATAGGCTTTAAACAAAAGGCAACTCCTTGTATATTGTAACTAGTATTTGTCCATTTCCTTTTAAAAATAGATTTTAGTCTTTCTCTGCTTTATCTATAGAACAGGAATAAAAAATGAAGTCTGCTTTATTACAACAAAACTAGAAATCTGCTACCACCTAGTGGTATGTTAAGAAAGTTCACAACAAAATACTTCCAAAATGAAAAACACCCGAGGGGCCTTACATTTTAGCAATTATATTGCACAGTTACATACAAAAACTTATTTCATAATGCAAGGCAAATATCAATTATCACATCATATCCATAACACATAGCATTTTATATTATAGTCAGATGAGCGAAATAGGTAGTCAAAATAGTTGCTCTGGTTTGCTGCCATTTACACTTTGATTTATCACTTATTGAATAAAGATGACTGCTGTTTGAAATCATGGAGGTTATAAATAAGAGACACGGCTGATCTCCTTAACCACTTAAGACCCGGACCAATACGCTGGCAAATGACCCAAGGGGTTTTTGCGATTCGGCACTGCGTCGCTTTAACAGACAATTGCGCGGTCGTGCGACGTGGCTCCCAAACAAAATTTGCGTCCTTTTTTTCCCACAAATAGAGCTTTCTTTTGGTGGTATTTGATCGCCTCTGCGATTTTTTTTTTTTTGCGCTATATACAAAAATAGAGCGACATTTTTGAAAAAAAATCAATATTTTTTACTTTTTGTTATAATAAAAAACCAATAAACTAAATTTTAGTCAAACATTTAGGCCAAAATTTATTTAGCCACATGTCTTTAGTAAAAAAAAAAATCGCATTAAAAAAAAATTAGCTACCTAGCGGGAACAGCGACACTAATACAGCGATCAGAAAAATGATCGCTTAGTGACGCTGGCAATAGGGAGTGAAAGGGTTAACTAGGGCAGTGATCAAGGGGTTAAAACTTTATTGGGGGGGTGGGGGGGGCTACCCTGACACTAAAACTGACTGACTGTCACACTGTCTGTCACACTGACACTAAATACAGTAATCATACATGTATGATTACTGCATTCAGTGACACTGTGACAGGGGGAGGGGGGGGGGCGATCGCGGGGGTTAAATGTGTTTTTGTGTGTGTGTAAGTGTGCTGTTGGTGCAGACTTACTTGGTGTGTTGTGATCTCTCCTCAGCGGCACTTGAAACAAACGCCGAGGGAGAGATCACGTCGCTTCCTCCTTCCTGTGTTTACACAGGAGGAGGAAGTGACAGGGCGGGCGGGCGCGCGCATTGGCTGGGAGCGATCCGGAGGGGGCGGATGAAAACGGATAGCCGCCCCCACTTGTCGGATCGCTCCTGCAGCCGCGCGGACCGCCGCATGTACGGGGGGGGGGTCCGATCGGACCCCCGATCCCCCCCAAGGCACCAACGTATATATACGTTGATGTGCCTGTCGGTGCCATTCTGCCGACGTAAATGTACATGCGGCGGTCCTTAAGTGGTTAAAGAAGAATTCCGAGATAAACCTAACAGCTCTTAAAACTGTTTAAGAAAGATCTGTATATTTAACTATTGATCTCCCATGTGTCAGCCAGAATTGGATGCAGGGAAAAGAAGAGAGAGAGTTCTCCAATGTCGGCTGGTAATGCCTGGGAGTGGTGACATCAGCCATGGTGTTCAATGGCTCATATGTTGCCGGCGTTTTCCTCCTCTCCCCTGCAGTCCTGCTGGCTAACACAGGGAAACTAAGTGTCCTGAAAATAGGTACGTATATGCATCTTTTTTTCACAGATTAATAGGTATAGGAGGGGGGAGGTAACAGTTTAAAAGGAGAAGTACAGCCAAAGCTCTTTAGGCTGTACTTCTCCTGTGGTTCACATGAGTGCAGTTATTTCTGCACTCCGGTGAACTGTTTTCAGCAGACAGCGGGCTGAAGTCCGCTAACAGCTGATGTCACAAGCTGGTCCAGGCTTTGGAAGGATCGAGACCGTATGGTCAGGATTTGCCCACATGCCTGGACCGCCATGCGGCTCAGCCACCAAGAGCTTGAGCCCCCTTCACAGCCCACAGCTCCAGTAAGATCGAAGGGTGGGGGGAGGCAGAGCAGAGAGTTCCTGACTGACAGTCACCAGCTCTATGCTCAGGGAGCTGTGAGAACTGAGCGACCAGCAGTGTTTGATCAGGACATCTCCCGCCGGGGTTCCACAAGTGGCAATCAGCTTTCCGTAGCAGCCGACATCTCTCTCCCCACTGTCATCAACACACACTCCTCAGCTCCTCCTTGGGTCTAATTTTCTAGTGTACACAGCCAGAAGGAGCCACAGAGGAGGGACACAACTTCAGTGCAAGAGCTGCTGGTCTAAGGTCTGTGTATAGTTTACAGTGGAGAGGGACACAGTAACCGGGAAGGGGGGGCAGATCACAGATACACACATGGAGTGATGGGAGGGGGGTAAGGAGATATGTGATGGGTGCTTTAAGAGGGAATAAAATATGTGCTAGTGGGGGGGTCTGATCCCCCCACCACTAGTACATGTCTTCTCCCCTCCCAAAGCACTCAGAACATATCCCCTTACCCTCCTCTCTCCTCCCAAATTAAAAGATGCTGCATTCCTCTCTGTCCTTCTCCTGTGGCGTCCCTCTCTGTCCTTCTCCTGCGGCGTCCCTCTCTGTCCTTCTCCTGCTGTGTCCCCTCTCTGTCCTTCTCCTGCGGCGTCCCCTCTCTGTCCTTCTCCTGCGGTGTCCCCTCTCTGTCCTTCTCCTGCGGCGTCCCCTCTCTGTCCTTCTCCTGCGGTGTCCCCTCTCTGTCCTTCTCCTGCGGCGTCCCCTCTCTGTCCTTCTCCTGCGGTGTCCCATCTCTGTCCTTCTCCTGCGGCGTCCCTCTCTGTCCTTCTCCTGCGGCGTCCCTCTCTGTGCTTCTCCTGCGGCGTCCCTCTCTGTCCTTCTCCTGCGGCGTCCCTCTCTGTGCTTCTCCTGCGGCATCCCCTCTCTGTCCTCTTCCCACAGCGTCCCTCTGTCCTCTTGCCACGGCGTCCCTCTGTCCTCCTCCCGTGAAGATGACAGGGTGGATCTTAAAACAGAAGGGGTGTGGCCTTAAAAGGAAGGGGTGGGTCATATTTAAATGAGGGTGTGCGCAAGTTTAATCAGACCTAGAGCAGCACAAACCCTAAATACACCACTGCCTGAAGTACTACCGTAATGCCTGCATGGGGAAAATTGGACTCCTCAAGTCAGATAAGCTGTTTCATTATTGACAATTTGTTTAATTTTCGGTTTTGGTTGGACTGTATAGGGTCATTGTAAAACAAATCTGTCATTTATGACATTGATTCTACTTCATTACTGAATAATTAACACAATTCAGTGGTTTTGCTGAACCTTATTAAAATCCCTGCCTACATGCATTTAAATTCGCAATTATATTGTAACATTGTCTGGACACTGAAAGACTACGTATGATTGTGGATTATATTCAAGTACTCTTTTGTTGGTGATAATTTTGCTTTAAAATCAGTTCTCTGCCAAAGTCTCTGGATATAAATTGGCCCTGTAGCTACAGTAAGCTGCAGGATGTAAGCTTAGCCAAACCTTTTTTCTTTTTTTTATAAAAATAAATATTGAAAATGAAAAAACTATCCAGATTGTAGAATGTATTACAGAAATATAGAACAGTACATTATGAGGTACCATTACAGAATAGAGTGTATGGGACACAATTATAGCCGTCTTTCCTTTTAACAACGTCTTATGATATTGCACCAGCCAGGGCTGTCTTAATGAGAGGGCACACCTGGGCACTGTCCAGGGGCCCCATCTGCATGGGGGGCCCCTGCACTTTCCCCAAAGCAGCTGGTCCTTGAGCCCATGCTGCCCTGAAATTGGGGGCCCCATGATGGCACTGAGAGTGATAGATACACAGGGGGGGCAGTCTGCCTCCTACCTACTTGATGTCTGTTAACCTGCACTGTCATCATTGTAGGGGCCCCAGAGCATTACTTTGCCCAGGGGCCCATGATGCCATTAAGACGGCCCTGGCACCAGCTTATTTGGACAGGACCTTCTGTCTACTGCTTTATTCAACCTAAGGCTAGCCAGATACACATAGATAAAGGAATCCCCTCTGCCTGCTAATGTATTCTGACAGCCACAGTACTTGCAGCTGTCTGAATACCCAAATAGTGACAGCATCTGATGGGATGTTAAAATTATATTAAAGTCTGTTTTTTTTTTAAAATTAAAAATAACAAACATGTTATACTTACCTGCTCTTCTGCAATGGTTTTGCACAGAGCAGAACAGATCTTCCTCTTCCCAGGTCCCTCACCAGCGCGCCTGACCCCTCCCTCCTGCAGGGTGTCCCCACAGTATGCAGCTTGCTATAAGGGTAATCCGAGCTGAGCCGCTGTCCCTTCAGACATGGAGTGGTGGCTCAACCACACCCCCTCTCGCTCTCTCATCATTGGCTCACTGACTTTGATTGAAAGCAGAGGGAGCCCATGGTGCCCGCTGCTGTGTCTCAGCCAATCAGAAGGGAGAGTCCCAGACAGCCGAGGCTCTTGTGAAACATCACTTAGATTGAATGCATTAAGATAAAAAAAAATTAATAATGCCTTTACAATACTTTTAAAGGATCACTAAAGGAAAACATTTTTTTTGCTGAAATGACTGTTTACAGGATATAGAGACATAAAAGTTAACTGATTCATTTTCAAAATGATTAAAAATAGATAAAAATCAATCATATAATGTGCCTGCAGGTTAGTTTCACGTTTGAACTGGCTTCATGTTTCTGCAAAGTAGAAATAGACACACAGAACAAAAACAAACAAATCCAGGGCAGTGTTTTGTTCTTAAAATGAATCTGATTGGTTCTGGGAAGTTTTAGACACACAGTAATGACAGCTTAGAACACAGTGAGAAAGCTCCCAGCACTGGGGTTATAAGGAAACAGACAAGCAGGAAGTGTGGAGAACAGAGCAGGATTACAGCAACTTCAAAGCAAAAACAAACAATAAGGACATGAAACCAGTACTGCAGTAAGGTAAAGGAAGCTATTTAGCTAAAAAAAAAAAAAACTTTAGTGATCCTTTAAGTCCTGAGTGCCAGTGAATTCAAGCTCTAGATCTTTAGGCTGTCAATGACCCTGGGTCTTTGATCCTTCTAAAGACTGTAGAAGAGAGTGCAAATACGGGGCTTCTGTATTGTGTTTACATTGGGAGTCTAATGACATCATAGCAATTCCTGCGATTACAGAGTATTAGACAGAGCTGCTAGCTTCAGTAGATCACGGCTATAGTGATCTACTGCTGGCTGACCATAGATTAAGTGAATCTTCATCTGATCTTTACTGTCCAGATCTAAAAAAATTCTATGAGTAAAAAGTGTAATAAAATAGAAAATAAATAAATATACAGAGTTTGTATGTATATATAGAGAGAGAGGAAATGTATATATCTATATGTAGCACTACCCCCTCAGGAGCCGCTGGTTAGATGTGGGGTCGGCATAAGTTAAGTTGCCTTTGACGAGTCTAAGGAAATTGATTGTAGCAACTGTGAGAGCACTAATAGAATGTCCAAGTCAAATGGTGATGTTTTGTAAATGCTTTATTCCTCGGTCAAACATGACCAACATCAACAGGAGGTAGACAGGACAGGTTGATGAAGTAAAGGAACCTTGCAGTATCAGGCTTGGATAAACGTGAAAGTAAGCCTGCTTTCAGTAGAAATAGTCACTGTTCGTCGCCACTCTAGCCTGAGTGGGTGAAGTGTCCCCGGACAGACTTCTGCCACAAGTCTGGCAGCCGAAGTGTCACTTTAGATTGCTGGGAGGTAACTGTTGAAGTCAGGTTATGACGAAACGTGTCAGGGCCTGACCTATACGACGCAAGGGAGTGACGTTTGCGTTCCACCGCTGACTGCCCGATACCAGGAAGTGATAACTCGATCCGCACGGCTTTCTCTCCTTTCTGTGGAGACGGTGACTATACACTTATTTTGCTTGATTTTAAGTACGTGCATTTTATGAGGGGATTTGTTTATTTTTTATTGATTTTATACATTTGTTTATTTTTATATTGATTTTATACATTTGTTTATTTTTATATTGATTTTATACATTAAAACGGAATTACGCTATTGGTACACTTCTGTTTCTTTGTTTGATTTGAAGTCTCCAGCTGATTGTTTTGTCGCTATGCTGTGACGAGTGTACCAGCCTTTGGGATATTTTACATCGCCTGATTTTAAGTTCTTTCCGGTAAATGTGCACCCCAGAGGGGGATTGTTTGTCCCATGTGGTGGACCTGGATCTTTATGGTGGAAGGTGCTCGCTATCTGATTTCCAATACAATCACCTATGGACTCTTTTCTTCCTACTGCTCTGCACTCCAGCAACTTTTTAATGTGTTGAGTTGGTCTGAATTTTGAAAAAAAATTTCAGTCACACTGAAATACCAACATCAGCGCTGTTTGTGGTTTATGACTTGGACATTATTTTATATGTTATTAGGTTTGATTCATCATCCTTTTTGCATATATATATATATATATATATATATATATATATATTTTTTTTTTTTTTTAATTGTCTGCATTTTTTTGTTGATAGCACAAAAAATTAAAAACGCAGAGGTGATCAAATACCACCAAAAGAAAGCTCTATTTGTGGGCAAAAAAGGGACATAGACTTTGAATACAACATCGAGTGAACGAGCATTTGTCAGTTAACACAACGCAGTGACTTTTTGCAAAAAATAGCCTGGTCATGCTGGGGTAAACCTTCCGGGGCTGAAGTGGTTAATGACTGCAGACATTTGTTAGATTACTAGCTTATATATTTATAGTTTATTATTGTTATATGCCTTTATCTAGCAGAATAAATTCTATAGCAGGTGCTGGCCTAGTTCATTTGTACAAACTCAGTGTTCTTCTGCATATTCTACAAATCAATGAAAATCACTGAGATAATTAAGAATGAATGTATTTCAAATAAACTACAGATTGATCTTTTTTTTTTTTTTTTTTAAACATTTCAACTTGCGCTGTGCATTGCTTGTTGCAGTTATTTAAGTTTATTTCTAATCATATGGGCCTGGAATTCACAAGTTCCACTCTCGTAGTTAATGATTGTATTTCAGCACCATGAACAGCCAAATTGACTTTACCTTCTTCTCTTCCTGTAATACGATTACTTCGTGATAGCGTGGAATGAATGGCTCATATTTTTTCTTGTCTTCCTTCTTGGAGTTGACATTCTCATAATGCAGTGCACTTTCCCTTTAGAAAGTTCAAAGAAAGATTTATGAGTCTGCAGTTCAGATTGCACAGACATCTAAACAAGTACAGAGAGAAAGCCTTTCCCCCTTATGTTTACAGGCTCTAATGGGGGCCAGATCACTCACTAATGGAGACTTACGCACTTACGCTGTAGGATGCAGTCACTGGGGTCTACTGTAAATGAAGTTGCTGATACATGCGAATTGTAATGCTGCCGCTATTTACAGGAACACAATGCTCAAATTATATGAAAATCGAAGCGTAACAAGTAGGGCAACTTCATCCCAAATCTTTTTGTGCTTTCTGGTTGCAGGTTACATAAATGTGTAGCTGCATGTCAGCCAGCTTATTAATTTCAATGGGCTGTCCTACCTGTGAGAAACACAGGAGAAAGTCCTCACCATTTTTTTTTTAAATAGCGCTGCGCTGAGCCGCACCAACACCAGGAACCCATGGGGTTGCGGCATGGAGAAAACAAGGCATAAATGAGAGTTGGAAGGCTGCGCACCCTGAAAACTGTATTCAAAGACTGGAATGATTCCCCGAGTGTTTTTTTTTTTTTTTAGCAGCAAGGATAGTCGTCAAAATGTAAATAATTTTAAGTACAAATTGTTTTGAGAAATTAAAAAAATGAGCCCTGGTCGGAATGTAGAACAACAAGTAATGTCCATCAATGATATAAAATTAACATTTACAAAATATGTCAGTAAGTGGTAATTGTACATTACATGTGAGTACTTCAATGCATTTCGACCCCTACATTCATGGTCTTCATCAGGAGGAATTTTGTTACTTTAAGGAACATGACAAAAAGTTTTTTACTACTTGTTGACCAGTATAAACATTATTAAGATAAGCATTATAGCGTTGGCAAAATACATCTTTATTCAAATTGCAAACATATTTACCATTTAATTGATTGAGATGGTGTGCGACGCCCAACCAGAGTTTCTTAAAAACCAAAGCTTTTCAGTGATACAGGAGACCTTGTGAGAGCCATGGGGTTGTGGCACCATGAGGTTTGGGTGTGCACACATTTGTTGTTGTATGGGGGTGTCATTAGGAACAAGCATGCTTCCGTCAAGCAGTAACGTGAACCAAGCCTTACTGGCTGTTTTACAAATTTTATAGGATCTTCACATTGTTATAGGCTCTTAGGCCTCGTACACACGAGGGGATATGTCCGCTGAAAACGGTCCGATGGACCGTTTCAGCAGACATCTCCGATCGTGTGTATGGGCTAGCGGACAGATTTGTCCACCCGACAGATTTCAAAGCATGCTTTGAAATCTATCGGGTGGGAATGTGTCCGCCCGACATGTCTGCTGGTTAGTACACTTATCAGCAGACATGTCGTCCCGCACCGCCGCCGCGCCGCCGCCGAATGGATTCGGCGCATGCGCGGAAGTGTTTTCCTTCCTGGTGCGGTGACGTGGCGGCGTCAACGTCACCGCCACGTCACCGCGCCGTCCGCCGGCGGGGAATTTGATCCGATGGTGTGTACACGCCATCGGACCAAACTCCAGATCGGACATATCCGATGGAAACGGTCCGCGGACCGTTTTCATCGGATATGTCCGATCGTGTGTACAAGGCCTAAAAGTAAGACTAAGGGATTTTTTTTTTTAGTTTTAGATGAAGTGAAGAGGAACTAGAACACATGTCAGTTTTTATTGCTGTCTGTGCTCCCTGTTAGGGAGATTCACCCTCTCTATTTGTCCTGTTTACTGTTATCATCAAACGGGAAAATTAAATTCCTGAGATTTGGATTGTAACCCGAGCAAAAATAACGAGGAAATATTCCAATGGGGGCACTGGTTCTGGTGACCCTGGTGAAAACTTTGGAGGGGTTTCCTCTCACTTCCTGGCTATGGGACAGGCAGTGAAGAGAAATCTCCCCAGTAGGAGGTTAAAAAAAAAACACAGGGGGTTAGTCCCTCTCTTACATTATCAAACATGAAAAAAGTGCCTTTAGTTCTACTTTAATTTCCAGTGAATTTCGTATTATTAGTCCCCTAACCACATATTACAGACCAGTTTTTGTGGAAGAGTTTTGTCTTCTGTGAGTTTTCTACAGATGCCCATAGTTTCTCCAAGGAAGGTTTCTTTTGTTTCTAACCAAACCTTTATACAGTGCAGAAAATAAGTATTTGAACACCCTGCTATTTTGCAAGTTCTCCCACTTGGAAATCATGGAGGGGTCTGAAATTGTCATCGTAGGTGCATGTCCACTGTGAGAGACATAATCAAAAAAAAAAAATCCAGAAATCACAATGTATGATTTTTTTAACTATTTATTTGTATGATACAGCTGCAAATAAGTATTTGAACACCTGAGAAAATCAATGTTAATATTTGGTACAGTAGCCTTTGTTTGCAATTACAGAGGTCAAACGTTTCTTGTAGTTTTTCACCAGGTTTGCACACACTAGAGGAGGGATTTTGGCCCACTCCTCCACACAGATCTTCTCTAGATCAGTCAGGTTTCTGGGCTGTCGCTAAGAAACACAGAGTTTGAGCTCCCTCCAAAGATTCTCTATTTGGTTTAGGTCTGGAGACTGGCTAGGCCACGCCAGAACCTTGATATGCTTCTTACAGAGCCACTCCTTGGTTATCCTGGCTTTGTGCTTCGGGTCATTGTCATGTTGGAAGACCCAGCCTCGACCCATCTTCAAAGCTCTAACTGAGGGAAGGAGGTTGTTGCCCAAAATCTCGCAATACATGGCCCCGGTCATCCTCTCCTTAATACAGTGCAGTCGCCCTGTCCCATGTGCAGAAAAACACCCCCAAAGCATGATGCTACCACCCCCATGCTTCACAGTAGGGATGGTGTTCTTGGGATGGTACTCATCATTCTTCTTCCTCCAAACACGGTTAGTGGAATTATGACCAAAAAGTTCTATTTTGGTCTCATCTGACCACATGACTTTCTCCCATGACTCCTCTGGATCATCCAAATGGTCATTGGCAAACTTAAGACGGACCTTGACATGTGCTGGTTTAAGCAGAGGAACCTTCCGTGCCATGCATGATTTCAAACCATGACGTCTTAGTGTATTACCAACAGAAACCTTGGAAACGGTGGTCCCAGCTCTTTTTAGGTCATTGACCAGCTCCTCCCATGTAGTCCTGTGCTGATTTCTCACCTTTCTTAGGATCATTGAGACCCCACAAGGTGAGATTTAGCATGGAGCCCCAGTCCGAGGGAGATTGACAGTCATGTTTAGCTTCTTCCATTTTCTAATGATTGCTCCAACAGTGGACCTTTTTTTACCAAGCTGCTTGGCAATTTCCCCGTAGCCCTTTCCAGCCTTGTGGAGGTGTACAATTTTGTCTCTAGTGTCTTTGGACAGCTCTTTGGTCTTGGCCATGTTAGTAGTTGGATTCTTACTGATTGTATGGGGTGGACAGGTGTCTTTATGCAGCTAATGACCTCAAACAGGTGCATCCAATTCAGGATAATAAATGGAGTGGAGGTGGACATTTTAAAGGCAGACTAACAGGTCTTTGAGGGTCAGAATTCTAGCTGATAGACAGGTGTTCAAATACTTCTTTGCAGCTGTATCATACAAATAAATAGTTAAAAATTCATAAATTGTGATTTCTGGAATTTTGTTTTTGGATTATGTCTCTCACAGTGGACATGCACCTACGATAATAATTTCAGACCCCTCCATGATTTCCAAGTGGGAGAACTAGCAAAATAGCAGGGTGTTCAAATACTTATTTTCTGCACTGTAAGTATGTGTGTGCTGGCATGACTGTGATGCCCCATACACACGAGCGGTTTTCCCGTCGGGAAAGAAAAGGGATTGTTTTTCCTGACAGAATCCCGCTCAAGCCTGCCTTGCATACACATGGTCACACAAAAGTTCAGTGAACTTTTGACTGCCAAAAACGCTGTGATGTAAAAGACGACAACGAGCCAAGTTCTATCCTTCTGAGAATGCCTCGATTTGTTTCCGGGCATGCGTCGGAATTTGTACACACGATAGGAAATTCCGATCGAATTTTTTCCTGACGGGAAAAAAAGAAAACCCGCTCTCTATCTTTTTCCAGCAGTTTTTCCGTTAGAAAAAGTCTGATGGAGCATACACATGGCCGTGATTCCCGACCAAAAGCTCTCATCTGACTTTTTCCAACGGGAAAATCGATTGTGTGTACGAGGCATTAGAGTCACTGCAAAGTTAAGTAGTATTACTGAGGCAGAGATTGATGTGACAAGGTACCTTTTGAAGCTCTGCATACTATGTTAAAAAGTTAAACTGCATAGAAGAAACCTGCTGCTTGTTATTCTGGTGCTTAATATTTCTTTAACTTTCAGTAAAGTCAGATTATTATTTGGGCTCTTAACTTCTGTGCAGATATACAGTAGGTACCGTTGGAAGTACCTAGTTTATTAAAAATACCTAGTGTTATTATTTCCCCTGTTCATATAACAATGCAGTTTAGTTTTCGGGTGCACATTCACTTTTACATGCATGTGTCAGGACTTGTTGTATGGTCAGTCAACATTCATAACAGCTTGCACAGCTATTCAATCTAATACAGTTTACGCTTGAGATGATTTTAACTATATTACTTACAAAACCAATTGAGTACAGTCTGTAATACTTTTTTTAATTTACACTAACATCCAGATTTTCAGGACAAGCTTTCGGCGTGTACCCCCTTATCCTACTGCTTGGACCTTAAAGAAAGTACACCTTGAAAGCTAGTCCTGAAAATGTTGATGTTTACGCAAATTTTAAAAATGTATCATGGACAGTACCCAATTATTTTTGATATAGTTTAGACCATTATAAAGCTATGGTAGGTCACTGAAACAAAAATACAGAACAGTTCACAATTCACATTTGCTGGGGATTTGTAAAAATCCAAGAATTTTGGAAGGGGATAGTTAGGATGGTACAAGGAATTTCTAACACTGAAATACCCAGAGATCCATGGATATGTTTGTTTTTACAGTACAGTGAGTTCAGTAGAACATTATAAGATAACATGTATTCCCCATTATTTATTGAAGTGACTCATTACAAAGTTCTGGGGCTTGCAAGAGATTCCATCAATGGAAGATTGGCCAAGGAGGGTGGAATGTATCTGTACCATGGAAGAACTATATCACTCAAGTGAGGACTTGATAGAGACATTTTCAAGTACTTGGGAGGGGTGGTTTGAGTTTAAAAAAAATGAAATAAATGTAGATACTGTAGAAAGAATGAGAAGAGAAAGGAAAGATTTTAAAGAGGTATTAGATATCATATTTGTGTGAGGGAGGTAGAATTAGGTTAGAAATACGTTTAATGATGTTGTATATAAGATAGTATAAGAAAATGGAATAAAGATAAATAAATACATTAAAAAAATACACACACATCTTAACCACTTAAGGACCGGACCAATACGCTGCTAAATGACCCAAGGGGTTTTTGCGATTCGGCACTGCGTCGCTTTAACAGACAATTGCGCGGTCGTGCGACGTGGCTCCCAAACAAAATTTGCGTCCTTATCTTCCCACAAATAGAGCTTTCTTTTGGTGGTATTTGATAGCCTCTGCGATTTTTATTTTTTGCGCTATATACAAAAATAGAGCGACATTTTTGAAAAAAAATCAATATTTTTTACTTTTTGTTATAAGAAAAATCAATAAACTAAATTTTAGTCAAACATTTAGGCCAAAATTTATTTAGCCACATGTCTTTAGTAATAAAAAATCACAATAAAAAAAAATTAGCTACCTAGCGGGAACAGCGACACTAATACAGCGATCAAAAAAAATATCGCTTAGTGATGCTGGCAATAGGGAGGGAAAGGGCGGTGATCAAGGGGTTAAAACTTTATTAGGGGGGGTACGGGAGCTCCCCAGGACCTAACACTAACTGCCTGTCACACTAACTGTCACACTGACACTAAATACAGTAATCATACACGTATGATTACTGCATTCAGTGACAATGTGACAGGGGGGAAGGGGGGGGGGCGATCGCGGGGGTTAAATGTGCCTGTGTGTCTGTGTGTTAGTGTAGTGTTAGTGCAGACTTACTTGTGATGTGATCTCTCCTCAGCGGTGGTTGAAAAAAACGCAGAGGGAGAGATCACATCGCTTCCTCCTTCCTGTGTTTAGGAGGAGGAAGTGACAGGGCGGGGGGGAGTGCGCATTGGCTGAGAGCGATCCAGAGGGGGCGGACAAAAACAAATAGCCGCCCCCTCTTGTCGACAAATTGTAAAAACACCTTGGGTCATTTAGCAGCATATTGGTGCGAGGCTTAAGTGGTTAAGTTGTACAGTTTATAGGTCACATTAAAGGTGGAAAATTTCTGAAATTATTTATCTTTGTCTCTTTTTTTCATCACAGAAACCATGACATTTTAACAGGGTTGTGTAGACTTTTCATATCCATTATCCATTATATATATATATATATATAGTACAACGCTCACATTTTTGTAAATATTTTATTATAATTACACTTTGCTAGAATGTAAAGTAGTGAGTGTACAGCTTGTATAACAGTGTAAATTTGCTGTCCCCTCAAAATAACGTAACACACAGCCATTCATTTCTAAACAACTGCCAACAAAAGTGAGTACCCCCCAAGTGAAAATGTCCAAATTGGGCCCAATTAGCAGTTTTGTGACTCGTTAGTGGAGAGCAGGTGTGGTAAACTTGGTGTTATCACTCTCACTCTCTCATACTTGTCACTAGAAGTTCAACATGGTACCTCATGGCAAAGAACTCTCTGAGGATCTGAAAAAAAGAGTTGGTGCTCTACATCAAGATGGCTAATGCCCGAGACACACGTCTGGGGCAGGAGAGCTTTTGGCCAGGAAAACTGCCAAACCTGCCAGACAAAAAAAAAGAGAACCAGGTCTCTTTTTTCCCACCGGGTTTTCCGTCAGAAAACCCAGCCGCGTGTAGCATAAACCGGACATTTTTGGCAGTTTTCCTGTGGGGAAAAACTCAGATATAGCATAAACACGGTCGGGAAAATCTCTCATCTGAGTTTTCACGTCAGGAAAACCGATCGTCTGTATGGGAAAAAAGTAGAGAGCAAGTTCTACGTTTTCCCCTCGGGATTTCCGGTCGTGTGTACTAGGCATTAGGCTATAAGAACATTTCCAAGACCCTGAAACTGAGCTGCAGCATGGTAGCCAAGACCATACAGTGGTTTAACAGGACAGGTTCCACTCAGAACAGGCCTCGCCATGGTCAACCATAGACGTTGAGTGCACGTGCTCAGCATCATATCCAGAGGTTGTCTTTGGGAAATAGACATATTAGAGCTGCCAGCATTGCTGCAGAGGTTTAAGGGTTGGGGGGGGGGGGGGTCAGCCAGTCAGTGCTCATACCATATGCCGGAAAATGTATCAAACTGGTCTGCATGGCTGTCAGCCCAGAAGGAAGCCTCTTTTAAAGATGATGCACGAGAAATACCACAAACAAACAGACTAAGGACATTGATTACTGGAACCATGTCCTGTGGTCTGATGAGACCAAGATAAACTTATTTGGTTTAAATGGTGTCACGCATGTGTGGCGGCAACCAGGTGAGGAGTACAAAAACAAATGTGTCTTGCCTAAAGTCAAGTATTGTGAGGTGAGTGTCATGGTCTAGGGCTGCATGAGTGCTGCTGGCACTGGGGAGCTACAGTTTATTGAGGCAACCATGAATGCCAACATGTACTGTGACATACTGAAGCAGAGCATGACCCCTTCCCTTCGAAGATTGGGCCACAGGGTAGTATTCCAACATGATAACGACCCCAAAAACACCTCTGAAACAACCACTGCCTTGCTAAAGAAGCTGAGGGTAAAGGTGATGGACTGGCCAAGCATGTCTCCAGACCTAAACGCTATTGAGCATCTGTGGGGCATCCTCAAATGGAAGATGGAAGAGTGCAAGGTCTCTAACATCCACCAGCTCTGTGATGTCGTCATGGAGGAGTGGAAGAGGACTCCAGTGGCAACTTGTGAAGCTCTGGTAAACTCCATGCCCAAGTGGGTTAAGGCAGTGCTAGAAAATATTGGTGGCCACACAAAATATTGACACTTTGGGCCCAATTTGGACATTTTAACTCAGGGGTGTACTCACTTTTGTTGCCAGCGGTTTAGACATTAATGGCCGTGTGTTGAGTTATTTTGAGGGGACAGGAAATTTACACTGTTATACAAGCTGTACATTTCTTTAGTGTTGTCACCCGGAAAGATATAATAAAATATTTTACAAAAATGTGAGAGGTGTACTCACTTTTGTGAGATACTATATATATATATATATATATATATATATATATCCGGGCGGTATATATATATATATATATATATATATATATTTATATATTTAAAATACATATACAATAAATATCCAAAGCACTAGCAGATACCTATCACACATCTACAGTAAATATTTGTTTGGAGGTAGACTAGGGATAATTATGCAAGACATATGGTATATACTTTGCAGTTGATGCATGACTAAACAATGCATTTAACCTGCAGGTGATATGAAAACTGGTAACCTGCTAATTTTGTATGTTTTTTTAACCTTTAAACACTCCCTTGTAACGTGTATTATTTTAAATGTATGTTTCTACACAGAAATTTCCCATATTACAATGGCAAATGATTTTATGTTTCCATTATTAAAATGAGGGCCAAAATAGGGAGAAGACAATATATGAATAATTAATTTCTAATGAACAGAATTACATTTTTAATTGAACCAATATAGAACTATAATGTTGCTGCACTGTGTGTTAACAATGCTCCTGGAAAAATGCTGCTACTGTGAAATGAGAAAAATATTGTATTCCTAACCATGAAAACATTGATACTGTTAATTCACTCTCTCTCTTAAAAACAAAATGTTACGTATCTGTTAAATATGCTACTTCTAAAATCTTAACTGTGTATTGGACCAAAACCTACTTACAGCAAGAGTTTAATCCTAAAAGGAATCTATCCATTTTGACAGCCATAGCTTTGGCATTTACACATTTCTGAAGACATTTTTAGATTTATTTTGTTATATTTGTCTTTTTGGGGAGATTTCTCTTCACTTCCTGTCTCAGAGGCAACTACAGAAAGTCAGAGTAAATGTTTTCATTGCAAAAGTGTCATCTTTTTGGTCACAAGGACAAATGAAGAAGGTCAATCTCCCCAGCGAATGCAATGGCAGCAATAAAAACTTGTCAAGCCACGTACACAAAACCATTTTTAATGTCTTAGAAAAAAAACAATGTTTTTTTTGAGGTGATTCTTGTCAAGCCTGCCTTGCATACACACGATCGTAAAAAAAAAATGCTTGAGGAAAGCGCGGTGACGTACATCACGTATGACGGCACTATAAAGGGGAAGTTCCATTCAGATGTGTTAGTAAATGTTTGGTTACAGCGTGACGAATGTGCTATCTCCATTACAAACGCTAGTTTTACCAGAATGACCCAGCTCCCGTCTCATAACTTGCTTCTGAGCATGTGCGCTTTTTTCATGTCGTTAAAGCCTACACACGACCCTTTTTCACGACGTGAAAAGCGACAAAATTAAAGCATGTTCTAAATTTTTAACGCCTATTTTTCACGTACAGAAAAATGCACTGGAGCCTATACACGGTCGTTTTTAATGACCATTTTAAAAAATTGCATTTTTCACGTCATGAAAAACGGTCGTGTGTATGCAGCATCTGAGCTTCTAACACTGTCCCACTACTGTATATCCAAAATTAAAAGAAATGTTTTGGCTATGGATGCACTTTAAAAATAAGTCATACTTTGTTTGAAACTCATTAGGTCTTAATCAGTGCAGGATATGAAAAAAAAAAATCTTTACACGATTGTGGTTTTGACTACTGCTCTATTTGCAAATTCATACCAGCTTCGTTTTATCTGATTTTCTGGCTATCAAGTGAAAGGACACAATCCCAGGGCATAGTTTGGCTTCAGTTTCTGGCTCTGATCCCTTACTATACTCCTTTTATGAAGGCTATATTATCCATTATGCATTATATGAAAACTGGTTTTGACAGTTCCTATTACAACACTAGCAGTTAAATGCTAGAATATAATTCACAATGCAATAAAATCTGCCACCGCTACAAGCTGGAGCATAAATACCCATCTAAGCGCCTCTTTAGAAAATCAAGCAGCTTTGAATTACTTATTGTAGAAACATAGCAGTAAGTGTCATGTAAGAGTTAATAAAAAACCTGGGAAAAATGTCATACATACTGATCTATATCGTATTCCCCTGGGCCAGGTCCATCATGCTTTTGAAATTCAGTACGTTTTCCTGAGTACATTCCGAAGTGCACACCACGGTATTTCAGAGTTGCATATGGTTCATTCTGAAGAAAAAAAACAGAAACAAATGTGTTGTTAAGCTTTAAGTGATGGAAGATATCTGTCCTTGAATGTTGGATGTTTTGGACAGTTCATTGTTAACACAATCCATGCACAATTCTTCATAAATGGGTAATGGACACAACAAATACCATGAAATAGTTCAGGTCAGAGTTACCTTTATCATAGTAACAATCGAAGAGTCATATTAGAAGCAACATGAAAAGCAGAGTTTGAAGTAATGCCAGAACTACATGTGCATTGTTCTAGAAACTGTAAACATTTGATTTCTCAAAGGAAAAAGTTTTAGAAATATGAGAAAAGGAACAGCGGTAAAGAGAAACCCAAATTGAAGCTCACCAAGATGGGCTTTTAACAGGATAAATGCCACTAAACTACAGAAAAACATCATTAGCACTAGTGTTGCTCACGAATATTCGCATTGCGAATATTCGCTACAAATATTGCATATTCGAGTATTCGCGAATATTGCGGTGAATATTCGCTATGGCGAATATTCGTATTTTTTCAAATTTATTTTTAAAACAGATCACATCCTAGTGATCTCCATCGACGTCTAAAAGCATTGCTGGTATGATTAGAGAGAGACCCTGGGCCGAGTAGCTGATGCGACTCTTTTATGTTGCCGAAAAATCGCATTGCGAATTGTCGGCAACATAAAAGAATCGCATCAGCTACTCGGCCCTTCTTTTGCATCAGAGCCAATCAGAATAACTCGAATATTCGGCAAAAGGAATATTGCGCGATATTCCTTTTGCCGAATATTCGAGTTATTCTGATTGGCTCTGATGCAAAAGAAGGGCGAGAAGCTAATCGCGCACTATTCCTTTGCCGAATATTCGAGTTATTCTGATTGGCTCTGATGCTGCATCAGAGCCAATCAGAATAACTCGAATATTCGTCAAAAGGAATATTGCGCGATTTTCTTCTCCGCCCTTCTTTTGCATCAGAGCCAATCAGAATAACTTGAATATTCGGCAAAAGGAATATTGCGCAATATTCCTTTTGCCGAATATTCGAGTTATTCTGATTGGCTCTGATGCAAAAGAAGGGCGGAGAAGATAATCGTGCAATAGGAATATTGCGCGATTATCTTCTCCGCCCTTCTTTTGCCCCCTTATTCTCCTTTCTTTTAAGTAGAGTTAATGTAGAGTTAGTGTTTAGTGCATATTAGTTTAGTAATACAGGAAATGATCTCCGTTTATGAGAATTTCGCAATCATTTTCGCATTAGCGAAATTTTGCATTAGCGAAATTTCGCAAACTTTTTTTGGATAAAATATCACGAATATTCGATATTAGCGAATATTCGCGAATGTTCTTCTATATATTCGCGCAATATCGCGAAATCGAATATGGCGTATTCCGCTCAACACTAATTAGCACCTTTGTGATACAGTCTAGGCCTGGGTTCACCCTGGAGGCGGGTTTGAAATCGTACAAGTTCAGCTGAACTCACACTATTTCAGACCCAAATTTCAGTCCAACTTCAGGAGCGATTTCATGTGTATTCAAATCACCCCCAAAGTCACCAAAAGTAGTACATAACTACTTTTGTGAATCTGTGCGGTGCAGCGCAGAAATTGGCACGGTGACGTTACTGGGAATAGGTGGCGCCACAATCGGTGGCGCACCAATTCGGACGTTGATGTTGCTGGCAATAGGTGGCAATTTGACATGTCAAATCACATGACATGACATGTCAAATCACAACAGCCCAAGGTAAACGGGGGCTTACTCAACTGTCAAGCAATTCACCCTCCTTTATTTAAGAAGCTGTCCATGGTGATGGATAGGAGGTATTCTTGTAAATTTTCTTAGCTCAGTCAAAATTACTCTCTTACCAAGAATAATCTTACCCCAGATAGCAAAGTGATCAAATTTATAAGAACTACCCAAGTAAACTTTCTAAGACCCCTTTCACACTGGGTCGCTTTGCAGGCGATATAACGCTAAAAATAGCGCCTGCGAAGCAACCTGAAACAGCCGCTGCTGTCTCTCCAGTGTGAAAGCCCAGAGGGCTTTTACACTGGAGCGGTGCGCTAGCAGGACGGTAAAAAAAAGTCCTCCTAGCAGCATCTTTGGAGCGTTGTGTATACCACTCTGTTTTCAGCAGGAAAACGGCTGAAATTTGTCTTGCATACACACAGTCACTCAAATCTTGTCTGAAATTCCAAACGTCAAGAACGCGGTGACATACAACACGTACGACGAGCCGAGATCAATGAAGTTTAATAGGCAGTTCGCTCTTCTGCTTTTCCTGTCACAAAAATTTCGATCCTGTTCTCAATCTTTTCTTGGCAGGAATTCTCACAGAAAAAGTGTGATGGAGCATACACAAAGTCGGGAATTTTTCCTGACAAAAAGCTCACATCACACTTTTCTTGTCGGAAAAACTGATCATGTGTACGAGGCATAAATTTGCATAAATTTGCATGTTGTTAGGCAAATTTAGTTGGGGCTCCTTTGTAGGCAGAGGAGCAGGGGTTAATTGTCTTTGAGAGGCTTGCAGTACTTCTCCCCCTGTCTTCTGGAACTCTCTGGATGATTCCAGAACAAAGTAGGTGGGGGGGGGGGCAGAGGCTGCAGCCTAAATATTCATGGAGCTTCTACCAATCCCTTGAAAGGTGGGCCTAGAAAGTGGGCAGTTCACCCAACTGGAGGTGACTCCTGTGCTGGGGGCAGAGAGAGAGTAGGAAGAGAGGCGGGCTCCAGGAACTAACCAGCTTAAGTCTCAGGTAAGTTTAGCTTGCAGACTCATAGCAAATCCATACCTCCGAACTTTTTGAGATGGGAATGAAGGACACCTATCAGCAAAAGCTTGCAGGCATAGGACATCCCCCTTGTCACGCCCCCTTAAAGGAGAATTGTACAAAAAAACAAGATTGGTTAAACCCACAAGTTCTTTTTTTACCACTACTATTCCTTTATAATGGCTTTTGGAATTTAAAAATGCAGCAATTTAGAAATCAGATGAAAGGTTTAGCACTGGAAAACACCTTTTGATAGATAAAAAGTGCATTTTATATACAACTATATAGATCAGAGTCAGACCAAAATGAGGGACAAATGAGGAGGAATGAGGGACAGCGTGACATTGTTCCAAATCAGGGACAGTCCCTCAAAATCGGGGACAGTTGGGAGCTATGCAAATCCAGAAGCAGCCTGTCCAGCAGAAAGGGAAAGACAGCAGCCCCTATGGATCTTGGGAGATTCTTAAAGGGACTGAGTGAGTTCAAACCAACCATCATTCCTAAGGAAAGGAAAACACAGTCACAAGGAAATACCTCACATGTCTGGGACCAAGTGTATCTCAAGTGCAGTACAAGACAGCCAGGACCCAGGAGCATGCTAAATCTTTAACCTTAGGGACTAGACCATCCATGCAATACAGCCAGGAGCTGTGTCTTAAACACAACTGTTTGCAACTTTTATTCCATATTGCTTCTGCATACCCCCCCCACCCACACACACACACACACACACACACACATTGTTGTGCAGCACGGTTCACAGTTTGGATTGGAGCAGCCAGGAATATAGCCAAACCTCAACTGTTTGTTTAACGTTCTACAGTTTTCTTCCATTCTGGGTAGCCCATGCACTCCCAATCCCCATCCAAGTTAACTGTTCCTAAATATACCAAAATCCAAAACTCCTAGAGTGTTAATGAAGCCAAGTGTGTGAAAATACACTTTGCTTGGCTCTGGGTGCTTTAACCTCCCTGGCGGTATGATTCTTTAAGATTTTAGGTGCTAAAAGCGGTACCATTATTTGCAAGGGAATTTGGCGTTTTATACTGTAGGCTTGTAATTCTTAGGAATAACTCACTGAAATCTATCCAAACAAGAGTCTAATAGGCATCCTGGGTATGATTTTTTTTTTTTTATTATTAAAAATTATAATATAATAAATAATTATAAAAAATTATAACAAATAATAATATAATTATAGTAAAAATTATTCAATAATGTAATCAAATCAAAATCACTGAAATTTGCTCAGTTGCAGAATTTTTGCTGTCATTATTTTTTTTTTTTTATGACGAATTTCCCCACAAATCGCTATCGCTAAATTCTGCAAGTGATTCTGATTTATTATCGCTGTTTTTTAGCTGATCTAAAACCATTTTTGACATAAAGGGACACTTTTGGTTGCTATGGGCAATCTACAGTTTGCAGGGAGAAAGAACAGTTTTTATTATATAAAAGAACATGCAGGGCACTGGGCAGACCACTAGGGACATGGGGGGTGTGTATTTTTTACATACAGTACTGTAATCTATAAGATTACAGTGTACTGTATGTATAGTGTTTGTTTACTTTTTTAAATTTGGCGCCGTTCCCCCCCCTACGTCGCGACGCTCGCAGAGAAGGGAATCGGCGGAACACACAGCATCAGGCGGACATCCGGCCGCCGTGTACTGCGGGGATTCATCGCTGGATCGCAGAGAAAGGGTAAGTAAACTTTTTTCTGCATCCAGCGAGGCAAGTCCGTGTGTGGCACAGGGTTACCGATCGTAGCTTTAAAATCTCACCCCGTGCCACACACGGGAAGACCGCCAGGGAGGTTAAGGGGGTATTTGGCCCAAAACCCAGCAGCTCCTTCAGGAGGTAGTGCTATAATTTAATTAAAGAAAATTCTTATTTATTTTTTTTTTCTTTATAATTGCTGGCTTCCTTCATGCAGGGATACCTATCAGTTTGACAGTTGATTAATGAAAATAAAAGGTGCCAGTACAGTGAACTTAACCCTGTGGTCCATTGCGAACATTTAAAAACTGCTACTGTCCTGGGTAAGACGGGACAGTTGTAAGGTCTAAAATACCAATTCCTTGAATCAATTATTATTATCCTACAGGTTCTTGTTCCTACAGGTTATTGTTCCTTTGTACCTACAGGTATGTGTTTGTAATTTTTTTTTGTAATGCAAAAACTGCAGATATGTGGAAAATGTCAGATTTTCAGGTGCCAATACCTGTAGACACATCTTTATAGAAAAGACCAAGGACACATCAACAATCTGTACCAGAAACTTCAGAATATAAGGACTAAAAAAAAGCTTAAGCAATCACTTGTAGCATATAAAGACACATGCTGAGGGGGCTGCTGGGCTAGTCTGGCATGCTAATGGCAGGAAGTCTGAGCTGTATGAGTTTTATGTACTAAATGCTGTTATTATAGGGATGCATGTGAAATCCTATGAGTAATAAAACTCATTAAAATTACAGCACGGAAACTAAAGCATGGCAGGTACATATAACTGGAATCTTAAAAGCATATAATATACTGTACATTACTAAAAGTTTTTTTTTTAAGGAACAATAATGATTTTACATTAACAGTTATAAAAGTGAATGCATATCATTTGTAATGTTTTTTAGATATACATGCATAATCATAGGTGTGCACAGCCTATTGCATTAGGATGTGTAACCCAAAGCTGAAACACATATGCACGTATATATACTGTATTATATATATATATATATATATATATATATATATATATATTGACAGTGTCAGTAGGGCAGAAATTGGTAAATTGGTATCAGTAGGACAGTGGATGGTGTCCGTAGGACAGTGGTGGGGATAGTGGATGGTGTCAGTAGGACAGTAGATGCAGTCAGTGCCCACGTGTCCCGGATTACCCGGGATTGTCCCATAATTCTCATGTGTGTCCCGTGTCCCAGGCACCTTCATTCCGGGACAATACAGTGTCCCAGAGGACACATAGCCACTCTAATAGACAATTGCCAAACTGGTTGCTAGGCCCACCCCGCCTGGTGTCTAGCAACCAGTGACATCACATTTGCAGAGTCTCGCAGTGAGGCAGAGAAGAGCAAAGCCTTTACCCAGTGCTGCCTTGCGCTCTGTGTCCACCCACCTCCTCTCCTTCTCTGGCCACGGCAGCACCACCCAGAGAGAGCAGCCAGAGCATTTCCTCCTGACTCCTCCAGTCTTCAGTGACCTCCCAGTGGGCGGTGGCATTCTGCAGTGCTGGCTGGCTTAGATCCATGGCTCGGCTACCCATTCCGACTCCCGCAGTGCATTGCCCGCCTTCTCCTCCTCCCGCCTGAGGCTCGAGCCGGCCAACTGCATGAGGTGGGCTGCCCAGCCTGGGCCAGGGAACAAAGACGGGCACTCAACCACTCACCAGACCAGTCCAGATTAGAAAGTTAGCAAATGGAACCTGATTGGAGCAGGTCAGGTGATAAGTTGGGGCACTGGGGCTGGGGACAGTACAGTAAAACATGAGGCTGACAAAGTGGGTCCCTGCCCTGGGGGTAATTAAAAATTAGGTTGACAAGTGGGGGGCATTAAAAAAATGAGCCTGACAAGTGGGGGGCAATAAAAAAATAAGCCTGACAAGTGAGGGGCAATAAAAAATGAAGCTGACAAGTGGGGGGCAAAAAAAATATATATGTAAAAAATGTATACCACATGTCTAAACTGGTGACTACTGTTTGCTTTTGTTTTTTTAAATATTGGCAAAAAAAGTATAAAAAATCATATTTTTTGGGCATGCGGGGGGAAGGTTTTAGTGCCCCGGCCACCCACCTAAACAAAGTCATGCAGCTGCTCAGGGCTGTACACATTCCATGGGCGTGAGACTTTGCTTCATGGCTGTGGCAAAATTTAAATCTCTAGTCATGGTTGGTAGGCAGTAGTGCCACCGAATGCAACCCATTTTATGGGGCTGCAGCACAACTGCTCTGCAACTAAGTGCAATGAACACAGTGGTTTGGCCTTTTGTTAGTTAAAACAGCAACAGCTGCCTGTTAATTACCCTTTGAAAAATGTTCCACCTCAGATCGCTTTTTGGAGGAGCAGCAAGGACTGACGCACATCTGAATGAGCCCTAAGGCTGGGTTTACACCACAGCACGGAGTGGCTCACAGCAGGAGTCTGGTGCGTCCCTGTTCACTGTTTCAGGTTAGATTTCAGTTTGCATTTTTGGCTGAATTGGGACCTGGAATGGACTAGAAGACGCACAGGTCTCCTGTGCAAATCGCACCAGAGCCGCTCTGGAGATGTGTGAACCGGTTCCATAGAGAGCCAGTCACAATCTCCTGACATGCAATTTGGATGCGGTGAAACCCACACCCAACCTTAGACTTTAATGATTTATACATATAGTCACAGCCTAATGCCTTGTACACCGATCAGATTTTCAGACGACCATTCGTTAATTTTTTTTGTTGCATGCTAATCTCATGTGGAAAGTGAAGAGGTTACGCATCTTACGAAAAATCAGAATACAACTTCAGAAGTGACATAATGGGGGTTATTTACGAAAGTGCACTTGAAATTACACTGAAAGTGCACTTTGAAGTGCAGTCGCTGTAGATACAAGGGGACATGCAAGGAGAATAAAAAACAGAATTTTAGCTTGCACATGATTCGATAATAAAATCAGCAAAGTTTCCCCTCTTTTCAGATCTTTCCCTCATATTTACAGCGACTGCACTTCCAAGTGCACTTTTAGTGCAATTTCAAGTGCACTTTGCACTTGTAGTTTTCACTTGTAGTGCAAAGTGGATTTGCCTTTCGTAAATAACCCCCAATGTGTTGAATAGTTTTGTATGTAGTCTCTCATTTCTGAGCATGTGCAGTCTTAGGCCGCGTACACATGATCGAACAAGTCTGCTGAAACTGGTCCGCGGACCAGTTCCAGCGGACAGATTCGATCGTGTGTACGGCCTAGCAGACAGGTTTCCAGCGGAAAAAAGTTTTAAAGCATGCTTTAAAACTTGTCCGCTGGAAACCTGTCCGTCGGACATGTCCGCTGGTTAGTACGACTAACCAGCGGACAGGAATCCCCCGCATGCGTCGAATGGATTCGACGCATGCGCGGAAGCATTTTATTTCCGGGTTTGGTGACTTGGCGGCGTCAACGTCACCGCCACGTCACCGCGTAACTCTGTCCGAGGGGATTTTCGTCCGATGGTGTGTACACACCGCCGGACCAAAATCCTGCAGGAGACATGTCCGATGAAAACGGTCCGCGGACCGTTTTCATCGGACATGTCTCCTCGTGTGTACGGGGCCTTACTCTTACGTTTTTTTTTTTCGGACGAAAACCATACTAATTAAATGGAAAAAAAAACGATGTTGAGTTTTTGTATGACAAAAATGTTAGTCAGCTTTCGTCGGACGAAAAATCTGTATCGGCTGTCGAAAAGCACTGTACCAACGATCCGAAAATCGACAGATCTTCGCCGGACGAAATTTTATTTCCGATTTTCATATCATGCATACAGGCCTTTAGTTTCTCAATTTGTCCTCAGGCCTAATTTGCAGTGCTATACAGTGGTTGTGCATTTGTTTAATTTAAATCCCAACTCTGGGCTCTGCCCCCAATCGCCCTCCTCTTCACCCCCAAAGTTTGTTACATTTTTATTTAATACTCACCTTTTTCAGATTTTTCGGGGCTGGTAACATGGAGAGGAATTTTATATTTCATATTGGATCTTTTCCGGCAGGTACTCAATGATGCAGAGACATCTTTATATTATGAGTCCATGATGTTCTGCACTCACAGTATGTCCTCCATCCTAAAGGAGGACTGAGGACATCTTGTAATATAAGGAATTAATGTGGAGGAAAAAACAAGAGGCGGCCCATATTGCAGACAGAGCTGTTTTTAATATTGTAGGCCAGCTTAAAAAAAAAAAAAAATACTAAATAATTAGCTGAAGTTTAATGTACATAAATAAATAATAGCTTAAAAGATGTGCATTCGCTTTAAATATCTTCCCTGTAACAGGACAATAGCTGAGAAACATGCATTGCTGGCCATCTCTGAGGTTTGCAAAATAATGCTATGAGGAAAACAACTCTTTCAATTCTCACTAAGACTTGCTATGAATTAAATAGTAGCCTAACAACCATGTCCAGGGGAGATTTCAAGGTTCTGCATAAAGGAGTAAAAGTGTCTGACAGATCAACTATTTGTATTGCCCAAAGCAATTTATCTCCCTTTGTTTTCTAACCTGTCCCACAAACCTCTTATTCGGAACAAAAGACCAGATATGAAACTAGAACTAGAAATATATGCTAAAGAGAGAGAGGTGGGCTAGTATTTTCATTTGTGTTACAGACTTGTATTTGCCTTTTTAATAAAAATTGGCTACCATGCACTAAAATATAGTTCCTGACTATATAGTTCCTGACTAGCTTGAATCACGGACAAATGCATCTACCATAAGAGCTAATGGCCCACCATGTTACAGTATATATATATATATATATATATATATATATATATATATATATATATATATATATTTACTCTTGTTCATAATATAGGAATATTCCTTCAGAAGAGAATAGTCTAAGACTGGCCATACATTATACAAATTTCTTGTACAACTTTCCTTTAGATTTACTAAAACCATATGATAGGGGGTCAAACCTAAACACTTTTAATTTGTATGCAATCAGGCAGGCCCTTGTACTACATAGTTGAAGGTAAATCTAAAGAATATTTCATAAGAAAATTGTATGCTGTATGGCCAGCTTAAAGGACATTTGTTCTTGCCCAGTTCGTACAGAATTAAGAATTTACATGCAGATTTGCTACACAAAAGGCTATGCAATTTTTTTTTATAGACTTCACAGTGTGTGTTCGGCCCATCTGGCTTTTATTCAGTTACTGTGCTAAAATAATATGTTGTGTTTTCCATGTATACCAAGCTAGCTATATGCAGTAGTAGTTTAGTTATTGTAATTTCTTAGAATGTGATAATAAAGTTGTTAGGAACTAGAGCATTCTGGGAGATTCTCTAGAGGAAGTGAGTGTGCCACCATTTTAGGAATGTTCAGCAAGACTTTAACGCGTGTTTCTCAATCTCTCTCCATCACCCCTCTGCGAGCTTAAAAAGTGAGTTTGTGTTATCTCATTCTGTGTGTTAGAGCAGTGTTTCTTTATTATATGTAATATTGTACTGATTGATGTTTGTTTTATCAATTTGTAGTTTCACCTGGCTCGTCCTAAAAAATTTAAGATCAAAGAAATATGGAATCTGAAGTTTTTGGGTCGGAAAGGTAAAGCTCTCTGTCCTAGACAATTAAAGGGTTAGTAAAGGAAAAAAAATGTACATTTAAAATAACAAACATGTTATACTTACCTCCACTGTGCAGTTCGTTTTGCACAGAGTGGCCCTGTTCCACGTCTTCTGGGGTCCCTCGGCGGCTGTCTCTGGTCCTCCCCACAATTACTCACCACAGTCATGCGAGAGCTCGCATGGTGGTCAGCAATTGCGGGCGCGTTCCCGTGATACAGAAAGCGGCCATAGCCGCTCACTGTATCACTCGGCCCCACCCCTCGGCGTGCCACATCACTGGATGTGATTGACAGCAGCCAATGGTTGCGCTGCTCTGAATCCATCCGCTCTAGCCAGTCAGCGGCCAGGCTGAGCGGCGAAGAGGATATCGGGACCGCGCGGAACTTTCGAGGGGTCAGGTAAGTATAACGGGGGCTCGGGGGGGGGGGGGGGAGCATTTGTTTTTGTTTTTCACCTAATGCATAGATTGCATTAAGATGAAAACATTTTTTTCTTTACGAACTTTACTTTCATCGGACCAGGCTGAAGTGGTCTGTTGGTCTGATGTGCGTACACACCATCGGACCAAAATCCCCTCGGACCAGAAGTATGTTTTCATCGATCCAAACTGATCGTGTGTAGGCCCCATCGGTCTGTTATCCTTCGGTCCAACAACAGATGGCTTGCTTTAAAATCGAACCGATGGACGGCTAACCGATAGTACACGCGAACATCGGTTAAAAATCCACGCATTCTCAGAATCAAGTCGACGCATGCTTGGAAGCATTCAACTTCGTTTTTTTCATCACTTTGTTGTGTTTTACGTCACCGCATTCTGACACGATCGGTTCATGAACCGATGGTGTGTAGGCACATCAGTCCATCAGTCCATCAGTCAGCTTCATCAGTGAACCGATGAAAACGGTCCGTCGGACCGTTCTCATTGGATGGACCGATCGTGTGTACAGGGCTTTAGTTTCTAGTTTTCATATATAATCTTCATATTTGACAGAGCCCAGTGGTTGTCTGTATATGTTTTGATATTGAACCTTAGTTGTATATACATCCAAGTTTGATTTTTATCATGTTATACCTCCATGATTTTAACTTTCCAAATAAAATAAAAATATGTTTTCAACACTGTTTGATTGCTAAGGAATTTCCGCCTTTTAAAGTCCCATAGGAAATTGTTTCTGTATTTGGACAGACAGAACAGTGTGATATTCTACGAACATACCTTTAGTGAAGCCAGATACAGAAACATGGAAGAGACATCTCTGCTTACTTCTTTTAGTAGCTTAAAGTAACTACAATAATACACAGAGTGAGAGCTAACAATTGCAAAAGGGATTCAGTACACTAAGAATAAGCAGACCTAGAACTACACAGCATTATCCAGTGTCCCTTTAAACTAACCACTAAACCACAGGTGTCAAATTGGCGACCCTCCAGCTGTTGCCGAACTACAAATCCCATGAGGCATTGCAAGGCAGACAGTTACAAGCACGACTCCCACAGTCAGAGGCAGAATGGGACTTGTAGTTCTGCAACAGCTGAAGGGCCGCCAGTGTGACACAGTCTAAACCATAAGCCAATAGCAGTATTTTTTTAATTGCAACAGATTTGTTCTTTTATACAAAGCAAGCACTTGAATAATCTACAGTTCTAAAAACCTTTTGACATCATTCATATGGGTTCATATGGGTGCTGAGGCCCAAAGGCCATGTGTTTATGCGGCTTGAGGCACGGACACAGACACATGTCCCAATTAGACAGTCATGCAGGGGTGGGTGAATGACCTTTAAAACACACTGGGGGTTATTTACGAAAGGCAAATCCACTTTACACTACAAGTGCAAAGTGCACTTGAAATTGCACTGACAGTGCACTTGGAAGTGCAGTCGCTGTAAATCTGAGGGGTAGATCTGAAATGAGGGGACGCTCTGCTGATTTTATTATCCAATCATGTGCAAGCTAAGATGCTGTTTTTTTTTTTCCCCTTGCATGTCCCCCTCGGATCTACAGCGACTTCACTTCCAAGTGCAATTTCAAGTGCACTTTGCACTTGTAGTGCAAATTGAATTTGCCTTTAGTAAATGACCCCACTGTCTTTGTTTGTGGGTGCTCCGCAGCACCTGCATTAAATTGACAAGCAGTTATGTCCATTAACAGTCTACAGGCTTCAACAGCCATGTAAATGAGGCCTATATCTTGCTGATAAGATTGAAACTCTTGACAAGAATATGAAATATAATATAACTGTATACATATATAGACATATAGGGCCAGATTCAGATACAATTACATTGGCGCAGAGTATCAGAGATACACTACGCTGCCGTATTTTACCAGGCTGTACGACGAATCCTGGTAGATTTTGGTACGGCGGCGTAGTCTATTTCTCACCGCGTAATCGAAATACGCGATTAGGGGGCGTGAAGCATTTAAATTAGGGGCGGTCCCCGTGGCGATCGAACTGCGCATGCTCCGTTCAGAAATTTCCCGCTGTTCATTGCGCGAAATAACGTCGATACGTCATTCGTTGTTTGAGTAGCATTGTTTACGGACATTCCAATTACCGGACGTTTTACGTCAAAAATAAAAAAACACGTCGGAAAACGTTGACATTCGACGCGGGAACGACGGCCATACTTAACAAGCAAAAAGCTGGTATAGTTTTACTCAGCAAAAAGATGACTAAAGATGCCGTAAGAGATTGCGATAGACGTTCGTAATTTCGTGGATAGTTGGCAAAAGCTCATTTGCATACCCCGACGCGGAAAACGACGGGAACTCCACCCAGCGGCCGCAATTTTATTGCAGCGTAGATCCGAAGGCGTACGAACATGTAAACCAGTCGGATTAAAGCCCGCAGCCGTAATTTCATGGTTTGAGGTTTCAGAGTAGTGAAAAAACGCACGTAATTCGAAAGTACTCCAGTCTAACGCGAGATAGACACGAGTAATCGCACTGTGAATCTGGCCCATAGTGTACTGTATATCGTTATACAGCCTAACACTTTATTTTCTATTAAGAAACCTGAAAGACTAAAATATTTAAGCATTTAAATACAGCAAACAACGATCAGACAAAGAACATCCCCAGGATTAATCAGGTAATTTTCAATAATTGCCATTAAAGCCAATGACAAACAAGACAAATTCCCAGCTATTAAAGCAATAATAATTTAGTTCCAAAAAAAAACTGCTTAGCCAGTTGCTTTACATTTTCGGAATATAAAGCTGAGTCTTTTACAACAAGATCTTATCTACATATAGCTCATATTGATCTGTGAGTAGGGTCAGTGCCCATTTATCGTAATTATAAGAACAGGAGATCAAATGTATTTCCCTTTCCAAAGTGGTTTGACGAGAGCTTATTCTTTTGCAAGTGAACACATTAAAAAAATCTATGTCATCATATGAAGGCTGAAATCACTGCATTAAAATAATATAAATTGACTACTACTTAAATGAGAAGCCTAAGCAATAAGCATTACTCAGGTACCAAAAAAATCACATTTGTAATTGAATTAAATAGCCTTTTAAAAACTCTGACGTGGACAGAAGAATAAATTGATGTTCTATTAATAACTTTAAATCACCATGCGCATTGTGCCAAGAAGTGTTGACAACATCCACTTCAAGGTCACTGTCAGCTTGGTAAGTCATTACCAAATAAAATATGGCTTAATTGAAGCAAACTCAGCAAGGAGCTGCATTATTTTAAGTGAACATTGTAATATAACTCCAAGAAGAATTACTAATCGCCACTCCCGGTGACAACAAAATGGATGAAAAGGTGCTTTGCAACTTTTTCCTTAGACATGCCACAATTAAATATGGAAATAGATTCAGTAAAAAATTAAAAGTCTTGGAGTGCATTCATTTAGGCACTAATGGACTACGTTCCAGTATGGCTGCGCACAGGTAGTTCACAGTGTGTTTCCAGGGCTAGCTCATATGTCATTGTCGAGGCTAGCAGCAGAAAGCAATTCCGTGTCTTGCCTGGAAAATTGCACAGTTTAGCGGTACATGAAGAGAGTCTATTATCCAAATTCTGCAGGACAGTATTGCCAGTCGAAGCATAAGCAGTATTTCTTCATCATTTATAATTTTACAGTTGTTTGCTCCTACAGGCACACAAAAAGGCTACTTTATTGTAACACAAAGCATATCTGTCACAAAATTCTATAAGGTGTATAGAACAATTATTGGTCATCTGATCATTTAAAAAAAAGTGATAATGCGTAAAAGCTATCCAAAATTTCTATTAATACTACCCTTATAGAGGCCAACTATAAAACCTTCTTGCGTTGGTACTTGGTACCAACTAGGGTAGCGAAAATGCATCCTTCTATCTCACCGAATTGCTTCCGACAATGCGGACAGTTGGGGACGATGCTCCATATTTGGTGGCAGTGTCCCCTCGTAACTCGGTTCTGGATTAGGGTTTTCAACCTCATAAATTCAGTAACAGGGGTAAACATTCGTAGATACCCAGAAGTCACTCTTTTCCACAAATTACCTGACGAAACGCCCAAAAAATCAGTAAAGTTGATTACTTATATTTTTCTGGCGGCTAGAATTATGATTGCTAGGCATTGGAGACAGTCGATAATCTCTCTTGATAAGGGTAAAAGTAAACTCAATTGGATTATGATTAACGATAAACGTACCTATATACTTTGCAACAACTCCAAGAAATTTAATACGGTGTTGGTACCCATGGATCGACTATCTTTCGACTCCATAGGGACTTCCAGGTTGACCCTCTCTTTATCTCCTTCTCTTCCTCCTTCTTTTTTTTTTTTCTCTTTCTGTCTTTGCTCTTTTACTTCTTTCATTTTCTAGTATTTATTTGAACAATACAGATGATCACTTATGGGGCCTACACGGTAGTAGGCCCTGGGATAATCTCGGTGTCTGCTGCTGGGATTCCCTCTGGTTTTGGGTCTCCGCCACTCACTGTTCATGGTGGGATCCAGGCTCATGGGGAGGATTTATTATTCAGTCCCATTGGTATTTGGATACATATTACTAATTTTACACTATGCTGTAACGATTAACGACAGATATGTTCAGTGATAATACTTTTTATATTTTTGTATTGTGATATTGATTATCTGACAACTTTGTTCTATTAACCTCCCTGGCGGTATCCCCGAGCGTGACTCGGGGTGTTTTTTTTTTGCAGAGATTGGTATCCCCGAGTCACGCTCGGGGTAGCCATGCAGAGCCTGCAGCGCGCGCTGTCTTACCTTTTTCCTGGATCCAGCGATGCATCCACGCTGTGTGAGCGAGCGGGTGCTCGCTCGATTCACACAGCGTCCCCGTGTGCCGCCGATCTCCATTCCCTGCGACGTTACGACGCACGGGAGCGGAGAACGGTGCCAAATTCAAAAAAGTAAACAAACACTCTACATACAGTATACTGTAATTTTATAGATTACAGTACTGTATGTAAAAAATACACACCCCCCTTGTCCCTAGTGGTCTGTCCTGTGCCCTACATGTCCTTTTATATAATAAAAACTGTTCTTTCTGCCTGGAAACTGTAGATTGCCCATAGCAACCAAAAGTGTCCCTTTATGTCAAAAATGGTTTTAGATCAGCTAGAAAACAGCGATAATAAATTATAATCACTTGCAGAATTGAGCGATAGCGATTTGTGGGGAAATTCGTCATAAAAAAAAAAATAATGACAGCGACAATTCTGCAACTGAGCAAATTTCAGTGTTTTTGAGTTGATTACATTATTGAATATTTTTTATTATAATTACATTATAATTTGTTATAATTATTTATAGTTTTTTATTATATAAAAAATTATGATTTTGTTTTTCAAATTTTATCATACCCGGGATGTCTTGTTTGGACAGATTTAAGCAAGTTATTCCTAAGAATTGCAGGCCTACAGTATAAAACGCCAAATTTCCATGCAAATAATTGTACCGCTTTTGGTACGTAATTCCAGACAGAATCATACCGCCAGGGAGGTTAATGTGTCTGTTCATTTCGAGACCAGTTTCTTTCTTTTTTTTTTCAATAAAAATATTGAAATTTTAAAAAAGTGATAATTAAATAAATAATAAAAGTTATGCATTTGGCTTAGCATGAGATATTTCAGGAGAGTTCTCATGTGCTAAGTAATGTGTAAGGCTCCATGCACATTGGCTTAAAAAACGTTGCTTCTGTGTTCTGCCTGTAGAAGCAACTCAATGTTTAGAGGCAGAAAAAATAACTTTTGGATCGCGTTTCTGATTGGAGCTCACTGGCAGAAAAAAAAACGAAAACTCTCCTAAACTCCTCTAAACTTTGTACAAAAAATGCTCTATATGAGTGCTTTTTACTCCCAAGAGAACTGATGTTTTTTTTAAGCCCAGTGTGCATGCAGCCTTAAAGCAGAAGGCCACCGTAAAAAAAAATAGGCAAAAAGGCTTCAAATTTTTTTTTTTATACATACCAGAAATGCCTGTTACTAGGCAGATCGTCCTAATCTGCCACTTCCTTGTCCGTGGTGATGTTCTGTGTTCTCCTCCTCACGTTGCCTCCTGAGACACACAGGACACACCGCCCATTCACAAAAGCCTCATTTAAGAGCCGAGATTGCGATCACATGACCAGCCAGCTCTCTCCTCCTTTCTTCCTCCCCTCCAGACTGACATCAGCAGAGGAATTTCAGCCCCGCCCGCTGCATCTCTCAGACGGGGAAAGAAGAAAGCTGGCCAGTCATGTGATCGCAATCTCGGCAGTAAAGTGAGGTATTTGCAGCATTTATTTTTATAAATCACATACAGAAGGGTATACTACAATAGGAGGCAATGCTAATGGTGTATACAGGTTAGAGTAGCTTAACAACCACTTTAATCTGATACCTCCAGCTCTACTGGAGCACTTTAGCTCATTCCTGGCATATCCCCCGACCGGTGTGAGCCTTGACGACAGCTGTCATTTCAGGGTGCACCGGCCGTGAGGTCACAACCGGACCTCGGGGCTCAGAAAACTGACTGCGCGGCCTTACGGCTACCCCGGCTTCTGTTTCAGGGAAAGGCTGATCCATCTAATTGATAGCTCTTTCCACCAGCGAGGTCCTGTCTCCCCTTCTCCTAGGTTCCCACTCCATCGGGACAACATGAATCAGTGTGAGCCTAGCTGTCCACATCTCTGGAGCACAGCCGACCCCTCGAGGCTGAGTGAGCAGCATATAGGATGATACATACAGTGAGTAATGCATATTCATGTACTGTGGCTTCTGAGCTTACTTCCACCTTGGTTTTATTGAACTGTTGCCTTAAAGCGGAGGTTCACACAAAAAGTGAACCTCAGCTTTTTGGATCCCCCCCTCCGGTGTCACATTTGGCACCTTTCAGCGGGAGGGAGGTGCAGATACCTGTCTGAGACAGGTATTTGCACCACTTCCGGGTTCTGACTCCCGCGGGGAATCAAGCCTTGTTACGTCACCCCCTCTGTCTTCTGGGAAACACTGTTCCCCGGAGAGAGTGGGGACCAGTGACGGCGCGCTGCGATCCTCGTGCATGCGTAGTAGGGAATCGAGCAGTGAAGCCTATTTCTCACACAGCAGCTAAATGGATCCTAGTGCACCACAACCATATCCATAGAGATAACACTAAGGTGGTTTTAGTGCCAAACATTTTTTGTGTTATTTTGAGTATTATTGAAAACACACACGGAAAATGCCTGTGATTGATTGCAGTGTGATTTGAGCCAAATTTCGTAACTTTTATAAAATGCAAACTGTGAAAAAGCTGCTTGCTAAACAAGCAATTACAAAAGCTTAACAAAGAGTTTAAAACATTGTAAGAAGATTTCTTGAGGATTTAAAACTCTTCAGCTTCAGCATTGTTGTGTTGAACACAAGAGCTGTAGCTTTACATTAGTACTTAGCAGACTTTAGCAGCCATTTATCAAGTGCTAAAGCTAGTTAACCACTTAAGACCCGGACCAAAATGCTGCTAAAGGACCTTGCCCCTTTTGGGATTCAGCACTGCGTCGCTTTAACTGACAATTGTGCGGTCGTGCGATGTGGCTCCCAAACAAAATTGGCGTCCTTTTCCCCCCACAAATAGAGCTTTCTTTTGGTGATATTTGATCACCTCTGCGGTTTTTATTTTTTGCGCTATAAACAAAAATAGAACGACAATTTAAAAAAAAAATCTATATTTTTTACTTTTGCTATAATAAATATCCCCCAAAAATATATAAAATATTTTTTTTTTCCTCAGTTTAGGCCGATACGTATTCTTCTACCTATTTTTGTTAAAAAGAATCGCAAAAAGCGTTTATTGGTTGGTTTGCGCAAAATTTATAGCGTTTACAAAATAGGGGATAGTTTTATTGCATTTTTATAAAAAACTATTTTTTTTACTACTAATGGTGGCGACATTATGGCGGACACTTCGGACAATTTTGACACATTTTTGGGGCAATTGTCATTTTCACAGCAAAAAATGCATTTAAATTGCATTTTTTATTGTGAAAATGACATTTGCAGTTTGGGGTTATGTGTTCCCTAATGTGTGTTTACAACTGTAGGGGGGTGTGGCTGTACGTATGACGTCATTGATTGCAATTCCCTGTATAAGGGATAACGCGATCGATGATGCCACCACAGTAAAGGACGGGGAAGCCGTGTTTACACATGGCTCTCCCCGTTCTTCAGCTCCGGGGACCAATCGCCGCACTCCAGCGGCGATTGGGTCCGCTAGTCCCACGGTCCTGAAGCTTCGGACTGGGTCACGGTAGCACACCGCGGGCGCGCGCCGTGACCCACGGCTGGGTACTAGTACAGGACGTACCTGTACGTACATGTGCCCAGCCTTGCCATTCTGCCAATGTATATGTGCAGGAGGCGGTCCTTAAGTGGTTAAATGGCAGCAGAGCTACAGCCTACATCCCTATTAAAGTGTATGTAAACCCATTGATTAAATCATATATACAATTGTGCTTATAAGTTTACATATACTGGCAGAATTTATGATTTCTTGGCCATTTTTCAGAGAAGATGAATGATGACACAAAAAAACATTTCTTCGCTCATGGTTAGTGTTTGGCTGAAGCCATTTATTATCAATCAACTGTGTTTACTCTTTTTATATCATAATGACAACAGAAATGACCCAAAGGTCTCCGATCAAAAGTTTACATACCCTGGTGATTTTGGCCTGATAACGTGCACACAAGTTGACACAAAGGGGTTTGAAAAGCTAATAAAGGTAACCATCCTCACCTGTGATCTATTTTTTGTAATTAGTGTGTGTGTATATAAAAGGTCAATGAGTTTCTGGACTCCTGACAGACCCGTGCATCTTTCATCCAGTGCTGCACTGACGTTTCTGGATTCTGAGTCATGGGGATAACAAAGGAATTGTCAAAGGATTTTCGGGAAAAAGTAGTTGAACTGTATAAAACAAGAAAGGGATATAAAAAGACATTCAAGGAATTGAGAATGACAATCAGCAGTGCTCAAACTCTAATCAAGAAGTGGAAAATTAGAGGTTCTGTTGAAACCAAACCACAGTCAGGTAGACCAACTGAAATTTCAGCCACAACTACGAGGAAAATTATTCAGGGTGCAAAGAAAAAGCCACAAATAACCTCAGGGGAAATTCAGGACTCTCTGAAAACATGTGGTGTGGCTGTTTCAAGATTAACAATAAGGAGGCACTTAAAGAAAGATGGGCTGCATGGTCAAGTCCCTAGAAGAAAGCCATTACTATACAAATGCCACAAAGTATCCCACTTACAATATGCCAAACAGCACAGAGACAAGCCTCAAACCTTCTGGCACAAAGTCATTTGAAGTGATGAGACCAAAATTTAGCTTTTTGGCCACAACCATAAACGCTACATTTAGCGTATGATGAAAGGTACACCCAGGGGCGGACTGACCATTGAGGAACCTGGGCACTTCCCGAGGGCCCCATGCCACTTGGGGGCCCCATCAGTGTTGCCAGGCTCATTAAAACCAGGAACAGTATGTAAAAATCTGTTTTTTTACATCTGTCCCTGATATGTCCAAAACCTACATGCTTTTGATGTGATTGTGAAAATCCCAAGATTTTAGCTGCCCCGCCTCTGTACTGCCACCTGGCTTGGTGGCCATCTGTAAGCCCGGGGGCCACATAATCTTCTATTGCTCGGGGCCCCATGAGTTGTCAGTCCGCCCCTGGGTACACCATTTCTACTGTGAAATACAGAGGTGGATCGCTGATGTTTTGGGGTTGTGTGAGCTACAAAGGCACAGGAAATTTGGGCAAAATTGTTGGCAAGATGAATGCAGTATGTTATCAAAAAATACTGGAGGAACATTTGTATTCATCAGCCAGGAATCTGCGCATGGGATGTACTTGGACATTCCGACATGACAATGATCCGAAACACAAGGCCAAGTCGACATGTTATTGGCTTCAGCAGAATAAAGTGAAGGTTCTGGAGTGGCCATCTCAGTCTCCTGACTTCAATATCATTGAGCCACTCTGGGAAGATCTCAAATGTGCAGTTCATGCAAGATAGCCCAAGAATTTACAGGAACTGGAGGCTTTTTGCCAAGAGGAATGGGCAGCTTTACCATCTGAGAAGATAAAGAGCCTCATCCACAAATACCACAAAGGACTTAAAGCTGTTATTGATGTTAAAGGGGGCAATTTCTGTTGTCATTATGATTTAAAAAGAGTAAACACAGTTGATTGATAATAAATGGCTTCAGCCAAACACTAACCATGATTAAAAGAAACGTTTTTGTGTTATCATTCTGAAAACTGGCCAATAAATTATACATTATGCCAGGGTATGTAAACTTATGAGCACAACTGTGGGCCAGATTCAGGTAGATCAGAGCATCTTTGCTCCAGAGTAACGCTTCTCATTTATGTTACTCTGCCGAAATTTTAGGAGCAAGTGCTGTTATTCATGAAGCACTTGCTCCTAAAGTTGCGGCAGCGCATCGCAAATTGGGCGGGTACGGGGCGTGTATTATTAAAACTAAGCGCGATCCCGCGGCGAACGTACTGCGCATGCGTCGAGTGTCAAAGCATCCCCGTGCGCATGCTCCAAATTCTGTGAATGAACGTCAATGACGTCACGTCCCCATTCAGGAACTTTTTACGCAAGCGACGCCATTTTTTTTTTTCTGACGCGATGACGACGCCTATACCTAACATAGGATACTCCACTAGGGGGCTGCTTTATCTATGCGCCGCGTATCGCTTCCGGAAACGTCGTAACGTCACTGCGTCGCGCCCGAATTCGCTCGTGAATTGCCGATTTCTGCTCATTAACATATTTTTTGAGCGTAAATCGGCAGGAACGCCCCCGGCGCCATTTTTAAGTTGAAGTAACGATGCGATGGCGAAATTCAATTACGCCGATCGCATCGGAACTCCAACCCGGCGTTTCTTGTTTTCTGGTTACAGAAAACAAAAACCCCGGCTTAAAGTGACAGTTAGGCTGGCGGATCCATTGATCCGCCAGCCTAACTCTACCTGAATCTGGCCCTGTATGTTTAAAATTCCTATTGTCATTTGAAAAGTTGTTATCAGCATTTCTAAACCTGCATCTTTGATTAACATATCACCTGGTAATCCTAATCCTACCATGAAGGTCCTTCCTATTATAGAGTGACAACACTGTCCCTGTCTCCTAGTTGGACACCTGCATTGTCACCTTGTATACACAGGCTTATGATTGAGACTACACAGATATGGCCCACTTTTGTAACCATTAGTTATTGTGCCCCATGAAATGGCATTCAACCATAGCACGTAGACAGGGAGTAGCTGCAAAGAGTCTGCAGAAAATCACCAACACTGAAACACAAAAGGTCTATATCTACTTTAGGATGTGTATTTCCAGGACTGGAGCAGAAAGATGATTCAATTCCTTGAAGAAAACTGCTTGATTCTTTTAAAATGTAAATTTCAATTTAATTGATTGAATGTGATCAGGGGCAGACTGACCATTGAGTCACTCGGGCACTACCCAAGGGCCCCATGCCACTAGAAGGCCCCATCAGGGTTGCCAGACTGTGTTTTTTTTTACATCTGTCCCTTATATGGCCGAAACTGACATGCTTTTGATGTGAAAATCCAGACATTTTATCTGCCCGCCTCTGCACTGCCTCCTGGCGTGGTGGCCATCTGTAAGCCCGGGGGCCCCATAGTCTTCTATTGCCCGGCAGCCCCATGATTTGTCAGTCCGCCCCTGAATGTGATACTATTTAGACTAGGGTTTAAAGTCTAAAGCCACCTATCAGTGCCCATCAGTGCCTCATCATCAGTGCCACCTATCAGTGCCACCTCCCAGTGCCGTTCAGTGCTGCCTATCAGTGCCCTTCCATGCCACCTATCAGTTCCCTTCAGTACTATCAGTGCAGCCTCATCAGTGCTTCCTCTTTAGTGCCCATCAGTGCCGCTTTATCAGTGCAGCCTATCGGTGCCCACCAGTGCTGCCAATCAGTGATCATCAGTGTCTCATCATCACCGCCACCTATCAGTACTGCCTACCAGTACCCCCTACCAATGCCTATCAGTGAAACCTATCAGTCTCACCTCTCAGTGCCCTTCAGAGCCGAATATCAGTGCCCATCAGTGCCACCTATCTGTAACCATCAGTGCCACCTATCAATGCAACCTCATTAGTGCCTCCTGATCAGTGCCACCTCATCAGTGCCCATTAGTGCCGCCTTTTAAGTGACTATCAGTGTCCATCAGTCCAGCCTCATCAGCACACATCAACAAAGGAGAAAAATTACCTGTTTGCAACATTTTATAACAAACTGAAAACAGTTTTTCGTATTTTTCTTCCAAATTTTAGTTTTTTTCTTTGCTTATTTAGCAAAAAATAAACCCAGTGGTGACTAAATACCACCAAAAGAAAGCTCTATTTCTTTTAGTGGTATTTAATCGCCAATCACAGCGTGCAGTGATTGGCGATTAAGAGGACCAGGGCTTCATATGTCCGAATCGCTGGACCATGGAACAGGTGAGTGTCTGATTATTAAAAGTCAGCAGCAACACTTTTTGTAGCTGTTGACTTTTAAATAGGTGGAAATCCTCTTTAAGAGCCTTCTAGGAGAGGGAAGAAGAAGAGAGGAACAGGGGAGTGCCTTTTATTCCTAGGCTATGGGGTTGTGTCTTTCTCTTGGTACACATAATGCAAAGAGACCCAACTTCCTACATGAATGGGTACTCCATAGGACGCTTCAAGAGAAAGGAACCACCCTGAAACAGGAAACATGGGGCAGTGGTCAAGGCACCAGCTTAAACAAGAACATATGCCAGGATTAAAAGATGAAGAAACTGCATATTCAGTGTAGCCAAGTCCCGGGCCCCTTGAGGCCTAATGGTGAACTCCAGAGTTGTGGACAGCTGACATCAAGATAGATTGGTGGCTGCCAGACACTTTTTGAATGCAAAGCGTTTTATTGTCTCTTAAACAGAACTGTGGGAGAGAGGGCACCCTTCAGTAGAAGAAATATTAATTGGCAGACTCCGAGACTTCTATAGGCAGACAGTCATGCAGGGAAAGTCATCCATCTAGACACCACATCTGCATGAGTAGGACCGATATCTACTATGGCAACAATCTTGTAACAGTTTCTAACAACAGTTGCAATGAACTCCTCCACTTCTTTTACAATCTCCTTTTGCAGAACTTCTCTCAGTCTTTCACTAGACTAACAAAAACACTGGTGACTGGATCTCCTGAGCTCTTCTAATTTTCTCATTCAGTATCTTCCTCAAGCGTCACCATGCTGGCCTTCTTGCTCCCTGGCTTGGCAATAAATAATGCTCCGCAAGCATCACCTCCACTGGCTGGGTCCCTGGCTTGGCTGAGTTTTTCCCAAATCTTCAACATCATGGTGAGAATCCTGCTCAGATACTTGCTTCAGCTACTCACAGTGGTCTCTGGTAGCAAGGTGGATGGTCCCTTAGTTGCAACAGCTTTTCCTCTACCTATGAACCACAGCTGGTTCTCCGGCCGGCAGAACTGTTGCTTCTGGTTGGACTGTAAGTAGCAGTCCCAATCTTACGCTGCTCTATAGCTTCTGGATAGGCCATTAGACAGCCTAGCAGCCAGATGTCACCGGGATAGGCCCAAGGCTCCAGATGACGCTCCAGATGACGTCAGAACGACGAAACCGGTCGAGCGAACGTTCCTTAGAGCTACAGCATATATTTTCTAAAGGCTTTTTAAACTGCATGTAAATTGTGAGTACCCATTGTTTATCAATAAATAATTTTACTTGGCACAAAACGGTATCACGCTATTGGGCACTTTCGTTTTATCCTATCTTCCCTATGAGCGGCTGAATGGTTGGATTAGATCCCATGTAGGAAACCAGGCAGATCCTACTGAAGTGTGGGTTTTACTGAGAAAGTCTATTACCCCTGCAGGGGTAGTTGGTCCGGTGAGTGCGGGACCATTGGGGGAGGCACTGAATGAACCACTGACGGCTATACCTGCATGAAGCACATATCACTTTATATTCTGTGGAAGCAATCCTGAAAATATATATTTTTATATTTTTATAAAACTGGACTTTTTTTGGATTATTATTATCATCATCATTTAATATTGCAACACTTATTTTGGGAAGTTTTATCACTAGAAATTGGACTTTTTTAGGATATATGAATTATTTATTTTTTCAATTTTTTCAATCACTACTTTTTTTCAATCACTAATTATCAATTAATATTCAATTTATTTTGTGTTATATATATGTTATTTTTTGATCTAGGACCAGCACTTTTGATTTGGAAAGACTTTTTTAGATATATGATTTATTTTTTCAATTTTTTCATTCACTATATTTATCATTTGCACATTCTTTAATTTTAGTTATATATATGTTATTTTTTGACTAGGACCAGCCTTTTGATTTGGACCATCATTTATATTTTATTTGCACTTTCTTTAATTTTAGTAGGCTTCACTCCCACCTAGGTGGGTTTTTATGTAGGGGCAGCCACTTCAAACTCAATCACTTTATATTTATATCACATCACTATTTTATTTAAATTGTCTGTGGCGCTGTTTCATCTCTTTTTACCAAGGCTTATGGCCTAGCAGCCCGGGGCATTACAACACATGCCCACCCAGACAGCCATCCCGGTGGCACAGAACCCCGGTCACCTGACCCCACCCAAATAGGTTCTCCCAGCAGGCCAAGGGATCCTAGAAAATCCCTGTCCATTGGCTGAGACACCCCATTCATTACTAGCCTGTCCTTGCAATGTCCTTGTTTGTCTAATGTCACCAGGTGCCCGGCCACCAAACGACAGAAGATAGAAGTGCAGCAATTTCAGAGTTATGGTGAAATCAATTGACCTCCTGATAATTATCCAAGGCAACTACCACTTGGCAGATTACTTTTATAGCAACCCTGCCTAAACTCCAGGGTGCTACATCAGTGATTAAAGTGCTAAAATTGTTTAAAAAGCTAATAGTTAAATATCAATTTAGATATGTAACCAGAATACTCATCTTACAGAATGCTGGTGTTGTGCATTCCATAGACCTTGTTTTAAAAATTTGGTTCAGGGCAACGTAAGGTCATAAGGACAACTTTTTTTCAAATACCACATCATGAAGTTACATTAATTTGAATGACATAAATTATTAAAGCAAATCGCTACTTGTATATTTTATTACAAAATGTACTGTACATTCATATCGTTTAAATTTCTTAAAAATCTGTCAGTGTAACTTCTTCACACTGATGCATGATTTACGTCTTAAAACCTTTTCAAGGAATGTATTATTATATGCCTTAACTCACTAATTAATAGTCTATTTCATGCTATCAGCATTGCCAGTCATTAAATCAAGTGAGGAAGCTGAACTCAACAGTAACATACCCCACAGTATTCATTTTCACATGTGAATTATATATGAGTGTCATTGGAAAAGGTGATAAATGTGGTTATGAGCTAAGCTTGTTTTTTTATATTTTGACAAGAATATCCACATGGAGTATTGTATTCCCCAAAAATTGCAGACTTGGATTTCCTGCATATTTATTGTAAGCGATTAGGAAACAGATTTGAATCATGTCATGCTTGAATAATACCCTTCTCTACATTTATGCATTAACATCATAAACCAAAATTTATATGCATATGTATATATATCAAATCATTTCATTAAGCATTTAAAAAAATGTCTTGTTTTTTTGGGGAAAAAAGAACCTAAAATATTTTGCAAATGGGTTAAAAACTGCAGCTATAAGTATAGAAACATGTTTCTGCATATTGCAATTTTCTTCCCTTCATTTCAATCATTTTGACAGGTGCAGGTAGTATAAGATTCAGAACAGTAAATATGTAAAGTATGTTTCAGATTTTTTTAACTAATGCAAAGTACTATTGAATAGCAAAGGGTCTGAAATTATTTACGGAATTAATTTCTGTTTCCCATAGCTATTTCATGAACTAAATAGCCATGTAGATCTTTATGTGAATAAACAGCGAGGGTGATCATAAGCATGCTTAATGTGATCCTGTGCTTTGCCTATCGAGGGTAGAAGCAATTTATTATTAGTCAGCTAGAGATGAGCTCTTGGCTTTATCTAAACATAGGTTTGGACCGACCTTTGCTTGTTCAGGCATTCTTCCGAATGCCAGAACATTTAGCTGGTTCAGCAGGAGCCAAAAGGGATTTCTACTCCTACTATAAATGTTAGCTTTTTTTGTCTGCTGTCAATGGTTGTAAAAGAAGCAGTAAGAGCTGCCACCCGCCATGTCCTTAGCAACCAGTGACATTACCCGGCCCTGCTGGCTGGAAATCCTGGCCATGTAAACAAAGGCACAGGTATAGTGGCTGACATCATTGCCCAAATGTGGCTACATTTTCTGGGGTTTTCTAGTATTTTAATTATGTGTGTAAAGTGTGTGTTTATTTACAACTTACATTTTTTTGTACAACAAGTGATATTGTTTGCGCTGTGGTGGTGATGCCTAAAGGGTGATGGGAAAGGGGAAGTGAAGTAGTAAACTAGGTGAATACAATAAGTGACACAAATGTATAAATATATAGAAAAAATTATATAAAACACAATGTGAACAAAGTAACAGTAAATAACAGTGACCGTGTCATCTATAAATATGTGTGGTGGACATAATAGAATGCATGGTCAAACTCAGTCCTGCAGACAAAACCAAATAAAAGAAGAGAGTCCAACTTAATCATGCAACTCGGTGCAGCAAGTGAAATCTGGTGTGAAGTCAAAAGGAGATGTTCCAGCAGCCAAATGAGTGAAGGTGCAATGGAGGATTCCAAAACGTGCAGCCCACACCTCTAGTAATCCTATCAGCTTACCTCAAGGCTATCTGATATAGCCAGAAAGATAGGGCATCAAACTCTTGATGAATGGAAGCCTCAAATCCGATGGTGCATGGAAGGGGAAAGTACAAAAAAACAAACATAGAGTAGTCCTGTCACCACTGGAGGGATTCCTGCTAGCAATCAAAAGATGTGCACTTACACAGAGTGGTGAAAGGGGGTGCCTATCTCCACGAGCAGCGAGCTCGTCAGGTGCTGCTCTGCTGCCGCTGTTTGGCTAGATGTTGATCCGCCGATACTCAAACGATGGTGTTTGAAACAAAAATAGGAGGGCACATCGCATAATACCGCAAAATAAAGATTTAATAAACAAAGCACAAAATAAAAACTCACATAAAGTCAGCTGAGGCGGTCATACATCCACGAGCAGCGAGCTCGTCTACCGTCCGTCAGGTGTAAAGGGTCCAGTGCTCCAAAAAGTAGTAAGAGTATTATGTACCTCTCATATAGTGGGTAAAATAAGTATTGAACACGTCACCATTTTTCTAGGTAAATATATTTTTAAAGGTGCTATTGACATGAAATTTTCACCACATGCCGGTAACAACAATGCAATCCCTACATACAAAGAAACTAAAACAAATACGTTCAGAAATTAAGTTATGTGTAATAAAATGGAATGACACAGGAAAAAAGTATTGAACAATGAAGAAAAGGAGGTGCAAAAAGTAATGGAAAACCAAGACACCAGCTGAACTCTATCAGTAATTAGATTCAGGTTCAGTCTCACCTGATGGCCTATAAAAAGGTGTCTCATTACCAAGGTGTCACACAAGAAGCTTCCCATGATGGGTAAAAGCAAAGTGCTCTTTTAAGGCTTTAGCAACCTTATTGTTGCAAAACACACCAATGGCATTGGTTACAGAAGGATTTCAAAACTTCTGAAGGGGCCAAAATCCAGAAGTGAAAATAACATAATTTCACCATAAACCTGCTACGACCAGGTTCTCCTAGCAAGGTTTCTAAAAGAGGAGTGAAAAGAATTATGAGAAGAGTTGTCCAAGAGCCAAGGACAACTTGTAGAGAGATTCAGAATGACCCAGAATTAGCAGGTACAATTGTTTCAAAGAATACAATAAGTAATACACTCAACTGCCATGACCTGTATGCACATTCACCATGCAAGACTCCATTGCTGAAGAAAAAGCATGTCGAAGCTCATTTAAAGTTTGCTACACAATATTTGGACAAGCCTGTGAAATACTGGAAGAATAGAGTCTGGTCAGATGAGACCAAAATTGAACTCTTTTGATGCCATAATACACACCATTAGAGTTGAGCGGACACCTGGATGTTCGGGTTCGGGGGGTTCGGCCGAACTTAGGAAAAAAGTCTGGGTTCGGGACCCGAACTTGACCCGAACCCCATTGAAGTCAATGGGGACCCGAATTTTTGACTACTAAAACGTCTCTAAAAAAGTAATGGAAAGGGCTAGAGGGCTGCAAATGGCAGCAAAATGTTTCTTTGAATTTATGCATTGCATTGGTTGTTACCAACATGTGGTGAAAATGTCATGTCAATGGCACCTTAAGAAATATATTTACCAACTTTTCCCCACTAGTGAAGAGAATCAAATTACTCCTAGACAACACTGGAGTAAACTCTTGGTTTGGCCACTGCAACATTCTTAAAATGTGTATCCTCCCCAAATTTCTCTATCTCTTGCAGGCTCTGCCTATCCGTATCCCATCTACATTTTTCAAACAGATCCAAACAGTATTCTTTGCGGTTGCGACACAACCAACTACTGTAATGTTACCTAAACGTTACAGGGGACTGGCGGTGCCAGATGTACGTAAGTATTATCAAGTGATACACTTGAGTAGGCTAATTGACTGAAACAGACACGCAGACTTAAAAACTCTGGGTTCGCCTTGAACAGGGCCAATCTATTGTTCCTCTTGGTAGGGCACCATGGTGTTTCGCCTCCCTACCAAGGGAGGTGAAGAACCACCCTTTGATAGGCCATAAGGCAAGACTTGGCACAACCCTGCTGACACTCACCCCCATATTGTCAACGAATTCACCTCTATTCCCGATACTAGGGAACCCTCTTTTTCTACGAGACTGCATGAGGCTGTTTTTCAAAACCTATGGAGCTCAGGCCACGCACAAGCACCCATTTCATAATCTCAGGGGCATGGCCGACTATTTTGCCGTTAGTTGACCCAATGGGCAACTTCCGTCTGGGTTTTTGGAGCACTCTCCAGTTTACTCATATTGTTTGATCCCTCCCGCCCCAAGGCATTTTGACAGACCCCTCACATCCTTTGAGGAATTTTGCGCAGACTCAGGGGCGATGCCACATATGCTCTCCGCCAATTATGACTTGCTGAACACACCTACGGAACCCCACTCCTTAGGCTGTATAAGTGATTGGGAAAGGGACCTAGGTACATCACTCAGTATACAACTAAGACAGTACATCCTCAGGTTAACGTACAAATCTTCCATCTGTACAAGGTTACAGGAAACCACCTTTAAAATTCTCACCAGGTGGTTTAGACTGCATAAAATCTCCCCAGAGACTCCTGACAAGTGCTGGAGATGTCTGGAAGACAGGGGAACCATCCTTCACATTTTTTGGTCCTCCCCAAACTAGAACACTTTTGGAAGGAGGTTAAACACATTGCCTACAAATTCACAGAACGGCAATTACCAGATGACCGGCCTTTTTCTTTCTCCATGCCTTCAATACCCCTGGGAAAGTATACAAAAAATCAATCATACGCCACCTCCTTGACGGGTAGATGAGGGGAGAGCCCTCCTTGACTGTGACCCGGTTGACTGAGTTCCCCCGTTCACCCTTGAACCAAACCCAGGTATGTTAAGCTCATTCCTGTTCACATCAGATAAATTCCATACTACCTTGATCAACTATATTCTGTGTTAATTTTAATTATTTTAATAGGCAGTTCAATTTTGTGTATTTAGAACCCCTTGCAAATTTTCTATACATTCGATAGATATATACTGTAGATTTTTGGTTTTCTTTACTGATCTAAATGCAGCACTAGTTTACTGATATTTACGCAACAGTGTGTGCAAATCTTTCTTATACAGCATACAAAATTCAGTTTACAAAAATAGTTCTGCTCCAGTATACTTCTTATTCACTTCTGACATTATACAGGCACAGACAAAGCTTTCGTTTTCTGCCTAGCAAAATCTCTAACATTTATATCTAAATGAGGAATATAAAACCTCTCCCCTTACTTTCACCTTTAAAGTCATCCTATAAGATTCTCATTGTAATACCAGCCAACTCTGAAAAAGATGCACTCGTTTATTCTGATTCAGCATTCTACCTTGCTGCATCCCTTTATCACAATCAAGCATACACAGAGCACAGTAACAATTATAAATTGCCTCGCACCCAATTATCAAATATATGTCAAATACATATCTACGATTTTGGCATACTCAGCAGATGTAGGGACCATTAGTATAAAGCACAAGTAGGTTAAAGCCTGAGGAAAACGTACTTTTTCAAATTTCATACCATATCGCTGAAAATGTATCCTAAGCAATATGTTAAAGGGAATTATTAGATAAATGGATCTTGCATAAAAAAAATCACTAACGTTGTAACCTGTAAGGTTTATTATTAGGTTTATTCCGCTAGCAAAGACAAGTGGCAATTGGTGAATCACGTGCTGCCAATTACAGGCCCTACTTGTCTACATTTTCCAGCTGCTATTAAACGACAGCTAAGACAGCAGCAATATGTAAAAACAGTGTTTTTTTCTTCAGAGAATAAAGGCAGAAACCCTGGGTCACTCTTGTCTCTGCCCCCCTACCCACCTCCCAGCACTGCACATTATCTCCTTGCCAACCCACCTCTCAGCATAACTCCCTTTTAAATAATGAATCCCCTTGCAGTAGTAATAAATTCCTCAGCATCAACAATATATTTCCCCACCACATACAATAAAACCCCCATCAGCACCAATACATGCCCCCAGCTGCAACAATATGTAATTAGGTGGTGTGGAATTGGACACATACAGCATGGTATATGGAATGAGGCAGTGCAGACTAGGGAGTGTACAGCATGGCATACGAAATGAGATGGTGTGGAATAAGAAACATAAAGCACTGGATAGGCACTAGCAGAAATATTTTTGAATCCTAATGGAATAATGGCATCCCATTCAGACCTCCATCAGGACAGACCACCATTGATTGCAGTGATAGCTTGACTTATTGGTCCAGGATGAGGAAAGTTATTTGCCTCTTTAGTTAGGCTCTGTACCATTCAGAACTCCTGTCATGTGATTATCAGGAGAAGACAAAGGCTCAGTGGGAGAGATTCTCCTATCAACACTGTCTGTTTGTAATAGCAATCGAGTGGCTAATGAGCCTCTCCAATTTCTATTACAAGAGAGCCGACTGTCGGGTCTAAAAATGGTACCGGGTCACCCAGGTATAACCACCGAAAAGTCCAGCAATGTTTGGGTGCCATACTTGCCAACAGTCCCAATTTTTCCCAGGAAATTCACAGTATTTAGACCTAAATCCCAGTCTTACCGTGTCCCGGGAAAATTCACGGTAAATTGGCTTTGTCCTGGTGTCCGTGATGAATCGCCCATCGCCGACACTAGAGATCCAGGGTTGTCGCCATTTTTGTGAAAAGCAGCTCAATTTCTATTGGCAGAGGCTTTTATAGCCCCCCCCCCCCCGGGTTCTGCCTATTTTCTGTGCTCCTTGGCCTCTATGAGAGCTGCTCTTTGCAAAAATGGAAGCAGAGACAATATTACCAGTGCCAACTCTGGAGCTCTAGCAGCGGCTCTGGCGATACAGCAACATGGAGGTCTCAGAATCTAGTAGCAAACTGACAAGTGAGCGCTGCATCATGGTGACATGTAAGCTGCATCTCTGGTGACAAGTAAGCTGCATATCTTGGTGACAAGTAAGCTGCATCTTGGTGACAAGTAAGCTGCATGTCAATTGGTGACAAGTAAGCTGCATCTCTGGTGAAAGTACACTGCATCTTGGTGACAAGTTGCATCTCAGGTGGGAAGTGAGTGCTGCACCTCTGGTGACAAGTAGCAAGCTGCATCTGGTGGCAAGTAAGTACTGCATCTCTGGTGGCAAGTGAACACTGCATCTCTGGTGGCAAGTATCACTCTTTCTCCCTCCAGCCCAATATTTAGTTTAAACCACACCGCATTTTTCTCCCCCCGCTATTTCAAGCCAGAAACAAATGGCGCCTACAGACAAAAAAGTGTCCCTACACATTTTTTGGACAATGTTGGCAGCTATGGGGTACATCGCTGGACAGGAAGTGGTTATAGGAGAATTATACAAAAAAAAATGTTAAAGCCACAAGTTCTTTTTTACCACTACTATTCCTTTGTTCTGGATTTTGACATTTACAAATGCAGAAATTGGATGAAAGGTTTAGACCTGGGAAACACTTTTTGAAAGATAAAAAGTGCATTTTATATACAACTATATAGATCAGAACAAAATGAGGGACAAATGAGGATCAAAGAGGGACAGAGGGACTCTGTTTCAAATCAGTGACAGTCCCTTGAAATCAGGTACATTTGGGAGCTATGGATATGTAAATAGTAAATTTGAAAGTAAACAGAGGCAGAGAAGCTGCAAAGCATGCAGGGAATCCAGGAAGTTGTAGAAAGAAATGGCCAACAGACAGGCAGCATTCACAAAATAAAGGGAGCTTTTTTTGGACTTATATTGGCTTGCCAAACATAACAGTTGTTTGTATCATAATTACAATGCTAATGTTATAAATGAAAGTGTATTCTGTGAACATAAAAATCCTTTAAGTGTGAAGGCTGCATTCGTTTATTTTTTATTTTTTTTAGGCCTTTAAGTCTGTTATATTTCAACTTTCTTTAAGAAACCAAGTCATCCAGCAAAAGTGCCATTAAGGCTTTGTAAGTCACTTATTAAAAGTCCATTTAAATCTTATAGTCCTTATAACACTACCCTCTCCAGACAATACTGCTGTCCAAATATTTGTTCATTATTTTTCCATAAGTAAGAAAGACAACATAAGGCTGCCCATAGATTACTTGAATAAAAAACAAAAACAAGCAGATTCTTCCATCCAAACAAGTGAGGAGAATAGAAGAATCCTCACTACTGAGACATTGTAGTCTTAAGCCTCGTACACACGATCGGATTTTCCGATGGGAACTGTGTGATGGCAGGCAATTATATGATCCATTGGACAATTGTTTTCGTTTTTGTCGCCAACAAATGTTGGATAGCATGCTTTAACATTTTCCAACAACAAATGTGTTGTTGGATTATTCGATCATGTGTACAGAAACCCTTCGGACAAAACACGCATTCTCAGAAGCAATGCTAACCATAACACAACATTAGCAGAAGTTGCCTAAAGGGTGGTGCTAAAGAGCTGAAAAACCAGGTCATTTTTTGATTGTTGGCCAACAATTGTGTGCCGTTTGTATACAGGACCACAGCAACACACAGCTACTTTATATTCATCTACATTGGATTAGTATGCAAAGCACACGGACTGGTAATACCCATTGAAATCACTCAATATGGAAGATATTTGTCAGTGAAGTAAATTAACCCTCTATCCAGAACAGACAAAGAATGAATGTATGTATTCAGTTCTGTTCCTCCTACATGTATACTATAATAAAATAAATTAATTAAATCAATATTGTAGTTTATGCTCTGTGAATTTACATTAAAAATGCATATGCTTAGCTAATAAACCCAAAATGGAAAGAGGCAGGCCGTATTGGTTCATGATGGATGATTTAAGCTTTAACTCATTAATCAAAGAGAAAATGGTATCATACAGTGCAGTATAAAAGGTGATAATCTCTGTCATTGCTAGTGTGCAGAATTATACTTTTCTTGTTACAAAATATTCAAAGCATTCGTTCAAGTAATACAACAGAGAAGACATCTCCAACCACTGATAAATGATGTATAACCCAATTAAATCCTAATCTTCTATAATTTTAAGAGCAATCAGTAGAATTGCTAGATTGATTGAGCTAACAATAAATATCATATAATATGTATAAAATTGTAAAAATTCCATTACTCTAGTGCTACTTATAATTATAAAATATCAACAGCTTCAACCAGAATGGGGGTTATTATTGTAAAATGGAGTTTAGCGCAAGCAGATTCAGATTATTTTTTGCAGAGCAAAGAACAGAATGCTAAGTAATGGATTGGGCTCTATTTTCATGCTTCAGTTTAATAAATGAGTCTCCATTATCTTTATTTCTGTGTATTTTGCTTGTACTTCGGTGAAATTATGCACATTAAACTATGAAATGTTGACTCAAAATTATTGCAATGGGCAATGTACTGTATATCTGTATTAACATCCCCAAGTAGGGCCGAAGCAACATTTTTTTTAGACCAAGAATAATGACGTTTTAGTCATTCTGAAGGACTTTCATAAGGGGAGGACAAAGGATAGACCACTTTGTACAACCCGCCATGTACTTAACTAGAGCAATCCATCCATCCATCTTCTTCCCCCTATTTGCTAATTATCTAAAACAGCAAGGCAATGGAACAAGAACAAAGTTGTTTGGTCTACTATAGTCACAAAGATGCATCAAGTATGGTGGATCACATAATTAAAGTTAGACATTCCACAGGTGGGAATTTCACCATTTAGAAGTCCAGCAGACCTTATGCAGAGAGTGCATTGAGTGCATTCATATGCATTGAAAAAGAAAGGCACTCAGGCACTGCCAGCCCACCTGGCTGCAGCTGCCCCTTTCTTCAGCCCTTTTGGCTAAACTTCCACAACCCTCTTAGATTAACTCTGCATCCATCTCAGACTGCTTCCATCCAGTCCTCTCAGGCATGCCTCTCAGTCCTCTCCCGACTGTAACACTCACCAGCCCATCTGGCTGTCTTCAATCCTGGAGATTTGCCCTGCAGTGTTCTCCTGTTTTCCTTCTCCTGCTCCCATTCCTCCCCTGCCACCCCTGTGTGTCGTGAAGAGGGTCACTTCTGCACCCAAGTTCAGGCCCAAGGTCACTCCCCCCCAGACAAGGGGTTACCCTTAAGGGCCACCGACTCTATCTTCAGCTTCTACCAAAACTCCACTGCCCTAGCTGGACTGACCCAGAGGATTTGGGCCTTCCCCCTGTCAACTCATCTGTTGGGGATTGGTCAGGGCCCTCAGACAGCTCCTCCTCACCTCCAGTCCCATTCTTCTGGAAGATTCCAGAAAATTCTAGAAGTGGGGCTGGGCTCAGAGATGCTGCCTGTGAGTTATCCAGCCTTTTCTAAATCACTCATTCTGACCCAGAAAAAAACACAGGCTTGGCTGCCAGCCAAGCCAAACAATTTTCCTACACTAACAAAACCTATTCACTAGAAGGTGCTACAATAAAATTCCCTAAATTTGAGTCTCCTGGGGTCCAGTATGCACAATTACATCTAAATGCCTGTTTTTCTGGTCTGCAATAACTCCAGTGTCGGTCTGGAACTAACTGCATGTAATGGCCATGTGCTATTTTGCAAGAGCTATAGGATTCTGCAGTATAAAGTGCAGGGGACAAACCTTGAAATATGAAAATTAGAAGTTCATGTTCTACATTTATCACTAGAGTAGATGTGTTATACCTGTAGGCTCTTCCAGGGAAAGGGGCAATCTAGCACACTCATCATGCATTAGCTATTTAGGCTTCATCATGCAGTAACTCTTTAAAGTGTTTTCATGTCATAGAAACAGAAATCCAGCCTGCCCAAACCATAACACAACATGCTAGTTCAAAAATACTTCAAACCAATTTTGCCTGTGATTTGCAAGCAGACCTATCGCACTTGACCCAACGTGTGGCTCTAAGGCCCTGTACACACGATCAGTCCATCCGATGAGAACGGCCCGAAGGACTGTTTTCATCGGTTAACCGATGAAGCTGACTGATGGTCTGATGTGCCTACACTCCATTGGTTAAAAAACCTATCGTATCAGAACGCAGTGATGTGAAACACGATGTGCTGAAAAAAATTAAGTTCAATGCTTCCAAGCATGCGTCGACTTGATTCTAAGCATGCGCGGCTTTTTAACCAAGTTCTCTTTTTTTTTGACCGAAGCATAACTGACCGATGGTGCCCACACACGACCGGTTTGGACCAATTAAACGGACCTTCAGTCCGTTTTCATCGGTTTTGACCGATCGTGTGTACGCGGCCTTACTCTTCTCTTGGATATCCCACAGCTATCTGTCTTCTGGCACAGATTTTGCTGAATTCTTATCTATACCTGTGCAGGCTTTGCCAAATCAATCCTGCTGATTATTATCAAGATACTGGTTTGGAATCTGTCTTTCTGAAAAACCTTACCTTACCAAGCTTAGTTTTTTCCTATTTTTCCTGTTTCTTCTCTTCTGTTTACCTGAGATAAACCTAAAAACTCTGATCTAAAAGTATCCTTGTAGCCAAATCCATGGTTTTTAAAGATCGGAAGACAAGCTTAGCCTTTTATTTATTATACAAATGGAGCAGATTAGGGATGAGCTTTGAGTTCGTGTCAAACTCTGTTCAACTCGAACATTGCCTGTTTGCCTGTTCGGCTAACAAGCGAACAATTTGGGGTGTTCGCGGCACATTCGAAAAGCCGCGGAACACCCTGTAAAAGTCTATGGGAGAAATCTAAAGTGATAATTCTAAAGGCTTATATGCAAGTTATTGTCATAAAAAGGTTCAGGAGGGGGAGGCACTCTCTTGCCGCCCCCCCCCTTTTTTTCCTGGGGCCTGCCAGGTTGCGTGCTTGGATAAAGGGTCTGGTATGGATTTTTGGGGGAAAATTTGGGGGAACCCAACGTCATTTATTTTTAAAATTTGACACAAGGTTCCCCTTAAAATCCATACCAGACCTGAAGGACCTGGTAATTGAATTTGGGGGGGAGCCCCACACATTTTTTTTTTTTCATGAATGACTTTTCTCTGTATTGCCAGGAGCCGACAATTCATTATAGCCGTGAGTGGTTTTAAATTACTTTTTTCCCTTCAGAAATTACATTTTGTGCAGGGATAGTTCTAAGCACGGGAAACAAGCGCTACTTCACAGGCATACTATACTCCTCCCCCCCTCCCACACACACAGATACGAAATTTCACTTTTATTGTTTCACTTTTAGCATTATTTAAATCACTGCTCCTGAAAAAAAAAATTAAAACTTTTTTTGCATTGATACATGTCCCCTGGGGCAGTATACGGGTCCCCAAACACTTTTTAGGACAATAACTTGCATATTAGCATTTCAAACGTTCGAGTCCATAGACTTTAACAGGGTTCTAAAGTTCACACAGACGTTTGGTCTGTTTGCAGGTTCTGGTGCAAACCGAACCGGGGGGGGGGGGTGTAGTTCTGCCTGTGCCTCCCCCATAGCAACCCCCATAAGATGGGTTTCTGTCTGGGATGGAGCTACATTCATAGTAATAAAAATAAAATGTATTTTTCAAACCATAGAGCAGTGTTTAATTGGTACAATTACTATGTGCACAGTCCCCTGTGGATTTATCAAGCCTGATGCCGCGTACACACAATCGGATTTTCAGATGAAAAAAGTCAGATGGACTGGTTTCATCGGAAATTCCGATCGCGTGCGGGCCCCATCTGACTTTTTTCCATCAGAGTAAAAAAATAGAACATGTTTTAAATTCTTCTGATGGAAAAAAATCCGATGGGAAATTCCGATCGTCTGTGTGGAATTCCATCGGTGAGAAATACACGCATGCTCAGAAGCATTGAACTTCATTTTTCTCGGCTCGTTGTAGTGTTTTACGTCACCGCGTTTTAGACGGTCGGAATTTAGTCTGACATCGGATCCGACATCGGATCCGATGGTCTAAAATCGGTTTTCAGACCATCGGATACTCCGATCATGTGTACGCGGCATAACAACATGTGATATTTCTAATACCCCTCTCCAAACGTCCCCATGGCATCTAACAGCATAAACACTGGCCCCCAATTTTAAAAAGCTCTATCTAACAGCAATGTAGACCATAGGGGTCTAAAGGTAATACGCCTGATATGGCCTCCACTATTTATGTTGCAAAGAAGGGTGACAAGGGAGCTTATCTTGTACTGAAAAGATGCACTGATATTAAATTTTTCCTAATTGCACTTAATTGTTTCAGTGATAGGTTTGTAAATTCATTTTATTGATGTACTTTTCTTGTGTTTTTAACTACTATATAGATATTATAAAGCATATTTGTGTAATATCTCTGGTTTTAAACTACAGACAAATAAACCCCAAAAATCTGTGCTTGGTGTTCAAGACTGTGGATAAATGATCAATCTAAAGCCTTGTACACACGGTCGGACATCCAACAAACTTTCCCTTGGATTTTTGTCCGAAGGGAGTTGTCCGGTCACACCTATAGCATACACACGCTCGGGCTCGGAGAATGTGCACTGCTTTTCTTGATTTCAGAACTGTGCTCTTTCAAATACGAACGCTAGTTCTACCAGACAGAACGCTTCCGGCTGGTCTTTGCTTCTGAGCATGCGCGTTTGTACTTTGTACAAAAGTCCGATTGCTTGCTGTACACATGGTTGGACTAGGCACCATCGGACTTTTGTTGACGTAAAGTTTGTCCGTTTGCAGACCGAACTTTTTTTACCCGAAAAAGTTGGTGCATTGGAGCGTACACATGATCGGACAAAATTTTGAAAACTTGCAGATTTTGAAGTTTGTTGGCAAAAAGTCTGACCGTGTGTATGGGCCTTAAAAATCATGTAATGAGTGAAAACTCCAGTTGTTCAAATACCTACAGTATTTTCAGTATGACTACTATGGGCCAGATTCAGGTAGGAGAGCGGATCTTTATTCTGGAGTAACGTTTGTCATTTACGTTACTCCGCCAAAACTTTAGGAGCAAGTACTGTTATTCACATAGCACTTGCTCCTAAAGTTGCGGCGGCGTAGCGAAAATGAGCCGGCGGAATTCAAATTGGGCGGGTAGGGGGCGTGTATTATTTAAACTAGGCGCAATCCCACGGCGAACGTACTGCGCATGCGTCGACTGTCAGTGCGCATGCTCCAAATTCTGTCAGTGAACGTCAATGACGTCAATCCCCATTCACGGACGTTTTACGCAAACGACGTTAAACTTTTTCAATTCGACGCGATGACGACGGCCATACTTAAAGGGGTAGTTCCCCCAAAAACCTTTTTTTTAACATTGATTGAGGCTCGTTATGTCAAGGGGAATCGGGTTGTTTTTTTTTAGAAATGAAGCAGTACTTACCGTTTTAGAGATGCATCGTCTCCGACGCTTCCGGGTATGGTCTCCGACTATAGGCGTTCCTATTTGATTGACAGGCTTCCGAGGTCGCATACATCGCGTCACGATTTTCCGAAAGTAGCCGAACGACGGTGCGCAGGCGCAGTATAGAGCCGCACCATCGCTCGGCTTCTTTCGGCTACTCGTGACGCGATGTATGCGACCGTCGGAAGCCTGTCAATCAAATAGGCACGCCCAGACCAGACGATCATACCCGGAAGCGACGGAGACGATGCATCTGTAAAACGGTAAGTACTGCTTCGTTTCTAATAAAAAACCACCCGATTCCCCTTGACATAACGAGCCTCAATCAATGTTAAAAAAAGGTTTTTGGGGGAATTACCCCTTTAACATAGGATACTCCACCTAGGGGGCATGTTTTTCTTTACGCCGCGTATCGCTTACGGAAACATCGGAAAGTCACTGCGTCGGGCCCGCGTACGATCGTGAATTGCCGTATCTGGCTGATTTAAATATTCTCTGCGTAAATCAGCGGGGAACGCCCCGAGCGCCCATTATAAAATTGCAGTTCCGATACGAAGGCGAAATACAATTACGCCGCTCGTATCTGAACTCAATCCCGGCGTATCTTGTTTTCTGCATACAGAAAACAGATATGACGGCTCAAAGTGTGAGTTATGCTGGCGAATCACTGATACTCCAGCGTAACTCTACCTGAATCTGGCCCTATGTGTGCATTGGGGCGTCACTGGTATAGGAGTTCATACGGTATATTGTGCACATAAGATTAAAAGAAGTGTTGTACGGTCCTTTTAAATAACAAATATTCTCAAACACTGACATAGCATAAAAACAAAAACAGTGAACAAAAACTGGTGCACACAGAATCTGATGCAGCTGTGCATAATAACCAATCAGTTTCTAACTTCAGCTTGTTCAATCAATCTTTGACAATAAGCCTAGGTTCACATTGGAGCGATTTGTAATGCGATTTGAGAGATCAAATCGCATGACAAGTTGCAGCCTATTGGCGGCAATGGCACTGTTCCAATCGGTGTGATTTTGCTGCGCTGCACCGATTTGCAAAAGTAGTTCCTGCACTACTTTTGCCGATTTCAGGTGCGATTTCAATAGACATCTGTGTATGAAGCCACGCAAATGTCCATCAAGTAGCACCTGAAATCGTGCTGACCTTGCTACTTTGAAATCGCGCTACTTCAAGTAAAGTGTGAACCAGGGCTAAGCCTCCGTTCACATTGGCGTGATTTAACATGTTAAATTGCATGCCAAATTGTAGCCTATTGCCAGGACCGCCCTAATTGTTGCGATGCCAACTTTGCACTGATTTCCAAAAGTAGTTCCTGCACTACTTTTGGTGACTTTGGGGGCGATTCTGACGCTTGATCGTTCTTATAGGCGGCGGGAGCGGACACTCCCGCCGCTATCCGGGTTCCACCGTGCCATCGGGGGCCCAGAGGAAGGATCGCCCTGCGCTGGATAGGAAGCATAGAGATGACTGATGACCAGATGGTCACCAGTCATCTCTATGACCGTCGGAGGCCAGGGCGCGATGTGATGACGTCACGCCCGGGTACCCGTAAGTAAACAAAGCCGCAATTGCGGCTAGTAAGCAAGAGATTTTTTTTCACAATCTCATGCTTTCCAGCCTTATTGACCCCGCATCTCCCCTTAAAGAGGACCTGTCACACACTATTCCTATTACAAGGGATGTTTAATTTGTAATAGGAATAAAAGCGATTAAAAAATGTAAAAAAAAGTGTTTATATTTTTTATAAAATTAATTAAAACGCCCCTGTCCCCGGTAGCTAGTGTTCAGAAGCGAACGCACACGTAAGTCCAGGCCAGGTATGTAAACGTCATTCAAACCACACATGTGAGGTGTCGCCGCGTGTGTTAGAGCATGTGCAACAATTCTAGCACTAGACCTCCTCTGTAACTCTTTACTCGGCGTAACATCATCTTTCATATTTTACCAAAAAATTGGGCTAACTTTACTGTTTTGCTATTTTTTAATTCATAAAACCATTTTTTTTTTTAAAAAGGCGTTTGAAAAATGATTGCGCAAATACCGTGCAAGATAAAACCGCCATTTTATTCCCTAGGGTGTCTGCTAAAAAAACATATATAATGTTTGGGGATTCTGAGTAATTTTCTAGCAAAAGAATGATGATTTGTACATGTAGGAGAGAAGTGCCAGAATAGGCCCAGCAAGGGCCTGGCTGGCAGGGGATGGGACCTTTTACCTACAGATCTACTCCCAAACCCTGCCCACTCCATGTGACTAAACAGTGGAAGGATAAGCAGCGTACTACTGAGCAGACCTCTCCCACACTTTGCTCTTTCCTTATATCAGCATGCTCCGTGCTCTGACTTTTACTCAACCCACTACCACCCCCTCCCCACTTGGGGCCATTTGTCATATATATATATATATAAATACAACTATAAATATATATTATTTATTACATACAGTAATGTAATAAAATAGTAGCAATAGGGGGTGTGGCTTGGCGCGTGGCGAAGATGGCAGCTCACTGAGACGGCTCTCCGGCACACACGGCCCGTTAGCAGCCTATACCCGACCGAGAGCTTACAGATGCCTGGCAAGAAGTCTTACTCCACTCCCTCATCCCGCACACGGAGGAGCTCGGTGCCTTCCTCGGCTAAAAACATCGCAGAGCTCTTCAAACCTAAGCTGGCGGGACGCGGTGCTGCTGCTAAGATGGCGCTGATCCACCATGAGGAGGACTACAGCGACGACTCACAGTCTGCTCCGGAGGGTCCAGTGACTCCGCTGACTCTTGCAGATATGTCGGTGATAGCGGCAGACATTAAGGCTACCTTTTCGGCAGGGAAGCGCAGGGACAGGGCGATCCACAAAATAGGTGTGTGAGCGTGTGGGCTTGAGCCCACACATGCTGGCGTGTATTGCTGCGCTCTATCAAAATCCGTCGGCACGTCTAAAGATTAATGGCAGCCTCTCGGAGAAAGTGGGAATCGCAATCGGGACGAGGCAGGGCTGTCCATTGTCGCCCCTGCTCTTCATCTTGAGTTCAAAGTAGGAGATAGCGAGTACAAAGTTGCGGCTTACGCTGACGACCTTCTTTTCTTCCTGTCCAACCCCCACATCTCACTCCCTAATCTAATGAAGGAATTCGCCCACTTCGGCTATATATCAAACTTAAAAATCAACTATGCTAAATCGGAAGCGCTCAACATTTCGCTCCCGGACAGACTTCTGACCCTGACCAAAGCGAACTCGCCCTTCCGCTGGGAAAATGGTGCTCTCCGTTATTTGGGGGTGTGGCTAACCCCCCACCTCCGAAATGCTTTCGAGAGGAACTTTCCACCACTCCTTAAGAGCTGCGGTGAAGAACTTAAGCACTGGGGCCTGCAAAACTTTTCCTGGTTCGGCCGTGCGTCCATAGTCAAGATGGTAGTACTGCCCAGGTTCCTTTATCTACTGCGCACCCTCCCGATTGCAGTCCCGCAATGTTTCTTTGTCTCCTTACGCACCATCCTACTAGATCCCTTCATTGGTTGCCAGTAAAGGAAAGAATTGCTTTCAAAGCACTCTGTCTGACACATAAGTGCATCCATGGGAAGGCCCCGCAATATCTATGCGAAAAGATAGCAGCCCACAATTCCAATCGCGTTCTGCGATCCACCGACCAAAATCTGGTCAAGGTACCCAAAGCCAGATACAAGTCCAAAGGAGAAAGAAGGTTTGCTTTCCAGGGTCCCAGACTATGGAACGCTTTACCAACCAGCATTCGGTTGGAGGAAAACCACCTGACCTTCAGAAGACAGATTGATGTCAAGAGAGACAGAAACAACAAGCGCCCAGAGGCGATTTAGTTCGCATGTGCCGCGCTATATAAGTTTTTCATTCATTCATTCATTCATTCATACTCCACTTTCTGTGGAACGGACGGAAACCCAGAATCAAATTACTTAACCTAATGCAACTTAAAGAGAGGGGAGGCCTGGGGTTTCCCGATTTCAAACAATACTATCAAGCGGCCCACTTAGCTAGGATTATTGACTGGCACTGCCACGGACATGCAAAAGACTGGGTGTCACTAGAGTCTGAACTTAGCCCTGTGGCCCTTAAGTATTCACCGTGGATCTCGTGGCCCAAGTGTCCACTGCCCCTTCGCAGAAACCCTATCACCGGTACCACCCTGGGAATATTTCACTCACTTGCCAGACTAAAGAAGCTCACTTCCTTCCCCAGCCCTCTCCCTCCTTTGGCTGACAACCCTGATTTCTCGCCCGGATTGCATACTCTGACTTTCAGGTCATCGCGCTCCGGCGGCCCCCTGCTGGCAGGAGAGTGCTATGACGGAAACAGACTTAAAGACTGGTCTTCCCTAAAACTAAACAATGAACTCCCCCATTTGAAACAATGGTCGTACTTTCAGTTGCGCAGTTACCTACAAGGATTCAGAAACTCACCTGACCTCTACAGACCACAGACTGATTTAGAGTCTGCATGCCACGCCCAGATCCCAGTGACTAGAGCTACCTCGGTGACGTACTTTTGGCTGAAATGCACGGGGGAGGAGGGCTTGGACGGCCAGAGACGGAGGTGGTCGGAGGATCTCGACTTAACCATTACTGACGGACAGTGGCGACATGTCTGCATACTGGCACATAAGTGCTCAATTAGCACAAAACTGCAGGAGACAAGTTACAAATTGTTAACCAGATGGTACAACACACCAGCGAGGCTTCATAACTGGAATCCCGCGAAACCAGACACATGCTGGAGATGCCAATCGGATGTGGGGTCGTTATTCCACATCTGGTGGTCTTGTCCTCTGATTTCGACCTTCTGGGATGAGGTCCGTGGTTTAATCAAAAAGATCACGGACACATCTTTGGAACTGTCCGCTGCGTGTTGCTTGCTACACCTGTCCTCTTTCTCGCTTTCACGCTAAAAAAACTCCTTGACCAAGCACTTGCTGAATGCAGCCAAATTTTTGATCCCCCTCTACTGGAACTCTTCCAGAGTGCCTTCCATTCAGGAGTGGCTCCGCAGAGATGGAGGACACGTTGGCTCAGGACAGAGGGGCAGCTGAGAAATTCCTCGATACCTGGCAACCTTGGTTTGCTTTCAGATTTTCGCGAGAATATGAATCGTTGATGCATTAGTACTACACTGGAGATCCTACTGAGCTCTCTACCCCTGAGACCGCCCTATTGGGGCCTATCCCTGTGATCTGTCGATGGATGAACCGAAATTATACAGAACCTTATCATTCCCTTCCCTGTCTTCCCCTTGCCCACCCTCTCCCCTTGTTTCTCTCTGTAAGTTTTTTTTTCTCTATTATTTTACTCTACGCTTGTCTCTACGCGTGTCTCCTAAATTTATATTTTCTGAAACATACAGATGTACATGGATTTCTGACCCTTTTTAGGAGGCATTTTTGGGAATTAACATTGTATTGGATTGAGTACTTCGGTACCCGACATTTCAATTGCTATAACTAGTTCCTTTGTTAATCTGCTGAACCCACAACTCCAGTCGAATCACTTACCAGGTCTTAGTTTTCTGTGTTAGTTAGCAAAGTTTTGTGGCCGATTTTGTACCATGCCTGTGTTGAACTATCCTCTGTTTGTGTCTTGTACCCTTTTTATTGACTATCAATAAAGACAACTTTTGAATGTGAAAAAAAAAATAGTAGCAATAGTAGTAGCAAGGTAAGCAAAGTTCTTTGACATTAAAAATATGCCTAGTAATCTCATTTGCGTAAAATATAACAAGCTGTCAATTAACGGAAAGTACATTTTGGTTATATTCCAGAAACGAAGAAAAAAAATTGCAGTGTAGCAAGATAGACCAAGATTCATCCTGAGAGCAGCATAAATTGAACATTATCTATTGCACATTATGTTAAAAATCAACCACTGAAACTGATCATATACGAGCAATAAAAATAATCAGATATCTATAAACCACTTTGCTCTAACCTTTACAGCCACTTCCCCACATTTGTAGATGTTAACGCATTACACAATTCCTCAGAGAAATGCCCCCTTAGTTGTCACAGAGAATACAGAGAGGTTGAATACTCTGATGGAATTACAGACAGCAATAACAACCTTACTTTAGGCACACGGTCAGTTTACTGAATATAAATATAACTTAACCCATAGGACAAAAAAAATGGATGTTCTGATATGTTGTAGCCACAGTGACTAAAGAGCAAGACATAGAGCCCATACATGTTGGAGAGATTTCTGATGTGCAAACTTGATAAAACACAGGACTAAGCATTTTTGGGTTCCATGACTGGCACCTCTGATATGGTTGCTGAACCTATATTGATGTCCAAAATGCTCTCAAAACCATAATTTAGTACACGTGCCATTACCTACCTAGGGGTGGCAGAGGTTAAAAAAAGCACAGTTTAACATGTTACCAACTACAACCCCTGTGCTGGAAAGGCTAACACAGAGCATTATGTTTGTTTGTTTTTTAAGAGAGCACAGGATAGGCTTCCCCCTTTCAGAAACAGTTTTGTTAATTTATAAAAGGCGTAGAGGATATTCACTTTGCTAAGTGAATGACAGTAAATAGGGCAAATCTGTGTTCTTTTGAAATACACAAAAATGTGTAAGCCCAGGTTCACACTGGGCTGCGGGAGTGAAGTCGTGCGAGTTCAGCTGAACTCGCACGATTTCACTCCCGCTGGCAGTCCCAATTTCGGCCGCGATTATAGAGACATCTGTGCAGGTTTCTGCACAAATGTTAATGTAAATCGCAGGCGGAAATTGCAAAAAGTAGAACAGAAACTACTTTTTGAAATCGGTGCATCGCCGCAGATACGGCATCGCACCGATTAGGACAATGTCATTGCTGGCAATTAGCGGCAAATACCGCCGTTTTGACATGCAACATGCCAAATCTCATGTCAAAACGCACCAGTATGAACCAGGCCTTTTGCTAGCACATAAGCTCCATAAACCCAACTAACATGTTCAATTGTGTGTGTAAATCTGTGCTTGAACTTTTGAGCTCTGTAAACAATAGGCTTCTTCAGCAAAGCTGAGAGAACACGGAGGCTACCATTGCTGATAACTGTTTCCTTTAAATGACTGTCACTAGAGCAAAAATCTCAAAATAAGGTCTCTATTTAAAGAAAATGTCTAATACTTTCCTGTCCTGCCACTGATCTTCTGTCTCTTGAAGAACTACAGGGGTTAAGCAATCTTCAGCATCAAGCACTGTTCCATGTTTATTGGATTTCTGGTCCATCCGTGTAGTGCTGTAAGGGCCAGTGGATCAAACCACAGACAGCAAAGGAGGGGCAGTCATCTGACAAAACCCAAACTGTCAGGCGCCGTACACACGGCCGAGGTTCTCGCTGAAAACCAGCGAGAACCTCGCTGGAATGCACATTCCAGCGAGGACCTCGGCCGTGTGTACGGTCTCGGCGAGCTTCCCGTCGGGAAGCCCGTCGAGCCGAAATAGAGAGCACGCTCTCCATTTCCTCGACGGCCCGCCTGGAAGAATGGCTGGTTGCCATTCCCGACGGGCGGGTCGCCGAATTCGACGGCCGGGAGAGAACCTCGACGGGCGGAACGATGTGTTCTGCCCGTCGAGGTTCTCTGCCATGTGTACGGCGCCTCAGATGTTAAATTGTTTGGAATTGCAATTGCAGGTTTAGCTCTTGAAGACCAAATTGGCTGCATGGGCAGGTGGCAACATAGATAAGTACTAAACATTTTCTTTAGATAGACTCTTTGGCCCAGATTCACAGAGCAATTACGCCTGTCTAACTGGTGTTAGACAGGAGTAATTTCAAATTTTGCGCGCCGTATCACTAGTTTGAATCCTCAAACCATGATACGGCGGCTTCGGGCTTCGATCCGAGAGGCTTACGTCTTCGTAAGCCTTCGGATCTACGCTGCGATATTTTTGCGGCCGCTGGGAGGAGTTCGCGTCGTTTTCATGCGTCGGGATATGCAAATGAGTTTTTACGGCGATCCACGAAGATACGAGCGGTCTTCGCAATCGCTTTCGTCTATTTTTTTATACGTACTGTTAGACCAGCTTTTTGCTGGTCTAACAGTGCGTAGCCCATGTTAAGTATGGCCGTCGTTCCCGCGTCGAATTAAAAAATTTTTTTTTTTTTTTTACGTAACTCGTTCGGGAATAGGAATCTCCGTAAACGACGCTACTCAAGAAAAAATTACGTAACGACGTCATTTCGCGCAATGCACGGCGGGAAATTTGCGAACGGAGCATGCGCAGTTCGATCGCCGCGGGAACGCGCCTATTTTAAATGCTTTACGCCCCCTACTCGCGTAGATGGATTGCGACGGGAGAAATACACTACGCCGCCGTCGTTTACTGGACAAAATCTACCTGGATTCCACGTAGAGCCAGGTAAAAAACGGCGGCGTAGTGTATTTCTGATACTCTACGATAATCTAATTCTATCTGAATCTGGGCCTTTATTTTTATTTTTATTTTTTTCTAGGGACAAAGTCACATTTAGGTGTAGATATCCCAAAACTATACATCAAAGTATCTAGATGCTGTATTCTATGCAAGAGATAAAGGTACTTTCAAATAACCCCTCGCTGACTGGATTCTTAGTCCTATCAAAACACTGCATGCAAGGTTATAGCCGACTGCGCTTTTTGGCTTGCTTCTGGTAAGCAGCCATTTGTTATACGGTGGTGGGCAATCTGTTTTTACAAACACTGTGGCATCAGTATATTGGACTTTTGGACTGATCCAGCCGATGGTCCTCCTGTGACCCAATTGATTTATATGTTATATTGGCATATCATTTTATAGGACTGCTGTGTATCATTAGTTGTTTGTCCTCCGTAGGACTGGTACAAAACAACCTCTATTGGCGCAGCCCTTCTTATATTTATGTGTATGCAAGACAAGTTTGAGACAAAATTCAGTCGGGAAAAAATCCACGGTTTTGTTGTCGGAATTTCCGATTGTGTGTACGTGGCATAAGAAACCGAAAAACCAGTGTAGCTGTGTTTGAGAATGAATTACTCCACAGTACAAGCAGCTAGAGAGGTCAGTGATGAATTGTTTAAGGGTAATGCATGCAGATTAACCACTTCCATACTGGGCACTTAAACACCCCTCCTGACCAGACCAATTTTCAGCTTTCAGCGCTCTCACACTTTGAATGAGAATTACTCAGTCATGCAACACTATACCCAAATGATTTTTCTGTCCTTTTTTTCATACAAATAGAGCTTTCTTTTGATGGTATTTGATCACCTCTGCGGTTTTTATTTTTTGCGCTATTAATGAAAAAAGACAGAAAATTTGGGAAAAAAAAATATTTTTCTTAGTTTCTGTGATAAAATTTTGCAAATTATTAATTTTTCTTCATACATTTTGGCCACAATTTATACTGCTACATGTCTTTTATAAAAATAACCCAATTTTTTGGGAAATTATTTGGTCTTTGTGAAAGTTTTAGAGTCTACAAGCTATAGTGCAAATCATAAAAAATTATCACATATGATCACACCTGATGTATTGAAGGCCTATCTCATCTCTTGAGACCCTAACAAGCCAGGAAAGTACAAATGACCCCCAAATAACCCCATTTTGGAAAGTAGACATTCCAAGGTATTTAGTAAGAGGCATGGTTAGTTATTTGAAGTTGTAATTTTTTCCCAGAATACTTTGCAAAATTAAGATTTTTATTTTTCATTTAAAAAGATTCTCAAAATTGTCATTGTAATAGCTTATTTCTCTCACATGGCATGTGCATACCACAAATGACACCCCAAAATACATTCTGCTACTCCTCCTGAGTAAAATGATACCCCATGTGTGAGGCTTTTTCACTGTCTGGCCACATACAGAGGCCCAAAATGCAGGGGGCACCATCGGGGGTTTTAGGAGCATAAATTGCACATCTAACTAGTTGACTACCTATTACACGTTTGAAGGCCCTGGAACACCAGGACAATGGAATTACCCACAAAGTGACCCCATTTTGGAAAGCTAACACCCCAACGTATAATATATGAGGCATAATGAGTCTTTTGAACGGTTTATTTTTTTCCAGCAGTTTTTGGAATATGTGGAAAAAAAATGAAAACACATTTTTTTTACACAAAGTTGTCCATTGATAAGATATTTCCAACACATAGCATGTACATAGAAAAAATGACACCTCAAAATACATTTTGCTACTCCTCCTGAGTAAAACGATACCCCATGTGTGAGACTTTTTCACTGCCTGGCCACATACGGAGGCCCAAAATGCAGGGAGCGCCATCAGGGGTTTTAGGAGCATAAATTGCACATCTAACTAGTTGACTACCTATTACACTTTTGAAGGCCCTGGAACACCAGGACAATGGAATTACCCACAAAGTGACCCCATTTTGGAAAGCTAACACCCCAACGTATAATCTATGAGGCATAATGAGTCTTTTGAACGGTTTATTTTTTTCCAGCAGTTTTTGGAATATGTGGAAAAAAAATGAAAACCCATTTTTTTTTACACAAAGCTGTCCATTTATAAGATATTTCCAACACATAGCATTTAGATAGCAAAAATGACACCCCAAAATAAATTCTGCTGCTCCTCCTGAGTACAATACCACATGTGTGAGACTTCTACACAGCCTGACCACATACAGAGATCCAACATGCAAGGAACACCGTCAGGTGTTCCAGAGACACATAGCATGCACATACCAAGAGTTACACCCCGAAATACATTATGCTGAGAAAAGTGTAAACAAAAGATTACCTGTGGTAATAGTAGCGCAGTTCTACACAGCAGGATAGCACTGGTCCAGGCAGCAGGCAGGGACTTGGTCAGCAACATCCAGGCAGGGATACTGTCCCATCAGGGTTAGTGCAGGTGGTCAGTTCATGCAACAGGCAGAGGCATGATGGAGGGCCTCGTTCAGGACAGAACTGGGACAGGGGTAGAGGCTTCTCCCACCCAAATCTCTTTGAAGCCTCCGGGCAACCAGACCCTAATCTAGTATATTTGGGGGAATAATTCAGAAAAATAATTTAGTAAGGGGCGAATTTTGAAAAGCCTGTCAAAATTTGGGTGATTTCGGGGAAGGCACTGGGTATTATCGTTGAAGTGAAGGAACCTCATGATCATGAAGTACCTGGTTCTGGGCATTGTTGTAGAAAAGATGGGCATATGATAAATGGGGCGTTTTGACCAAAAGGAATGCTTTTCGTTTTTTGGGTTGAGTCCCATGCAAAAGGTGAGGCCTAAAAAAATCCTAAACTCCGCCACTGTTAGGTCTCTCCACTCGAAGGGACGGGCATACGAAGATGTGGGATTGTTGGAAATGAATTGTTGGGCATATAAGTTGCACTGGGCCACAATGCTAGATAGCAGTTCCTCAGTTAAAAATAAATCAAAAAAATTAATTGGGGAAAAATTGTCCGTGTTCACCTGGACTCCTGGCTGGGCAGTGAAAGGGGGAATGTTGGCTTCTCCGGAATTTGGAGGAAGCCACAAGGGGTACTGAAGGGCATAGGGAAGGCTGGCATGGGTCCTTGGCCTTTGTTGCCAAGGTTCTTCGGTGCTGGTGGATGGCACTTCAGTATTTGTGGATGGCACTGCGGTGCTGTTGGATGGAATGACGGTGCTGTTGGATGGAATGACGGTGCTGTTGGATGGAATGACGGTGCTGTTGGATGGAATGACGGTGCTGGTGGATGGCATGACAGGGCTGGTGGATGCCACTGCCTCCTCACCAGAGCGCCTTCTTTTGGCGGGCTGATTATCTTCCCCCTCTGAGCCTGTCGCTGTTCCACTAGTGTAGACTGGCTCATAGTTTACGTACGTCCAAATCGGAAGAAGAGAGCTCCCCGTTGCTCCCCGTTGCTCTCGTCGCCGCGGAAATAATTTCATATGCCTGCTTGAGGGAAAAGCAACGTTTTGACATGCTGGTGACTTCAGAGGTGTGTGGCACAGATGTGCACTGAGACGGCAGGTGGCACTGATCACAGGTGGGCACTGGTGGCACAGATGGTACTGGTGGCACAGGTGAGCACTGATGTGCACTGATACGCACTGATGTGCACTGAGGCGGCACTGATCACAGGTGGGATGGGCACAGGAGGGCACTGGTGGCACATGGGCACTGGTGGCACAGGGGCACAGGTGGTACTGGTGGCACAGACGCACTGGTGTGACTGATGGGCACTGGTGGATCGCACAGGTGTACTGGTGGGCATACGCACTGATGTGCACACGCACTGATCGCATACGCACATCGCAGGTGGGCACTGCGCAGGTGGGCACAGGTGCACTGGGTGGTACAGGTGGTACTGGTGGCACAGGTGGGCACTGATATGCACTGATACGCACTGATACGCACTGATGTGCACTGAGGCGGCACTGATCACAGATGGGCACTGATCACTGGTGGCACAGGTGGTACTGGTGGGCACTGATGTGCACTGATACGCACTGATGTGCACTGATACGCACTGATGTGCACTGATCGCAGGTGGGCACTGATCGCAGGTGGGCACTGATCACAGGTGGGCACTGATCACAGGTGGGCACTGGTGGTACTGGTGGCACAGGTGGGCACTGATACGCACTGATACGCACTGATGTGCACTGAGGCGGCACTGATCACAGGTGGGCACTGATCACAGGTGGGCACTGGTGGCACAGGTGGTACTGGTGGGCACTGAGGTGGCATTGATCACAGGTGGTCACTGATCTCAGGTGGGCACTGGTGGTACAGGTGGGCAATGATTTGCACTGATGTGCACTGAGGCAGCAGTGATCACAGGTGGGCACTGGTGACACTGGTGGCACAGGTGGGCACTGGTAGTACTGGTGGCACTGATTGGGGACTGATTTGGGAAACTGTAATGCGTTTACTTTCACTCACAGTAGCTCTCTCCCTCCTCAAACGCGCTGTCTGTGTGAGGAGGGAGAGCAGGCAACGGGAGATGATCTCATATGTTTACATTTGAGATCATCTCCCATTGGCTGCACAGATCGCGCTGTAAATAGCCGCTGTGATTGGCTATTCAGCGCGATCTGTGTTTGGCTGTGTCCAGGAGACACGGCCAGCACAGTAGTTCCCCACTGCGCGCACGGGAGCGCGCGCGGGGAACAAGGAAAGGAGCTGCCGTAGAAACACGGCGCTCCAGAGATTTAAAACCACCCTGCGGCCGTATTAAGTCGTATGGCCGTAGGGAAGTGGTTAAAATAGACAATTTGTATGCTTAGATTAAATCTCCCAACCCTTTTCTGGACCCAGGGAGCTGCTCATACTGCATATCACCTGCCATACAAGTGAATGGCTGTACAGGGCCATACTCTTATCAATGTGAATGCTTCTTTTGCCACATGTGCCCATTCACTTGTATTACAGGCTGTACATGGCATTTGTAGCTCCCTGGGTGCGGGAAAGCACCTAGAGATTTATGCTAGGCATAACAAATGCCTAATATATTCCATGTGTATGAACTCCTACGTTTTTTTATTGCTTGCTAACAATATATAACCACTTTAAATCAATGAGGGATACTGATCACCTTAAAGTGATTTGTTAACAAAAAAAGCAATTTGTTGTTAATTACATAAATTCCAATTTCACTTCCTGGTCTTGTGATGGAGTTAATAAAATGATTATTTTGTGTTTATGTTATTTTTCTCCTAGCCACTCAAATATTGCTTTCCTTTCTTATATTGTTTTTTTTTTATTTTATTTCTTGCTATATATATATATATATATATATATATATATATATATATGTGTGTGTGTGTGTGTGTATGCAGGGCTGCTGTTAGAAATCACGGGGCCCCGTACAGCCTACCTGACAGGGCACCCCAGGCACCCCCCCAAATATACCAAATAATATTTTCACAAACAAATACACTAAAATCATTATTAGCGGACACAAACCTGTGTGAATTAGCCTTTTTTTAAATAGTTTTGAAAAATCTTTAAACTTTTGTGTTAATATAATTTTTAAAGAATGTTAAAATATATTAAAATGTATTTTATTTTACAATTTGTAATTTTTTTAGGAGACAGGTAAGCCAGCAGTGCCGTGGGGGGCAGAACAGTGACATAGGGCACAGAGGGGGATCAGAAGCAGGCAGAACAGGAAGGGGGAAGTAATTGCTCCTCCATCCAACCACAATGATTCCCTCTGCTGTTCGGGCCCCCCTGTTTTCCCAGGCCCCCTACAGGAGGGCTGGTGGTCCCCCCTATCAGTGGCCCTGTGTGTATGCGTGTTCCAGTATTCTGTGACAAAGACACTATTATTTTCCTTGGAAAAGTCATTATAGAGTTAAATCTCGGTCCGGGAAGTAAAACTGAAAACAGATGTCTTTGTACTCCCTACTCATAATCAACCCCCTCTTTCCTGCCCCCTCCACTGAAGAAGCAAATATGGCGTCTGAGTGAAAGACCTCGTGGCAAGAGGGACATGTAACAAGAGAAGACTATATGTTGATGAACCAATCAGATGTACCCATATGAATGATGATTTCTATGTCACTCTGTCTATAAAGCTACGATACCAATAAAGGTTTCGCCTCTCTTGCTGTTGGGATGGTGGAGGATGTAGACTAAATTTCCCTCTTGTCTGCCTGCTTTACTATTATGAATTTGAATCAGAGGCAGAATGGGTTATGCCCTGGAGTTGTGCCAGGGGGTATGTTTATCAGTCTATATTTACACTGGATATGTAGCCCTGGCATCCCAGGTACACCCTGGGAAGGCTACATCACCAGTGAGAATATGTGAAAAATGTATACACAGCGCAATCTCATGAGAGTTCACTAAACCTTAGTGTGAATGGTGAAAAAAGTCAATGTGATGTTACTTATCGTCAACCTAAATGTCTTGCCTGATGAAGGGGTCCTGCGTGGCTCCGAAACATTGTTATCTGCTGTAACAATTTGAACGCTGATTAAAAACTTTGGACCCACTCTGGAGATCCTTGGTGTGCATGTGACAATTTTTTTTTTACAGTCAACCTAATCCCTCTTGATGGTCTCTATAGCCACTTTTGACATAGCTATGCCTCACTGGGGTACCCTGATAAAGCACACAGTGAGATATCACAGGAGTTTGCTAAATCTCCTGAGGTTTCCAGGCAAGGCCTTTTTTCTTCTCTCCTCAGATGGTTTCCAATCAGTGGTTTAAATGTGCGCGCAAGTAATGTGGGTTTGCACATCATTGTGAGGGGTGGGTTAGAAGTCCAGGACGTAAAGAGATAGATCCCTCTGCTCTTTGTTAAAATTGGCATTAAGGGAGCATGAGCGCTGGAGGGAACAGACAGGAGCAATTATCACATATAAAAGTCTGTCAATAAGATTAAATACAGTTTTATCGTTTGATATGTCTTTTAACAACCTTTTGCATGGTGGGTTTACTTTGTGACAGTTATGGGGTAGGTCCACTTTAGGGCTCATTCAGCCAACCTGCATGCAGAACTGCTGGCAGATGCATATGCATCCACGTCGGAGCTACGTGCAGGCAGTCCATAGAAGTGAATGTACATGCAGCACCAGCACGGATAAAATCATATGTCAAAGTATGCCATGCGAGCCAGAGGAGGTGCATGGATCTGAGAGCAGATGGGAACAAGTGAACTTTAAGTCTGGGTTTACACTATTGCCATATGCAGCTCACAGCAGGGGTCCGGTGTGTCCCAGTTCACCTGTTCAGGTCCGATTTCAGCCCGAATTTTGAATTTGGACCTACAACGGACCAAAAGATGCACAAGATTCCTGTGAAATTCAAATCTAAGCCGCATAGAGAGGCGATCACAAACTCCTACCATGCAAATTGGATGCAGAGAAAATCTGCATCCAATTCACACAGGTGTGAACCCAGCCTTAAGTATAACTACAGGCAAAACTTTTTCTTGTTTTCAGAGAAACGAAAAGGTATTATTATTTTACAGGATTTATATAGCGTCAACAGATTGTGCAGTGCTTTACAATATAAAGGGAGACAATAAAGCGACAATTCAATACAAGAGAATTAGGAGGGCCCTGCTCCTGTGAGCTTATTAGAACACCTATTCGTTTTTCTTTTGCCGTCTGTGGTTGGAGAGATTTACAATCTCTATTTGTCCTCTACTATTATCACAGAGAGTGAAAGTGAAAGAAAATCTCAAATATTTGGTTGTCACCAGAACAGGAATAGAGGGGAAATTATTCAATGGTGAAACCTACTCTGGTGACCCTGGGGACAACCAGAGATTTACACTCACTTTCCTGTTATGACTCTGGAACACAATGGGGTTTATTTACAAAAGCTTGAGAGTGCAAAATCTGGTGCACTTCTGCATATAAACCAGTCAGCTTTATTGCCTAATTGAACAAGCTGAAGTTAGAAGCTGATTGGCTAATATAACGGAATGACCCGTGATACTCTGAGACTAAGAAGGATGTGGTCTAATCCTGTGCCAGCTTCACCAATGACTCTTGGGTCTAGGGTCATTCTATGTCCCTTAGGGGCATAGGATGACTGAGAAATGATATCATAAATTACATGAGATGGGACATTACTGTTAATCCATGTATTGCAGGATATCTTGAAATATTACAAGTTGTTAAAGTCTGACTCCAACAGGTCAATGGAGTGTTTTCATTCAATGTGGGGACACATGCTTTTGAGGTGTTAATTGAGTCTGCTCCTAGATATTTCATTGTGTATGCTAATGACACTGTTTTGTGTGAAGATACTATTGATGATAGATGTGTTGTGAGTTAGCACCCTCTAAAGGTCAGATGTCTGTGTATTGTGTATCCGGCGAGAATAGCTTATTGTCGGAGAAAGGACGTCTGGGGAATGACTAATAATTAACTCACCTGAATGTCATTGTCTAAGAGAATGTGTATTGAGTTCCTTGTGTAGTGTGGTGGGTGGAGTTGATTCATTGTTCATTTGGTTTTCTAAAACTGTATACAACCAGCTGAGTGTACCATTAAAGTATTCATTCATTTTGGAACCAGAACCAGAGCTTGTGTCTCGGTTATTCTGGGAAATGGAATGGGTCCTGTCTGCTAATTTGTTGGAGTGTCGGATAAGCTGTCTTGGGTCGGTGGAATGGAAATCGTAAACAGTGGTGACCATTACAGCTACCATTCACAGTTGCACCAGATTCAGAATGCACCAGTTTTAGTAAATCAACCCCAATGTGATGGTAAATGTATCCAATCTATCCAATGAGGCACCGATGGAAAAATCAAACTGATAAGGACTATAACTCACCCTTATATTGTCCAAAATTTAAAGAAAAAAAATGTCTAAAGTTCTACTATAAAAGAGCTCAGACGTAGTGGGGGAACTACCCCTACTGTGAGTCTAAATGTAAGAAGACCTACGACCCCCCCCCCCCGACCCCATAACCCCACCCTCTATCCATGACCACTTCTTCTTTCCTCCCTCCTTAAGTCCTATTTTTCATTCCTCAGGAATTTTCTACACCCCCACACTAGGATCTTTCCTCTTTCTCTCTCTTTTTCCTGATATAAAAAGAAAAGGAAGGGACCGGTCATGTGGCCCCGACATTAGGCTATGACTTGACAAATACGATCCCTTCTTTGAAAGGGAGACACCCTCTGAGAGTCACCGATATTCTCACTGAGCAACGGAGCCCAGGCACTCTCCTAGGGTGCACATGTTCCTTTGCACTCACGCCACATGCTGGGCTTTTCCTGTTTACAAAAAAAAAAAAGCTCAGAGCTCTGTCCTCTGATTTTCGTTGAGCCGGCGAATGACAAGCCTCTCTCTGCTCACTGAGCGGGCCGGGGAGGGGCTTGTGCAGTGCCGCTGTCTCCTATGGATCGATCTGATGACAGCATATCCTTTTTCATCAGATCTTACCCGATTCGATCCTCTATGGACGGATGGGGTTGTATCGCCATACGTCTGATTTTGGCGGATCGGGTCAGATGTCAGCGGACATGTCTCCACTGACATCCGACGCTGTATGGAGCGGGGCCGTTCAGGTCCGCCGTCAAAACTGACAGGTGGACCTGAACGGTCCGATTGCGTGAAAGGGGCCTAATACTTATGTGAAAAGCTTCATATCTGGCTGACTAACAAAAAGCTAAATATTTTTGATCATTTTGTATTGTCCTAAATATAGAATGATGAATATATATATATAAAAACATTATACATTGTTATAAATTATTTATAGAATGTATAAACAGTACAGACAGGCAAATCAATAATATGTTTAAAAGATATTAAAATGCTCTGTAGAAATTAAAACACCATGTGCTAAGAAACGGGCTCAAGGCATTAAATAAAATGTCCAAAAACTCCATGATATGGCTTAGAGGATGCTTCAACCTGCTTCCAAATGACAGCTACTTTATTTGAGGATTGGCATTCTCTTCTGTCCCAAGGTTCCTTCCATAGAGAGATCATTCTGTTTATCTCACATTATTACCACAATCCAGGCTGGTGCTCGGTATGTGTTTATAGCTTTATGTATATCTTTATGCCCCCAGGGGCCTGCATGTGCAGCGATAATACATTTGCCCATTTATTCCCTTTGCTTCTAGCAGGTTAATAGTATAAATGGAAATGACATGTCCTTTTATTTACTGAAATCTATTGGGTTAATAGTCAGTAATATAATTGGAAATGACATGGCCCTTTATTCCCTTCAGGATAGTGAGTTACTGTAATATACGGTATCACAACTTGAAAATAGGTGTCCCTTTATTTCTTGACATCTAGTTCAGTATTAGCAGCCCTGGAAATTATGCAATGAATTTATTTTCCCATCTAGTGGTTAATAAGCTTATTGTAACATGAATTCAGCCCCTTGCCTTCAGTCTACAGGCCCTTTTTGTTCTCCTGCTACAGCACAGATCTGTTTCAACGGATCGAATGGTAGAGATAGATAGATAGATAGATAGATAGATAGATAGATAGATAGATAGATAGATAGATAGATAGATAGATAGATAGATAGATAGATAGATAGATAGATAGATAGATATAGATATATATCTATCTATCTCTATAGATATATAGAGATAAAGATAGATATATCTAGATATATAGATAGATATATATAGATATATACCGTATTTCTCGCTCCATAAGACACACCTGACCATAAGACGCACCTAGGTTTTAGAGGAGGAAAACACAAAAAAAAATATTCTGAACCAAATGGTGTACTAAAATATATTTCCCGTGCCCATGGAATGCAGTCTGACCATTGTCAAAAAAATGCAGAGTGACCATTGCCCATAGTAAATGCAGAGTGACCATAGCCCATAGTAAATGCAGAGTGACCATAGTAAATGCAAAGTGACCATAGTAAATACAGTGTGACCATAGTAAATACACAGTGACCATAGTAAATACAGTGTGACCATAGCCCATAGTAAATACAGTGTGACCATAGTAAATGCAGAGTGACCATAGTAAATACAGTGTGACCATAGTAAATACACAGTGACCATAGTAAATACAGAGTGACCATAGTAAATGCAGAGTGACCATAGTAAATGCAGAGTTAGGCCGCGTACACACGACCAAATCTGTCTGCTGGAAACGGTCTGCCAGACCGTCCCAGCAGACAGATTCGATTGTGTGTACGGGCGAGCCGACGGATTTGGCCAGCCGACAGATTTGAAAGCATGCTTTCAAATCTGTCGGCTGGGAATCCGTCCGTCCGACATGTCTGCTGGTTAGTATGCTAATCAGCAGACATGTCTTCTCGCACACGCGTCGAATGGTTTCGACGCATGCGCGGAAGTGTTTCACTTCCTGGTGCGGTGACGTGGCGGCGTCAACGTCATCGCCACGTCACCGCGCCGTCTGACGGCGGGGATTTTGGTTTGATCGTGTGTACACGATCAAACCAATACGTCCCCAGCAGACAGATTTGTTCAAATCTGTCTGTCCGACCGATTTGAACAAATCTGTCTGCTCAGCTGTATGGGGCCTGATAGTTGCCACAAATGCAGCCCTACCTTACATTGCTCTTCCACCTAGCAGAAGACAGAGCAGCCTGAGCCAGCCAGCCGGAAGATCGCCCGGCAAACAGTGGGGTTTGGAAAGTCTGTCCCCCGCTCTCCTGCCTCTCTTTCAGAGGTTCCGGCGGAAGGAGGTCCGAGTGGTGGCAGGGGGCGGAGCCAGCGGCGGCATGGGGCAGTGTCATACCGTATATTCGGACTATAAGACGCAGGGACAATTCCCCCCATATTTCTGGGGGAGAAAAGTGCGTCTTATAGTGCGAAAAATACGGTATATATATATATATATATATATATACACACACACACATATTAAAAATAAATATTAAACATGATGAAAAACACAAAGGTGAAAAACCTCACTGGACACAGAGGGGTTGATTTATTAAAAATGGAGAGCGCAATATCTGGTGCAGTTGTGCATGATAGCCAATCAGCTTCTAACATCAGTTTGCTCAATTAAGCTTTGACAATAAAACCTGGAAGCCGATTGGTTTCTTTGCAGAGCTGCACCAGATTTTGCACTCTCTAATTTTAGCAAATCAAACCCAGAATTTCTAATAGAAGACATATGCATTTGTGTACTAGGCTCTGATCAGATGTTTTGATAATTATTGGGTACTTAATATTGATGCAGCCTAATCTATGTACCTATAGACAGAAGTAATACACAGACTGTTACTTTTTTTATGAATTTAATTAACAAAGGCTTTTTTTAAAAGCAAAATATGTTTCGAAATCTGTGTGTCTGAGCAGTTTTCATTTAATAAATCACCTAGTAAGAACAAGTGCACATGTAACCCAATACAGCAGCATTAAAGAAAATCCCCCATATTTATTATAATAAATTAATAAAAAACGAAATTGCTCCTCTTAAGCCCTATGAGCTCCTGTGACATTTTGCCAGTGGAGCTTTGCTTCCCTCTAGTGACCAAACTAAAATAAGATCCATACAAATCAGAGCACAAAAAAATATATACCGTATATATTTTAGAACATATAACACTTGTTCCAAGAATAACATTGGTGTATACTGTATATGTTTTTTTTTAGTTTATAGTGTACATTTCGTATAGCTTACATATTGGTGAATACTATTTAGTTTAACCACTTAACCCCCGGACCATATTACTGGTCAAAGACCAGAGCACTTTTTATGATTCGGCACTGCGTCGCTTTAACTGACAATTGCGCGGTCGTGTGACGTGGCTCCCAAACAAAATTGGCTCCCTTTTTTCCCCACAAATAGAGCTTTCTTTTGGTGGTATTTGACGGTTTTTCGTTTTTTGCGTTATAAACAAAAATAGAGCGACAATTTTGAAAAAAATGAATATTTTTTACTTTTTGCTATAATAAATATCCCCAAAAATATATAAAAAAAAAACATTTTTTTTCCCTCAGTTTAGGCCGATACGTATTCTTCAACATATTTTTCGTTAAAAAAAACGCAATAAGCGTTAATTGATTGGTTTGCCAAAAGTTATAGCGTTTACAAAATAGGGGGTCGTTTTATAGCATTTTTGTTAAGATTTATTTTTTACTAGTAATGGCGGCGATCAGCGTTTTTGTTCAGTACTGCGACCTTATGGCGGACACTTCGGACACTTTTGACACATTTCTGGGACCATTGGCAATTTTATAGCGATCAATGCTATAAAAATGCATTGGATTACTATAAAAATGCCACTGGCAGGGAAGGGGTTAACACAAGGGGGCGGGGAAGGGGTTAAGAATGTTCCCTGGGTGTGTTCTAACTGTAGGGGGGGTGGACTCACTAGGGGAAATGACTGATCGTTGTTCATACATTGTATGAACAGACGGTCAGGCATTTCTCCCTCTGACAGGACCGGGAGCTGTGTGTTTACACACACAGCTCCCGGTCTTCGCTCTGTAACGAGCGATCGCGGGGTGCCCGGCGGAGATCGCGCCCGCGGGGCATGCGCACGGGAGTTAGGGGCGAGCTGGGGGCGAGGTGCTGGGCGATGTGACGTATAGCTACGTGCTCTCGCCCAGCAGAGCCGACCTGGGCTGGTCAGCAAGCAGTTAATAAAATACAGTATCTCACAAAAGTGAGTACACCCCTGACATTTTTGTAAATATTTTATTACATCTTTTCCTTGTCAAAAATATTTTATTGAGTACAAAGGTGTAATACACATTACAGGGAATACATTAAATACATTGAAAATAGAGAAGCTCAAATATTCTTATTCCAATATGTGAATATAGAAAGTAAATATTTTTGGACAAAGTATGGTATACTATTTAGTCACTAATGATATTAAGATTATTAAGTTTAGAGGTTTTATGTAATTATTAGTAACTACTGACATATGTATTGTCCTCTGTGAAGCAAAGAGTTATTAACAATACAAAAGGAGCTTCAAAATCATAATAGTAAAATAGCAAATAACAGAGAAAAACGAAAAAAGAAATTAATAACGATAACTATAAGAACATACAATGGAGAAAAAAGAGAGTACTGGAACCAAAACGGGGGTCCGCGTGGTCGAGCCAAGAGCCACCGCTCCAATCCAAGAGATGTTGAACAATGGCATATATAACACACTGATTCAGCTACCATGGCAGTAGTACTCTATTGTCCAAGGTTGGCATAATATATGCAATCCAGGGCTGCCACATCCTTTCAAACTTGGGGATCATGTCCAATTCAAAAGCAGCCATCCTGGGTCATGGTATAATTCATCTTAGCTATAGCTTCATGTAAGACCAATTTAGGTGATTTCCAAGATTTTGCTGTGTCTGGCTGTTGTGAAGAGTTGCACCAGCAATTTGAATTGAGTATGTGAAATAGAGTCTGGTTTTAAGTTGAGTAGTGCCATTGCAGGATCAGGAAGGATTGTTTTCCCTAGTAATTTGGTTACAATTTTAAATATACCTTTCCAAAATGTTTGTGCTTTAGGACATGACCACCAAATATGAAGATATGTGCCCAAATCTGTACACCCTCGAAAACATTGTGGCGAATAGTTCTGCACATATTTGGCTACCCTGGCTGGTACCAGGTGCCACCTAGTTAGTACCTTGTAGTTGGCTTCACTAGCCATTATGTTGGGGGAAGCCGTTTTAGTTTATTACATCTTTTCATGTGACAACACTGAAGAAATTACACTTTGCTACAATGTAAAGCAGTGTGTGTACAGCTTGTATAACAGTGTAAATTTGCTGTGCCCTCAAAATAACTCAACACACAGCTATTAATGTCTAAACAGCTGGCAACAAAAATGAGTACACCCCTCAACGCTGTATCTTGGCCTAGGCCAACAGCACTTTGCAGGGGGCAGCACGGAAAGAGTCCCGCTGGCTTGCGCTACAGTGGTAGTGTAGCGCCAGTCTTATGGGGCGGACTGGGCTGAAAGGGCAAATTAGTCTAGCGCCCCCATAAAGCGGCCGCACTGCTTCTGCTATGCGAGCAGCCGTAATTCTGCAACTGTGTGTGTGTATGTGGGGGCGGTGCTTCTAATTTTGACTGTCCCATCATCCTGGACCACAAACCTTCCCTCACTGTGCTATGTTTTCTGCTTCACCGTTGACATTATGTAGAGTAACAATTCTTTATTTTACTGTAGATCCTTAGAGAGTTCTTTGCCATGAGGTGCCATGTTGAACTGTCAGTGACCAGTATGAGAGAGTGAGAGCGATAACACCAAATCTACCACACCTGCTCCCCATTCACACCTGAGACCTTGTAACACTAACGAATCACATGACATCGGGGAGGGAAAATGGCAAATTGGGCCCAATTTGGACATTTTCACTTAGGGTTGTACTAACTTTTGTTGCCAGAGGTTTAGGCATTAATAGCTGTGTGTTGAGTTATTTTGAGGGGACAGCAAATTTACACTTTTATACAAGCTGTACACTCACTACTTTACATTGTAGCAAAGTGTCATTTCTTCAGTGTTGTCACATGAAAAGATGTAATAAAATATTTACAAAAATGTGAAGGGTGTTCTCACTTTTGTGAGATACTGTGTGTGCTACATATGAATATTAGATGAATCAGGCTGTCGTAATGTGCCACAGTTGTGCCATAAGCATTGTGCTGTCTCTGAAAACATCCTTCCATATATCCCTGCATCCAACCTGGGGAACTCTGTTATATTAAAACAGAATTTAAGTGTACTGTATGTCTAGCCAAGACTAATACATTTAGCTTTGGATAGTTTGAGAAAGGATTAGGACACCTGTCAGATTATATACTGCTATTCGTGGCTCAATTAGAGAGATTTATGCTCATTTACAGTGACATCGTCAGAAATGAGGATTCTAGCCATCCCATACGCTGCTGAAAAAAGCACACTTTAATTTTTGCTCTCTGTCTATTTCAAATTTTCTCTCACTTCTTCCATGTATCACTGTGATAGTTAGTCTTGGTTCACAAGTGCAGATGGGAAGCAGAAAAATATATACAGTTGAGCTCAAAAGTTTTCACCTGGCAGAAATTTGGACATTTTGGCATTAATATTGAATATATGACTGATCATGCCCAAAAAAACTGTCTTTTATCTAACCACTTAAGGACCGCCGCATGTACATTTACGTTGGCAGAATGGCACGTACAGGCACATTGGCGTACCTGTACGTCCCTGCCTAGACGTGGGTCGGGGGTCCGATCGGGACCCCCCCCCCGCTACCCGCGGGTGGTCCCCGTGGCTGTCCGAGCGGTCCGGGATGAGGGGTGCGGCTGTTCGTTTTTGTCCGCCCCCTCCGGATCGCTCCCAGCCAATCCGCGCGCTCCCCCGTGTGTCACTTCCTCTGCCTGTGTAAACACAGGAAGGGGAAAGTGATGTAATCTCAACCGCCGCTGAGGAGAGAAGACATCACACAGTGAGTCTGCACAACACTACACTGACACCAGTACACACAGGCACATTAACCCCTTGCGATCAACCCCCACCCCCCTATCACAGTGTCACTGAATGCAGTGATCATATATGTACTGATCACTGCATTTAGTGTCAATGTGACAGGCAGTGTGACAGGCAGTTAGTGTTAGGTCCAGGGTAGCCCCGTACCCCCCTAATAAAGTTTTAACCCCTTAATCACCGCCCTAGTTAACCCTTTCACTCCCTATTGCCAGTGTCACTAAGCGATCATTTTTCTGATCGCTGTATTAGTGTCGCTGTTCCCGCTTTTTTTTTACTAAAGACATGTGGCTGAATACATTTTGGCCTAAATGTTTGACTAAAATTTAGTTTATTTGATTTTTCTTATAACAAAAACTAAAAAATATAGATTTTTTTTCAAAAATGTCACTCTATTTTTGTATATAGCGCAAAAAATTAAAATCGCAGAGGCGATCAAATACCACCAAAAAAAAAAAAACTATTTGTGAGAAGAAAAAGACGCAAATTTTTTTTGGAAGCCACGTCGCACGACCGCGCAATTGTCTGTTAAAGAGACGCAGTGCCGAATTGTAAAAACCCCTTGGGTCATTTAGCAGCATATTGGTCCGGTCCTTAAGTGGTTAAGGATAGTGATAACATGGAGGTATTTACTATCACATATTTTTTGGATCCTTTTTAAAGCGGATGTCCCCCTGAAAAAAATATTAAAAGTCAGCAGCTGCAGTATTTGTAGCTGCTGGCTTTTAATATTTGGACACTTACCTGTCCTGGAGTCCAGCGGCGTCCGCAGCAGAGGACGAGAGATCGCTCGTCACCCTGCTGCTCCCCCCTCCATCCACGGTGAGGGAACCAGGAAGTGAAGCGCTTTGGCTTCACTGCCCGGTTCCCCACGGCGCATGCGCGAGTCGCGCTGCGCACGCCAATTGGCTCCCGCTGTGTGCTGGGAGCCGAGTGTTCCCAGCACACAACGGGGGACGGATGGGATGTGAAGAAATACCCGTCTTTTACCCAAGACTGTGTGGCCGGAAGTGGGTGCAAATACCTGTCTTTAGACAGGTATCTGCACCCCCCTCCCCCCTGAAAGGTGTCAAATGTGACACCGGAGAGGGGGAGGGTTCCGATCAGCGGAAGTTCACTTTAGGGTGGAGCTCCGCTTTAAATCACAATGATAACAGAAGTTTGGCCTTGGTACAGACACAGAAGGTGGCACACACAGGTTAAAATGGCAATTAAAGGGTTATTTTTCACATTTGTGACTTTTTAAATCACAATTAGTGTCTGTGTATAAATAGCCAATGAGTTTGTTAGCTCTCACATGGATGCCCTAAGCAGGCTAGACACTGAGCCATGAGGTAGAAAAGAACAGCCAAAAGACCTGCGTAACAAAGTAATGGAACTTTATGAAGATGGAAAAGGATATAAAAAGATACCCAAAGCCTTGAATATGCCAGTTAGTACTGTTTAATCCCTTATTAAGAAGTGGAAAATTCTGAGCTCTTTTAAAACCAAGCCAAGGTCCGCTAGACCAATAAATATTGCAATATTTGGCAAAGAAAAACCCCAGGTAATCAGGAGAAAACAGGGCTCTTCGGGTTTTTAATCAGCTCTATAACAAAATGACCGTTGGCCACTAGACGATACGTCCTCAGCCGCTGCAAGTCTGACAACAACCCATCCAGGTCTCTACTCTTTACACTCAGCCGTGGAGAACGATAAACAGGCGGTAATGCTTTTCTCTACTCGAAGAAGAGATCGGCTGCTCCATTGTTTGTGCTGATTTTAGGCGCAGCCCCCCTAGGATGCCCACACTGGACCACCAGGGATGCCCACCCAGGTATGCTCAGGGATGCAATCAGAAATAATATAACAACAATGACAATCGCCCACAATGGCAATTGGCAGCATTGGTCTTAAACACCAGCTGATAATACCTGTTTCAAAATACTATTCTGTCCGGACGAAATCACTCATATGACTTTTTCGATCTTTTTCACTCCTTCACTCAAACTCCCACAGGACCAACCATACATGTGATGCTGGTTACGCCACTTCTAGCTACATTTGGAGCAGGGACCAATTTTGATGTTTTTTTAAACTCCAGTCTCAGATCAGCCTGCCACAAGTTTAGAAGATAACACCCAGGTGAGATCTTATCAAGTTTACAACCACTTTAAAGAGGCTTTTTTTAGTATTTTGGAAAAGGAGGGAAGTTTATAACCAGTAGTTGCTGGTGCTCCATTTTTAGTGGAGGGCCACAAACAAAGCCCCAACAAACCCCATACCGCCCCCACCGTCACTTGCCCACAATAGGGCCTACAGATAGATAGATAGATACAAAATATAAACGACAAATATGCAGCGCAGATAAAATAAAAAAAAATACACATAGAATTGCTAGCTGACCTTTAAGATTATCCAGAACACCTTGACAGATAATAAAACAAGATTTAGTGCAGTGCAATAAATTAATAGTACATATAAAATTAGTACATATACAATTATCCATTATCCAAACAAAGAAAGCCATCCGTGGCGGGACTTCTTCAGTAGTGATGAGCGGAATACGCCATATTCGATTTCGCGATATTTCGCGAATATTTCGAAGAATATTCGCGAATATTCGTTAATATCGAATATTCGTGATATTTTATAAACAAAAAAAAAAAATGCGAAATGCATTTCACTAAAAAAATGCGAAATGCATTTCACTAATGCGAAAAAAAATTTTATAAAATATCACGAATATTCGATATTTACGAATATTCGCTATATTTTATAAAAAAAAAAAAAAATAGCGAAATTTCGCATATGCGAAAGCGAAAATGATTGCGAAATTTCGCGAATGCGAAATTTATTGCGAAATTTATTGCGAAATTTGAAAAATACGAATATTCGAAATAGCGAATATTCGCCGCGATATTCGAGTTATTCGCGAATACTCGAATATGCAATATTGGTAGCGAATATTCGCAATGCGAATATTCGTGAGCAACACTATTCTTCAGCGCAGTGGGAGATAGATAAATAAACAGATAGATAGATAAACAGGCAGGCAGGCAGATAGATGGACAGACAGACAGACAGACAGATAGACGGATAGATAGATAGATAGATAGATAGATAGATAGATAGATAGATAGATAGATAGATAGATAGATAGATAGATAGATAGATAGATAGATAGATAGATAGATAGACAGATAGATAGAGCCAGATTCTTATACCTGGCTGCGTAGCATAGCGTATGCTATTTACACTACGCTGCCGCAACTTACAGGAGCAAGTGCCGTATTCTCCAAGCACTTGCTCCGTAATTTGCGGCGGGGCGGCTTGTATTTAAATTAAGTGCGCCCCTGCGCCGAACGAACTGCGCATGCGCCGGTCTTAAACGTATGCGCCATAGTACGCCGCAAATACATTGGTTTCGACGTGAACGCACAGCCCTATTCGCGACGAGTTACGTAAACGACGGAAAAACACGACGCTGCCCCGACGTCCATACTTAACATGGCGTACGCCGGACCTACGCAAGGTTACCCCTCATATAGCAGGGGTAACCTTACGCTTACGCAAACGGCGTAAACTACGATGACAGGGCGCAAATACGTTCGGGAATCGGCGTATCAGGCTCATTTGCATATTCCATGCAGAAATCGACGGGAACGCCACCTAGCGGCCAGCGTAACATTGCAACTTAGATCCGACGGTGTAAGTGACTTACGCAAGTCGGATATAAGCAAAATCTCTTAAAGGTGTTGTAAAGGTAAAATAATGTTTCCCTAAATAGCTTCCTTTACCTTAGTGCAGTCCTCCTTCAATTACCTCATCCTTCCATTTTGCTTTTAAATGTCCTTATTTCTTCTGAGAAATCCTCACTTTCTTTTCTTCTGTCTGTAACTCAACACCGTAATGCAAGGCTTTCTCCCTGGTGTGGAGAAAGCCTCTTGAGGGGGGAGGGGGCGAGCAGGGGGGTCAAAACGCTCTCTACTTTGCAGATAGAGAAAGGAGCTGTGTGTTAGTGGGCATCCTCAAGAGGCTTTCTCCACACCAAGGAGAAAGCCTCACATTACGGTGTGTAGTTACAGACAGAAGAAAAGGAAGTGAGGATTTCTCAGAAGAAATAAGGACATTTAAAAGCAAAATGGAAGGATGAGGTAAGTGAAGGAGGACTGCACTAAGGTAAAGGAAGCTATTTGGGGAAACATTATTTTACATTATTTTACCTTTACAACACCTTTAAGAGCATTATAGGCCCCCGGGCAATACATTGCACTGGGGCCCTGTCTACACAATCACGCACGAGAATAAAAATGCAAATTATCAATAAAGCTATATTTTTTGGTACTTCCAACAAAATCAGTGTTCAAACATTAACACAACGTTTGGAAAATATAACACGAGCTTGAAAAGCAAGAAATTGAAAAACAAGAAATGACAGATTGAAATGGGACAGTGGCTGCGTTTGACGACACATTGGCTGTGTTTAAAGGGCACAGTGGCTGCGTTTAATTGCCACAGTGGCTGCATTTAATTTGCACAGTGGCTGTGTTTAATTGGCACAGTGGCTGTGTTTAATTGGCACAGTGGCTGCGTTTAATTGGCACAGTGGCTGCGTTTAATTGGCACAGTGGCTGCGTTTAATTGGCACAGTGGCTGCGTTTAATTGGCACAGTGGCTGCATTTAAAGGGCACAGTGGCTGTGTTTAAAGGGCACAGAGGCTGTGTTTAATTGGCACAGTGGCTGCGTTTAACTGGCACAGTGGCTGTGTTTAACTGGCACAGTGGCTAAGTTTAAATGGCATAGTGGATGTGTTTGAATGTCATAGTGCCTGTAATTGAATGGCACAGTGGCTGTGTTTGAATGGCACAGCGGCTGCCTTTGAATGGCATAGTGGCTGTGTTTGAATGGCATAGTGCCTGTGTTTGAATGAAAAAGCAAATTACTTACAGGGTGAGGCTGAGGGTCAGGTCAGGTGCAGTCACTCACAGCAAGGCAGGCTCAGGACAGGCTTAGCTCAGTCAGGCAGCTCTTCTCTGAATTGCTCCAATGTCCGCATGCACCCTCCTTCTGAGCCACGCTGAGTCTGAAGATGGCATAGGTGGGTGGAGCTAGTTTTCAAGCCACGGAGGCGGCGCGCTCTGAATCCTGGGATGGCCACAGCACAGCTCTGAATGCTGGTGTGGCCGCGGCGCCCTCTGAATGCTGGGGCGACTGCGGCCTCAGACGTGACTGGTTGCTAGGCGCCAGGCGGCTGGCGATTCCAGCAACCAGTGCAGTCGAGTGAGCGGCGTGCGGCATGCCACAGCTTTGGCATCAGCACCCCTTCTCTTAGCCCCCAGGGCAACTGCCCAGCATTCCCATGCGGAAAGATGGCCCTGGATAGATACAACAGACAGACACATGCAAATAGATTGATAGACAGATAGGTAAATAAACTATAACTCCTCTACATCCTATCCAAAACTAAAAATAATTTAAAAAAAGTTTTGCCTTTAGTTATACTTTAAGGTTTTTTTAAGGAAATTCCACTGGGACATTTTGAGGAATAGAGAGAACCAGCACTCAAGGTCCAATTTTTTATTTTTTTTATAAATATTCAGTAACATGCAGGCAAATGAATTATTCTACCATGCATATTTGGAAATACTTATGTGAATATATGCTACAATATAACAGCAGCTTATTATTTCAAATTATAGTTATATATTAAAAAAGCCAGCATTTACTGTAGTGCTGTAAATTTAGTATTAGCAACAATTTACAGTTCTGAGCAAGCAACAAAAATGCTATTTATAAAACCTTCCACAGACAGCAAAGGAACAGAGGCCCAGATTCAGAGAGAATTGGATTCTCGTAGCGTATCAGAAATACACTACGCCGCCGTTTCTTACCTGGCTCTACGTGGAATCCAGGTAGATTTTGTCCAGTAAACGACGGCGGCGTAGTGTATTTCTCCCGTCGCAATCCATATAGACGAGTAGGGGGCGTGAAGGATTTAAAATAGGCGCGTTCCCGTGGCGATCGAACTGCGCATGCTCCGTTCGCAAATTTCCCGCTGTGCATTGCGCGAAATCACGTCGTTACGTCATTCGTTGTTTGAGTAGCGTCGTTTACGGACATTTCTATTCCCGAACGAGTTACGCACAAAAAAAAAAAAAATTAAAATTCGACGCGGGAACGACGGCCATACTTAACATGGGCTACGCACCGTTAGACCAGCAAAAAGCTGGTCTAACAGTACGTAAAAAAAAACAGACGTAAGTGATTGCGAAGACCGCTCGTATCTTCGTGGATCGCCGTAAAAACACATTTGCATATCCCGACGCATGAAAACGACGCAAACTCCTCCCAGCGGCCGCAAAAATATCGCAGCGTAGATCCGAAGGCTTACGAAGACGTAAGCCTCTCGGATCGAAGCCCGAAGCCGCCGTATCATGGTTTGAGGATTCAAACTAGTGATACGGCGCGCGAAATTTGAAATTACTCCTGTCTAACACCAGTTAGACAGGCGTAATTGCTTTATGAATCTGGGCCAATGTTTTTAAAAACGTCAATTCAAATGACCGTGTGTGGGGGAAAACGTTGTTTTATGTCTTGTGAAAAACGACAGAAAAAAATTGAAGCATGCTTCAATTTTTTGTGTCGTTTTTCAAAACGTCGTTTTTTGTTTCACAAAAAATCACTGTGTGTAGCAAAAAACAATGTTTAAAACAATGTTTTTCAACCCCGCGCCCGCTAGTTATGAAGCGAGCCAAGAAAAGGGTGGTGCGTACCTCGTGCTATTGTGAAGGCGTTGTTTTTGAAATTTTAAGTTTCAAAAAGTTTTTTACTTCACAAAAAATGTCGAAGTGAACGCGGCATTAGTACGGAAATTGAACAATGGCCGCATTAACCTCCCTGGCCTTCGTGTGTGGCGGGGTGAGATTTTAAGCTGATCGGTAACCCCGTGACGCGCTTATCGCTGATGTTTAACCTTTTCTCTGCGAAGCGAAATCCCGCATACACGGCGGGCGGGCCGGATGTCCGTGAGATTCCCTTCCCTGCGATCGCGACGTAGGGGGGGGAAAGGCGCCAAATTTTAAACAAACACTTACATGTACAAATCTTATAGATTACAGTACTGTTGTTACACATGTCCCTAACAACATGTAAAAACTGTCTTTCTTGCAAACTGTAGATTGCCCAGCAACCAAAAGTGTCCCGCAAAAATTGTTTTAGAGCAGCTCGATAATAAATCAGAACACTTAATTTAGATGATTTATGGGGAAATTCGTCATAAAAAAAAAAAATAATGCAAAAAATTCTACTGAGCAGTGATTTTGATTTGGAATATTTTTACATTTTTTAAGAAAAAAAAAAAAAATCATACCCGATGCCTTTAGACTCTTGTTTGGATAGAGTGAATTCCGAATTACAAACAGTATAAAACGTGCAAATATGGTGCTTTTAGCTAAAATCTGAAAGAATCATACCGCCAGGGAGGTTAAGGAGATTCACCCTCTCTATGTGTCCTCTATTTTACCATTATCATTAAAAGTGAAAGTAAAAGAAAATCCCAAATTTTAGGCTGTCCCCAGAAAAGTAATAGAGGAGAAATAGAGAATACACTAGTTCTAGTGACCTGGGGGTCCCCAGGGAATTCCTTGAGTTTGCAAGGATTTCCTCTTCCTGTTTAGCCTTGGAACAGGAAGAGAAGGCACTGTAAATCTCTTCAATGGGACACAGAGCGCAAAAAAAAATCTGACAGTGGTTATAACCCTCCCTTGCTCTATCCAAAAAAAAAAAAACGTTTTGCCTATATTTCTTGTAAAAGAACGCCTGCCACCCAGTTTGGTTGCTTTTACCAAGATACAGCTTCCACCAGTCTAGAACCAGGTATTATAGCTGAACACCTAATAATTAGACGACACTAGCTTAGGTGCAAACTGGAATTCTCTTTATTGTAAACTCACACAGAATAGGCCACCCAAATTTAGATTAGAGCTTGATCACGTTATCCTAAGCAATTAGCACATCTAATGAACAACTCACATAAACAGTATGCTAATCTACATCTAGCAACTATTAGCTGACAGCGATCTAATTAACATGAACTAATTAACAACTAGTCATCTAGACAAGCCTAGGTGATTCAGGCCATTATCCACCCAGACAGTTCCGCACCAGTATTCAAGAAGACCCAGGGCTGTCCAAATCTCATTAACCAAATGTATTTTTACATACATCTTCTCGCTGAGTTTCAAGTTCACAGAGACCAGCATGGCTTCCTTAACTGTTAAAGGGGTTGTAAGCCCTTAAGGTTCTATGCATTAAGGTGAAAAACCTCCTGTGATGCAGAAGCCCCCACAGAGGCCCCCCCCTTTACTTAAAGTGGTGGTTCACCCTCCAAAAAATTTCTAGCAGGGCATGGAGCCCACCCACTCGACCGGCAGTATGCCAGTGTTTTTATTATTTTATGAAAGTTTTTTCTGTAGATACATTTGGCATGTAATTTTTTTTGGGGGGGGAGTGGGGGCTTCAGGAGGAGTGGGACTTCCTGGCACTTCCTGTCCCACTTCCTGCTTTCGCCGAGGGGCTGGTTAGGCGATAAAGCTTAATCGCCTACAGCAGCCCCTCCCTGTAGGCGATCGCATGGGACACTGACAGGTCCCATGCGATTGCCTGTCCAATCAGCGGCCGATGGCTGTCACGGTCGGGTGCCCACACTTAGGATGAAGACGCCGGCCGGGGAGGGGGGGAGAGGAGCGGACCCCCGGCCGGCGCGTCGCTGGATCATGAAGCAGGTGAGTGTGTGTTTATCAAAAGCCAGCAGCTACACTTTTTGTAGCTGCTGACTTTTAATAAACACTAAATTTGGCTGGACCACCCCATTTAAATGTAAAAATGTCCTCTTGCATTACATAACAAGACATCTTCCTAAAAGCTTGTAGATTCCTCAGATGCCAGGGCCTATAGTCAGTAGGCAAGAGGCTACCCTGACGTCCCCTACAAAAGCCTCTGTACCGGTTGGGTTGGGTTGGGTCGGTTACAGTTCTACTTTAGAATTATAGGAAAATACAAATAGCATACATACATACTGACATAATTACATTTTGAGGGAATTCATAGCATTTTCACAAGTGAAGAACGTAAAACTCATTATTCAGTAAGCTTCAGTCACCAAGTGAATTAACTAAGCAGCATTATATACTTATTAAGATGGTGCAGCTCACATCCATATGCCATCAGCGATGGAACAATTTTCTGTGTTCCCTACTGTGCTCTGTGCTCTACACTTCTATGAACATTTTTCCTTGAGTGAGATGGGATTTAGCAGCATGGTGTTTTACAGACTGACTCAACAGATTGTTACAAGAATTGTTAAAAAGCATATTTCTTAAAATAGCCACAATTTTTTCCCTACAATATGCATTTATGCTCATATGAGTCAGCAGCTGCAGTATTTGTAGCTGCTGACTTTTAATATAATTTTTTTCAACGGACATCCGCTTTAGGCTGCAACAGGCAGCGAATGGGGATGTTTACATGCTGTGGCCACGACACTTCACTTTACTCTAGAGCTGCACGATTCTGGCTAAAATGAGAACCACTTTTTTTTTTATGCTTAGAAGATAGATTACGATTCGCTCTCGATTCTCGCAGTGTAACATCATCTTTCACAATAAAACAAAAAAATTGGGCTAAAGTGTATTTTTTCCCCCAAAAATGCATTTGAAAGACCGCTGGGCAAATACTGTGTGACACAAAATAATGCAGCAGTTGCCATTTTATTGCCTAGGGTCTCTGCTAAAATACATATAATGTTTGGGGGTTCCAAGTAAATTTCTAGCAAAAAATATTGATTTTAACTAAAGAAACAAATGTCAGAAAAAGATTTGGACTTTAAGTGGTTAAACTTCCTGCATTTACACACAGAAGTTTGCTCTAAGAAGGAAGTTAGTTACAATGTTTCATGTTGTTACAAACTTGGCAGACTGGCCGGATTTTTTCTTGAGAGACGGTTTACACAGGGGCGACTTGTCAGACGACAAGTCGCGCTTCATTCTGTACTATGGAATCGTTCTAAAAGGAGCAACTCAAATCGCTCCTACTTAGAAAAAGTTTCCTGTACGACTTTGGGATGACTTCAGGGCGACTTGCAATGACTTCAATACAGAAGTCATTTTGCAAGTCGCCTCTGAAGTCGTGTACAGATCACCTTGCGGAGTCGCTCGGCAAGTTGTGCTGCCCATGTGAGAACCGGCTCTTACACACACAGAAGTTTATCCCTTTGATCTAAGAAGGAAGCTTAGTTACAATGTTTCCTGTTAAAAACTTGGCAGACTGCCCGGATATTTTATTTTGACAGCTGAGTGAGCAGATAAAGTCTCCCCATTTGTTATATGAAAGAATCAGCAAACTCTGCATTGGAGATCGTCAGGGGGGTTGAATCGAGATCATGATTTTTTAACGATTAATTGTGCAGCTCTACTTCACTCCCGCAACAAAGTTCACCTCAAATGTAGCGATTGGTGGACAGCAGACCTGCTCAACGCTACACATTTAGGTAAATGGGGAAACGCCACAAATGCCTCGCAACCACGTGCAATACATAAGGTTTTGTGTTTGTCTGCAAAGATGAGGTTAAAACAGACATGGAATCGCTTCCTCGCCGTCTGTTAAAAGCCTCTGAAGCATGTTCTGAAGGCAGATCGGGTTTCAGAGGCAGGTGGGATTTAGACACATGCCCAAATCTACCCTTAGGCCGCGTACACACGATCGAATATATCTGCTGAAACTGGTCCGCAGACCAGTCTCAGCGGACAGATTCGATCGTGTGTACGGGCTAGCAGACAGGTTTCCAGCAGACAAAAGTTTTAAAGCATGCTTTAAAACTTGTCTGCTGGAAAGCCGTCTGTCGGATATGTCCGCTGGTTAGTACGCCTAACCAGCGGACCGAAATCTCCCGCATGCATCGAATGGATTCGACGCATGCGTGGAAGTATTTTACTTCCCGGTTCGGTGACGTGGCGGCGTCAATGTCACCGCCACGTCACCGCTCTGTCTGTCCGCAGGGATTTTGGTTTGATCGTGTGTACACTGATCAAACCAAAACATCCCAGGAGACATGTCCGATGAAAACGGCCTGTCGGTTCATTTTCATCGGATATGTCTCCTCGTGTGTACGCGGCCTAAGGGTCCAAAAAAGCAAAGAACATTTTTCTAAAATTTAATTGATCCAGGACCACAGTATCTTATCACCATAGGTTTTCGTTAAAGGGCCAATTCCTGCCCTTTCCTTCAAGCATTATTTCACAAGAACATCACTAGGGGAACAGCCAGAAAAGTGACCACCACATCCCATAATGGGGCGTTGGCCACCAATAGACATGACATTTTATTTATCTACTATGATCAGTTGGTTGGTGAGAAACTCAATCCTAATCTACAAACAAAAGCCATTCTTTGAAAGCAATGATATGTTAACAGATAGAAATGACATGCAGCTATGCATAGTTCATTCAAAACTTAGTAACAGATCACAGTTTTCAGTGTAGCACCCTGCTCCAGACAGGGTAAATTTTACTGTTTGGCTTGGTTATACTCAGCTGACCTGAGCTTGGTGGTTAACTGCTCCTGCCTGCCTCTGGAGGAAGCTTCCAGAAATAGATTACGGGGATAAATCACTGGGTTATAAACATGTATCTGACCTCAGTCAATACCTGGGAGGGGGTGGCCAGAAGGTGGCTGGGGAGAGAATGTTTGAGAAGTTTTATTCAGAGCTCTCTCTGGCCTAAGAGGCAGCTGTGATACTGAGGAGCTTTTGCTGCTAGGTCTCAGAATGTGCTAGGCTGAGAGCCAGGATCAGCCTGGATTTAAATATATTTGCTGAAGGACACTAGCTTAGCATACCTTCCAACTTTTAAAGGTTGAAAACGGGAGACACCTATTAACAAAAGTATGTAGGAATAGGTTTAGCACTGGGAAACACTTTTTGATAGATAATTTGGGCATTTTATATACAACTATATAAATCAGACCAAAATGAAGAGGAAAGAGAGACAGAAGGACCTTGTTCCAAATCAGGGACAGTACCTCAAAATCAGAAAAGTTGAAAACTACGCCTTTATGAGCTGGGCAGGAGAAGACCCCCTTTCATTGAAGCGTGTTTCATGGAAGCTGGTTGGCAACAGCTGTCCTTGGACATTATGAGTAGGACCTTTTTGCCCAGGACTCAAGGTGGGCCTTTGCTTTGGGGGTTTATGCCAAAGGCTGCTACAAAGACTGTGACTGCTTTTACAGAGTCTCGGATGGATTAGCTATCCCCTCTACCTCCAGCAATATTTACTGCTGCTGCTAACAGGTTTTTGCTTTCACACGGGCCGATCCTGTGATGATCCGCACCATGAACATTTGCTTGCTCAGCTGGGATCGCTCCGTTGATCCCCGCTGAGCTGGCGGATGAGAGGGCAGTCCCTGCACGCTGTGCAGGGACCGGTCTGTCAGATTGCCGCTCTCTCTTATGTGGGGATCAAATGAACACGGACCGTCTATCCATGTTCACCCAATCCGCTCTGCAGACCGATGGCAATATAGGATTTTCCTCCATCTGCAGAATCAGAGGATTGCAGACACTGATGAGATCGGGTGTCAGCGAAATGTTCATCTGCTGACACCCGCTATCTCATAGGGATCAATGTATGTCCCTTTTTCATCCATACATGTATGGATGAAAAAACGGACATACGGTCTGTATGTCTGAAAGGGGCCTAATAATCTGTTCTGATGTACCTTCTGGCATTTTGGAGTATCCTGCTTCCTCATCCCTCTTTTCTGTTCAACTACTGCAATAAATCTACAAAAAGACATCCGCTAGACTGAGCCTGTGTTTGTCTGTTTGCTCTAGAACTGCTAGCTGGGCCAGGCAGCCTCTGGACAGATAAGGCAGACATGGGTTATTTCCAGCACCCCCTTCAAGGGTGAATGCTACACAAGACTAAAAAACTTTTGTTCCAATTAGATAATGAACACCAAGAATGAAGATGGAGATGGTGATGATGTACTAAGTGCGGTAACCAGGGGTCAAGTCCTGGATAAAAAAGTGTGGGAACTCCCACCCAAGATCCACTCCACCACCAAAAAAAAAAAAATGATACGCTCATATGCATAATTACTAAACCGCATGTTTGTTTGTTTTTTCGATCCACTGTACCTTAGTAATCCTTTATGTTACTGGCTGATTTCTGTATATGGATTCATCGGGTAGTGTGCAGGTATTCCGTCACTTCCTCGATGCCGCAATGTCTCCTGGGAGCTTTTGTCATTGTTCCCAGGAGACATTGCGGAGGTCTGCTGCGAGTTATCGCGGGATTTAGAAAGAAGCAAGTTCTATCTAAATCCCGGCTGTTCTAGTCCTGCAAAGGGAACAGAGTTCCTGCTGTGAAAAAAGTGCAGGAACTCCGTTCCCACGCGTTCCTGCAGGACTTGAGACCCCCCTTTAACTCATGGCAAAAAAAACGTTGCTTCAACCTGATAAAAGCTGAAATTAATACAACAAGAGATGAGCTTGGATCATTTCTTATGGATTACCATACTGTGCACATTCTTGTACACCTTTATAAAGAAGCCCTGATGATGTTATACGTATTTCAATTCATGTATATTTTTATAAGTTTCTACTTACATTTGAGAGATCGTAGTAGGCAGGGCCCAGAGTATTGTCCGCGGCAGGTGGACTTTGTCTGACAAGTGTGCCACTTGCAGTCTCTTCAAAACCAAAGGCTTGTCCCGGTGTAGGGATGGATGGGGCACCAGTGTTCAGTAGCTTTTTAGAAAGGCTGTGAACTTTCTGTATGAAAAAAAAAAAATTTATATGCAATACTTACACTTTCCAGCCCTGCGCACTATCCTACCTAGATTTATATTAAAGCTGAAGTTTAGTGATTTTATTTATTTTCATCAAGGACAGTACTTACTGGAATAATGAATGTCCAGTGTGCTGGTGACTATTATGATGCTTGAAATCTTTAGGGTTTAGGGGGCTACTGGCCCCAATTTTAACCCAATTTTTGCCAACAAACGCACATTACCTTCCCTGGAAGTGTAAGAACCTGTGCCATTATTTTTTTTTTTAATCACTTGAGCACTAGTCTGCATATACCTTTTCATTACCAGGCCATCTTTAAGTTTTTAATGCTGTGATAATTTGATTGGCAATGATTCGATCATGCAACACTGTGCCAAAAATAATGTTATATAATTGCTTGAGCTAGATAGAGCTTTCTTTTTATGGCACTTACTATAAATGTTTTTAATTTTTTTTATGTTTTACTATATAAAGGAATAAAAAAGAGCAATTTGGGATTTCTTACATTTCTATACTAAAAAATAAATAAATCCACAATCATTGGTGGTCAGTGGCAATTTAAACCCACACCTTAAAAAAAAATGATCTCAAATTTATTTAAGACCCCCCTACATCCATCCTTCTGTGTTTACAAACATTCAACGCTCCCCTTCCTATTTTGTGAATGAGTTAAATATTCTAAAAGTACTAGCATCACTTACATTAATATGGCTTTGATTGGTTCACAGAGATCACGAGGTACAGAGCCACTCTGATTGTCTCTATAGATTGTGACTATGCTCAATGACACATGTGTGTTTTCTGCTGCACCTTTCATAATTAAAGGAGTTGTAAAAGAAAAAAAAATGTTGCCTAAAATTAATGTCTGTAAGGTAGACAGACAGAATAGTGTAATGATTCTGTTAACAAACGAGTAAATACCTATTAAATTCCTTCATCTATATCACCTCCGGCATTCTAGTTTCTGTTCTCTCATTCACTTCCTGGTTTGCATCACTTGTTCATGTAAGAACACACGATCAAATCTATCTGCTGGAAACGGTCGGCCCGACCGTCCCAGCAGACAGATTTAATCGTGTGTACGGGCGAGCCGATGGATTTGGCCAGCCGACAGATTTTAAAGCATGCTTTAAAATCTGTCGGCTGGGAATCCGTCCGCCCGATATGTCTGCTGGTTAGTACGCTAACCGGCAGACATATCTTCTCGCACATGCGTCGAATGAATTCGACGCATGTGCGGAAGTAATTTACTTCCTGGTGCGGTGACGTGGCGGCGTCAACGTCACTGCCACGTCACCGCGCTGTCTGCTGGCGGGGATTTTGGTTTGATCATGTGTACAGCGATCAAACCAAAGCGGCCAGCAGACAGATTTGTTCAAATCGGTTGGTCCGACCGATTTGAACAAATCTATTTGCTCGTGTGTACGGGGCCTAACACGTAGAGAGCGTCCTGCCACACAGATGTAGTTCCCAGGAGGGGGCGAGCGCGTTACTGACCACCGCAGTAAAGTCTCCCTTCACGGTGGTCAGTAAAATCAGACAAGCAGGAAGGGAACAGAACAGAGAAGAAATAGAGCAACTTCTAAACAAAAATGAACAATGAGGAAGTGAAAAAAGGAATGTCTTCTGGTAAAGGATGCTTATTATGAAAAAAAAAAAAAAAATCCTTTACAACCCCTTTAATTCCCACCTCTTTGCCACTTTTTTACAATATGGAATTGAGGTGGTTAAGCTATTTCAAAACCATGGGTTTATTACATGAGCAACCCTAATGCCTCATACACATGACCGGTTTTCCTGTCGGAAATACTGTCATGACAGCCTTTGGCTGGGAAAACCGGCCGTGTGTATGCTCCGGAAAACAGGAAAACTGACGGGAATCCCAGTGGGAAAAATGAGAAAATTTTCTGAAAGTTCACATATGGGGAAAACCTGCGGTGGAGCACACACGTCAGGGGTTCCCGACCAAAGCTCTCATGGCAGTTTTCCTGCCAGGAAACCCGGCCGTGTGTAGGGGGAAAAAGCTACCGAGCAGGTTCTCGGTTTTCCCGGCGGACTTTTTACTGGCGGGAAAACGGTTTGTGTGTACAAGGCATTAGTGTGCAAAGTTTGAAGGTGTTCGGGAGGACTGTTAACAACAACAAAACAGAATATCAGGTCTTTTCGATGCGTAATTTTTTTTATTTTTTTTTTAACAAATAAAAATAAATAATAAAAGTAAAATGCTTGATAAATTACCTAATTTGGTAGAAGAAGAATTATTTATATAGTGGATTCTCACTAGTTTTTGACAATCCACTACAACATATTTTGCTGGCATGTGTGTTGGTTGTGAATATAAAAGGACTGGGTGATTATGTTGTATACCATTAACACCTATGTGTTTTATATGCATTTTAGGTGCAGTATTTTATTTTAAAAAAATCATCTTTGATGCACTTTTATTAGAGTTCAATGGTAACATGCCTAAAACACAAGTCAAAGGCACCTAAAACGTAATGCGCCAAAAAATGCAGCTATGAACTGGCCCTAATATGGCATTGTTTTATTTTTTTTTATTTTGTCCCTGCAACTAGGCTGTGTGGTGTGCTACAACAGCCAAGCTGGCTGTGTTGTGTAGTAGGGCTAGTCCTTGGCAGATATAACAGCTCTGAGGCGGCGTACACACGACCGAGGTTCTCGCTGGAAACCAGCGAGAACCTCGCTGGAAGCTGCATTCCAGCGAGGACCTCGGCCGTGTGTACGCTCTCGGCGAGCTTCCCGTCGGGAAGCCCGTCAAGCAGAAATAGAGAGCACGCTCTCTATTTGCTCGACGGCCCGCCTGGATGAATGGCTGGTTGCCATTCCCGACGGGCGGGTCGCCGATTTCGACGGCCGGCAGGGAGCCTCGACGGGCGGAACGATGTGTTCTGCCCGTCGAGGTTCTCTGCCGTGTGTACACGGCCTCACATACACTATATTACCAAAAGTATTGGGACACCTGCCTTGACGGTCATGCAAGGCTGTACCCAAGTAAAATGGAAGTAATTTTTTTCCCACAAATAGAGCTTTCTTTTGGTGGTATTTAATTTTTTACACCAGTAACATAAAAAGACTGGCAATTTTTATATTTTTTTGTTTTACTTTCTGCTATAAAACATACCCAATAAAAAAGAAATCAAATTTCTTCATAAATTTTTGGTACGCTCAGCTTCGGCACGCGGCTAGGGCTCAGTTCCTGGCCCCTCTAGAGCTCTGGTTTGACCCGGTGGAGGACCTCTTGTCGTGCGGTGCCCTGTCTAAGCCCCTATCTGATCTCTATGGACTGCTGCTTCCCATTGATTCCCTTAAACTGGATAGGCTCTGGGACTCTTGGAAACTGGATATTCCAGATCTGGTGAGGGAGGAGTGGGAGGATTGTCTGGAGCGTGCTCCCGGGTTGGTAATCTCTGCGGGTGACAAGCTTGTGCAAACAAAATTTTTGCATAGGGTGTATTTTACTCCGGTGCGTCTCTCTAGGATCTACCCTGACCGGGATCCGCTGTGTCCGCGATGTCGGGCAGAGCGGGGCACTTATTTGCACATGTTCTGGACGTGCCCGACCCTTGGGCCCTTTTGGGCGGGTGTGTTTGATCATCTTAATGTCCGACTGGAACTCTCCGTTCCCGTGACGCCCGCACTGACCTTGCTGGGAGTCATTGACGACGAAAAAAGGTCCCATCATACGAAACTACTGATTTCATACCTCCTGTTTTATGCCAAAAAAGAAATACTAGTCAACTAGACCTCTTCCACTCCTCCCTCTGTATTTACCTGGGAGGGCAGGGTTAATGCGGCGTTGCCTCTGTATAAATAAACGTATATTAGTGGGGGATGCCCCTGGAAGTATGATAAGGTGTGGCTGCCCTGGATGGAACACTAACTGTTCTGGTGGAGTTTAGTTTCCCGTGGTTGGTGGTGCCTGCTCTAGTTCCCTAGACTATACCCTCTTTCTCCTGTCTGCTTCTAAGTGATTCTAAGTGAGCGCCTGACTGTGCTGTTAAACTTCATAGTATGTAAAACACATGTTTGGTATGTATTGCATTATTTTATTTGTATGACGAACTATCTGTATTGCTGAAGTATTGTATGTTTTTTTTTTCCTTCAACAAAGCACTCCTGATTATTAAAAAAAAAATCTTTATAAATTTAGGCTAATATGTATTCTGCTACATGTTTTTGGTAAAAAAAATATCCCAAAAAGCGTATATTGAATGGTTTACGCAAAGTTTATAGTGTGTACAAACTATGGGATATATACTGATTTTTTTGACTTTTTTATACTAGTTATGGCGGCAATCAGCGACTTACAGCAGGACTGCAATATTGTGGAGGACGCTCACACACTTTTGACACTTTGCAGGAACCAGTCATACTAATACAGTGACCATTGCTAAAAATATGCACTGTCATTGTACTAATAACACTGGACAGGGTTAAACATCTAGCGCAATCAAATGGGTGTCTAGCCAGTGTTTGTGTTTACTATGTGTGTTGCTTTTACTAGGAGAAGAGATGGATTTGAGTCCCTGTTTTGCAGGAACACAGAAACCATCCCTTCCCCCTGTCAGAATAGAACTCTGTCTTGTTTACATAGGCAGAGCTGTGTTCTGAGTCTCTGCCAGATGATCGGTGGGTGCTCCCCTGGTCTGTTTTTTGTTTAATTGTCCACAGTCCATGTTTTGGCAAATCAATGAATGGCTGCGAAGACACTAATATGGTAAAGGCTGCAACACTGATTTTGAGATTTTTTTAGGCTGGGTGCGAGAGTGGGATTAAAGTGTTACTAAACCCACAACACTAAAATCAGTCTGTATATACAGTAAAGCATGCTTGTTATACTGGAGGCTAACCCTCTCCATTGTGTAAAAAGGCTGTTTGATCCTGTCTCCTCTCATCTTCCCCTTCTTCCAGGGGCCTTCAAACCATCTCCCGAGGCTAGGGGACAAGCCGCTCGTGCTTGGTTTTGTGTGTATTGCTAGAGAGTCTGTTTATATCTTGGGAGAGTGCGTGTTATCAGCACAGGGCCAATCAGCTCTGTCCAGACAGAGTGGCAGGGGTCCTGCAGCCTCATGAGAGAATGAAAACTCCTCCTACGAGCTTTAACTAGGCACTGATTGTCACAAGACTGCTATATACAAAAAGAGAAAAGGTATTTAGCAATTTATATTTACTAAAACTATTGCATTTCCACGTTCTGTGTACTGTGGGAGACAAGATATAGTGAATGCAGGGCCCTGGGTTTAGTAAAACGTTAAAGGTGATCTGGTTGATAAAAATATAGATTTTTGTGATTAAGCAGTGTGTAAACATCCCATGGGGATTGGTCCCCATGGGAAAATGATGATCCTCCTGATTGTTGTTTTGTCATTATTAGGGATTAGCTTCGTGTTCGAATCAAACTCATGCTCGACTTGAACATCGCATGTTCGACCATTCGTCGAATTACGAACGTTATGGGCTGTTCGCGACAAATTCGAATGGCGTATCACGGCCCATAATTCACTGCGGCATCGCAGTGCATTGCTGGCTGATGATTGGCCAAGCATGTACTATGACCCGCATGCTTGGCCAATCACAGCTTGCAAAAAACGGAGAGCCATAATTGGCCAAAGCCAGGGTGGTTTTGGCCAATTATGGCTCAGGGGGTTTAGTACATGCCCCACACTATAAAAGGCCGCCTGCAGGTCGGCCTTGTGTAGTGTGTTGCAGAGGTTAAGAGAGAGAAGACAGAGAGAGAGAGAGAGTGTCATTTTTTGTAGGTAGATAGAGCAGGCAGTTAGGCAGGCTAGTCAGTTAAAGTTACAGTGTGTAGAGGATATAAATGCATCCCAGGTGTTGTATATATATTTATACACTGTATAGTATAGCTACAGTAGATCAGCTCTTCCTAATTTACTGGAAGGCAGGTGATTGTGATAACTGCAGTATTCTCACGTGGTGTACTGCTTGTGTCCTCTACAGTGTGCACCTAAAGCTACGTGGTGTGCAGGGGCGGACTGACAACTCATGGGGCCCCCGGGCAATAGAAGATTATGGGGCCCCTGGGCTTACAGATGGCCACCAAGCCGGGTGGCATTACAGAGGCGGGGCAGCTAAAATCTCAGGATTTTCACATCAAAAGCATGTAGGTTGTGGACACAAAAAAAACACAGATTTTTACATACTGTCCCTGGTTTTAATGAGCCTGGCAACCCTGATGGGGCCCCTAGTGGCATGGGGCCCTCGGGCAGTGCCCGAGTTCCTCAATGGTCAGTCCGCACCTGGTGGTGTGTACTGCCCGTGTCCTCTGCAGTTTGCACCTAAATCTACATGGTGTGTACTGCCCGTGTCCTCTGCAGTGTGCACCTAAAGCTATGTGGTGTGGACTGCCTGTGTCCTCTGCAGTGTGCATCTAAAGCTACGTGCTCCAGAAAAAACAACCGTTTTAAAAAAAAAAATTCCATTAATACATGTTCCCTGGGGCAAGACCCGAGTTCTCAAACCCGTTTTCCGACAATAACTTGCATATTAGACTTTAAAATTAGCACGAACGTTGGGTCAGTTCGAAGATTCTGGTGCGAACCAAACGGGGGGTGTTTGGCTCATACCTAGTCATTATGACCTTCTGAGCCATTTAATTTCATTGGGAGCCAAATCACTTAAGTGACTCGCACTCTTTAAAAGTCTAAGCACCCCTGTATTCGAGGTAACAACACTGGCCCAGTCTATTTAAAAAAAAATTCCTGGAGTTCAGCTTTAAACTGTTTGTCTGGAATCCAGTTTTAATCCAACAATTTATTTCACAAGCGTAGCAAAACTGGCAATAGTTGCCCAAGGGGTTTTATTTTATCATCTTCTGAACCAAAATTGCAGAAGCTGTGAAAGGCTGAACTTCATATCAGTCTTTTTTCAGCCTCGTTAGACATGAAACTATTGGATTTGGATGATCTGACCCTTTGACACTGTAGGGTGAACAATGTTCAATGCAAGTATAACAGGGTTCAGATAATGGTCTTTCTTGTGCAATCCATTATAAAGGTTAACCTCATCCAACTTATACAATAGAGCCGTATTTACTTTTCCAGATTTTGAAGAAATCTTCTTTCTTTCATCCATATCCAGCCCAACCTGCAGGTCATAAGCGCCAGGTCCGGGTAAAGAGGATGTAGTCTCTCGAAAACGCTTCTCTTTGTTCTGAACAGTCTGTCCTCCTTTTACCTTTTCCTACAAAAAGATACCCAGGAATAATATTAGTCCACACACCAGCTGGAACAGCTGCACGAAGGCAACCAAATGAATCTAGAGATTTAATAGCAAGATGCAACCAAGCTTGTAATTGTTAAAATAAATTTTCTACCCAATATAATAGCATGAAACACTTTGAAGAACTTGCTACTAGACTAATAGGCTAATTTGTAACTGTAATATCTACAATAAATGTAAATATACATTCCAAGCAAATATTTTTTTTCTGCCTAAAAAAAACGGCACAGTTTAATAGCGCTGCGTATATCAATATGCAAAGTTGGACTGCTGAATCTTCTTGTAAAATGTTTTACGTTACCATTAAAGCAAAAAGTTTCTAAAACTAAAATGTAAGCTACGGAAGAAACAGAGAAGTGCATTGATGATATGTAGCAGCCATCTTTGTTTCAGTTTTCTATAGCCAGACAAGTGAAAGGTATCAAGCTGCTATTTAATTATACACTTTATTACATTCTTTTTTTTGTCTTATTAAAAAGCCCCTGTGTTTATAGCACAGGATTTACAATGCATGTGTACTTGCAAACAATAGCACAATACATAATTATGGGCAAGAGATAATAAAAATATGATAAAGGTAAACATTTGTATTGTAAGGTTACCAGACTTTCAAAATTAAATCTAGGGTAGTGCTGGGCGAAAGGTTCGGCCCGAGCAACAAGGCTGTTCACCCCTTCAGGGAGCACCCAAATTTGCAGGGTGTTTTACTAGGCTGCACAGTGCATTATGCACCCTGATTGGACAAAGCTTTGCCCAATCAGAGCACAGTAAAAGCTGGTTGTTAAGGAGCGGGGCCCGGGAAGCTGGCTGCAGTGTCCTTAACAACCGATGAGTCATCAGCTGTCAATGGGCTTCCCTGCTGACAACTGAATAAAAATGAAAACAATTTGCAGATAAAAATAGTAAAAAATTAAAAAACAGTGTGGACCCCCCCCCCCCAATCCATACCAGACCCGCAGTGAAGGCAAACCAACACATGGCTGGCTTGCCGTTTGATTGTTCCTCTATAGGTAAGGGCGGAGCCACCTGGCAATGTCATCTGGTGGCAAAGCCCCCCTTGTGATATTACCAACCGGTGCATGCTGGGTCAGTGACTTCGCAAGTGGGCGCTGCCACCTGGTGATGTCACCAGGTGGCCTCATCCTTACCTATAAAAGAGTTATCAAACGGCAAGCCAGCCTTCAGCGGTTTGTCTTCAAGGCAGGCAGAGGGGGGAGTTGGTCCTGATTGATGATAGATTTACATCAGGGGATACTGCTTTTTATTTTTTAGTAAAGGAATCGTCAAAAAGCTGTCTTCATATGGGGAGGGGCGGGGTTTGGGGGCTACCTTGTAATAGGGATCTTCCAGATTCCAATAAGCCCCCCACCCCCAGAACAAAACAGCCATAGCCCAGGTTTGTGGGGAAGAGGCCCTTGTCCCCAGCAACCCAGAGTCAATTTAAATGTGATTTGATTCTATTTTTTTCTTGAATTTTTTTACTTTTGCTGCAGCATGTGCTATACATACTACAGATGTGCACACTATATTTAAAGGTAATTAAAATTTGTATTGTTGCACTTTAAGCATCATAAAATCACTGCAAAAACTCCTGAAAAAAACGTTTTCTTTCAATTTTTGTTTGGCCATTTATACATGTCCCCCCAGGGCAGTACCCACACCCCCAAACCCCTTTTATGGCCAATTACTTGCATATAAGCCTTCAAAATGGGCACTTTTGATTTCTCATGTTCGTGTCTCATAGGCTTCAATAGAGTTTGCTGTTTTTGGGCAGAACTTTTTCCCTTTTTGAGAGTTCTGTTACGAACCGAACAGCGGGGGTGCTTGGCCCATCTGCAATCTGGGGACAGCTTACACCTACTTTTATTGGGGGTCGGACAGAGGCAGAGCAGGAGGTGTGTATAATGGCGGAATTCAAAGCCATACCAAGTTCTGGATGGCACCAAAGTGTGCTAACAGTGGAAGGGGCATTATCGGGATATGGTTTAATAACACCTGAGCCTACATTGTTCTTTGTTAAGAGTACAGGCCCAGGTGTGCACTGCAGGTCACCATCACAAGCAAGGGCAGAGTGACAAATAATCCACCCCCTTACTTGGGAAGTATGCACAAACTGAGAGGGGAGGGACTGGGAGGAACACATAATATCAGCATGTGAAATCACCAATGCACCTGGACACCGCCGGAAGGAGACTCCTTCTCTCTCGCCTCCTCCTCCTAACCAAAGAAGTGTTGCTAAGATGGATTACACTGCAGCCCCCAGAGTCAGGAATGTCATTATTAAAGTGCATTATTATGTGTTGCTGCACGCTGCCACGCATGTGCATCACATGTGCATGTATGTGCTATTCGGAAATAATGCCACCCCTTCTTGTGAAAAAATAAAAATTAAATGCCACCCCAACACACTTATGCTCTGTATGCACAAATAAAGTCTGATGGGCTTTTCCAACAGAATTCTGTTCAAGCTGTCTTGGACACGATCAACCCTGAAGAAATGGCAGCACTCCAAGATCCATCAAAATTCTTATTTAACCACTTCCTGACGGCCATACGACTATATAAGGCCGCAGGGTGGATCAAAATTTCTGGGTCGCTGTCTTTTTATGGCTCCTCCGCGCCACTGGGGGGCGCGCGAGCGTGCCCGCCGCATCACTGAGATGCCAATGCACGTGCCTGGCAGCCGCGATGTCCGCCACGCACTCGCGATTGGCGGTTACAGAGACATAGACGTGGATCTGTGTATGTAAACACACAGATCCACGTTCTGTCAGGGAGAGAGGAGACCGATCTGTGTCCCTTGTACATAGGGACACAGATCGGTCACCTCCCCCAGTCACCCCCCTCCCCCCACAGTTAGAACACATTTAACCCCTCCCTCACCCCCTAGCGTTAACCCCTTGAAAGCCAGTCACATTTATACAGTAATTAGTGCATTTTTATAGCACTGATCGCTGTATAAATGTAAATGGCGCCAAAAATGTGTAAAAAGTGTCTGATGTGTCTGCCATAATGTCACAGTCCCAATAAAAATCGCAGATCGCCGCCATTACCATAATAATTCTCTCCCCTATATTGTAGGTGCTACAACTTTTGCGCAAACCAGTCGCTTATTGCGATATTTTTTTTTTTTACCAAAAATATGTAGAAGAATATGTATCGGCCTAAACTGAGGAAAAATAAATAAAAAATAAAATTGGGCTATTTATTATAGCAACAAGTAAAAAATATTGATTTTTTTTCAAAATTGTCGCTATATTTTTGTTTAGAGCGCAAAAAATAAAAACCGCAGAGGTGATCAAATACCACCAAAAGAAAGCTCTATTTGTGGGGAAAAAAGGACACCAATTTTGTTTGGGAGCCACGTCGCATTACCGCGCAATTGTCAGTTAAAGCGACGCAGTGCCACAAGCTGAAATTTCACCTGGGCAGGAGGGGGGTATATGTGCCCAGTAAGGAAGTGGTTAATGAACGAACATCCAAAGTGTTTACACACAGTTCAAACGGTAGATGCGTTTCACACAAAGGTGCTTATTCATTACCCTTGGACACGGACACACCAAATTCCGACCGTACAGCACTACTACGAGCCTAGAAACATGTTCAATGTTCAATGCTTCCGAGCATGCATGTTTTTTGCTCCGTCAGAGCTCCATACAGACGAATGGAATTTCCGACGGAAAAAGTCTGATGGGGCAATACACACAGTCAGAAATATTCGATGAAAAAATTCCGTCTGAATTTTTCTATTTGAAATTCCGATCGTGTATACGAGGCATAACACGCACATGGTGTGTTCCACATTAATTGCAGTAATGTGCACATTATCTCAACTCAAAGGTGTTAAGTCTGCCTGAAAAAAAAAAATGTCTAATTTTACGGCACAATAAATCAGCATAAATTGGGAGTCAATAACTCCCATTGGTGAAAAATGAACTTAATTAAGGAGCAGTTTCCTGTTAGATCCCATAAGCTCAATTCACTACAATATAGCAATCATTAATTTCCATAATGACTGCTATTTAGTACCAATGACAGCTGAAAATAACAGTCACATGACAGAAAATAACAATCGTTTTGGCAAACGACATTTGCGCTATATCCAAGTTTTAGAGGTAAAAAAAAAATATGAAAGTGATTACCGTGCTTTTTAACACCGATAATTTTGCTTTAATCCAGATTTCATTAATCAGCCCCAATGTGCTCTCACTATTTTACAGATTAAGTAAAAGCTAGTTATGGTTTCAGGAAATAACAGTTTTTTGGATGACATTTTCGGTCCATTAAAGAAAAGTGTTATTGTATAAAAGAAAAAAAATGACAACTTCCAAAGCAATTAGAATGAAATTAGCGGGAGCAGATGGTTTACAAGCAGTGCTCCAGCTCTCAGAAGGCTTGAACAGGCAGGAGGCCTATGACACAGACTTGTAACTCCCATTGTATTCCTGATTCGCATTTATATCTGTCCTCATTTGAATAATGTCTCTTTCATTATTAATTTCACCTTCAGATTGGATATTTCATAGTGTCCTGGTCCGGGAGCAACAGAGCTAGTCTGTGGCACGTTGAAGACAAAATCCCGCTTTGACATTGACAGAAATGGGGCATATCCACCTAGGATAGGTACAGAGTAAAAAATAAAAAAGCAAAAACATTGTTATAGGCAAATATCATTACAATATTTCTATTCTAATAAACATTCTCAATAAAAATTCACCTCCCCTCCCACTTTTTTTTTTTTTTTTTTTAACCCCCTTACCCTTTACTTGTTTTGATGGCTTCAATTCACAATGTCACCTGCCCAGCAGATTCCTTTTTTTCCTGCTGTGATTTGCTGTATAGGTGTCATAGTCAAGTCCCACGGCGCCATCTTGCTCCTCCTTAGTGATTGTGAGCTGACTGCCTCTTCCAAGCTAAAGTGGAACTTTACCCGTAACAAATTGCTTAAATATTCTGTTTTTTTTTTTAGCAAGGAACATATATTTTTTACATTAATAATTATGCTACCAAAATGAGTGCGTGCTGAAAATTGCCTTTAGCATTGTTACCGCTTCTTCTTGCTGGAGGCTGCTAAAGCCCAGAGCCCCTGAACAGCAGTAAATCATAACTAAACCCCTTGATTTAAGTTTAAAAAAACAGTAAAATTCCTAGAATGCCAGGATTGATAACTGTCACATTTGCTTGTGTCTTCAACCAAACTGTCAAACCATCATAATGGTGTCATAATGTTTTACATGTGCAGCGGAGATCAAATATAGGTGGCTTCTTTGGCTTTAAAGGATTAGAGGGTTTAATTCCGCTTTTAGGCTGTCAGCAGATCGGCCTCTACAAACTGCCTAAAAATGCCTCAAAGCAATTGGGCATGTGCAGAGCAGGGTGAGACAGTGTATTACTGGATTTTAACCACTTAAGCCCTGGACCATTTTGCTGATCAATGACCGGGCCACTTTTTGAGATTTGGCACTGCATTGCTTTAACCCCTTAAGGACCGCCGCATGTACATTTACGTTGGCAGAATGGCACGGACAGGCACATCAACGTATATATACGTTGTTGCCTAGACGTGGGTCGGGGTCTGATCGGGACCCCCCCCCCCGGTACATGCGGCGGTCCCCGTGGCTTCAGGAGCGATCCGCGCTGAGGGGGCGGCTGTTCATTTTTGTCCGCCCCCTCCGGATCGCTCCCAGCTAATGCGCGCGCTCCCCCGCCCTGCACTTCCTCCTCCTGTGTAAACACAGGAAGGGGGAAGTGATGTTATCTCTGCTCTCGGCGTTTTTTTCAACCGCCCCTGAGGAGAGATCACATCGCACAGTAAGTCTGCACAACACTACACTGACAAAAGGACACGCAGGCACATTAACCCCTTGCGATCACCCCCACCCCCCTGTCACAGTGTCACTGAATGCAGTGTACTGATCACTGCATTTAGTGTCAGTGTGACAGTTAGTGTGGCAGGCAGTTAGTTTTAGGTTCAGGATAGCCCCGTACCACCCTAATAAAGTTTTAACCCCTTGATCACCGCCCTAGTTAACCCTTTCACTCCCTATTGCCAGCATTCACTCTGATCCTATTGTTCCCCTAGGTAGCATGCACTACAGGCCATTTTGGCCTTTCACAGGTTGCGCTTGAGGCAATATGATATTGTGAAGGGAATTAGTTGTGTAGATGATGCCGCGGTGACGGTATAGTCCTTCTAATAGGGAGATGAGTATAGCAGCTTTCTGAGTTGAATGATAAAGCTATGGCTGTAGATTGTAGTCCTGTATAGGCCGCTATACCAATATGGTAAGGTGAATAAGGTGTACTCTTACCGTGATTCAGGCATTACCGCGATATTCGTTGATGCGCTGGACCAGCAGGTGGTGAGGCTCAACATTTTCAAAGAAAAGAAGAAAAGAAACCCCCCGTACTTCCAGAAGTTTATTCGAATTGTGCAGCATATACACAAATTTAAAATTGCCGGCTAAAAATACAGGGTAAAAAAGAACGCCCGCGTTGCGGGCGGTATTACCGCGCTATTGCCGCGGTTTCCCGTTGTTTTCAATGGGAGCCACGGCGCGCTATAGGAGCGGTGAACACACCGCTCCTTTACCGCGGTAAAGATGCGGCTAGCAGGACTTTTGGAGCGTTCCTGCTAGCGCACCGCTACTCAGTGTGAAATGCCTGCCTTCGGGCTTTCACATTGAACACTACAGGGCATGCTATATTTTTCATGCGGTATAGCAGCGCTATTTTTAGCGCTGTACCATAATTATGATTGTATTGAAATGTTTGTTTTGCATGAAAAACGCCTCAATGTGAAAGGGGCCTAAGCGATCATTTTTCTGATCGCTGTATTAGTGTCGCTGTTCCCGCTAGGTAGCAAAAAAAATTTTTATTGCAATTTTTTTTTACTAAAGACATGTGGCTTAATACATTTTGGCCTAAATGTTTGACTAAAATTTAGTTTATTTGATTTTTCTTATAACAAAAAGTAAAAAATATAGATTTTTTTTCAAAAATGTCACTCTATTTTTGTATATAGCGCAAAAAATAAAAATCGCAGAGGTGATCAAATACCACCAAAAGAAAGCTCTATTTGTGGGAAGAAAAGGATGCAAATTTTGTTTGGGAGCCACGTCGCACGACCGCGCAATTGTCTGTTAAAGCGACGCAGTGCCGAATTGTAAAAACCCCTTGGGTCATTTACCAGCGTATTGGTCCGGTCCTTAAGTGGTTAACAGACAATTGCGCGGTCGTGCGACGTGGCTCCCAAAAAACAAAATTGACGTCTGTTTTTTTCCCCACAAATAGAGCTTTCTTTTGGTGGTATTTGATCACCTCTGCGGTTTTTATTTTTTGCGCTATAATCAATATATAATATATAATTCAATATATTTTACTATAATAAATATCCCCAAAAAATATATAAAACATTTTTCCTCAATTTAGGACGATACGTATTCTTCTACATCAGGGCTCAAAATTTCAAGTCCTGAGCCACTAGCCAGGACTTAGAGTTACTCGCAACCAGTTGCCCCACCCAACACCTCCCCTGCCCCACCCCTAAGTCCGCCCCTAAACACGCCCTTGTAAATTATCTCATGAAATTACACTGTTAAATATTTTAAGCAGAATTAATTTCCGACGGGGTGTGACCGGAAGAAGATGGAGTAGAGACACACACACGCTCCACAGCTCCGCTCCCCACCCGACTAAAAATGCAGACTATGTAGCGGCTTCCAGAGAAATGGAGACACCATAGCGCCACAAGGACTGCAAAGACAGCTAAGACAGCTAAGGGAGACAACAGGCTCCACTGAGGAATGAAGAGGGGGAAAAAAGAGGTTGATAAATTACCTGGAGGGGGAGAGCAGAGGGAGCCATCCTCACTATCCCCGCCGTTCCAACAGCTCCAGCCGTCTCGTCTATCTCGTCCGTCCCAGCCGGAGATCCAGCGGTACTTCCCGCTGACGCGGTCGGCTACGAGCAAGCATCGCGAGACCGGGTCACGGGACATAGTGACGCACGGAGGTACAGCTGATCCCACAGTCTATCTCCCGAATACGCCGCTCGAGCTGCCAGCGTCTAGGATGTCACCCGCCGGCAGTGAGGGAGAAAAGGGAGGCCAGAAGGGTCAGGGGAGAGGCGAGAAGACCTATACAGAACCCCTACAGGGAGACCATGAGACGGAGCTAAGCGTACTGAAAGCCATGCTGCAGGCCCTCCCTACACGGACCGATATGGAGACGCTGATAAAACGCATGGAGGAGTCCCACCGTAAAGACATGGAGAGTGTCCGGGAGGAAGTACTACAAATATCAGATAAGTTGGAAAAAGATGAAATGATTTTGACTAAATTGGATGCACGGGTATCTAGTATAGAACAGACTTACATGCTGAAAATATCACAGGTCGATCGCATGCAACTGCGATTAGAAGAAATGGAAGATCGTAGTAGACGCAAGAACCTAAGATTTAGAGGGGTCCCCGAAACAGTGGAAAAAGAGGCTCTGCAGTCAACTATAAATGGGATATGTAGTCAACTAATTCCCCCCCCAACCTCTCAGATGTATGAGTTTGAAAGACTACATAGAGCTTTAGGTCCCCGCTCGACAAATTTGAACAGGCCCAGAGACATAATTGGCTGCTTCCATAGGTATGCACACAAGGAGATGATTAGCCGAGCAGCATGGGAGATGGGGGAAAATTGTGTTTAACGGCGTGCAGATAAAAATCCTACCAGACCTATCTAGGGCCACATTACAGCGAAGAGCCATGCTGCGACCCCTCTTGGACAAGATAAGGACATCGGGGGGGACCTACAGATGGGGGTACCCAATCTCGGTTACAATTAAAAAAGGAACAGATTCCTTTCTTTTACAGCGGCCCATGGACCTCCCTGACCTGTTTAACTTCTTGGAAATAGACCCCATCGAGGTCCCGGACTGGTTACAAGATCTACCAGGATCAAGAAGATAAAGATACATAAGAGATGGAGGAAGTAGAGAAGAGAAGTGGAGATCCCCGCTTTTCTGCCCCCTGGGTGCCCCTTGGGTGCCTCTGGGTTGACCCTTGCCCCCCCCCCTTCTTTTTTTTTATCTTCCTCCCCCCCTTCTAGCCCAGTCCGTCCACCCGAAGGGGCAATGCAGAACACTTGATATAATTTAATTGGGAATACACAGATGTTAAAGAGGATAAAGGGACACAATAGGTCATGATAGGAGGACGTCACGAGGTTGAAGAAAGGGGACCTTTTTTTTTTTCCCCTTTCCTTTTTCACACTATGACCCTTGAAAGAGGGACACGGAGAAAGCATATGTTGTATGGGGTGGGTTTTTTTTTTTTTATCTAATTACCTAATTATTTTTGTACGTATGCATGCATGCATTTAAATATTTATTTATGTATTCTTCACGAGACTCACAAGACTCACAGGGGATTACTGGAACGTATTGATTGTTGTGATTAGTTTGATAAAATTAATGCACTGGGAATATATTTAGTTTAACGTAGAGGGGAAATGTGCACATGTATGTGTATATACATATATATATGTGTATATACGTGGAGGTGTATGTGGCTTTTTCTTATTTATTTTTTTTTATTATATGTATTTTTTATTTTATTTTTCTTGGGGTATGTGGAGGACTGGGGTGGGGGGGAGGGGGGGGGGTGGAGCAGGGGCTGCTGACGGCTCCGATGTTGAGGGGGGAGGGTCCGAGAGGGGGGGTTTTGCGGTGTGGGTTAGGGGGTCTTCTTTTTTCAGCCCCCATTTCCTCTAGTAGGGGGGAAGTTTATGCAGTTTATGCAGTCTCTCCCTAAAATAGGGTTGAAAACGAGAATGTGATTTTTTGTGGTGTGTGGTTTTTCATTTTCTTTTTTTTTTTTTTTTGTGTTCTCTTTCTCCCTCCTATAAATGAAGCTCATACTGGCCAAGGTTTGGTACTTAGAGGAACTCTTCCCTTTCCCCACCGGGGGAAACAGGGACCCATAAGGGACTAGGAATTGCCATCTCCCCACTATACAAGTTGTACATGAGCAATTAATTATAAAGCATAAAGTATAGGTAAGGAAGCGGGGGGGAGAGGAGAAGTAGGAAGGGATTGGAAGAAAAAGAGAAAATAAACAAACTAATGGGAAAAATTTATATATGCTGGGTAAGAATAAGGAAAGAAGGAATAGAAGCTAAAAATAATAGGAGGGAGAGAAAAGAAGGGATATGGAAACTCTGGAAATAGAAGAGATTGAGTATAGTCGTGGTGGGGAGGGTAGAAGGAAGCTGGGTGGGAGCCACTCGATCAATCCAGTTACATCCCCGGAAGTAGGTATACACCCATGGTGGAAAGTGGAGGAGGATCCAGTTCAGGGTGTTTTTTCCCTTAGGGACATAGAAGGGAGGCGGGGGTTGGATTAAGGGAGGGAGGGTGGGGGGTGGGACTTGGGAATTTTTTTATCCCCCCTTTTTTTTTTTTTTTTCCTCTTGTCTCTCCTCCGGCTTAAACTTATCCGGGAGCAGGAGATGGAGTCAATAAAAGTAACATCCCTGAACGCTAAAGGACTGAATGTCCCAGAAAAACGTAAGATGTTGTTAAAGGACTTAAGGAGCTGGGGGACAGATGTGGCCTACGTACAGGAGACCCACTTCAGGGAAGGGAACCTCCCATTTTTGCAGAACAGATTCTTCCCATGCGTATACCACGCAATGAATCGGGAAGCGAAGTCGAAGGGGGTAGCAATTTTGATCTCCAATCGAGTGGCATGGACGCTACAAGACAAACGCCTAGACCCGAATGGTAGGTTCCTTTACCTGAAGGGGAGTATAGGAGGTGTCAAAGTAACCCTGGCCACTATGTATGTACCAAATACTAAACAAGATGTATTTATTAGGAGAGCCCTTGTAGAGTTGGCCGAATTCACAGAGGGTAAGTTGATCCTGGGGGGGGATTTCAATATCACCCTGGACCCCAGGCTTGACACATCCTCTGGGACATCATCAATCTCAGGGAATATCAGAAAGGGGATAATACGAAAATTACACGAAGTACAGCTGGTAGATGCTTGGAGGATTTTACACGCAGATGAAAAGGACTATACTTTCTTCTCCAACTCGCATCAGAGATACTCCCGTATAGACCTTTTTCTGATCCCTCATTTCCTGATTACATCAGTTACGGGGATAACAATAGGGAACATAACGTGGTCAGATCACGCCCCGATAAGTCTGTGTCTCTCCCTCTCCAATGAGGTATTTGCCCAGGACAGATGCTGGCGTTTGAATGAGAGTCTGCTGCAAAACCCAGAGGTTAAAACAGATGTCGCCAAGGAGATTGCGGTGTACTTTCAGGTCAACGACACGCCAGGGAGTGACTTGGGAATGGTGTGGGAGGCACACAAGACGGTTATCAGAGGTGTTTTGATAAAACATGGATCATATCTGAAAAAAAAACGGGAGAAACAGATTAGGGAAATATTAGCGGAGATTCAGAGACTGGAAATCCAACATAAAAAAATACAACTACCTGCAGTTGGGAGAGAACTAGGACAATTGAGAAGGCAGATTTCAGAGATTATGCGATTTAAAGCTAAGGCAGTCATACAAAGAGGTAGAAAGGCGAACTATGAGTTGGGGGATAAATGTAGTAAACTACTGGCAGGGAAACTTAAGGAAAAGAACAGGGCAATATACATCCCGCAAGTTAAGGGGAAAGAGGGACAACTAGTAAAGAAACCAAGAGATATAGCCCAGACATTTGAGGAGTATTATTCCTCATTATACAATTTGAAGCCAGTGGGTGACATACAGGCGGGAGTAAAGGAGTACCTTTCAACAGCAGGAATGCCGAGACTGCCATCCCCAGCCCGGGAAAGCCTTGGGAGCCCTATCTCCATTGAGGAGATATGTGAAACCCTCAAAAAGGTCAAGTCTGGGAAATCACCAGGCCCAGATGGATTCTCAATAAGTTACTATAAAGAACGGGACAAATGGCAAAATTTTTCAATGCGTTGGGCTGTACTGCAGCACTCCATCCGGAGGCACTTCTTGCTCATATAACTGTAATTCCCAAAGAAGGGAAAGACCCGGCGGAGTGCGGCAGCTACAGGCCAATCTCATTGTTAAATGTAGATCTAAAACTCTTTTCAAAAATTATAGCCTCTAGGCTCCAACCATGGGTAACACAACTAGTAGACTTAGATCAGGTAGGGTTTGTCCCTGGACGAGAGGCCAGGGACAACACGATTAAAATGCTTAACCTGATATACTATGTCGGAGAGAAAAAAATTCCCTGCGTATTTCTGAACACCGATGCAGAAAAGGCGTTCGATAGGGTGAATTGGCGGTTCCTGGAAGAAGTACTGAGACAGGTGGGGTTGGGGGATCGGATGGTTAGATGGATCATGAGTGTGTACACGAACCCACAGGCCTCAGTAAGAGTCAACGGAGTATTATCATCCCCCAATTTGAAAATCAATAACACCAAATCTGAAGCAATGACTGTAGCGGTCCCAGGGCCCATGGGAGAGGTAATAAAACAAAATTTCAGGTTTAAGTGGGAAAAGGCCCTAAAATATCTGGGGACATACATTCCAGCAAATATTAGGAATACCTATGCGCTGAACTTCCCCCCACTATATTATGCAATTCGGATATTGTTAGACAAATGGGGGCATGGGCTGCATTCATGGTTTGGGAGAGGAAGTATGGTGAAAATGTGTATCCTACCAAAGGTGCTGTACTTATTCCAGGCTCTGCCAATTTCCATCCCGGCAATATTTCTCCGACAGGTGAATTCCTTGTTCATGAAGTTTATATGGGCAGGGAAACGAGCCAGAATCAAAAGAGACTTAGTGAGAATGCCAAAGAGTTCAGGGGGGATGGCAGTCCCAAATATAGTAAAATACTACAGAGCAACACACCTGACAAGGCTGATAGATTGGTGTAGACATGGGAAATGCAAAAGATGGGTAAACATAGAGCAATATGTAAGCCCGAACCCACTGAATAGAGCACCCTGGTGCTATGAAGTACTCCCGAGATACATCAAGAGACACCCTATAATAGGGACTACATTACAAATCTCAGCAAAAATATGTGGAAACAAGAATCTCTCACCAGGCAAATCACCTTTGCTACCTATAATAGGAAACCCTAATTTTACACCTGGGATGGAAAGGGATATTGTTGGAAAGTTTAGAGAGAAAGGCCTTTGTCAGGCCTCAGATTTTGTGAGGGCAGGTCTGTGGCCTTCCATTGGGGAACTAATGGAGGTTGGAGGACCATTTGAGCTTGCAATGTGGCAGGCGCTGCAGGTAAGCCACTTCTTAAGATCATTGGGTCCAGCAATGGAATTTCAAAGACAATTGACGATACTAGAGAGAAGCTGTAGTGCGGTGGAGCCACTCCCAAGAGTGTTATCCAAAATGTATGGGTTTCTGAATACGCCCTCGGAAGACTTTGTGATGCCGAGCATCAGTAAATGGGAAAGAGACCTGGGGAGAACCTTTACCCCAACCCAGCATAAACAAATAATCTTCCTGCCACTAAATTCCTCGGTGTGTTCAAGAACCCAAGAAACTAACTACAAACTCCTCACACAGTGGTACTATACCCCAGAAAGGCTACACAAATTTGATAATGAAGTAGAGGGAAAATGTTGGAGGTGTGGTAAAGAACAGGGAACTCTCTTACACATTTTTTGGTCGTGTCGAAAGGTGAGACAGTACTGGGGAGAGGTAAGGAGAATCTCCCAAAGATTTTTTGAAGACGTGATCCCAGATGACCCTGCCTTCTTCCTGCTGCATGTCTCACAGATGCCGGTGCAGAGGTATAGGAGGTCGGTAGTGTGTCACCTGATCAACGCGGCAAGGGCGGGAGTTACCCTGAGGTGGAGGGACCTACGGCCCCCCTCGGTTACAAGCTGGCTTATCAGGGCCCAGGAAGTAGGAGCTATGGAAGACTTGGTTCTTTCTGCTCAAAACAGGAGGACACAGTATAAAGAAACCTGGGCAGGATGGAATCAATTTATTAGATCAGAAGAGGGGAAGAGGCTCCTTGAGGAGAGGTAGGGGGAGAGACAGGAGGAGATGGGGAATGGGTTCCCCTTTTTTATTTATTCGTGGGGTTGTCTTTTTTTTTTTTTTCTTTTGGGTTGGTGGGGGAGGGGGGGTAGCATAAGGGAAAAAAGGAGTAGGATCGGAAAGGTATTGATCAATATTGGAAGTAAGATGTACCATAAGTAATGTATATCTTGGTCTGTAAATGTATGGTATCAGTGAGATTTTGTTATATCCTATTTTTGAAAAATTTAAAATAAAAGATAAGTAAAAAAAAAAAAAAAAAAAAATTAATTTCCAAAAATAAATATTAACAACTTTAACAATAGTAAAAAAAAACAATATCAGTACCTATCTGTGCAGCCTCAGTGTGCCTGTGAACGCAGCCTTACTGTGCCCCATCACTTGCAGCCTTACAGTGCCCCATCACTTTGCCCCATCAATTGCCGCATTACTGTGCCCCATCAATTGCCGCATTACTGTGCCCCATCAATTGTCGCATTACTGTGCCCCATCAATTGCCGCATTACTGTGCCCCATCAATTGACGCATTACTGTGCCCCATCAATTGAGGCATTACTGTGCCCCATCAATTGCCGCATTACTGTGCCCCATCAATTGCCACATTACTGTGCCCCATCAATTGCCACATTACTGTGCCCCATCAATTGCCACATTACTGTGCCCCATCAATTGCCACATTACTGTGCCCCATCAATTGCCACATTACTGTGCCCCATCAATTGCCACATTACTGTGCCCCATCTATTGCCACATTACTGTGCCCCATCTATTGCCACATTACTGTGCCCCATCTATTGCCACATTACTGTGCCCCATCACTTCAGACTCACCTCACACAAACACTGGCGCCGTTTTAAGCCGAGGCTGCAGCCCTCTTCTCCTCCTATATCACACACACAGCGTGAATTTTCCGCTGTGTGTCATGGAGCGGGGTTTGTGTTTGGCGGCACTGCGTGATAAGGTCCCGCCCCCCAGACAGGCTAATGTGATAGGCAGAACATCGATTCAATCTACTATCACATTAGCTGGGGAGCGAGACCTTGTCACATCGCACCACCAAACACAGCCCCGCTCCATGACACACAGGGGAAGATGCCCGCTGTGTGTGATACAAGAGGGGGAGAAGGTGAGTGCTGCAGCCTCGGCTCAAAGCGGCGCCAGGGCAGTCCAGCCCTGCCGCTCTCTGTGTCCTTCGGCTGACAGTTTCCTGGCTGATCGCTTCAGTCAGTAAACTGTCAGCCTGGTTCACCCCCGCTCCTCACTCGCCCTGGAAAAAAACCCACTCGCAAAATGCGAGCAAAATAGTGAAATTTTGAGGGATGTTCTACATATTTTTGGAAAAAAAAAAATCACAATAAGCGTTTATTGATCAGCTTGCGCAAAAGTTTTAGCATCTACAAAATAGGGGATAGTTTTATGGCATTTTTATTAATATTTTTTTTTATTACTAGTAATGGTGGCGATCAGCGATTTTTATTGTGACTGCGACATTATGGCGGACACATCAAACACTTTTGACACATTTTTGGGACAATTGTAATTTTTACACCGTTCAGTGCTTTAAAAATTTACTGATTACTGTGCAAATGACACTGGCAGTGAAGGGGTTAACCAGTAGGTGGTGCTGAATGGGTTAAGTGTGCCTAGAGATGTGTTCTAACTGTAGGGGGGGTGGGCTGTGTGCGACACTACAGTGATAACAGCTTACGATTACAGGAAGCTGTGTACACTGTCCTGTCACTAGGAGGACTGGGGAAATACTTGTTTATATAAGCATTTCCACCTTCTTCCTCACCATGACACGATCGCAGGTATGCCGAGTCCCCTGGACCCACGTTTTTTGTCTCTTCTAGTTGCGCTGTCCGTGCACGTCTATCTTTTTTTTAATCGGGCATATGACATTGACACCGTGCTTCGGACATACACGCACAGATCTCAGCAATTACACCTACCGATTTCCCAGATGAATCCCATGTAACACCGGTCATCTATTTATCTTTTTTCTTTTTCTTTTTTTTTTCTTTTCTCATTTCTGTATTTTTTTCACTAGTTTATAGGGGTGCAACGGATCGCCACCGATCCGTGATCCGAACGGGCCACCCTGTTTGGATCGGCACACCACGCGATCCGCGGAGCGCTCCGGAGCCTCGGCCATAGGAAAGTCCCCGGCTTAGGCCTAGCTCCGGAGCAGCGGCCATCTTGCTCCACCCCCGTGTGCTTGTCAGAGCACAGCGTGACACGCCTCCCCACTACAGACCCGGAACTGCCTGCAGACATGTGGAGACAGCATCGGTGAGCCCTGCACCTGCAGGTAGGAGCTACACCAACACCTGGGGAGCATGTCTGTACACCAGGGTGGAGGGGGGTGGATAGTGATTAGGTTGGTGTAACAAGATTTTTTATTTTTTTTTGCTGATCTGAAAATGATCCGATCCGTGACTCCTGATCCGAGGATCGATCCGTTGCACCCCTACTAGTTTACGGCATTAGACTCGTGATTGAGTATCTCAATAAGTTTATAATATTGTCTTATACAGTACTTTGGAATTTTGCTACATCTACATTCTTTTCTTCCCTTTCTTTCAGATTGCTGCATTTTCTTATTGGATACATTATTCATTCATCCACACCGCTCATTTTTTAACCCATTCACATTTGGTGTTTCACAACGGTTTAAATAAACCTCAACAACATTAATTCATTTATTCTTATTTTTATTAAACAATATATTTTCCTCACTTTATTCACACCTCACATTTAAGCATTTCATGCATATTTACTAACATATACCTATGTGAGGCGGCGTACACACGGCCGAGGTTCTCCGCAGAAACCAGCGAGAACCTCGCTGGGATCCTCATTCTGACGAGAACCTCGGCCGTGTGTACGGATTCGGCGAGCATCCCGTCGGGAAACCCGTCAAGCCGAAATAGAGAGCAGGTTCTCTATTTGCTTGACGGCCCGTCGGGATGAATGGCTGGTTGCCTTTCCCGACGGGCGGGTCGCCGAATCTGACGGCCGGCAGAGAACCTCGACGGGCGGAACGATGTGTTCCGCCCTTCGAGGTTCTCTGCCGTGTGTACGCGGCCTTATTCTTTTCTGCACATATGTTTGAGGTCATAGGCCTTGGACGCATCCCAGTGCGCATGCTCACAATCACGTCGAAACAACTGCCTAAGATACGTTGAAACACTGCCTACGACGTGAACGTAACCTACGCCCAGCCCTATTCACGTACAACGTAAACTACGTCAAATTCGACGGCATTCGTTCCCTGGTCCATACCTTTGCATGAGTTGCGCCTCCAATATGGGGAATAACTTTACGCCGGACGTACGACTTACGCAAACCGCGTATATTATGCGCCGGGTGCAAGTACGTTCGTGAATCAACGTATCTCCCTCATTTCCATATTTAAATAGGAAATCAATGGGAGCGCCAGATGCGTCCAGCGTAACTATGCGCCCACGATACGCCGGCGTAGGCAAGTTACGTCGGTGGACTGAAGCCAGTTTTTAGGCGTATCTTAGTTCTGTGGGCATGGCGCACAGATACGACGCCGCATATTTACACTTACGTGGCGTATCTGGAGATATGTCGGCGTAAGTGCTTTGTGAATCCGGGCCATATTGTTTATTTCACAACTTTTACCTTTGTCCATTGTATATATGTTATGAGTCTCCCATTGGATATTTACATTAATCCATGTACACATTTATCTCCATTATACATCCTGTGCTCTTTTGCACATAATGCATACCTATTTTATTTTATTTCATAATGAGATTCATGTGCACCAGAATGTTTGATTTATCACAGGAGTGTCATTTTCACAATTAGGTGCTTTTTTACACATATATACCAACTTAATATATATACATTGGTTATATACTATATATTGTATATCTAATTTCATCAATAAGAATTATCTTGTTTTATTCTGTTCTACAATTTTAGTCTTAATTCATTCAGCCCACTCCTACCTCTAACGTTCCGAGCTGTGACCTGTTAACATTTTAGCGACAGATGAACATCATTGGTGGTAATGGCTCATATGACCACTTTTGAACCAGTATACAGAATGGCCCAGATTCACAGAGCAATTACGCCTGTCTAACTGGTGTTAGACAGGAGTAATTTCAAATTTCGCGCGCCGTATCACTAGTTTGAATCCTCAAACCATGATACGGCGGCTTCGGGCTTCGATCCGAGAGGCTTACATCTTCGTAAGCCTTCGGATCTACGCTGCGATATTTTTGCGGCCGCTGGGAGGAGTTCGCGTCGTTTTCATGCGTCGGGGTATGCAAATTAGTTTTTACGGCGATCCACGAAGGTACGAGTGTCCCTCGCAATCGCCTACGTCATTTTTTGGCTGCGTAATGTTAGAGGAGCTTTTTGCTGGTCTAACAGTGCGTAACCCATGTAAAGTATGGCCGTCGTTCCCGCGTCGATTTGAAAATATTTTTTTTTTTTTAACGTAACTCGTTCGGGAATAGGAATGTACGTAAACGACGCTACTACGACGTGACGACGTGTTTTCGCGCAATGCACGGCGGGAAATTTGCGAACGGAGCATACGCAGTTCGATCGCCGCGGGAACGCGCCTAATTTAAATGCCTCACGCCCCCTACTCGCGCAGATGGATTGCGACGGGAGAAATACACTACGCCGCCGTCGTTTACTGGACAAAATCTACCTGAATTCCACGTAGAGCCAGGTAAAAAACGGCGGCGTAGTGTATTTCTGATACTCTACGGGAATCTAATTCTCTGTGAATCTGCCCCAATATTTGTAACAGATTCTGGGCCAGATTCTCATATATATTCGGCGGCGTAGCGTAAGCCATTTACACTACGCCGCCGCTGCGTACTAGAGCAAGTGCTTTATTCTCAAAGCACTTGCTCCGTAGTTTACGCCGGCGTCTCGTAAATCGCCAAGCGTAAACCCGCGCAATTCAAATGGGGCGGCTTGTATTTAAATTAAGCGCGCCCCCGCGTCGAACGAACTGCGCATGCGCAGGCCGGGGAAAAAGACCAGTGCGCATGCTCCAAAGGACGTCACATTTTCTCAATGTAAACGACGTAATCGCAGTGTACGCCAGCCCCATTGAGAATCGACGTACGCAAACGACGTAAACGACGCACAACACGACGCGGTCCCGAGGCCATACTTAACATGGCATCCGACGGGACACGACGGCATCCGACGGGACCTCGTAAGGTTACTCCACATAGAAGCTGGGGTAACCTTACGCGAACGAAAACGACGTACGCGACGACGGGGCGGCGTAAAAGCGATCGAGAATCGGCGTACTACTTCATTTGCATATGCAAATGGCAAAAACAACGTAAAGGCCACCTAGTGGCCGGAGTTGTCATTACACCTACAATCCGAAAGTGTAATGCTTTTACACTTGTCGAATGTAGAAGCGTATCTATGCAAAAGTGATGCTAAGCATCACTCGCATAGATACGAGGACAAAAAAAAGGCGTTACGACGGGGTATCTGAGATACTCTGTCGTAACGCCTCTGAGAATCTGGCCCTAAATGTCTTAGCTATGACTAAGCACTGATTTTTGTGCGAAACATGTCAGCTTTTTTATCCCACTGCTTGCTGTGCTGTGTTTTGTAGTGCTTTTTATCCTGTTTACTTAAATAAAGGCCACCTTTTTAGGTTTATTTTGGTGTGCGGCTGTCCGTGAACTTTCTTTATTGATTTCTGCCTTGTGCATTGCCAGCACCCACGGTTTTTGAGGAGGACATTGATTGCTTATTGGGTAAAGATTATATATCGCTCGTTATGGTAAAAAAATGAAATAAAAGATTAGAAGCTGCAATAATAAAAAGGTTATACAACCTCAAAACACAGTATATGGAAAACAAAATTGCGCTAAAAAAACTGCAAATATACTAAGCAGTGTAACAACAAGAAGTAAACAATAATAAAGTTTAGTCCATAAGAAAAAATGAAGAATGAATCCACAGGATCAAATGTGGTTTCAAAGTTCAGTTGTAAGGTAAAGGTTCATATTATGGATCTCCCGGGTGTGAACACTGATGACAAACTTTGGGAAAAGAGTGTTGAGAGTAAACACCTCCACCATAGATACAAATGGCCTCTTACCAGATACACAATGAAAAACAGCCTTATGTCAAAACCCAAGAGTCCGCATGAACAGCTCCAGCATCCTGATCTCCTATAGTGGACCGTCCTCGGTATCGTCAGTATGTGTCAGGATGTCTATTATACACCCGGACAGCGATCTCCGGTACACACACCGCCTTCCTCCGCCCGATCCCCGGCTCTGACCTCATTGATTGCTTATTGCATTTGCCTGGAGCGGCGGTTTCTTTTTCTCCCCTGGACCCACGGTCGGAGTCACGAGTGCGCATACAATGCCGGTTTCTTAAAGGGGACGTATATATACGTCCTTCTGCCTGTCCATGCCATGCTGTCGACATATATAGTCATACGCTGGTCGGCAAGCAGTTAAATAGTATAGGCACTTATTTTTAATGTTTTACATAGCTATACCTGCAAAAGGGGATAGCCAGAAATGATCTAGCAGGACTTAGTTTTCTGCCTAAAGTTCCACTTTAAGGCCGCTTTCCCACAACTATGCTTGCCAGCTCTGCCCACAGTCGATTTGTGCACCTACGCATGCAGCCTGGTGAGATATGTAATGGGAATATCCCAGGAGGCTGCCAGAGAAGAGACATGTCTTACCTAAGTGAGAACAGCGGAAGAGGGGTGGGGGAAGGCTAGATCTTTTTTTTTTTTTTTTTTTAAAGAGCAAACAGACAAAAAAAAATATTCAGTGGTTTATATTAACCCTAAATCCATTTTTTTTTACCCACTGCTGCCACGCACATATTGATCGATATGTCCTTTTCATCCACTTTTATGTAAGTGTTTCCTAATCTTTATTAAAACTCAGTGCCTATGGTATTACACTTTGTGCGCCTTCTGTTTTCTCCTCCACACATTGACTGTAAGGGTTTGACCATCTGTGACTGTGAGTTACCATCTTCAAGTATTTGTCATCTCCCTTTCGTTTGGTGGTTTGCCAAAAGAAGATCTGGTCTTGAGGTGCCAACAGTCTCTATACATACAGCTTTATTGACACTCTGGGCATATGCTCATTAGGGTTCAATATATTTGGTTAGCCTCTGCTTTATTGGTGGCGGGTTCATCACTTGTGTGCATCACGTTCAAGAGTCAATCACTGTGAACTTGGGAATTTATCTCTCAGTCTCTGACAGCAATCAAGTTTTCACTATCCAACACATGGACTTTTCCTTTTTTTCTGTTGTTTTCATATCAGTCACTTGATTTTTGGTAATAGAGTATCATCATCATATTTAACGCTACTATTTGTATGTTTTAGATTGTCTGTTAACTTTCAATACACATTTATCACAGGACTCCTTCACACAATATAGTGTCAATTAGCACAAGCCACAATGACAGATATTCAGTAGCCATCCTAGATTCATTTACATCACAACAGACAATAGAATGCAATCACAGCAAGCTTTATAGTACACTACAGCCAACACACAATATATATATATATATATAATATATACAATTAAATCTGACTAGCCCAGACCATAGTGGGGGTTCTCATTCACCCTGTGCCTCTATTAGAGACACAGGGTGATCTACACACAAGAGGAATCGGGGAGCTTCTGGGTCCCACAGGCCCTCCCGTTACACAGTTGGTCGTTAGGTCACATGACCCAAAGACCTTGGTGTGCTCTCTAAAAGGGGTAACAAGTCCTAGGCATCCACCGCTAGGAGTGCCGAATCGGAGGGGAGCTGGTCCCAGCTCCTATGTTTGCTCGAAGCGAAAAAGGTGTCTCTATGAACACACATCTGACCGTCTCAGAGATTAATAGTGAATGAAAACCTCAGCCTGGACTCTGGCCAGACCACACTCCCAATGCGTTTCTCTCCATCCCTTCGGAGCTTAATCATGCGGCAGATGTGCGGTCATAGGAACACCCTTCATTTTGTTATGTCACATGCCAGGTCTGCAGATAACTCCTGCAGATCTGATCAGCAGCACAACGGCCAACTGAGAGACCATACACAGCAGGTTGACAATGCTTCTGCGAATAGCAAAGAGGTGGCTTAATGTAGTCAACCTGCAACAGGAAGTGTTGTTACTGGCAGGATCTCCAGGTAAGACACTTTGCAAGAAATTCACTCAAAATTATTTTCCTCAGCACAGCCTGTCTTTAGCGTTGTCACAAAAAACACTCCCAGACCTTCTAAGGACAATTTAGGCAGAACTGCTCAGTATAATATAGGAAAGTGGTAAAAAGCAATGCATATATGGGGAAACAGTATATTGATAGGGTATCTGTACCAGGAGCTAAACATCAGCTGCTCTGCTATGTTGTCAGCAAAATAATAATACAACAGAAAGGATCATCTATAGATAAAAGCAGTAGACCTAAAATGATTAATATTATTACGATTCTTTAACCCTGAAAACTGTTGGAACATACTCCTCCTCTCCTTATCTTAGGTAGGTAAAAATTAAAGAGGTGCACTCCACCTCAAACTGAACATTGAGATATGCATATAGGGAATGTAGCCTACAGCCTAAAGCAGGGGTTTCCAAACTTTTTTCAAAGAGGGCCAGATTTGATGAAGTGAACATGCTTGAGGGCCGACCATTTTGCCTGACATTCTTTAAACCATTAAAATCCGGTCTAGGTGTGTTCATCTAAGCCCTAATACACTGTCCAACAAGAATTATCTTGCCTTTGTAGCTGTGTGTGGTGAAGAGATGAGCTTGGACGTATTATTTGGATATACCATATTTATCGGCTTATAACATGCACCTTCACTTTAACCACTTCCCGCCCGGCCAATAGCAGATTTATGGCCGGGAAGTGGTTATGAAATCGTGACTAGACGTTCTCAAACGTCTAGCACGATTTAATGCAGCGCGCGCCCGTGGGGGCGCGCTGCGCGGCGATCGCTGATGCGGGGTGCCACTCGGTAACGAGTCTCCAATCACGGCTGACCACGATGTAAACAGGAAGAGCCGCCGACGGCTCTTCCTCACTCGCGTCTGACAGACGCGAGTACAGGAGAGCCGATCGGCGGCTCTCCTGACAGGGGGGGTTTGCGCTGATTGTTTATCAGCGCAGCCCCCACTTGTATGCCCACACTAGACCACCAGGGAGTGCCCACACCGCCAGGGCAAAGAAAAGAAAAAAACGTAAAAAAAAAAAAAAAAAACACAGAAAAAAAAAATACAGGTTAAAAAAAAAAGAAAGATGCCAGTCAGTGCCCACACATGGGCACTGACTGGCAACATATACATCAGTGCCACCCCTCAAAGTACATCAGTGCCACCCCACAGTGTCCTTCAGTGCCACCCCTCCGTGCCAATCCATGCCCAGTGCCCACCTATCAGTGCCCATCTGTGCCACCCATAAGTACCCATCAGTGCCACCCATAAGTGCCACCCATGAGTGCCATTCTGTGCCGCCTATGAGTTCCCAGTGCTGCCCATGAGTGCCCATCAGTGCCGCCTATGAGTGCCCATCAGTGCCGCCTATGAGTGCCCATCAGTGCCGCCTATGAGTGCCCATCAGTGCTGCCTATGAGTGCCCATCAGTGCCACCTATGAGTGCCCATCAGTGCCCCATACCAGCGCTGCCTATCAGTGCCCATCAGTGCCACCTCATCGGTGCCCATCAGTACTACCTCATCAGTGCCCATCAGTGCCGCCATATAAGTGCCCATAATTGAAAGAGAAAACATACTTATTTACAAAAAAGTTAACAGAAAAAAATAAAAATGTATTTTTTTTTTCTAAATTTTCAGTCTTTTATTAGTTGTTGCGCAAAAAATAAAAACCGCAGAGGTGATCAAATACCACCAAAAGAAAGCTCTATTTGTGGGGAAAAAAGGACGCCAATTTTGTTTGGGTACAGTGTAGCATGACCGCGCAATTGTCATTCAAAGTGCGACAGTGCTGAAAGCTGAAAATTGGCTTGGGCGGGAAGGTGCGTAAGTGCCCGGTATGGAAGTGGTTAAAAAAGTTTCAGGAAAAAAAATCCTCAGGAAAAAAAATCTTAAATTTTAAATAAAGAACTGTGAAGCAAAATAAGGGTCAGTGCCCATCAATGCAGCCTAATCAGTGCCCATCAATGCAGCCTCACCATTGCCATAAATGCAGCACCCACCGTACTGCCATGAATGCGGAACCCTCCGTATTGCCATGAATGTGGCACCCTCGGTATTGCCATGAATGCAGCACCCACCGTATTGCCCTGAATGCAGCACCCACTATATTGCCGTGAATGCAGCACCCTCTACATTGCCATAAATGCAGCACCCACTAAATTGCCATGAATGCAGCACTCATTGTATTGCCATAATTGCAGACTCACCATTATGGTCAGTGCAGCCTTCAGAGGTGACTGGGAGGGGGCGAGACGAGTGCCAACAGACAAACAGGAAAAACTCCTGTTTTCTCGACGGGCCTCTTTAATTTAAAGTCCTGCCTCCTGTGATGGACAGAACAGTTGTCCAATGGCAGTGCAGGAGACGGGAATTCCTTTTACAAAGGACGCCGACACGCCGTGTAAACCGGAAATATTCTTCTGTATGCACAGCACTTGTCCTGTCCCCTCCAAGGTAGCCAGCATACTATCTTTTGTGGCCCCCGGTGCTCAGGGATTCGTTGGGGGCCACAAAAGATATATATGTCAAGATTACCAGGCGGGCCCTCCGAAGCCTGTATGCGGGCCGCGATTGGCCTGCGGGCCGGACTTTGGACATGCCTGGCCTAAAGCATTCACCTTTGGGTGTCCCAAGGAGAGAAGTAATGTGGTGTGCATAGCATGCCAGAGCGAACAGTGGGTGTGGCTAAATTACTCTTGATTACATCATCTCCCTACCCCCCATTGATCCCGAACCTGCCCCCATAAAGCCACCCACAGCTCTGGTCTGAATAATGTGTCCGGTTTCAGTCTGCCTGAAACCTGGACACAAGATTCAAAACCTGGACTGTCTGGGTGAATCCCTCCAATGAACAAAAAACCCTGAAGTGAAGGCGGCTGCACTGCATTCAACCAGCAGCCACATGCAATGCACAAAGCTCGATGGTGCGGCCTTTAAGGGGTTAAAACTGGTAAGGATGGAGGTGATATAACACCTCCTTACTGCCTATCAAATGTGAATTGCTCTTCAGGGGGGCTTACTTTATGTGTACACAAGCCCTTAATGTGGTTGTGCAACAGATTTTAGTGTAGTACTATGCCCGAAGGAGCTGGTTTGTTTTGGGCGGCATGTTACCTCTAATCCTTCACCGTCTAGGGCAGTGGTTCTCAACCTGGGGGTCGAATGATATTTTGCCAGGGGTCACCAAATCCTGGGCTCTTCCTGAATCCCGCACCACTCTCCCAGCCTTTTCGCGACCACCCAGCAGGGCTGTCCCTGAAGCCTGTGGATGTTTCTGGAGCCCGTGGCCGCCCACTCATCCTTTTCGCAGCTGACCATTCAGTTCACAGCATGGCTGGGGGGCAGAGACTAGAGGTCAGCTGACTGGTGAGGAATGTAAAGTGGGAGGGGCTGGAGGAAACCCTATCTTCTGATTTCGGCATAGATGTCACTGCTACGAGACACCACAAAATCGGAGGCACAGTGAGTAACACTACCTGTGATTAGAGTTGCCATTAAAAGTCCCCACTACAGTTCTCAGATGGGCAGCTGACCTTAATCAAGAGCACCTAAGTTGGCTGATCAGAACCCCCCCCAGCATTGCAACTCATCCCAACTCCCCGCCAGCACTGTCACTCATTTCATTTCCCCCACCCGCCCACCAAGGAGTAAGATAAGGAATAAATATAGAGAATACATGGAAGGGAGAGGAAAAGAGGTGGAGGAAAAAAAAGGGAGAGAAAGAATCAGAGAAAGAACAAGAAAGGCGACTAGAGAGAGGGATGGGAGAAAAAAAAAAGAAATTAGGAATGAGAGAGATAAAAGGGAAAGAAAGGAGAATAAAGATTGGTACATCCTAAAATGTACTATAAGGGGTTTTAATACTGTACAAGTGGAAGGGACTCAGGCCGTGTACACACGACCGAGGTTCTCGCTGGAAACCAGCGAGAACCTCGCTGGAAGCTGCATTCCAGCAAGGACCTCGGCCGTGTGTACGCTCTCGGCGAGCTTCCCGTCGGGAAGCCCGTCGAGCAGAAATAGAGAGCACGCTCTCTATTTGCTCGACGGCCCGCCTGGAAGAATGGCTGGTTGCCATTCCCGACGGGCGGGTCGACGATTTCGACGGCCGGCAGGGAACCTCGACGGGCGGAACGATGTGTTCTGCCCGTCGAGGTTCTCTGCCGTGTGTACACGGCATCAGGGAGCGCTAAATGTCCGTGGGTTAGGAGCGCAAATTACCTGTCTTGCCTTGGGTGCCGACAACCCACGCTATGAAAATAATTTTACTGTTAGGGGTCCCCACAACTTGGGAAATTTTATCAAGGGCTCACAGCACAATAATGGTTGAGAACCACTGGTCTAGGGTATCAGATGAGAGTTGAGAAAAACACTGTCCACACTTTAAGCTTCTTTTCTTTGCTTTATTTACCAAAACGTGGTAAAAGAATAAAAGTAGTAGTTGAAGAGGTAAAAGGTAATAGGTAACAGGTTCAGGTGTATAACTTTGTTCGGAAACACTCCTGCTTCCAGCAACGTAGCTTTCATCGCCACTCTAGCCAGAGTGGGTACTGTGCACCTGGATAGGCTTCTCTCAAAAAACCTCAGCCAGGATGCCACACGGAATCTTGGTATAGTCTCTGCCACAGACCTTCCCAAAGATGGAGTTATAGTCGGTCCAGAATCCTCTCAGCACAGGATTAAGCACCCAGATCTCTCTTGCATAAATTCTTGTGAACTCAGAACTGACAGGCGACCATCACTCAGCCTTTTAGTAGTAGTGCGTCCTTTGATGAAGTTTAGGGCCTCTCCTGAGATACCAGGCTCTTGCTTGGTGCTCTCCAAGACAGGTTCTTCATCGAGTGGCTTCCTCCCTCAGGACAAACAGCACAGGACCACTCTGCAAACGTAGACCCAGTCTGACTACCGGGCCTACTTAGTAGATCACAACCCTGGATGAACGTGGCCCCGGAGCCAGGAACACTTGAACACGCACCCCCCAGGAAAGCCACACACGGGGGGTGGTGGGACGACAGACCAGGATCGGCGGTGACCCCGAACTAATGATGTCTGTCCCTTAAGTAATCCTCCCCAGCATGCACAGCGGCACAATCAACTCCCTCTGATTGGCTGCTGAAGGGGAACACCAAAAACACCTTGACCTGAATGCTTCCACCCACGGCCTGGAGTGAGAACAACACCCCAGACAACAATAGTGGTCACTCACAGTACAGCCATGGCTGGAACAGCCATGTGAAAAATCATACAGTCTGAGTCAACCAACTCTCAGACTATCCCCTAAATTTAAAGCAGCGCCAGCTAGAAAGTAGCAGGCCGCTACATTAGACTGATATTCTTTTTTTTTTCTTTTTTTTCTTTTTTGTTAGCCGGCAATATTTGAAATATATATGCTATGGCCCTTGTACTGGAAAGTATAGTGACCTCTGCTTAAATGGATCATTAAAAAAAAATAAAGGCTGCCACTGCTGAACTCTCCTTCTGAAAATCCTTTAACCACTTAAGACCCGGACCAATATGCTGCCAAATGACCAAAGGGGTTTTTGCGATTCGGCACTGCGTCGCTTTAACAGACAATTGCGCGGTCGTGCGACGTGGCTCCCAAACAAAATTGATTGGCTCCCAAACAGTGATCAAGGGGTTAAAACTTTATATGGGGGCTACCCTGAACCTAACACTAACTGACTTTTCCACTGCCTGTCACACTGACACTAAATACAGTAATCATACATGTATGATTACTGCATTCAGTGACACTGTGACAGGGGGGAGGGGGGGATCGCGGGGGTTAAATGTGTTTATGTGAAGTGTTAGTGTAGTGTAGTGTTGTGCAGACCTACTTGTGTTGTGATCTCTCCTCAGCGGTGGTTGAAAAAAACGCCCGTCGCTTCCTCCTTCTTGTGTTTACACAGGAGGAGGAAGTGCACTGCAGGGGGAGCGCGCGCATTGGCTGGGAGCGATCCGGAAGGAGGGGACAAAAACGAATAGCCGCCCCCTCTTGTCGGATTACTCCTGCAGCCGCGCGGACCGCCGCATGTATGGGGGGGGGGGTCCGATCGGACCCCCGATCCCCCCAAGGCACCAACGTATATATACGCTGATGTGCCTCTCGGTGCCATTCTGCCGACGTAAATGTACATGCGGCGGTCCTTAAGTGGTTAAATAACCATTGACCCAGAACAGGGGTACGGTGTGACTTTTCTCTTATGCTGCGTACACACGACCGCTTTTCGGGTTCTAAAAAATGACGTTTTTAAGGGTCTAGAAAAAACAACGTTTTTTTCAACCCAATCATTAAAACGGCCTTGCCTACACACGATCGTGAAAAAAAAATCTCTAGCAAAGCGCGGTGATGTACAACACGTACAACGGCACCATAAAGGGAAAAGATTTTTCTCTTCGCAGGTAAAACGGAGCTGGAATTCGCACCGGACTGGTGAGAACCCAGCCTCCAGGTCTACAACTGAGAGGTATCAATCAAACCCAGACACAGTCATGGAAGGAGCTATTTTAGAAGATCAGCAAAGATAACCCTCATATTTTCTGTGAAGTCTCCATATGCAATAGCTGTAGCCCCCAACTAACCTGGCTTGTGGGTGTTGTTTGCAGACAAGTCATATGTTCCTGGGCCCACATTTTCCTGAGTGCTACCCAAAATAACAGCAAGCGTTCGTGGTGCGCGGTCATACATGGTAATCTGAATGTAGAAGACAATATTCCTGAGGAGAGAAAACCAATATTGATAAGCTCATGCTGTACCATACTATCTTCCATATTAAGCATTATGTTGCTGCTGTGATTACCTATAACATAAAAAGTAACCTCTACTGGGAGAAAAACAGGGACTCATCCTCCACTTTAAATGTTGGTGGCAAGGCTTTCATACTGATCCTCTCAACACTTTCTGAGCCACTCACCTGAAACCAGCATTCAGCTGGTGTAGTCTGAATTTTTGGCTGGCCCTCATGCCCCCAGCATGAAAGCCAGGCAACTGGTATTTTTCAAAGAGGGCACCTGTAATGGCCACCTAATTCTCCCCAAAATGGCTCACAACAGATGTGCAGTATTTCTGAACATGTAAATAAATATCTTGATAATACAAAAGTTACATATAGGCGTAGCTATGTTTAATAGCCCCCATAGCAAAACCACTAATGTTTTTTTTTAAGCACGTGATTAGAGCCTGTGGCTCTAATTGGCTTAAAAAAAAGAGTGGGCTCAGGGCGCAATGGTCAAGCTATATCAAGTGGTATTAAACCCTAAAACAAAAAATATTTTATATTGCAGCTTACCAATTCTTACAAAAGGGGTGGGTGCATTAGTATTCTTTTTTTCTACGTTCTTCCCTTTATTTTTACCTGGTGATCCAGCCAGTAAGTCTGTTATTTTTTTCAACCTTCTTTTAGCAGACCAGCTATCCAGCAAAAGTGGCAGTTACTTTGCTTTCAATGATCAGCTTTTATTTATATAAAACTTTTATCCCAAACAAAACAAAAAAAAAACAAATGCTGTAAATTCCTGAGTTTGTTCTTTTCTATTGGTGGAACTAAGTGGACATGTGTCTTTTCTAAACTTTATTAACTCGGTAATTATGCAACTGCTTATAACGTAGACCTAAAATGATCAGTTTAACAGTTTCAAAAAACTTTACATTCCCAGCACATTCCAGGAATGTAAATATCACATTGGTTGTGCTCTCAACCAAACTGTCTAACCATCCAATTATAACTGATCACAGGTTCAGCATAATGGCAGTTACAGATCAAACAGAGGTCAAGATGGCAGCTTCCTTGGCTGGAAATGACAGGGGTGTTTAGTTGCGTTTTAATTTGTTAGGTTCATCTATGTAAATCTGCTAATACATCTAACACTCCCTTTCCCCCAGATTAGGTAGGTTGGTCGGTCAGTCGCAACCCCCCGTTGCTCGATCATCAGCCCATTTAGCCCTGCACTTACTCCATCTAGGTCGCAGGCAGTGCTTTCTCCTCGTCAGCATCTCCTCCTCTTCTGCTTCATGGCGGCTTCCCCTGCATCTTATTCTCCTCCTCGGCGGCCAATACAATCGCTTCTTGGCCAATCGGGTCTCAGGACCCCATTCCTGATTGGCTGGGAGGAGCATAAGGAAGATAACAGCGAATACTAATTTGCTATTGTCACACACCTGGGTGGGGTCAGGGCGCAGTGATCTGCGCCCAAAGCCTACCCTTTTGAGGCCAATTAGATCCCCTGGCTCAAATCACATGCTTTAAAAAAAAAAACATTGAAATCCATGCGTCCGACACCCGGCATGTAGATTAGGGGCCAGACACATGGATTAGGGGGCGGCGCCCCTGCGCCCCGTATGGATGGGCCGCCACTGGGAGACACTCTAAAACAGGAAGTGTGTTATTGGCCCGATTACCAGATGGAAAATAAAGGGGAAAAAAGGCCTAAAAACAGAAAACAAATGCAGCTACTACATTTAAGGCTTAAGTTGCAAACCATCACCCAGTAAAATAACATTTTTGCACCTGGCTCCATCCTCTTCCCTCTCTCACAATTAGATAAAAAAATAAATATGTTTTTGATTTTCTTAACACGTAGACCAAAATGACATTGTGCTTCCTGTAGCCTATTGCAGCACCAGATTCCACGCATGCATAAATTTGCCTCAGAGCTTAGGATCCAAGCAGAGATCTGCACACGTGTAGACTTTCCTCCACATTTGCAAAGATGCTGATGTGAGATGTGGACCCCGGATTTTGGCGTCTCTGCTAGGATTTTTACAGTAGGTAGAGCCCTTGGCCACATCTGCACACATGCCTTATTTTTTAACCACCTACCGCCAAGCGACGTACCTGTACAACACTGAACTTCAAGTGGTTATACCAGAATAATGCCCGTCTTTTAAAGCCCACAGTCAGCTCTCTTGTAGAAGCAATCCTAGCGGCTAACTGGCCCTTGGATTGCTTTTACAAGCAGCAGGAAGGGATGACGCCCCCTCCCCCCCATTCCCTACTCCCACTCCCTTCCGCACCTTTACTGGGATCTCCCATCCCACCAGAGTAGAGTGCACTGCAGATCAGCCAGCTGGCGCTTCTGTCAGCTGATCACAGAGCAGTACAATGACCAGATCGGCTTTGTTTGACTCTATGATATAGTATCCAGAAAGCAATGACGTCACTTCTGGTTTACCCGGATGTAAACGGCAACATTTAAAAAAAAGAAACCGATCTTGATGTGATAAAATACTTTTTAGGGCAGAGGAGGGATCTAGGGTCCTAAAGACGCACGCAAACAGCGATTGTCCCACTTGTGTGAGTTATCACTGCGAACGTCAGATCATGGGCAGTAATTCTAGCACCAGACCTGTGTAAATGTAAAGTAGTAGCCAGTAAAGGCTTTGAAAGCGGATAGTAAAATTGACATTGTTTGTTGCCATCGAACAGGCGTGCGCAATTTTAAAGCGTGACATGTTTGGTATCTATTTTTTCTATTGTGCTTTTTTTTTGCATTCAAAAACTTTAAAAAGGGGTGTATTATTTTTTTATTGCGTTTAAAAAAACCGCTGCGCAAATACCGTATGACATTAAAAAATTGCAACACCCACCAATTTATTCTCTAGGTCCTCTGCTTTAAAATATATATATAATGTTCGGGGGTTCAAAGAAATTTTCTAGCAGGAAATACAGATTGTAAACAAAAAGTGTTGGAAAAGCCCTGGGGAGTGAAGTGGTTAAAGATATACATAAGGGGGGGGGGGCTGGAGTTCCTCTCTAAAAGTTTTTTTTTTTTTTTTTAGATAATCACTTTAAGTACTGTAGGGCACTATAGGAGCAGGCTTCCAAGAGAGTCAATTACTAATACAATATGTATGAAGACATGATAAGGGGTGGGGGGCCGGATCTCAGTGTGTTGTACCCCGCACACATACAGGACATAGAATGACTTACAGGTCGGGGTGCTGGCTGTGTGTACACACAATGGGGTGTCCAGGCTCCGGCGCTGATCACACACTGACACCTGACTGTGCAAGCAGCGAGACGCGTCTCCATGGAAACCAGGGGAGTCACCGCTCACTGTACACACCCGTCATCGGGACTGCAGTACAGAGCGCATTCCACCACTGCAGGATAGATCTCTCCCTCTGCCCAGCTCTGATCATCCACTACACAGTGGGGGATTCATATATACAAGAGTCATTAGGATAATCTATATATATATATACACATATATATTTATATATATATATATATATATATATATATATATATATATATATGTGTGTGTGTGTGTGTAATAAAAATAAATAAATAACTATATACCTATCTATAGATATATCTATATCTATATCTATATATATATATATCTATATATATATATATATAGATATATATAGATATATATATATATATATAGATATATATAGATATATATATATAGATATATATAGATATATATATATAGATATATATATATAGATATATATATATATATATATATATAGATATATATATATAGATATATATATATATAGATAGATAGATAGATAGATAGATAGATAGATAGATAGATAGATAGATAGATAGATAGATAGATAGATAGATAGATAGATAATTATTATTTTATTTATTTATTTGTATTATTTATTTTTTATTCCCCCACTCTACTGACCACTTGATTTTTAAGAGCGACATCTATATAAAAAGAAATCATTACAATATATATTTCTTTTAATAAAAATGTATCTTGGGAAGCAGGATTTTAATTAACTAAGCTCATCCAATATTTGGGGTATTTTATTAGGAAGACCTGTTCTAGTTATCAATTCCACATACCTGCCCTAAACATAATGGCAACAGGAATCGACAGAGCTGGAGAGCCTTTGATTCAGTGCAGTAGATTTTTACCCACATTCTTTATCAGTAAATAATTCAGGATGAAACTCAATCCACACAATGGAGAATCACCAATTCAATATAATCAAATACGTTGTGTGGTTAAGACGCCACCAGAGGGAGCTATTTTGTTACAAATGCAAGACTCCATCAGTGACAAAGATACTTTGCATGCATACAGTATGGATGTATTAGGTTAGAGGAGCCTAAAGCCCCATACAAACTATTAGATTTTCTGCAGATTTTTGTCTTCAGATTTACCAAAACCATGAAGTGCAAGGGCTTGCCTGATTGCATACAAATTGAAACTCCTAAGGTTTGACCTCATATTATATGGTTTTGTTAAATCTGAAGACAAAAATCTGCAGAAAATCGAATAGTGTGTATGGGGCTTTACATACATATGGTATGTACTAGTGGTGCACCAAAATAAAAATGGTGGTACCGAAACCAAAAATTTAGGATGCACTTGGCTGAAAACAAAATTGACGTTTTAAAAAAAAATATTTATAAACTTTCATAAATAATTGTATTATATTCAACTTTTTAATAATCATGGGAATCTAAATAAATATATGAATTTATTGTCAGCCATTATAGGCACCTTTTGAAGTTGTGGTAATTATCCTGCTTGGTGCATATTTGGCAAACCGCACCAAAAACGCACCTCCCCATTGTAAAGCACTGAAAACGCAGCAAGAATGGATGGAAAATGCACACTTGTTGCATTTCTGATGCATTTTTGGAGTCATTTTTTGAGTCACATGACCTATAAAAAAACACACCATAGCGAAGGTAAAATAGTGTCAAAATTGCAGTAAAATCGAGTCAAAATCGCTGTAAGATCGAGTCAAAATCACTGTAAAATCGTGTCAAAATCGATGTAAGATCGAGTCAAAATCGCTGTAAGATCGAGTCAAAATATTATCAGCACTTTTTTTTCTTTCAGCACAATGCTAAAAACCTTATTTTAATTTGATAATTTTAGGCCGCCATATTCTTGGTGTATTACCAGTATGTATAGTAAGGGCTAGATTCAGGATGGAGAGCAGAACTTTGTGCGGGCGTAACGCTGCCGCAACATTTCCAGGCAAGTGCTTTATTCACAAAGCACTTGCCTGTAAAGTTGCGGTGGCGTAGCGTAACTGGCCCATAGTAATTCAAATTGGGCGGGTAGGGGGCGTGTAGTATTTAAGTTAAGCGCGATCCCGCGCCGAACGTACTGCGCATGCGCCGGCCATGAATGTATCCCAGTGCGCATGCTCCAAATCACGTCGCAAATTGTCAATGAAAGCGACGTGAACGTAACTTACGCCCAGGCCCATTCTGAATCAACTTACGCAAACAACGTAAACAACGTCTGTCCCGACGTCCATACTTAACATTGGCTGCGCCTCACTATAGCAGGGGTAACTTCACGCCAGGCGTAAGCCTAACGTAAATGACGCAAGTAGATATGCCGGCCAGGCGTACGTTCGTGAATCAGCATATTAGGCTCATTTGCATATTTTAGATGGGAACGCCACCTAGCGTCCAGCGTAAATTTGCAACTAAGATACGACGGCGTAAGTGACTTACGCCGGTCGTATCTTAGCAACATTTAAGCGTATCTCATTTAGAGCATACGCTTAAAGTTGCACTGGCTCAGATTAGGACTTACGACAGCGTATCTACTTACATACATAGGCATTTGTTTAAATCAACCTCATGTAGCCCACTTTTTTTTTTAAGGGGGGGGGGGTGTTATGAGAAATGGCCCTCTGCAAACAGGATATGGCTGTGATCCTATAGATAAATAAGAGAACCAGAAGCTTTGCTAAGTGGAAGAGTGGGTTTGATAGTGATAAAATGCCTCCACCAAGGACAGGGCCTCGGTGAACAGAAATTAATCAGTAATCTGGGAATTTAAAGTATACTGTAACTAAAGGCAATTAAAAAAAAAAAAACATTTGGATAGAGTGGAGAGGGATTAGATCCCCATCAGTTTTTTTTGCTGTCTGTGCCCCCGTTAAGGAAATGCACCCCTCTATGTGTCCTGTTTACAATTATCATTGAAAGTGAAAGTTTAAAAAAAATCCCAACTTTTGGGTTGTCCCTACAAACATAATACAGAGGAAATCTACCTATGGGGACACCAGATCTGGTGACCTGGGGGTCCCCAAGGAATTATCTTAACCACTTGCCTACTAGGCACTTTCACCTCCTTTCTGTCTGGGGTAAATCTTCAAATATCAGTGCTGTCCCACTTTGAATGGCAATTATCCGGTCATGCAACGCTGTACCCAATCATTTTATCAATTTTAGCTTTTTTTTTTCCCACACAAATAGAGCTTTCTTTGGTGGTATTTGATCACCACTGTTTTTTTTTTTTTTTGTATTTTCTAAACAAACTAAAAAAGACCAAAGTTTTTAAAAACATTTTTTTTGTGTGAAAAAAATGATACAAATTTCATTTGGGTACAGTGTTGCATGACCGCGCAATTGATGCAACTTCTGTCTTTGTGTCAGAGACCTAAATACAAGAAAAGCAGTCACAAGAATATCTTCTAAGGCCCCGTACACACGTCCGAGAACCTTGTCGGGCTAAACCCATCGTTCCGCCCAACGAGGTTCCCGATGAGCGGTCGAAAAAGCTCATCGAGCCAAAGTCCTCATTGAACAACGAGGAAAAAGAGAGCGTGCTCTCTTTTTTGGCTCGACGAGCTTCCCGACGGAACGCTCGTCGGAAGTGTACACACGATCGAGCTTCTCGCCAGAATATGTGTCCCAGCGAGCTTCTCGCTGGATTCTCTAGAGAAGCTTGGTCGTGTGTACGCCGCCTAACTGTTGTTTGACCAGCCTGGAATGGAGCCGACAAGAACTGTGGTGTGCATGGCTGCTGTTAGAAATCAGGGGGCCCCATACTGCTTACCTGACAGGCCCCCCCTCCCAAAATACCAAATTATATTTTTGCTAAATATACACTAAAATCATTATACGACATCTTTACCGGCCCCTGCCCCATCTTGAAACATCCTCTGGTGTGCCCGCAGCAGCTGTCGGTGGCAGAGGAGAAGCCAGCAATGCTGCAGGAACAAGGGATGCACGGGGGGCCAGGAAAGCTGGAGGTTGGGGATGTGGATGTTAGAACTGATCTTCTTGCATAAGAGGATTGGTGTCCGCAGTAAGACAGTATAGATGACTGTCCTTCTCAGCAGGTGTCTGTGCCCCCCTTTTTCAACTGATGGGGCCTGGGCACAGTACATGAGGACTGGCAGTACTGCCTTATCAGTGGCCCTGGTGGTGTGGCATCCAAATTCAGAGTCAGCCTATGCACTCTGTGCTTTAGTCCATCCCTGGTAGTTTATAATAGTATTAGGTCTAGATGAAAAATACAACAGCAGCAACTCCATGCATATTTGGCTCAGTTCTCTCTAAATCTACTTCCTGGAAACTCCCTATTTATACATATGTATATAAGTCCTCTAATCTGGGGTTTTTGACCCAGATAGCAGGGACTATAAATTATGGCCCAGATTCAGGTACATCTGCGCATTATTAGACCGGCGTAGCGCACCGCCTTTACGTTAGACTTGCGGAATTTTGCCGCGTAATCACCCTATTCTCGTAGCTTTTGCGCAGGAAATTGCGCATGCGTAACGTTTTTTCAGAGGCGTAAGGCGGAGTAATACAAATTGGGAAGGACGTGGGCGTGTTACATTGAAATGAGCCGTGACCCCATGCAAATGAAGGGCCGGCCGGCTCGCGCATGCGCGCTTGAACGAGACCATGTCAGCTCCGATGTGCGCATGCTCACAACTCGGGAGCGGCGCAATCAGTGAAATTGGAAATGGACTAGGGCAAAGTTGTGAACTACGCAAACAGTATAAATAGACACACACAAACGCACTTCCTTTGCAAAAGTACATCCCTTTGTCCCTTCCCATTTAACCAAGTGCTTTTGTTCTTGTTGTTCGTTGCGGTGTGTTTTGTAGTTGTCAGATTAGTGTTCTGTGTGATCAGGTGTTTGTTAGTAGATTTTTGAAAGTGGTTTTTGATAAGTGTTTGAGAGACTGTTTGTTTGATTGATATATTTCTTTTTGTTTCTTTTCCTGCTGTATTTTTGTTTTTTGGGGACTGTTTCTTGGTGAGTAGTTTTCTCTCTGTGTGTGTGTTTTTTTGTGATTGGTTGTGCTTGTTTGTGTGTGTGAATTTTGTTGACTGGGACTGTTTTTTTTTTGGAAGGATGACTGAGAGAAAACGAAAGCTGAATTTTACAGTTGTGGAAAAACAGATTCTTGCCCGGGCCATTAGCGAGTATGGGCGTTTCCTCCACGGCCCAGACAGTGCCAACACCACCCCGGCCAGAAGGAGGGAGATTTTGGATAGGATCACTGACCAGGTGAATTCTGCAGGGCAGGGGGAGACACGGACCAGGTCTGGGATTGACAAAAAAATCAATGACCTCCGGCGTCTGGTCAAAAAGAAGTTGGCCAGAATGCATGCCCATGCCAGGGGCACAGGAGGGGGCCCACCATGCCGTATTAGCCTGACAGCGGAGGAGCGTGCGGTGGCCCTGACCTTTCATCGGCATGAAGTTGAGGGCCTGCCCGGCTTTGACTCAAGTCCCGAGCCCGTGGTGCCAGGTAAGTTGTTTTCTTTTTTAATATCAGGTGTGTAGCATGTGTGGGGGAGGGGGTGAAAGGGAATATGTGGCAAGTGTGTGGATCCTCCAACCTGTGAATGTTTTGTGTCATCCACAGATGTGCAGGAGGGTGCAGGGCCATCTGGCCTGACCAAACCAACCCCAGGACAGCAGCCTAATGAGGCCCCCCCAACAAGGCCGGAGTCCGCGGAGGAGGTTCAACAGGAGCAGGAGAATCATGAGGAGGAGGAGAATCATGAGGAGGAGGAGAATCATGAGGAGGAGGAGTCCATGCCAGGCACTGGACGTTTGGGTTTTGAGGACTCCTCCCCTCTGGCTGGCAGCAGGCAGGCCTCCCTAAGGGGGAGCCCCCCCCCCTCCTCCCCCAACATGGCTCCCCTCACAAGGGCCTCCCCTTCTCCCCGGCCACAAGCATCAGCTGGAGGCAGGATGTCATCTCAGACCACCAGGGGGTTGGCCGATCTCCTGCCCGCCACCCTGAGAAGGGACCAGTTCCTCCAGACCCGCCATCTGGGACAGGTCAGCCAGACATTGGTGCGGATGGAGGAGAGCCTGTCCTCCATCAAGGATACGCTGGGGAACCTGGACTCCCACTCCCGGGCTTTCACAACCTGCATAAACGAACTGCAGACGACATCAGCAGGCGTTGGGCAGGATGTGAGGGCCCTTACCCTGGCTATCCAGGCCAACACGGCAACACTTGGTGCTGCCCTGGACAGAATTGCCGTGGCCTTGGAGGGCAGGCCACCAGGTGGGCAGAGATCAGGGGCTGATCCTCCTTCCCCGGTTTTACCCCTTCCCCATGAGTCTCCCCTGAGAAGCCGGGGCCGTGGCCGGGAGCGCCCCAGGCGTGGCTCACGCAGAGGGCAGTAATTTGTTTTTCCCCCATTTTTTTTTTTTTTCACATTTTTTTGCTTTTGCTGGTCATTTTTTTTTTGTGTTGTGAATGCTGTGTGAATGTGGGGGTGACATTCCTGCCGGAAAAGGGGTGTCACCCTCTATTTTGGTGGAGAAGGGTTCCCCAGGACCAGGGAGAAGTGATCCCCAGGTCCGTGTGATTGGTGTATGAATGTTCAGTGACATAATTGGAGCCTTGGCGTGGCGTTGCTGCTCACAAGTCCAGCATGGTGGACTGGTGCCAATCCAATTTGATGTGGATGTGGGGTGTGTGTGCTAGGGACCACAGTGGTGTGCATGCATGCATTCTCATTGTGCCATGATTAATGTGTATGTTAACGTGCAAAGATGCCCAATGTGAGCTGTCTCCTGGCTGCTCTTCCCTCAGAAGACGGGGTAGCCTCGGTTAGGGGGGCATTGTCTGGTTCAGGGGTCAGGTCATCACGTAGGTCAATCTGCAGGCCCTTTCTTTCTGCAAAGTTGTGCAGCATGCAACATGCACCGATGATCTGGCACACAAAGTTTGGGGAATACAAGAGGGTACCCCCAGACTTATCCAGGCATCGGAAACGTGACTTTAGGAGGCCAAAGGTGCGCTCCACCACTGCTCGTGTTTGGGCATGTGCTTGATTGTATCTTTCCTCTCCTGGGGTTTGGGGGTTCCGGATAAGAGTCATGAGATGGGGTCCCAGTGGATATGCAGTGTCACCTGTAAGGGAAAAGACAGGAGGATGTTAGTCATGCATGTGCCCCTTGTGATGTGCATCATGGGAGGGTATAGTCATGCCTGCCACCCATGTCACTCACCAACCAGCCAGGTGTCCCCATACACATTCTGATCGAATTCCAATCGGATGTGGCATTGATTGTATATGTAGCTGTCATGGCTGGACCCTGGGTGTTTGGCACGGACGTGCCATATGAGGCCTTGGGCATCGACTATCACCTGTACATTGATGGAATGCCAATGCTTCCGATTGTGGTACATGTGCTCTGTCTCCTGGGGGGGCTGGAGTGCCACATGTGTGCAATCAATGGCCCCCACAGTGCGTGGGAATCTGGCAATTCTGTAGAAATCTGTCATTGCCTTCAGCCGCAGCCGCAGCTCCTCAGTGGTGGGTTTGATGATTTGGTTGGCCATGCGTCTGAGGATTGCAGGGACAACCTGGTGCACACATCTGCTCATGGAGGACTGTGACATCCCAGCCACCACTCCACTTGTACGCTGAAAAGAGCCACTGGCAAGGACATGGAGTGTTGCCATGACCTTGACCAGTGGCTGCACTGCATGTGAGCGTTGTGTTGGGCTGGTGATGTCCTCCTGCAAGGTTGTGGTTAATTCCAGGATGACATGAGGGGTGAATCTGAAAATGCGAAACACCTCAGAATCACTCATGCCAAACAGGTCTATGCGGGTGCGGTATATCCTCTCCCGTGCCATCCTCCGTGCCATCCTCCGTGCCCTCATCCTTCTTTGTTCATCTAAAGTCAGTAGTATAGCTATGCGCGACGATGCCCCTGGCATGTTGGCATACAGATTGTTGAGCAACACGTGTGACTGCTGAGCTCCTCACTAACAGTGTTGCTTTATCTAACAAGTAGACTTTTTTTCTTTTTTTAGACCAGCTTTTATAAGCTCTAATTTTAGACAGGACATTTTGCTGTTGCGCACACTGCGTAGCCTGCGCTGCCCCAACGTTGTTTTGTGGATCCCCGTAAGTCCCTCATTAGCATATTTGACTAGCAAATCAATGGTGTGTCTAGCGCACTTTTGCGCGGAAGGATGCGCCAGTCTAACGAAATTACGCGGGACAATGCGTATCTCGTTCTGGGGATGCCGCGCAACGAAACACACGCGCACATTTCGACTTACGCACACGCATCTCCTGTTGCGCAGGCGTAATCGCTCTGTGAATCTGGGCCTATGTATATAAATAACCCTGTGATAGTAAGAAGCACAGACACTAATGCCGCGTACACACGATCTTTTTTTGCGATGAAAAAAAACGACGTTTTTTAAAACGTCATTTAAATTGATCGTGTGTGGGCAAAACGTCGTTTTTTGTCTTCAAAAAAACGACCAAAAAAAAATTCCAACATGTTTGAATTTTTTGTGTCATTTTTCAAAACGTCGTTTTTTGTTTCACAAAAAGTCACCGTGTGTAGCAAAAACGTCGTTCAAAACGACGTTTTTCAACCCGCGCATGCCCAGAAGCTAGTTATGAAGCGAGCTTCAATGGAAAAGAGTGGTGAACGTAACCTTGCTTTTTGTGAAAAAACGATGGTGTGTATGTCTTTGAAAAGTGACGTTTCAAAAACGTCATTTTTTACTTCACAGAAAACGTCGTTTTTTTTCATCGCAAAAAACGACCGTGTGTACGCGGCATTATGTATAATGAGAAAATGGCGAATATTCTACATGACTCTTTCGCCAAATGCCTTAAAATTTGGTCTCCTTGGTGGTCCTAAACTCTCCCCACATTGCACCTGACTAGTTTGAGTGCTTCTTAAGCCGCGTACACACGATCGGTTCAAACCGATGAAAACGGACTGAAGTTCGTTTTCATCGGTCCAAACCGATCGTGTGTAGGCCCCATCGGTCCGTTATACTTCGGTCCAAAAACAAATGGCTTGCTTTAAAATCGAACCGATGGATGGCTAACCGATAGGTCAAAACCGATCGTTAGTACGCACGAGCATCGGTTAAAAATCCACGCATGCTCCGAATCAAGTCGACGCATGCTTGGAAGCATTCAACTTCGTTTTTTTCATCACGTTGTTGTGTTTTACGTCACCGCATTCTGACACGATCAGTTCATGAATCGATGGTGTGTAGGCACATCAGTCCATCAGTCAGCTTCATCAGTGAACCGATGAAAACGGTCCGTCGGACCATTCTCATTGGATGGCTTGATCGTGTGTACAGGGCTTTACTTGTTGATTTGGCCTTAATCCTTAAGCCTTAATCCTAGCCTGTGGGTATCTTACCCTCTTTCCTTCTCCCCTTGTCACACCCCCCCCCCTTTTTTTCTCTCTGATTCTCTTTCTCTCTCTCTTTTCTCTTTTCCACACTGGGCTTCTGCCTGTTCTCACCCTGGCTCTTTCCTGATTTGTGCCAGTGCCTTTAGACTTTGGTCATCTTTGGTCATCTTTGTGGACTTACTTTTATTGATGTTCTGTGTAATTCTGATAACCATGCATGGGTGACCTGCTGATCTGAATATTTGCATCTTTCAATAAAAATGATTGTTCCGGAAAAAAAAGTTAAATTAAAATATCTGCCAGGCCTTGTATTGCACTCTGTGTCCCATGGATTCACCCTTAGGCCCCTTTCACACTGGGGCGGGAGGTGCGGTGGCGGTAAAGCGCCTATATAAGTGGCGATTTACCGTCAAAATTGTGGCAGTATTTGGCCGCTAGCGGTGCGGTTTTACCTCGGTATCGGCCGAAAAGGGTTAATACTGCCCGCAATGTGCCTCTGCGGTATAGCCGCGATTTTCCATTGCTTTCAATGGGAATGAGCGGTGGAGGAGCGGTAAACACATCGCTCCTTCACCACTCCAAAGATGTGGCTAGCAGGACCGCTCCAGTGTGAAAGCCCTCAGGGTTTGCAGGCGCTATTTTTAGCGCAATAGCACCTGCAAACCGCCCCAGTGTGAAAGAGGTCTTATTTTTGATCCTGTTGACTACTGTCACAGGACAGAAAGTGATGGAAATCTAAACAGTTATCAGTGGAATAGGAGATGAGGGAAAGTTGTCATGGGTTATGCTTCAAATAATAATAATACATTTATTATTTACTGGCAGAAATGTGAGATTCGCTTAGATGAGCTATGAGTGGTCACCTTAACACATGTTTTTCAAGTGTCCAAGACACTAACAATTGGATTAGCTATCTATAACGTTTACAAGCTTGGGTTGAGAGTTAGAACAATGATAGTAGCTTTCTCACCAAACAAGAAGTTCAAACTGGTTTTGAGTGAAGAGATATACCCATTGTGGGGTAGTTTTAGTGGACACTAATGTTGACTCTAGCTGTCCTAAAAACAATGGCCCAGATTCAGAGAGCCATTACGCCTGTCTAACTGGTGTTAGACTGGAGTAATTTCAAATTACGCGCGTTTTCTAGCTAGTCGAAAACCTCAAACCATGAATAGACGGCTGCGGGCTTCAATCCGACTGGATTACGTGTTCATACGTTTTCAGCGTCGGGGTATGCAAATGAGCTTTTGCCGGCGATCCCCGAAATTACGATCTTCAATCGCAATCTCTTACGGCACCTTTAGTCATCTTTTATTTGCGTAACACTATACCAGTTTTTTGCTGCTCTAATATTAGACAGCCCATGTTAAGTATGGCCGTCGTTCCCACGTCGAATTTCTACGTTTTCCGACGTCTTTTTTTTTTTTTTACGTAAGTCGTCCGGGAATAGGAATGTTCGTAAACGACACTACTCAAACAACGAATGACGTAACGACGTGATTTCGCGCAATGCACGATGGGAAATTTCTGAACGGAGCATGCGCAGTTCGATCGCCGCGGGGACGCGCTTAATTTAAATGCTTCACGCCCCCTAATCGCGTATTTTGATTACGCGGCGAGAAATAGACTACGCTGCCGTAGCGTACGGGCAAAAATCTACCAGGATTCGGTGTAGAGCCTGGTGAAATACGGCAGCGTAGAGTATTTCGATTACGCAGCGCAATATTAAGTGTATGTGAATCTGGCCCATTGGATGGTGTTGACCAAGAAGAGTCCCTAAGAGGAATTTGTTTACACAGCTGAGCTATTATCCTGTCTTCATTAAGGCCTTGTACACACAAGGTAATAAATCCGATGGGAACGGTCCGACGGACCGTTCCCATCGGATCTGTCCGCCGGATTGCTTTGATCCGATGGCTGTACACACCATCGGATCAAATTCCCCGCCGGCGGACAGCGCGGTGACGCAGCGGTGTCGTTGACCCCGCCACGTCACCGCCACGTGACCGCACCAGGAAGTAAACACTTCCGCGTGCATGCGTCGGATCCATTCACAGGATACGACGCATGTGCGGGCAGATATGTCCGCTGGTTTGCCGTACTAACCAGCAGACATATCTGACGGGCACCTATCCGGCGGAAATATTTCAAAGCATGCTTTGGAATCCGGTCCGTTTGCCCCTACACACGAGCGGATTTTTCGGCTGAAATGGTCCGTCGGACCATTTTCAGCGGAAATATTCCCTCGTGTGTACAAGGCCTAAGAGACAGTCTAAAGTCCGATCTTCACAAACCAAATCATGTATAAATTTGACTTGCATTATAAGTACACATGATAAAAAGTAAGAATATATGTTGACATGGAATAAATGAAAATTAATGTTTAGATTATCAATGACATCTTATGCCCTGTACACACGATCGGTTCATCCGATGAAAACGGTCTGCTGGATTTTTCCATCAGTTATCCGATGAAGCTGACTGATGATCAGTTGTGCCTACACACCATCGGTTAAAAAAACAATCGTGTCAGAACGCGGTGACGTAAAACACAACGATGTGCTGAAAAAAATTAAGTTTAATGCTTCCGAGCATGCGTCGACTTAATTCTGAGCATGCATTGATTTTTAACCAATGGATTTCCCCACAGACGATCGTTTTTTTCTATTGTTTTTTTAACCATCAGATAATTAAAACAAGTTTCTAGTTTTTTAACCGATGGTTAAAAAACTGATGAGGCCCACACACGATCGGTTAGTCTGATGAAAACGGTCTATCAGACCGTTTTCATCTGACAAACCGATTGTGTGTATGCGGCATAAGGTCAGAGGGAAAAATATGACTATAGCATCTGTTGATTTAGAGACTTTGTTAGAAAAAATAAATATATAATTATATATATGAATATGAGTTTAAATAGTAGTGTTATAGAAGCTAATCAACATTATGAAAGATGTCAAATTGTGAATATAATAGGATATTAATTAACCTGTACTTAGAGTAACACATATTCATCGAACACATTTCAAAATGATTCATGTATCCACATTAATAATATTGTTGTGTAGATTGATGATATAATTTGTGCATGTTTCGAAAAAACAGTTTTTAACCACTTAAGACCCGGACCTTTAGGCAGCTAAAGGACCCGGCCAGGTTTTGAGATTCGGCACTGCATCCCTTTAACAGACAATTACGCGGTCTTGCAACGTGGCTCCCAAACAAAATTGGCATCCTTTTTTTCCCACAAATAGAGCTTTCTTTCGGTGGTATTTGATCACCTTTTGCGCTATAAACAAAAATAGAGCAACAATTTTGAAAAAAATGCAATATTTTTTACTTTTTGCTATAATAAATATCCCCCAAAAATATATAAAAAAAAAACACTTTTTTTCCTCAGTTTAGGTCGATACGTATTCTTCTACCTATTTTTGTTAAAAAAAAAAAATCGCAATAAGTGTTTATCGGTTGGTTTGCGCAAAATTTATAGCGTTTACAAAATAGGCGATAGTTTTGGGACCATTGTCATTTTCATAGCAAAAAATGCATTTAAAATGCATTGTTTATTGTGAAAATGACAATTGCAGTTTGGGAGTTAACCACAAGGGGGCGCTGAAGGGGTTATGTGTGACCTCATTTGTGTTACTAACTGTAGGGGGGTGTGGTTGTAGGTGTGACGTCATTGATTGTGATTCCCTATGTAAGGGAACACACAATCAATGCGGCTCCACAGTGAAGAACAGGGAAGCCGTGTTTACACACGGCTCTCCCCGTTCTACAGCTCCGGGGACCAATCGCAGGACTCCAGCAGCGATCGGGTCCGCGAGTCCCGCGGTCCCGGAGCTTCGGACCTGGTCACAAGCACGCGCCTGCGATGCCATGGCTGGGCTTAATGGGCCACGTACAGGTACGTGGATGTGCCCAGCCGTGGCATTCTATCGACGTATATCGGCGTGAAGGGGTCCTTAAGTGGTTAACGATATACATTTATAAAGGAATATAGAAGCATGTTATGTAGGAATCAAAATACTAATTGTATTTTATGAAATACAGAGATACCAGAATGTTCAATATATATATATATATATATATATATATATATATATATATATATATATATATGTATATATATATGTATATATATATATATATATATATATATATATATACACATATGTATATATATATATATATATATATATATATGTAGTCACCCCAGAATAATTTATTATCAACGTAAAGAGATAATCTCACAATAAAGGTGAGACACTTGGTGGTTGAAAGTGATAATACTTGAGGATCTCAAAGTCCAGAGAACAGTTAATCATTGAGTTGTCAACCAATAGAAACCAGACACTTTGTGACAGTAGCTCCCATATCTGCAACCAACCTGTGAGTTAAGGACACATACCGGTTGGGCAGAACTTAGTATAAACTTTATAGTCTTATGCCACGTACACACACACAACGTTTTTCAGCCTCTAGAATTTTTTTTATTTTTTCCAACTTCATCGTAAAAAAAAGACGTTGCCCACACACTGTCATGGCAGCCTGACAACTGTAGCTGTTGAGTCAGCTGTCTGTCCCCTCCCCCATGCTCCTCTGTCGTCCCCCCTGCTTCTCTCTTCCCCCCAGGTGAGCGCTGCGGGAAGAGGAGGTGAGCACTGCAGGAAGGAAGAGACAGAGGAGCGGAGGGGGGCAGCGGTCCGCTGTCACTGAAGCCGGCCCACTGAGCCATCAGCCCACCGGGAAACTCCCTGTAGTCCCAATGGCCCTGGTCTGGAGGCTCCCCATTCTAAAATGTAAAAACGTATCTAATAGTTTTACATAATGCAGTAACATCCACACGTAGGGCACCCAACTTTGAGGGGATTTATTCTTCCAAAGCAAATACACTTTTGCAAACTGGTACTGACTAGTATTCCAATGTTTCTCTTCTCCCTCAGTTTTTCTCTCTCACTCAGCTAATGGGGTATACAAGGATGCTAAGCAGGCGACTTATATCCTCCATATCAACTGATGATGTCATTGGTCATTAGGACTTCGGCAGCTAGAAGGTGTACAATGAAAACCTGTGGCTTTGTGTAACGAAAAGGCAGACTTCATCCACACGTTGGCTTGTATACAATTTTTAGACATTTTGCCAAGGCACCCCTGAAGAAACCTCAAGGCACCCTGGTTGATAAAGGCTCTAATGTATATTGGTACTACTATCAGAGCTTTCTGTAGAAGGATGGGGGACCATCGTCAGAATATACAGTTTCAGTGTGAAATCTGTCTAAAAACTGGGTGCATAAGGTGGCATATCCCCTTCCAATCACACAAAGGAAGAAATACAAAGAGAACAGGATTATTATTAACACACGGCATAAGTACATGGCACAGAGCCACATTTTAGGAATATGAAATGTTGGGGTAACATATTCTTTAGGGCTTTCCCAACCAATAAAATGTTATGTATATACTGTGAAAGACAAAGCAAAACCTTACCATCCCCACCCTTTTAACATCATTGCACTCCTCTGCCCCCTCACAACTGGACTTTTTTCCCCCAATACCTGAATACTAGGGACATAGGGACATCTCCTGGTACGTCTGGGATTCTCAGCCTAGGTGAAAATGATGTCCCACTCACCTGTTGCCCCCTAATATACGGACATCACATGTCCCAGGAGGCCTTGGCGCACTTTACAGTGTATGCGACTGTCTCTTCCTTGTTCTTACAGCTGACCCTCTGATGACACACCACGGTGAATGTGATTCATCAGGGATCTAGCTGCAAGAATCCAAATTTTAGACAATTAACTTACAATGGATGTAAGTAAAGAAGATTGTAGCTTGGGAACAGGCATGCAGCAGTAGACAAGCAGATGTTACCATAAGGGCTCTTTCACACGGGCGGACCGTATGTCTGCTTTTTCATCCATCCGTGTATGGATGAAAAAGGGACATACATTCGTCCCTATGAGATTGGGGGTGTCAGCAGATGAACATCCGCTGACACCCAATCTCACCAGGCTCCGCAATCCTTAGATTCTGCAAACGGAGGAAAACCCTATTTTTCCATCCATCTGCGGATCGGATGAACACGGACAGACGTTTGTGTTCATCCGATCCCCCCTATAGGGGAGAGCGGAGAAAGGACAGGGTGGTCCCTGCACAGTGTGCGGGGACCGCCCTGTCATCCGACGGCTCACCGGGGATCAGCGGAGCGATCGCCGCTGAGCAAGCAGAGGTTCATGGGGTGGATCATCCCCCGTGTGAAAGAGGCCTAAATGTTTAAAAAGTGTTAACTGGAGTTTGGCTTCCCTTTTCTTGTCTCTTTCATAAACAAACCCTGTCACCAACTTAAAAAGTTGTAGGCAAAGTGAAGTAGAATAACAAAGTATTGAACCAGGCAGGACTTCAGTGATGCAGGTTTATTAATAGCAGCTGGGAACATACAGGTTTATGTTTAAAGTATTACAAGATGCAAGTCTATTTTATACAGTTTCTTACAATGCATATGTAGCTCCCCCTTACTTTCAGTACGGGCACTACGCTAAAGTTAGTGGGTGAATGAGAGTTTTTTGGCTCCCATTCATAATTTGTCAAATTTCAGGCTGCTGTCTTCCAGAACTATCCTGTGGGTCAGACTGTGTTCCAGGGATGCTATCCCATCCCTGGGCGGCAGGTGGCGCTAGAGGGGTTCTAGCAAAGCCACTTTTCCCCAGCAGCCAATTAGAGGAGTTGGACCTTGCAGGGCATGCTGGGGAGGGGTATATTTGTGACTGGCGCCATGATTCGGGGTGGCGTGGGCTTTCTTCTTCGCGGGGTCCAGGCTCGGGGTGCGCCATCCACCTTCAGTGTGTGCGCATCCACGGAACCCGCCGGCATGGCCCATCCGGCTGAAATCGCGCATGCTGCGTGGAGTTCCATCCTGATGTTGAGAGGGACCCCAGTGACTTACTGGGTCCCCAACTATTTAGAGGATCCTAAGCTGAGGGCTGAAGGGTATCTGTGGGGGATCGGCTCAGGGACAACCCAAAAGCAGGTTGTCCAGGAGACTTGAACGAACCATCGGGGATCCGGTCACCAAGGCCTCGACAGGTACATGGCAGCTGTCAACCGGTGACCCTTTCATTGCATTTACTGGGAGGATTTGCTCAATCCGTCTTGTTCATTTGAGTACTGAAGTACTAGGCCTGTGGCAAAGGCCCGAGCCAGTCCTGTGACAGAGGTCTGTTCCTACCAACAACCTAAAGTGACATTTTGGCTGCCAGGCTTGTGGCAGAAGTCTGTCCAGAGGCACTTCACCCACTCTGGCTAGAGTGGCGACGTTTTGCTACTGAAAGCAGGCTTGCTGTCATCATCATCCAGGGCCTGATACCGCACTTGTTCTTCTGCTTCATCAACCTTTCCTATCCTACTATATGTTGATGTTGGCCATGTTGTGCCTTGGAATAAAGCATTTGAAAAACCCATTGGATGACTGGACATTCGCTCACTACTATTAGACATACTACAAGGTAACTTAATACGCCGGTCCCTAAAACAACCAGCGGCTCTTGAATGGGGTAGCGCTACACAAGCATATTAGGTACAACATGATTGGTTGCTAAGATCTACGTCAATGCAACTAACAACTGACACCTGTCCTACAACCAGACAAACTTAATTCCTATATGTTCATTAAAATGATTTATAACTGGTTTTGTCCAAATAAAAACACCTGTGTAGAGACAGTATGGCACCCAGCCATGTTAGATCAAACCCTACTTGTCCTGATAAGACTCCACCAACTTCAAGGATAACAGATTTGCGACTTTGGCAGAATGAACTTTCAATAATCTCACCTTATGTGTTATATGTCTCACTAAATAATCCTATATGTATGTACAGGGCTTTTTTTCAGGGGGAACTTGGGGGAACTCCGTTCCACCACCTTCAGATCAGACCCTTTGATGCCTGCTCACCACAATCACTGGTAAACACATAAGTCTGGTTTCTGTGTTTACAAGTGACAGCTCTGCACTCTGTGTGTAATTACCTGAACTCTACACTCTGTATGAAATGCAATCCTGGTATTTAATGCCCCTTTACGACGCTTGTACTGTTTTTGAAATCTGAACAGGGTCGTGGTTGAGTTCCTGCACCTATTTTCTGAGAAAAAAAGCTCTGTGTATGTATATATACACAAAGCTAACTACTTTATTCAATATTGTCTAATTATTAATATATACATACAGACACATCAGTGTTTTCTTATTCAATGTATTTTAACATTTTTAATGAGGGCACAACAGACCTTTGTTTGACCCTGTCAAACTTAATTGATGTATTGTACATAACTTTCCCATATTCCATATAATTATTTTAAACCACCTGTATAAGAAGTGTTATCACTAGAGTTGAGCGGACACCTGGATGTTCGGGTTCGACGGGTTCGGCCGAACTTCGGAAAAAAGTCCAGGTTCGGGACCCGAACTTGACCTGAACTTGACCCCGAACCCCATTGAAGTCAATGGGGACCCGAATTTTTGACTACTAAAATGTCTCTAAAACAGTAAGGCCGCGTACACACGATCAGACATGTCCGATGAAACATGTCCGACGGACCATTTTCATCGGACATGTCTGAAGGGATCTTTTGGTCTGATGTGTGTACACACCATCGGACCAAAATCCCCTCGGACCAGAATGCGGTGATGTAGAACACGCCGACGTGCTGAAAAAAGGAAGTTCAATGCTTCCACGCATGCGTCGAATCAATTTTGGTCCGATGGTTGGGCGTACTAACCATCGAACATGTCCGACGTACAGGTTTCCAGCGGACAAGTTTCTAAGCATGTTTAGAAACTTTTGTCTGCTGGAAAACTGTCCACTAGGCCGTACACACGATCGAACATGTCCACTGAAAGTTTCAGCGGACATGTTCGATCGTGTGTACGCGGCCTAATGGAAAGGGCTAGAGGGCTGCAAATGGCAGCAAAATGATGGTAAGAGCATAACAAGTACTCTGTAAATGTGGATAGGGAAATAACTTAAAATAACATAAAATACATAAAAAAAATAATATTTGACCTAGGAGGACGAGGTCCTTATGGAGTAGGAGGTTGAGGTGGCGGTGGATGAGGTAGCTAACACAGGTTTTTGTTTTTAATTTACTTATTTTTTAAATTAGGGTACACCCCAAAAGAGTCAGAAATACAAGAATGGCTGAGTAAGGCCGGTATACGTGTCTATTCTGCACAAGGTATGGACAAGTCCTGTGGGATCCATGCCTGGTTCATTTTAATCAATGTGAGCTTGTCCACATTGGCTCTGGACAGGCGGCTGCGCTTGTCTGTGATAACGCCCCCTGCCGTGCTAAATACACGTTCAAATAATACACTGGCTGCAGGGCAGGCCAGCACCTCCAAGGAAAGGCAAGGCAAGGGCAAGCTCAGGCCATGTGCCCAATTTGAAGACCCAGAAGTTTAAGAGGGCAGACCCGTCATTCAATACGTGTAGGCGTGTGCATACATATTGCTCCACCATGTTGGTGAAATGCTGCCTCCTGCCAAAACGTTCCATATCAGCTGGTGGTGCTGTTTGTTGTGGCGTGCTGACAAAGCTTTTTTCACACTTCGGCCATGCTAACCCTGCCTTCTGAGGTACTGGCGGTGCCCCGGCTGCGTTGGAGACCTCTTCCTCCTCCTCTGCCTTCGCCTTGTGCTTCCACTGTGCCCCCGCTGTCAGGTGGGAATTCCACCAGAAGCTCGTCTACCGCTTGTACTCGCGCATCTTGCGATCACGCTCCAGTGAGGGAATTAAGGATGGTACATTGTCCTTGTAATGGTGATCCAGCAGCGTGGCCAACCAGTAATCAGCACCTGTTAAAATGTGGGCATCAATTTATTGTTGTCTTATTTTTTAATTAAAAAAAGTGTTTTTTTTCCAAACAAAGTGTGCTTGTAAGTCCGATGCGCAAATACGGTGTGACAAAAAGTATTGCAATGACCGCCATTTTATTCTCTAGGGTGTTAGAAAAAAATATATATAATGTTTGGGGGTTTTAAGTAATTTTCTAGCAAAAAACACTGTTTTTAAAACCTTTCGCAGCTTGACCATCGGTTCTGATCACTTCCTGTCAGTAAGGTGTGCAGCAGACGCTCTCACCTTAGTCTGCTCACCTTAGGGATAGTGAGAGCAGGACGCTCTCAAACGAGTCGGCTCTCCCCAGGGACAGCATCAGCTAGGCAGGCAGGATTTTTCACAGCTCTCTCCATTCTTCTCCAGACATCCTCCCCAGGTAGGCCCTACTTTTCCTTCACCTCCCCTGGAACCGATTGGCGGCCGTCCTTATCAGGATAAGCCGCCGAATCGGCTGAACGCTGGGGCCTCTTTCCCTCTCCTTACCCCACATTACCACCCACCTGCCAAGCAACCTTCCCCCCGGCGCCTCCCCGCGATTCCCCGTTTTCTCCCCTGAACCGCGCCAGCCACTGCTGATTCGCGGCCGCCGCATCTTAGGAAAGGCCGCGGCTTCATCCGCGGCCTAGCGGCGCGCCGCACTCTCGGCCAAAAACACCTTTAGTAGCCCCCCAGGAGCTCACCCCCAGCCCCTGTAGGACACATCCATCCCTGGCCTCAACAACCACCCCCCCCCCGGTTCACCAATCCACCCAGCTGGCTACACACCAGCCTGGGTCCCATGTCCTGCTCCTGGTCGGCGGCCATCTTGGTACACCCCAGCAGCAGTGTCAGCTTCCCCCCCCTCCCACCCCCCGTTTCACAACTTAATAGTACTTGATCCAGGGGTTCGCCCGATCGCCTTTCAGGGATCAGGAAGGAATTTTTTCCCCTACCAAAGCAAATTGGCATAGCATGGTTAGGGGTTTTTTGCTTTCCTCTGGACCAAGCCGGGAGGATTCACTGAATCCTCTCTTCATCGCCACCAAAAGAAACGACTTTTCCCCCGGTGAATGGCGACCATGGCTAATCTGCGGTACTCCGCAGAAACCATTTGGAATCTGAGGCGTTTCGCCGCAATACTGCCAGCCATCACCAAAAAGACCCTAAGAATTGAGCACCTTTTGAGGATCGATCGACGATCGACTGTCAAAAATTGGCAGCAAAATGATGGTAAGAGCATAACAAGTACTCTGTAAATGTGGATAGGGAAATAACTTAAAATAACATAAAATACATAAAAAAATAATATTTGACCTAGGAGGACGAGGTCCTTATGGAGTAGGAGGTTGAGGTGGCGGTGGATGAGGTAGCTAACACAGGTTTTTGTTTTTAATTTACTTATTTTTTAAATTAGGGTACACCCCAAAAGAGTGAGAAAGATCAGAAATACAAGAATGGCTGAGTAAGGCCGGTATACGTGTCTATTCTGCACAAGGTATGGACAAGTCCTGTGGGATCCATGCCTGGTTCATTTTAATCAATGTGAGCTTGTCCACATTGGCTCTGGACAGGCGGCTGCGCTTGTCTGTGATAACGCCCCCTGCCGTGCTAAATACACGTTCAGATAATACACTGGCTGCAGGGCAGGCCAGCACCTCCAAGGAAAGGCAAGGCAAGGGCAAGCTCAGGCCATGTGCCCAATTTGAAGACCCAGAAGTTTAAGAGGGCAGACCCGTCATTCAATACGTGTAGGCGTGTGCATACATATTGCTCCACCATGTTGGTGAAATGCTGCCTCCTGCCAAAACGTTCCATATCAGCTGGTGGTGCTGTTTGTTGTGGCGTGCTGACAAAGCTTTTTTCACACTTCGGCCATGCTAACCCTGCCTTCTGAGGTACTGGCGGTGCCCCGGCTGCGTTGGAGACCTCTTCCTCCTCCTCTGCCTTCGCCTTGTGCTTCCACTGTGCCCCCGCTGTCAGGTGGGAATTCCACCAGAAGCTCGTCTACCGCTTGTACTCGCGCATCTTGCGATCACGCTCCAGTGAGGGAATTAAGGATGGTACATTGTCCTTGTAATGGTGATCCAGCAGCGTGGCCAACCAGTAATCAGCACCTGTTAAAATGTGGGCATCAATTTATTGTTGTCTTATTTTTTAATTGAAAAAAGTGTTTTTTTTTCCAAACAAAGTGCGCTTGTAAGTCCGATGCGCAAATACGGTGTGACAAAAAGTATTGCAATGACCGCCATTTTATTCTCTAGGGTGTTAGAAAAAAATATATATAATGTTTGGGGGTTTTAAGTAATTTTCTAGCAAAAAACACTGTTTTTAAAACCTTTCGCAGCTTGACCATCGGTTCTGATCACTTCCTGTCAGTAAGGTGTGCAGCAGACGCTCTCACCTTAGTCTGCTCACCTTAGGGATAGTGAGAGCAGGACGCTCTCAAACGAGTCGGCTCTCCCCAGGGACAGCATCAGCTAGGCAGGCAGGATTTTTCACAGCTCTCTCCATTCTTCTCCAGACATCCTCCCCAGGTAGGCCCTACTTTTCCTTCACCTCCCCTGGAACCGATTGGCGGCCGTCCTTATCAGGATAAGCCGCCGAATCGGCTGAACGCTAGGGCCTCTTTCCCTCTCCTTACCACACATTACCACCCACCTGCCAAGCAACCTTCCCCCCGGCGCCTCCCCGCGATTCCCCGTTTTCTCCCCTGAACCGCGCCAGCCACTGCTGATTCGCGGCCGCCGCATCTTAGGAAAGGCCGCGGCTTCATCCGCGGCCTAGCGGCGCGCCGCACTCTCGGCCAAAAACACCTTTAGTAGCCCCCCAGGAGCTCACCCCCAGCCCCTGTAGGACACATCCATCCCTGGCCTCAACAACCAGCCCCCCCCCCGGTTCACCAATCCACCCAGCTGGCTACACACCAGCCTGGGTCCCATGTCCTGCTCCTGGTCGGCGGCCATCTTGGTACACCCCAGCAGCAGTGTCAGCTTCCCCCCCCCTCCCACCCCCCGTTTCACAACTTAATAGTACTTGATCCAGGGGTTCGCCCGATCGCCTTTCAGGGATCAGGAAGGAATTTTTTCCCCTACCAAAGCAAATTGGCATAGCATGGTTAGGGGTTTTTTGCCTTCCTCTGGACCAAGCCGGGAGGATTCACTGAATCCTCTCTTCATCGCCACCAAAAGAAACGACTTTTCCCCTGGTGAATGGCGACCATGGCTAATCTGCGGTACTCCGCAGAAACCATTTGGAATCTGAGGCGTTTCGCCGCAATACTGCCAGCCATCACCAAAAAGACCCTAAGAATTGAGCACCTTTTAAGGATCGATCGACGATCGACTGTCAAAAATTTTAGCCGTTTACCCCAACCTAAGCGCATTTCATGTGCTTTGATCAACACAAGATCGGCAGTAAAACACCGACTTGAAATCCATGATTTCATTCTACAACACGACCTAGACTGCCTCTTCATTACAGAGAGCTGGCTCACAGCCGACTGTAACACCATTCTAGGAGAATTGGTGCCAGAAAACTACCGTATTATTATGGAAAACAGAATAGGGCAAAGAGGAGGAGGACTGGCGGTGATCCATAAGACGCGTCTTGCGATCACAAAACCAAGCCTCCAAAACCCTCTTCCATTCATGGAAACCCTTACTCTTCAACTGCAAGTAAACGGCCAGGAGACCGTCCGGATTCTACTCTGCTATAGGCCACCTGGCCCCAAGTCACAGCTGCTCCCATCTTTGACAGACTTTGTCTCCACCTATACCCTGAATAGCAAACACCTTTTGCTGCTCGGGGACTTCAACCTCTGGGCCAACTCCCCGCAAGACCCCATTGTCGACGCCTGCATCGACCACCTGGAAGGATTAGGGCTTCAGCAACTAGTATGTGGGCCCACACATGCTTCAGGTCATACGCTCGATCTTATTTTCAGACAAGATCTGGAAATAAAAATCTTGGAAAATGAACCATTGCCATGGACAGATCACCATGCAATTAAATTCATTATTTCCGAATTCCCCCCCTTAACAAAAACATCAAATCCAGTGACAACACACTGGACCAGATGTCAGAAGAAGCTCCATTCGGAACTCTTCAAAGCCACGTTAGGGGAAAAAATAAACACAATTCAGCCGCACCAAACAGCGGAAGAAACACTGGAGGCCATAAACACAGCACTATTGCAGTCAGCTGACTTGATAGCGCCAAAACGAAAGACCCAGATCAGGAAAAATAACTCCGGCTGGTTCAACAACCAGCTGGCGTTACTGAAGCAAGAGCACAGAAGGGCAGAAGCAGCCTGGAAAAGAAACTCTTCAGATGAGAACCTCTCGATCTACAAGGCAATAACCAGAAAATACTACAAGCAAATCTTCGAAGCCAAGAAAAACTATTTTTCTGAGGCTATCAACGGTGCCCTAAATCGCCCCCACGAACTCTTCAAGCTGGTCACTCAGACCATGAATCCAGGATGTCTTGAAGCCCCCAACTTGGACACACAAGAATTTTGCGATGAGTTATCGGATTGCTTCATTAACAAAATTGTGGCAATCCGGCAAAGCATTCAGCAAAACAATTGCTCTCCCAGCCCCCCCCCGTAGTCATTTACACAGCACCGGCAGCAATTCACCACAGTTTGGCGAGTTCACGCTGGAACCCATCTCCATTCAGACCACTAAAAATATCATCGGCACTCTGCGCAACAGCACTGCGCCAAATGATATTATCCCCACCAAACTGCTGAAGTAATGCGCCGACATCCTGGCACCTCCTGTCACGCAGCTTATCAACCAATCCTTCAGGGAGGGCATAATGCCCTCCCAGCTGAAGGAGGGCTTCATTCAACCCATCTTGAAGAAAGCCACCCTGGATCCTAAGGATCCACTCAACTGGCGCCCCATAACAGGCCTAAATGTTCTCTCCAAGGTAATGGAGAAAGCAGTGGTACAGCAGCTGCAACAGCATCAAGATACCCACAACTTACTCGACCCATTTCAATCAGGATTCCGTCCCGGACACGGGACAGAATCAGCATTGCTTAAGATATGGGACGACGTTCTCGAGGCCGGTTCTCTTCTGGTTCTGCTGGACCTAAGCGCAGCCTTTGATACAGTTGATCACAAGCTGTTATTGACTCGGCTGGCTAAAATAGCCAAAGTCGCAGAAAGCGATCTATCTTGGTTCTCCTCTTTTTTGGAAAACCGATCGCAAATAGTGAAGCTAGGACCCTTCACTTCTGAACAATGCACATTATCGTGCGGGGTCCCTCAAGGATCTCCCCTGTCGCCGATGTTATTCAACATCTATGTGCGTCCTCTTTTTGAAATCATCAGCAGCCAAAAACTGCTATATCACTCTTACGCAGACGACACGCAACTGTACTTCCGCATTTGCAATAAAAAGGATCACCACCTCAACCTAGAGACATGCCTCTCTTTGATAGAGGACTGGATGACAAAGAGTTATCTCAAACTCAACGGAGCGAAAACAGAACTTCTTCTGTTTCACGCCAAGCGTAGGAATCAATCGACAACAACCTGGATCCCCCCGCCCCTTCTGGGCAAAATCATCACCCCTAGCGCCAAAGTCAAAAGTCTTGGGGTCATCTTTGACTCCGACATGACAATGAACGCACAAATAGGGGCAGTAGTCAGCGGATCTCACTATCTGCTGCGCCTACTACGCAGACTCACGCCTTTTATTCCCAAGAAAGACATAGCAGTCGTGGTGGGAGCGATTGTAAACTCCAGACTGGACTATGCAAATGCCCTTTACCTCGGACTCCCCAAGTACCAAATCGCTCGTCTTCAAGTCGTTCAAAATACGGCCGCCAGACTTGTGACTGGGAAAAAACCCTGGGAATCAATCTCACCTTCGTTGAGATCCCTTCACTGGCTACCAGTCAAAGACAGAATCACCTTTAAAGCTCTCTGTCTAACGCATAGATGTATCCATGGGAATGCTCCCCATTATCTATGCGAAAAATTAAAAGTTTACAATCCCAATCGTATTCTACGATCCACCAATCAAAATCGGCTTCAGATACCGAAAGCCAGATACAAGTCCAAAGGAGACAGGAGATTCGCTGTCCAAGGTCCCAGACTATGGAACGCCTTACCAGCCAGCATGCGACTGGAGGAGAACTACTTAGTCTTCAGGAGAAAGATTAAGACTCATCTCTTTTGATCTCAAAGGAGACAGGAACAACAAGCGCCCAGAGGCGATTTACTTCGCATGTGCTGCGCTATACAAGTTCTTCATTCATTCATTCATTCATTTTAGTCTTGTAAACACCAAATCTGAAAAACACTCAAGGTTCTTAAGTGGTTAAGGAACCTCTGCACCATCAAGTTAAGCACATGCGCCAGGCAAGGGATGTGCGTCAAACCGGCTAGGACCAGAGCTGCTACGAGATTTCGCCCATTATCGCACACCACCAGGCCTGGCTTGAGGCTCACTGCCGCCAACCACTCATTGGTCTGTTGTTCCATGTCCCTCCACAACTCCTGCGTGGTGTGGGTTTTTTCCCCCAAACAGGAAAGTTTTTAAACTGCCTGCTGTCGTTTACCTATGGCTGTGCTGAAGTTGGTGGTGAATGTGTTATGTTGACCAGATGAGGAGGCGGTAGAGAATGTGGAAGCGGAGTAGGAGGAGTTAGCAACAGGAGGCAAACTGAAGCGCCCTGCAATCCTCGGTGGTGGAAGGACATGCGCCAAACTGCTATCCGCCTCAGGCCCAGCCACCACTGCATTTACCCAGTGTGCTGTTAGGGAGATATAACGTCCCTGACTGTGCTTACTGGTCCACGTATCCATAGTTAGGTGGACCTTGGCACAGATGGCGTTGCGCAGTGCACACCTGATTTTGTCCCCCACTTGGTTGTGCAGGGAAGGGATGGCTCGCCTGGAAAAGTAGTGGCGGCTGGGCACAGCGTACTGTGGGACAGCCAATGCCATCAGGCTTTTAAAACTCTGCGTTTCCACCAGACGGAATGACAGTATTTCAAAGGCCAGGAATTTTGAAATGCTGGCATTCAGGGCCAGGGATCGTGGGTGGGTAGGGGGGTACTTCCTCTCCTGCTCCAGTGTTTGGGAGATAGAAAGCTGAACGCTTCCATGGGACATTGTGGAGATGGTTGGTGACCCAGGTGGTAGTGTTACTGGCAGATCCTCTGTTTGCAGTGTGGCAGGTACCACCGTCACTACAGAGGTGGGTGAAGAGGCCGAGACTGAAGCAGAAGAGGAGGCAGGAGGAGCCAGAGACCTTTCTTGGTTTTTGAGGTGTCTACTCCACTGCAGCTCGTGCTTTGGACTAAGTTGACTGGTCATGCAGGTTGTGCTCAGGTTGAGAATGTTTATGCCCCGCTTCAGGCTCTGATTGCACAGCGTGCAAACCACTTGTGTCTTGTTATCAGCACATTGTGTGAAGAACTGCCACACTAGGGAACTCCTTGGACCTGGCTTTGGTGTGCTCAGTCCCTTGCTGCGTTGGACAGGTGCAGGTGTACTGTCTAGGGGAAGGACGCTCCACTTTTGCACCCTGCTCCTTCTTCTGCTGTGCTGGTGGCTCTGTGCAACCAACGCCTCTCCCTCCAAACTACACAGGTCACCTGCATGACATTGATTCCATCGTCCTCCACATCATCTTCCACCCAGTCTTCACCACTGCCCTCCTTGTCGGTCTGCACAATTGCGTAAGCAGCAGCAGTTGGCAACTGTGTTTCTTAATCATCCGAGACGTGCTGCGATGGTCCTCCCATGTACTCATCTTGAAACATAAGTGGTTGGGCATCGGTGCACTCAATCTCTTCCACTTCTGGGGCAGGGCTAGGTGGATGGCCCTGGGAAACCCTGCTAACAGAGTCATCAAAAAGCAGAAGCGACTGCTGCATGATTTGGGGCTCAGACTGCTTGGCTGATTTGCAAGGGGGTGAGGTAAAAGACTGATGGACATCGGCTGCAGGTGCCAACTCTGATCTTTCAGCACAGGACTGGTTGGGAAACAATGTGAAGGAACTGGAGGCATTGTCAGCAACCCAATCTACTATCGCCTATACTGCTCCTGGCCTCAACATTCGTAGAGCCGGATTAGGCCCGACCAAATACCGCTGCAGGCTCTGTCGTCTACTCGAACCTAAGGAAGGTGTTTCACTTGTGCGTGTAGCTGGCACAGATCGACCACGTCCTCTCCCTGCAACAGGAGCACCACCAGCAGTACCACGGTCATGTCCCTTATTTGATGTTCTCCTCATATTTCTCAAATGTAGGATCTTGCCCTAAATGGGTGTTTTTTGAATAGCACAACAGAAGAACAGTATCTTCAGGGTGTATCTCACACGTACAGATATGCAGGAAATGCACCAACAAAAAATGATTTGCCCTAAATGGGTGTTTTTTGAATAGCACAATAGAAGAACAGTAGCTAAAGTGTTTATCTCACACGTACAGATATAGTGGAAACACTGCAAACACTGGAGGAAACACTGCAAAATATTTTTTTTTTTGCCCTAAATGGGTGTTTTTTGAATAGAACAATAGAAAAACAGTAGCTAAAGTGTTTATCTCACACGTACAGATATAGAGGAAACACGTCAAACACTGGAGGAAACACTGCAAAATATATTTTTTTGCACCAAAGTGGGTGTTTTTTGAATAGAACAATAGAAGATCACTAGCTAAAGTGTTGATCTCACACGTACGGACAGGAAACACTGGAATTTCTTTTTTCTTTTTGCCCTAAATGGATGTTTTTTGAATAGCACAATAGAAGAAAAGTATCTTGCAGAGTATCTCATAGTAATATATGCAGTGCTGGTGTAATTAGATTTTAGAAGCAGGACAGACTCCTATATATTTCTCTTCCTACAAGCACAAGCAGGAACCTTCACCTAAAGTATCTTGCAGAGTATCTCACCGTAACATATGCAGTGCTGGTGTAATTAGATTTTAGAAGCAGGACAGACTCCTATATATTTCTCTCCCTACAAGCACAAGCAGGAACCTTCCCCTAAAGTATCTTGCAGAGTATCTCACTGTAACATATGCAGTGCTGGTGTAATTCGATTTTAGAAGCAGGACAGACTCCTATATATTTCTCTCCCTACAAGCACAAGCAGGAACCTTTCCCTAAAGTAACTATCTAATGCTATGTACAGTAGATCGCTGAGTAATGTGATTTCTGAAGCAGGGCAGTCTGACTCCTATCTAATTCTCTCCCTCAGAAGAGCAGCAGCAGCAGCCTTTCCCTACCCTATCTGAAGCAGAGTGACGAGCTGTGCTGTGTGCCCCTAGCTTATATAGAGGCTAAGTCACATGCTGGGTTACATGCTGCACTGGCCAATCACAGCCATGCCATTAGTAGGCATGGCTGTGATGGCTCCTAGGTCACACGAGTAAAACAAATGGTAATTGGCCGCCCTGCAGCACACAATTACATTGCCGAACACCGAACCCGAACTTACAATAAATTGTTCGGGTTTGGGAAAAAAAATCCAAAAGTCTGGTACGAACCCGAAATTTACAGTTCGGGTACGCTCAACCCTATTTATCACTTAACCTTGACGGTAAATATTTCTTATCTTATCAGGCTGTAATTCAACTGCTGTCAAAATGTTTCTTTTCTAATTAGTGAACTTAAAAACTAAAATGAACTATCCTAATGCACTTTCACCCAGTAAACTTGTGACTGTCTTATAAAAAATACCAGCATGAAGCAGAGAGGTCATCTAAAGTTCAGCATTTAAAAATGAAGACTTCGCTATATTTATAGAATAACATAGTGTACATTAATAAAGATTTAACTACTGCTTTATGTAAGGTTGGGGGTTGTTAGCTCTCGTGGTATGTGTGTTTTTCCAGTGATTCACTCCAGCCAGGAACTATATTTAAAGGATCACTAAAGGAATTTTTTTTTTTAGCTAAATAGCTTCCTTTACCTTAATGCAGTGCTGTTTTCATGTTCTCATTGTTTGTTTTTGCTTTGAAGTTACTGTAATTCTGCTCTGATCTCCACACTTCCTGCTTGTCTGGCTCCTTATGAAAAATCTCATGGCAGCTTTTCACTGTGGTCCAAGCTGTGTGTCTAAAACTCCTCAGAACCAATCAGATTCATTTTAAAAACAAAACACTGCCCTGGGATTCAATTTAAAAACAAAACACTGCCCTGGATTTGTTTGTTTTTGTTTTGTCTCGCTCTCTACTTCACATAAACACAAAACCAGTTTAAAAACAAAAGTGAAACTAGAGGCATATTATATGATTGATTTTTATCTATTTTTAATCATTTTTAAAAGGAATCAGTTAACTTTTATGTCTCTATACCCTATAAACAGTCATTTCAGCAAAAACATTTTTTTCCTTTAGTGACCCTTTAAGGGCATGGTAGCCCAAGCTGTGGTGGCTCAACGTGATTGGCACTGCGTTGGGCCCCTTTGGGCTCCCAAGCGGAGCAGGTAGGGCGGGGTGAGTGGGAGTCCCTCCCTCACACCCACCATTGCCACCCGGGGGCATGGAGAAGGATGGTAGATTGCCTCTGGGGGGAGGGTCTGCCTACTCCCAACTCCCTCCCTCACACCCACCATTGCCACCCTGGGGCATGGAGAAGGATGGTAGATTGCCTCTGGGGGGAGGGTCTGCCTACTCCCAACTCCTGCAGTCCCGCTCCTCTCTCTCGAGTTCACACACAAAAAATACACTATTAAAAAAAAAAGGACATGGTAGCCCATTGTTATTAAAAAGGCAAAATAAAAAGTCCAAACGTTTCCCACGCAGGGGGTTCTTCTCCATCAAATACACAACAGAAAATGCTAGCCCACCTGGCTCTCTGTAGCAGTACTTCTGCAGCAGTACTTCTGCACATTATCCTGGTCACCCAGACCAGCGGACTCCTCAACATAGACGGCTTCCCTTCAGCGTCTACAGGTCTGCCTCTTGCACTCACCGTTCTGGCTGTCTCCTACAGCCTCTGACTTCTGGAGACCTGCTGTCTCCAACTGGGAGTCTCCTTACCCAAGCAATGGAAACAGCGCCCAGAGGCGATTCAGTTTGCATGTGTTGCGCTTTATATGTTTTTCACTCACTCACTCACACTTTTTATTAGTTCCCCCACAATATATCTACATTTGAATTCCAGGCATATGCCATATTCAACAACAGAATAACTTTTTTAATGATCGGTGATTGACCATAAGTAAAATATATTTCCCTATGTTTAATAGATCAGAGAGCTCCAAACGATAAAGTCTACTTAATACTAAAATGTTTACCACTAAAAATACTGGGCCAGATTCACGTATATGACGGCGTAGCGTATCCTATTTACACTAAGCCGCCGCAACTTACAGGAGCAAGTGCTGTATTCTCCAAGCACTTGCTCCGTAATTTGCGGCGGCGTAGTGTAAATGGCCCGGCGTATCCCCGCGTAATTCAAAGGGGGCGCTTGTATTTAAATTAAGCGCGCCCCCGCGTCGAACGAACTGCGCATGCGCCGGCCATAAACATAGCCCACTGCGCATGCTCCATACTACGCTGCAAATACATTGGTTTTGACGTGAGCGAAATTAACACACAGCCCTATTTGCGAGGAGTTACGTAAACGACGGAAAAACACGACACTGTCACGACGTCCATACTTAACATGGCGTACGCCGGACCTACACAAGGTTACCCCTCATTTAGCAGGGGTAACCTTAAGCTTACGCAAACAACGTAAATTACGTCGACGGGGCACAAATACGTTCGGAAATCGGCGTATCAGGCTCATTTGCATATTCGATGCAGAAATTGACGGGAATGCTACCTAGCGGCCAGCGTAGAATTGCATCTAAGATCCGACGGTGTAAGTGACTTACGTCAGTCGGATCTACGGCAAATCTATGCGTAACTGATTGTAAGGATCAGTCGCATAGATAGGAGGGCTCAGAAACAGAGATACGACGGTGTATCTGGAGATACACCGTCGTATCTCTTCTGAGAATCTGGCCCTTAAATTGAAGTTTGTAGATTGTAGTATTACAAACAGAGAGAAAATAAAAAATGTTAAAGTAGTATTAACCCCTCAGAAATTTTGAGCCTTATGCTGCGTACACACAACCGTTTTTAATGTCATGGAAAAAACGACGTTTTTCTCAACATGATTCTTGTCAAGCCTGCCTTGCTTGATGACGTACAACACGTACAACGGTACTATAAAGGGGAAGTTCTATTCGATTAGCGACACCCTTTGGGCTGATAATTCAAATTTCCCTTCTCATAACCTGCTTCTGAGCATGCGCTTTTTTTTCCCCATCGTTAAAGCCTGTACACAACCGTTTTTCACGGCGTGAAAAACAACATCGTGAAAAACGGCGAGAAAAAATAGATGTTCTAAATTTTAATGTCATTTTTCTTGTCATGAAAAACAGTCGTGTGTACGCGGCATAACACATTAAAGTGGTTAATAAAGAATGTTTTTTCTTTAAAACAGCAAACATGTCAATACTTGCACAGTGCAAAAGAATTGCACAGAGTGGCCCCGATCCTCCTCTTCTTGGGCCCCCTCGCTGGTGCTCCTGGCTCCTCTCTTGCTAGTCCCCCCCAATAGGAAACCAATATAAGGAGGGAGACAGCGGTGAGACAGCGGTGCTCTCATGCACGTCGCTGCATCGGATCGGGCTCAGGTAAGGATTGGGGGGGGGGGGGGATCTTGCAGCAGAGAAGATTTTTTTATTTGAATGCTTTAGGGTAAAAAAAAAAACTTGAGGCTCTAGAATCGCTTTAAGCACAGTAAAATAAACATGCTATAGTAAACTATTTTTTTACAACTTCTTGTGCTGATGGCTCTTGCTTTTTTTGAATCTCCAGTGCTGCTTCTCTTAACCCCCAGTCTTCACAGAAAAGAGAGGACAGTGCAGTCTTCAGCCAGTATATTAGCTCAGGGGAGAGAGGTCAGGTGTGGGGGGGGGGGGGGGGGGGGCTTTACCATTCTAAACTACAGGGCTCTGTGCTTCTGTTTATGAACAGAATGTAAGAAGACACAGCTGTAGTTTCTGTATCCAAGAGTGGCTCCATAGCATGCTACAGAGGAAAGAAGCCTACAAAGGAAAGAAACCTGGGGCAGCCACCATGGCACCAGATTGAGCAGGTATGACTTTAGACTTATGCCTTTTACACACAAACGTTTTTCGGGTTGTAAAAAATTATGCTTTTTTTAATGTCATTAAAAACAATTGTGTGTGGGCTCCAGAGCATTTTTCACGCTGTAAAAAATGGGCATTAAAAATTTCGAACATGCTCTAATTTTTCACAACGTTTTTAACGTTGTAAAAAATGGTCGTGTGTGGGCTCTAACGACGTGAAAAAAACCTGCATGCTCAGAAGCAAGTTATGAGACGGGAGCGCTCGTTCTGGTAAAACTACCGTTCGTAATGGAGATAGCACATTCATCACGCTGTAACAGACAGAAAAGCACGAATTGTCTCTCACCAAACTTTTACTAACACGAAATCAGCAAAAGCAGCCCCAATGGTGGCGCCATCCGCATGGAACTTCCCTTTTATAGTGCCGTTGTACGTGTTGTACATCACCGCGCTTTGCTAGAGCATTTTTTTCACGATCGTGTGTAGGCAAGACCGCTTTAATGATCTGGTTGAACAAAATGTTGTTTTTTCTAGACCATTAAAAACGCCATTTTTTACAACCCGAAAAACAGTCGTGTGTACGCGGCATCACAACTAAAAATGGATAACTACCGCAAATACAAGATAGTCCCATAAGGAAAAAAATTTAAAGACATAGGGCCAGATTCATGAAGAGTTAGGCTGGCGGATCCAGTGATCCGCCAGCCTAACTGTCACTTTAAGCCGGCGTTTCTGTTTTCTATAACCAGAAAACAAGAAACGCCGGGTTGGAGTTCCAATGCGATCGGCGTAATTGAATTTCGCCATCGCATCGTTACTTCAACTTAAAAATGGCGCCGGGGGCGTTCCCGCCGATTTACACTCAAAAAATATGTTAATGAGCGGGAATCGGCAATTCACGATCTTTTTCGGGCGCGACGCAGTGACTTTACGACGTTTCCGGAAGCGATACGCGGCGTATAGATAAAGCAGCCCCCTAGTGGAGTATCCTATGTTAAGTATAGGCGTCGTCATCGTGTCGGAAAAAAAACAAATCGCGTCGCTTGCGTAAAACATTCATGAATGGGAATGTGACGTCATTGACGTTCACTGACAGAATTTGGAGCATGCGCACTGGGATGCATTGACACTCGACGCATGCGCAGTACGTTCGCCGCGGGATCGCGCATAGTTAGAATACTACACGCCCCGTACCCGCCCAATTTGAATTCCGCTGGCTCATTTGCGATGCGCTGCTTCCTGAATAACAGCACTTGCTCCTAAAATTTCGGCAGAGTAACGCAAATGAGATGCGTTACTCCAGAGCAAAGATGCTCTGATCTACCTGAATCTGGCCCATTATCCTTATTGAGTATTCAATAAGGATTGATTTAGAATAAATACAGGGTACTAAAGCAAGTCTACTTTTATTTATTCCATTAACACTGAATTTTTTATAGTCCAGTAAGATAGCTCTTAGCAAAATCTTGACGGATGTCTGAAAAAAAAATGTAGGAGACTTCAATGTAAAGACAAATGTTTGTAAATTATTTCCTTTTTCACGTGATTGCAAAATGTGTTGCTTAGAAACGGTCTGCTTAGAACATGAGTCAAGGAAACTACACCTGACAATGCACAGATCATTTTTTAGCACTATTCAGTCAACTTATAATGAAAATTTAAAACCTTGTCAGGCAGATCTGACATTAGAAGTCAGAACAGGAATATAATCAAATCTAAAAAAAAAAAAAGAGGGCGCATCAGCCTAGTGCATTATCCCAAGTACATTTAATAATAATAAAAACAAGGCTAGGGTTTGAGGGAGAATGTATTCTTTCTAAATGCATCAGCCAGCAGAGGCCCTGATGTCCTCTCCTCTGCTATAGACTGTCGGTTCCAGGACTTATTGCCACGATTGAGTGACTTTTTTTTATTATTAATAAATGTACTTGTGATAATGCACTAGGCTGGTGCGCCCTCTTTTTTCTATTTATTTTGTGACTACGAGGACATTCCTTATCCTGGAGGGCAGCAAAGTTTGAGACACCATCCCTTAAAGTGGAGGTTCACCCTTAAAACAACTCTGTCTCATCCCATCCAGCATACTAGCGTCAGCGCCAGTATGCTGTTTTTTTTATTTTTTATCTTTGTACTTACTGTTTAATTGATAATTTTATTTTGTCCCTACCGCGGTTGAATGGCGCATCTATGGAGCGTCACAGCTTCCGAAAATAGCCGACTAGCACTCGTGTATACCCGGCGCTATACGGCGCCTGCGCACAGACCTAGGAGCTGACTGAGCAGGCGCCGTATATATCCGAGTCCTATTTCGACTTTTTTCGGAGGGCGTGAAGCGCCATAGCCATTGGACTCATATATATTACGGCGCCTGCGCAGTCAGCTCCTAGGTCTGTGCACAGGCGCCGTATAGCGCCGGGAATACACGAGTGCTAGTCGCTATTTTCGGAAGTCGTGACGCTCCATAGACGCGCCATTCAACCGCGGTAGGGACAAAATAAAGTGATCAATTAAACAGTAAGTACAAAGATTTAAAAAAAAAAACAGCATACTGGCGCTGACGCCAGTATGCTGGATGGGATGACACAGAGTTGTTTTAAGGGTGAACCTCCGCTTTAAGTATTATGGCGCGTACACACGATCATTTTTCAGGTTTGTAAAAAACAAAGTTTTTAAAAAATTTCATTTAAAATTATTAAAAAATTTGGGTTCTGAAAAACGAAAAAAAATAAAAAAAATTCGAACATGCTGCATTTTTTAACAACGTTTTAGGGCAGCCCATACATTTTTAAGCACGAGAAATGTAGAAAAGTCCCTGACCCTTTTTCAAAATTGCACAGCATTGAAACACAGATGTGTAGGGGTGCCTTCAAAAAACAATAATAGCACCTCCTCATCTCTGCTAAAGGGCAGTGCGCTTCTATGCATGTTGGGAAAGCGTGCAATTTTTCCCAACCCACACTAGTCAACCTAACTCAAGATTAATATTCCAGAGCTGCGCTATACGAAAATGTGATAAAAAATAACTGAATATACTAATCCACAGATAATGGAAATTACATATTATAAATATATAGTGCAAAAAAAGAACATGAAAGTCCTATTAAATAAGCAGAAAATTCTTCTTATAGTTAATAGTTTCATGCCCATAACCAGCAGCGTATATAACCTCCTTGTGCAGGACCTCCACCTTCGGTAGCAAAAATGCACGCTTACCTGAAAAAACGTATCTTTTATCTCTAGAAAGGTATAATGAGCTCAGATCTTAATCAGCCAACACACAAATATCTGAAGAGCAGCTAAGGACACTCTTCATAGGGAAACCAGGAATGATGGTCCTCCACCAGACCAATCTCCAATAGACCAGGGATAGGGATACAGAAAACAGAATGCTCTGATAGTGTAAAAACCTTTTTGGATATTTTATTAAAAATTTAAAACACACTTATTGTACATCATGAAAGTGATAAAAACACTGTACTGTTTCTTCTCCAGCAACCCATTAAAACTTCCTGGATTGGTATGGACGCGATGACGTCAGCAAAGAGGTTATATAAGCTGATGATGATGGATATATATCTATAAACTTTCTAAGAAGAATTCTCTTCTTATTTACTTGGACTTTCACGTTATTTTTTGCACTATATATTAAAAATATGTAATTCCATTATTTGTGGATTAGTATATTCAGTTATTTATATCACATTTTTGTATAGCGCAGCTCAGGAATGTATTTATGTTTGAGAACACTGTGTATCACATGGTTGAGTTGCTGCTTTGCACTTTACTTTTAATTTCATGTTGTGTTTTGCACAAGTGCAGTTTTTTGGTACAAAACTCAAGCTAACGACTGTCCATCATGCATAATACCTGCATATGTGCAATACCGTTGCACAATGCAGGTAAGTCAGGGCCGTCTTTAAGGCAGGGCAAAAGCGGAAGCTGCCCTGGGCCCTTTCGTTGTTGTGGCGCCCAAAGCAGCTGCCTCATACTTGCCAACTATCTCAGTTTAAATGGCCTTGTCCCTTGAATTTTAGTCATGTGCTGTGTCCCAATATCTCAGTGTGAAGGTATGTTACTAATGCTGCTCAGCTCTGCCCTGTTGTTGTGTACGGATGACTCACCTGCAGACCCTGTGTTTACATGTAAATAACTGTCAGTCATATGTGAATAGTGGCGGCTGGTGGCAATAATATGTAAATAAAGGCAGCATTCATATGTATATCATGCTCCCCTAAAGGTCATATCCACCATCACCTCTACTGAATGCTTTTGGAACCCTAAGAGTTTTTTGTCTATTAATAGGTCCACTGACCTCCCCAGTCTATGGTGTGCAGGCAGTGAGGAGATAATGCGCTGTATCCTCTAGCAACCAGTCAGTGAGGATTACTACACAGTAATCTCTAGCAAAAAAATCAACAAGCACAAATCATATGCCATAACATCTAGCAACCAATCAGTGAGCCGTAATGTGTGCCGTAACCTCCAGCAACTAATCAGTGAGCCGTAATGTGTGCTCTAACCTCTAGCAACCAGTCAGTAAGTAGTAATGATATGCTGTAACCTCTGGCAATCAATCGCAATCACTGCCTGATCTGATACAGTAAACAGATTTTGAGTCTAGCTGCTATTTATTGTATGTCTCAGAGCAGATGGGGAGCGAAATTGGGGGGGCCAAAAGTTAAGCCACATACACACAATCAATCCGATGAGAAGGTTCTGAAGGACCGTTGTCATCGGTTAACCGATGAAGCTGACTGATGGTCTGTCGCGCCCACACACCATCGGTTAAAAAAACGATCGTATCAGAACGCGGTGCTGAACGTTTAATGCTTCCAAGCATGCGTCGACTTGATTATGAGAATGCCTGGATTTTTAACCGATGGTCGTGCCTACTAATGATCGGTTTTGACCTATTGGTTAGGAATCCATCGGTTAAAATTTAAAGCAAGTTGGCTTTTTTTTAACCGAAGTTTAAAAAACCTATGGGGTCCACACACAATTGGTTTTGACCGATGAAAACGGTCCATCAGACCGTTGTCCTCTTGGTTAACCTATTGTGTGTACGAGGCCTTAAGTGTAACAAAAAAAGCTTTATGGCCCGTACACACCATCCGAATATCAGACGAAAACGATCGTGTGTTGTAATGTATTTGTATTGTATTGTCGGACGACAACTGTACTGACTAAACCAAAATCGTACGATCTGACATCGTACGAGGAAAATTTTAGGGCTTGTCCGATCGAATAATATCGGATGAACGGTCGTGATCGGCTCTCGAAAGTAGTGTACACACGATCCGAAAATCGTACGATCCATCATCGTACGATGGTTTTTGTCTGATATTCGGATCGTGTGTACAGGCCATAAGCGAGGGCTTTCACACTGGAGCGGTGCGCTGGCAGTAGGGAAAAAAGACCCCTTTTACACTGGAGCGGTTTTCAGGGGCTACTGCGCTAAAAAACGATAACATCCAGCCGGACAGGATTAACTGATTCCGGCCATACGAGTGGCATCACATGGTAAGACGTGGTGCCAGTCAAGGGAATTGAGCGTGTGCAGTAGGGAGGGTGGAGGGAAGAAAGGACCCACAAGATTTATAGACTAACAAAATCCCCTGTGCCGAGTTTGGCACAAAGGAAAAACAGGGCAATGGTTCCAATAACCAAATTGGCGGCGAAACCACTTCCGGTTGAGCTACTTCTGGCGGGGGTAGAGCGGAAATCCTTGGCCATAATCAATTTAAAGGGGTATAAATATTAAGAACAATAGGAATACAGCAGCTTCCTGATGATGCAAATGCCTTTGCGAATCGCGTAGAGACTGCTGGAATCCACACAACACAACACAGAAGAGGCTTGCGGGGTACGCTACTAAGGCCTCGTACACACGATCGGACATATCCGATGAAAACGGTCCGCGGACCATTTCCATCGGATATGTCCGATCGGGAGTTTGATCCGATGGCGTGTGTACATCGGATCAAATTCCCCGCCGCCGGACGGTGCGGTGACGTGGCGGTGACGCGGCGGTGACGTTGACGCCGCCACGTCACCGCACCAGGAAGTTAAACACTTCCGCGCATGCGCCGAATCCATTCGGCGGCGGCGCGGCGGTGGTGGGGGACGACATGTCTGCTGGTAAGTGTACTAACCAGCAGACATGTCGGGCGGACAGATTCCACCGGATAGATTTCAAAGCATGCTTTGAAATCTGTCGGGTGGAGAAATCTGTCCGCTAGCCCATACACACGAGTGGAGATGTCTGCTGAAACGGCCATCGGACCGTTTTCAGCGGACATATCCTCTCGTGTGTACGAGGCCTATAGGAACGCACTTTACCTAAACGCATACACTGCTGGAGAAGCTGGGTGCTGGCATAGAGGCACACGAATATGTGAGTGCAATAGTCTTTGTATTTTTTAAATTAATAAACAGTTTTTTACCTACTACACTATGATGGCCACTTATTTCCTATGAGCATTTATAGAGGAAAAGCGGCCATAACAATCTATCCATCCGAGAAAGGCGGCAGTAGGATTGGTTATCCAGATAATGAACCAAAAGTGCATATAACAGGATCAAACAGGATCTGGTGAGTGGCCAATGCAGAAGATGGTGGGATTATGATGGAGGTGGTGAACACAACTGCACTTGATAACCTGATATGAGGAACACCAAGCTTTTTGAAAAAGTTGATCATTTACTGGGACTATTCATAATAACAGAGGAAGGGAAGGGGGCCTACATAGGGGTTTCCCATCTCTTTCCCTTTGTTGCTGTTTTCTTGTATATTTCACATTTATTTTCAAGTTTTGTGTTATTTGATGTTTTGTTTTTGAGATTCATATCGTTTAAGAGTGCCACTGATACAAGTGGAGTAGCTAATACAGGTATAATATAACTGGAAATCTATACCAGTAAGCACATGCACTTTTTCCCCTCTGGGGGAAATATTTTCACAGGCCACTTATTTAAAGCACAGGGGGTTGTGTCTATATTTACGATTTTTTTTTGTTTAATTTACGTATTGTTTTAAAATATATATACGTATTTGTACACTCACATGTACACATAGGGGAACACATAAAATAGTTTTTTGCATGCACACAGTTATGCTGCACAAGGTAACGCTTTTTTAGGGTTTTATAGACAGGTTACTCGCTAGTTGTGGGTTCAATTAATAGGTTAGCGCAATCCACTTATTGTTTAAATATCTTTGGCTTGTCACCCTGAAGTGATATGCATTTTTGATTGCAGCAAACCAATCAATACAACAGTAATTCAGTAAAACATCCCTTTTCTACCTTTTGCGCCGGTAACATCTGTTTTATCTAGGTATGCTCAAAGGCTGTTTTCTGGTACGGAAAAGTGTCTGCCTGCCTGCTGGCGTTTACCCATGGCTGTGCTGAAGTTGGTGGTGAATGTGCTAAGCTGACCGGATGAGGAGGCGGTAGAGGATGAGGAAGCGGAGTAGGAGGAGTTAGCAACAGGAGTTAAACTGAAGCGCCCTGCAATCCTCGGTGGTGGAAGGACATGCGCCAAACTGCTATCCGCCTCAGGCCCAGCCACCACTGCATTTACCCAGTGCACTGTTAGGGAGATATAACGACCCTGACAGTGCTTACTGGTCCACGTATCCGTAGTTAAGTGGACCTTGGCACAAATGGCGTTGCGCAGTGCACACCTGATTTTGTCCCCCACTTGGTTGTGCAGGGAAGGGATGGCTCGCCTGGAAAAGTAGTGGCGGCTGGGCACGACGTACTGTGGGACAGCCAATGCCATCAGGCTTTTAAAACTCTGCGTCTCCACCAGACGGAATGACAGCATTTCAAAGGCCAGAAATTTTGAAATGCTGGCATTCAGGGCCAGGGATTGCGGGTGGGTAGGGGGGTACTTCCTCTTCCGGTGTTTGGGAGATAGAGAACTGAATGCTTCCATGGGACATTGTGGAGATGTTTGTTGACCCAGGTGGTAGTGTTGCTTGCTGATCCTCTGATTGCGGGGTGGCAGGTGGAACTGTCACTACAGAGGTGGATTAAGAGGCAGAGAGGCCCGAGACTGAAGCAGAAGAGGAAGCAGGAGGAGCCAGAGACCTTTCTTGGTTTTTGAGGTGTGTACTCCACTGCAGCTCTTGCCTTGCACTTAGATGCCTGGTCATGCAGGTTGTCTATATTCTAAAATTCTGGATGATGGTACGCCCCGTATATATATCCCTCATTTTATTTTCTACCCACAGAGGCTATATTTCAGGTTGTGCTCAGGTTGAGAACGTTTATGCCTCGCTTCAGTCTCTGATTGCACAGCGTGCAAACCACTCGTGTCTTGTCATCAGCACATTGTGTGAAGACCTGCCACGCTAGGGAACTCCTTGGACCTGGCTTTGGTGTGCTCGTTCCCTTGCAGTAGCAGGCGTACTGTCTAGGGGACGGACGCTCCGCTTTGGCACCCTGCTTCCTCTTCTGCTGTGCTGGTGGCTCTGTGCGACCACCGCCTCTTCCTCCGAACTACATGGGTCACCTGCATGAGGTTGATTCCATGTGGGGTCGAGGACCTCATCGTCCTCCACATCATCTTCCACCCAGTCTTCACCACTGCCCTCCTTGTCGGTCTGCACAATTGCAAAAGCAGCAGCAGTTGGCAACTGTGTTTCATCATCATCCGAGACGTGCTGTGATGGTCCTCCCATGTACTCATCTTGAAATATAAGTGGTTGGGCATCAGTGCACTCAATCTCTTCCACTTCTTGGGCTGGGCTAGGTGGATGGCCCTGGGAACACATGCTAACAGACTCATCAAAAAGCAGAAGCGACTGCTGCATGATTTGGGGCTCAGACTGCTTGGCTGATTTGCAAGGGGGTGAGGTGAAAGACTGATGGACATTGGCTGCAGGTGGCAACTCTGATCTTTCAGCACAAGACTGGTTGGGAGACAATGTGAAGGAACTGGAGGCACTGTCAGCAACCCAATCTACTACCGCCTGTTCTGCTCCTGGCCTCAAAATTCGTAGAGACGGATAAGGCCCTACCAAATACCGCTGCAGGCTCTGTCGCCTACTCGCACCAAAGAAAGGTGTTTCACTTGTGCGTGTGGCTGGCACAGATCGACCACGTCCTCTCCCTGCAACAGGAGCTCCACCAGCAGCACCACGACCACGGCCACATCCCTTATTTGACATTCTCCTCATATTTCTTAAATGTAGGATCTTGCCCTAAATGGTTGTTTTTTTAATACAACAATAGAACAACACTAGCTAAGGTGTTTATCTCACACTTACAGAGATGCAGGAAATGCACCAAAAAAATAATAATTATTTGCCCCAAATAATTGTTTTTTTGAATAGCACAATAGAAAACAGTATGTAAAGTGTGTATCTCGCACGTACAGATATGCAGGCAAGACTGCAAACACTGGAGGAAAAACTATAAAAGCTATTTTTTTGCCCTAAATGGGTGTTTTTTGAATACAACAATAGAACAATACTAGCTAAGGTGTTTATCTCACACCTACAGATATGGGGAAACACTGGAGGAAACACTGCAACATTTTTATTTTTTCCCTAAATGGTTGTTTTTTTAATAGCACAATAGAATAAAAATATATAAAGGGTGTATCTCACAGTAACATATGCAGTGCTGCTGCAATAGGCAGAGTATGTCACATATGCAATGCTGCTGCTATAGGCACAGTATGTCACATATGCAATGCTGCTGCTATAGGCACAGTATGTCATATATGCAATGCTGCTGCTATAGGCACAGTATGTCAGAGGAACATATGCAAGACAGCTGCAATTAGGTTTGTGAAGTAGGACTGACTACTATCTAATTCTCTCCCTGTAAGAACATCAGGAACCTTTCCCTACAGTACCTAATGCTATGTAGATCGCTGAGTATTGTAATTCGATTTCTGAAGCAGCATAATCCTAAACATATCTGTTCCTGAGATCAGCAGCAGCCTTTCCCTACCCTAGCTAAAGCAGAGTGACGAGCTGTGCTGTGTGCCTCTAGCTTATATAGAAGCTGGGTCACATGCTCGGTCACATGCTGCACTGGCCAATCACAGCCATGCCAGTAGTAGGCATGGCTGTGATGGCTTCTAGGTCACACAAGTAAAACAAACGGTGATTGGCTGCCGTGCAGCGCGCAGTTACATAGCCAAACTCCAAACCCGAACCCGAACTTTTATCAAATTATTCGGGTTCGGGTCCAAAAAAAAAAAAAATTTGGTACGAACCCGAACTTTACAGTTGGGGTTCGCTCAGCCCTACTTATGATGATATAGGCCAGAAAAGCCATCCAGGTTTGGCCTTCGAAAGTCGGGTGACCTTCTTAGCCTGGGCTACCTCTGATTCAGAAATGTCTGCATTAGGAACTGTATAGGCCAATGAGGAAAGAGGAGGAAGATGAAGGTTACAAAAGAAAACCATGGGTAAAACATACACCATTTAATCATGCCATTCATGTCAAGCACAAAACACAATGGCTCTCTTGTACAGTGTGCTTTTAGTTGAAAGGAACACAGTATGAAAAAGAAAATGTTCAACTTGGCAGGATTCTTAACTGTTCTGACAAAGCTGATCTGTTCTGTATCATATTCTTCAAGTCCGTTTTTAAAATTCAGAGATGAAGTGTCCATAAGATGGCAATCTGACACACAAAGAGGATCTCTATAAAAAAAAAAACTCAGAGAAATGTGGGTGACCATTCTCTACCATCACGTGTGATAGACAGACAGTGCCTGTGTCCAAAGGAATGCTATATACCATGGCAAACTCAAATGCATTTCAGGTATCTACATCTTCTTTATCGGGGCTAATTTTAGTCATTAATAAAATTTATGAATTAATAATATTAAATGTAAATTCATAATTTAATTAGTAAAATGTAAAAATATGATTTGGTTAAAAATTTATAAAAATGCATTTTTAAATGTATTCATAAAAAATATACTGTATACACCCACATATTTAAAAACATGTATTCATGCATGAGAAAATGTTATCTAATTAGAGTCGGTTCACACTAAGGCGCCACGACTCCAGGGGCGGCTCTGCAAGTCGTCCTGTGGACGACTCCAGAGGCGATTTGCAAGACAACTTCTGTATAGAAGTCAATGCAAGTCGTCCCGAGCCGCCCCCAAAGTCGTACAGAGAGTAAATTCTAAGTCGGAGCGACTTGCGTCTCTCCGATTAAAACGCTTCCATTGCACTGCATGGGAAGCGACTCGTCAGGCGGCTGAGCCGCCTGACACGTCGCCTCAGTGTGAACCGACTCTTATTGTATAATGTTTTGGTGATAAATATCTATTACCAAAATGTTTATATTTTATCACTTAAAGCGGAATTTCACCCTAAATATAAGATCTCCCATGTGATTCAGCATACTGGCGTCAGCGCCAGTATGCTGTTTTTTTTTTTTTTATCCCACACTTACTGTATTATCCAGTAATTTCATTTTTTTCCCCCGCGGTGGACGGCGCCAGTACAGCGCGTCACATCTTCCGAAAATACCCAATATGGACTCGGGTAATCTCGGAGAAAATGCGGCGCCTGCGCACAGACCTAGGAGCTGACTGCGCAGGCGCCGTATTTCTCCGAGTCCTATTTCGGAGGGCGTGACGCGCCATAGCCGGAGAAATACGGCGCCTGCGCAGTCAGCTCCTAGGTCTGTGCGCAGGCGCCGCATTTTCGCCGAGATTACCCGAGTCCATATTGGGTATTTTCGGAAGATGTGACGCGCTGTACTGGCGCCGTCCACCGCGGGGGAAAAAAATGAAATTACTGGATAATACAGTAAGTGTGGGATAAAAAAAAAAAAAAAACAGCATACTGGCGCTGACGCCAGTATGCTGAATCACATGGGAAATCTTATATTTAGGGTGAAATTTCGCTTTAAGATCCAGACCATTAGGCAGGTTAAGGACCTCAGCTTTAACTGGCGGTCATATGACGTGGCTCCCAAACAAAATTGGCGTCCATTTTTTCCCACAAATAGAGCTTTCTTTTGGTGGTATTTGATCACCTCTGCGGTTTTTATTTTTTGCACTATAAACAAAAATAGAGTGTAAATTTTGAAAAAAATTCAATATTTTTTATTTTTGCTATAATAAAAATCCCTAAAAAATATCTAAAAAAAAAAAAAATTTCTCGGTTTAGGCCGATTCGTATTCTTCTACTTATTTTTGAAAAAAAAATCGCAATAACCAGTTATTGATTGGTTTGCGCAAAAGTTATAGCGTTTACAAAATAGGGGATAGTTTTATGGTATTTTATCATTTTTATAATATTTTTTACTAGTAATGGCGGCGATCAGCGATTTTTTTCGTGACTGCGACATTATGGCGAACAAATCGGACACATTTTTGTGACCATTGTTATTTTCACAGTGAAAAGTGCTATAAAAATGCACTGATTACTGTGAAAATGACAATGGCAGTGAAGGGGTTAACCACTAGGTGGCGCTAAGGGGTTAAGTGTGCCCTAAGGGAGTGATTCTTACTGTAGGGGGGTGTGGCTGTAGGTGTGACGTCACTAATCGTCGTTCCCTATATCAGTTTCACTGCTACAGAGAAGAACGGAGAAGGCTCCTGTGACTGATCGTGGGACACCGGCAGCGATCGGGTCTGCAGGTCCCGCGGGGGCGGTCACGGAGCTTCAGACCGGGTCGTCCCACGGCTGGGCTCTTAAAGGCAACGTACAGGTACTTGCCTGTGCCCAGCCATGCCATTCTGCCAACGTAAATGTGCAGAAGGCGGTCTTTATGTGGTTAACATGCCCTCTCTCTCTCTCTCTGTGTATATATATATACAGTATGTATCGCCCTACTGTTGAACAGGCGCTACTTTAAATTTAGCTGTTATTTGGCTCAGACAAGTCTGATTAAGGGCAATTTAGCCTCTGTCTCAGCCATGACTCTCTTTTCACCCTGGATAATGAGAACATAGAGGTAACATGCCACCCAAAATATAACCAGCAGCTCCTTCGGGGTAGTGCTACATATATATATATATATATATATATATATATATATATATATACAATTTTTTTTTTTTTTTCGGGGTTCCATTTTTTATTTAATGAAGCAGTAGAAAGTAACAGTTGATATGTTCCCATATATAAATATGAAACCCCCCCCCCCCCAAAGTTTATCAATCTGCCCCCGTGGATGCCAGCTCTCTCTCGTACTCGGCCTCCACAATGTGATATAATTCCATCGTTGTCTTGGCGTCCTCCACGGAAGAGTGGCCGCCTCTGCCCACCTGGATGTCCCTGCGGAGAAGCTGTTTGGCCAGACGTTTCAGTGACGCCATCTCCTTCTCCGGGAAACCCGCCTTGCGGTTCAGCAATGGAATCTTCGACGTGTCTCGAGTCATCTCCTTGGGATGGAAGTATTCTAAGGCCTTGTAGTCATTGTGGATGGCGTGACCGATCACTATCTTCCCATGAAGGATCTTTAAGATCTCTTTCTGTGCGGCGGAGAACGGAATGGCGTTGAATAAGTGTTCCCTCCTTATCCCGCTCCATTTTGTCCTGTAATCTGTGACGGGATTGGCTGGTTGGATGTACCGATCGTACACCACGTCCCCGTTATATCCGACGATGCTGCACCGGGCCAAGGCGCTGATGCTCCCTTTCAGCCCCGTGCCCACCATCTCGCAGTCTATAGCCACTATTGTGTAGCTGGGGGTGGAAGAGTCCGAGGGGAGTCCGCTCTCAAACTCGCTCAGCAGGTTGAACTTCAGAGAAGGTATAGGCGGCGGGGGACCGCCGCTCTCGGCCCGCTTGGAAGAACAGTGGCCCCTGGATGGCATGAACGTTGCAGAGCGGGAATGATTAGCTCCGGGGGCGATACTGACGGTCATAGTGCCGGACTGGCACGGGGCGCCGGCGGTGACCCTCCCGGAGGGGGGCAGCTGCTGGTTGGGACAGAAGAAGTTGCTGTGCGGTCTGTCAGTCCGGTGCTGTCCGTTGTGTTTGCTGTGGGCCCAGGAATCCGTCGGCTGCTCCTTTTTCTTGTTGGGGGGCTTTTGGGGCAATTGCTTCTGCTTCAGCAACCCTCTTTTTTCTAAAAACGTTCTCCTTTTGAGAAAACGCTGGTGCTTGCTGTTCCCGGGTTCAGCGTGTCCGCCCGAAGATCCGTCCTCCATGTCAAGGTTTAAAAACATATCCGCCATGATGGGTGATGGGTCCGGAGTTCAGGGATGGGTAAAATAAAATGCGAAGCTGAGCATGGAGGACGCTTCATCACCCTAGGGGCTCATTACCACCAACAGCGTTGCCGTCTGGTTCAAGAACAAAGCGATGAGGTCACCTCGGTGGGCTTTGCCGCACCCGCCAGCGCTCTCTAACGCATCGCATAAAATCGTGTAACCGACTTTTTTTTATACAATTATACAATTTTTTATCTTCAAATACTTTACATAACATGGTCATAATATCTCTACACTGTCAGCCTACTGTTTTCGCTCAACATTGACTATAGCCAGCGCCCATAAGCACATAATTTTTCCTACTATATCTTGTGTTACTGGGGAGAAAGAAAGCAAGAACTGTACATGGTATGGATACAGCACCCAAATGAACTCTACTGCTAATAAATAATGTATAAAATAGTTGAACTGGAAATATGTCAGACCCGTGGCTGTTAGATTAATTTGCTGTCATCGCACTCATGATGCACACAAGATAGAGCATTTGAAATTTTATGGAGCTGCAGGAGTGTAGAAATGTCATACATCTGCAATGTCACTGCTTGAAGAACTACAAAAGGGTAAAAGAATGGATGTGCTTTTTATTGATCGCTCACAAGGTTTATGATCCAGTGCAGCTGCTACAGTACAGACAAGCAGCAGAACAGCTGCACTGATATCATGTTAACAGTGGTATCCAGAAAATGCTGCAAAAAAATTGCAGTGCCATAGCTGCTTACTAAAATGTACCATGGGCTACTCTAGCACATTGCTCTAACATTTTACTTTACTGACATGATTTTGGAAAAAGGCTCAGTCCACCTTTTGAAAAAAATAATAAATGCACCCATTATTGAACAATATCAACCATTGATTAAATACTTTCCTTTATAATAAAATTGTGTGTGTAAAGCCATCTTCAGTATTCTATCTGCTATTACTGTGATGACGCACTGTAAGATCCCACCCATGCGCAATAGAATGAATTTGGACTTTCTTTTTTGTTTGCATCTTGCCATTGTAACGGCAACATAGGCTAAGGTTACGTTGCCCCAATGGCAACATGTAAATAAAATGGCTATCAGCATGAGAGAGCTTTCCCCCTTGCATACTGTGCATGCTCCGATACTCAGCCTCTCCTACACTCTGCAGAGAAAGCCCAGCAGATTAAAAAAAAAAAAAAAGCACAGGAAGACATCTGGGATTATTGGTGAAAATATAACAGGAGTCAGTGTGTGGGATCTGCAACGTCATTGCCTAGGGCGGGAATGAAGAAGTAGGGACAAAAAAAAATGAAGAAAAGAGTAAAAAAAATGCAAAAAACATAGGGGTTACTATCTGATCCCAAAGCTTACTATACAACACTAGTATTAGTTTTAAAAAAGGTGAATTTTATTTTTGCATTGGAGCCCACAAAGCATTGCAATCTCGATCAAAGGACCACAGGTGTAATGCTTAGGCTCCTGCAGACTCTTCTTCCAGCCGCAGGTCTTTACCGAAGTACAGACATTTGATTGCTGGGCTGGAGGCGGTATCAATGGACTACAATGCAATGATTTCACCACACTTCTGTTCAATTGAGGACTACAAGTTCCTCTGCTGTAGGAGAAAATGGGATTTGTCATTTTTTCATTGACAGATCACTTTAAATGAATGACATGGTGGTGATGTTGGAACCACACACATCTGTACCAACTTCAATTAATGACAGGAGCAAATTGTGGGTGAAGAACCTCTGGATTCTACAAGTGTGGGGGGGGGTGCAATGTGGGGATAGGGAGCTTCAGACTCTGCTTCATGTTACACTGTCAGAAAGACAGACTTTTCTTTCAACAATATATATCATGCTAGGGCACAATTTTATTGATGAGCTATATTACATCACATGATGTGATGTGATGATGTTATGTAACATTCATTACTGTCCACAAATGAGATGCAACAGGATAACAATATAGAAGTCATAGACAACAAGCTGTCCCCCAAACATAGGACTGGTACAAGGGGTGGGCGGAAGGAACGGATGCCCTGGGCGGAGCAATTTTTGTAGGAAGGGGGGCACAGTGCTGGCAGTGTGCTGTTAAACTTTCTGGGTAACAAGTGACTACCACCAGCCACCCTTACAACACTGCAGAGCTGCACCTGCTTGCAAAGATGTGCCGAGTGCGCTCCTGCACCCCGGTACAAGCAAAGGACCCGGTCTTTGCTTCCCTGTTAGGCGGAGCCGTGGAGTAATCTCCACCTGACAGGCGCGTCTGAGTCTCGGTGAGGCGTGACATCACTGAGAGGCCGGCAGGGAGGAGAGAAAACCATAGAGAGCTGCCAGGCGAGAGGAGGAACCAACCAAGCAGTCAATATGAATCTATGAATGAATGAATTGGCTAACTCGGGCAAAGAGGAGAAAAAAACGCTGGGATTTCAAATCCCCAGATCGGTACAGCGACGATACAAGCTGTCAGTGCGAGGGATCGCTGGACTCCAGGTTAGCAGGATTGGGGAGGGGGTCCAGTGCAAGTTCACCTTACAGATTTTCTGTAAGGTGAACTTACACTTTAACCATTTGCCGACCCGCCGCAGTACATATACTGCGTCGTTTACGTAAATCCTTATTCGCGAACGACTTAGTAAAACTACGTAAACGACGGAAAAAGACGACGCTGTCCCGACGCCATACTTAACATGGCATACAACGGAACTTAAGCGTAAGGTTACCCCTGCTATATGAGGGGTAACCTTACGCTTACGGAAACGACGTAAACGACGACGGGGCGGCGTAAAAACGTCCGGGAATCGGCGTATTAGGCTCATTTGCATAGGCAAATGAGAAATCAACATAAAGGCCACCTAGCGGCCAGAAAAGTAATTACATCTACAATCCGACTATGTAAGTGTTTTACACCTGTCGGATCTTCACTGTATCTATGCGTAAATGATTCTATGAATCACACGCATAGATACCCAGGTAAAAAAACAGAGATACGACAGTGTTTCCTACGATACACCGTCGTATCTCTTTTGAGAATCTGGCCCATTGAGAATAACATGGGCACTCAGGGTAGGCTCCCCAGTCCTTGGGTCCTCAATACTCCTAGTTGTAGAAAGTCTATGTGATTTGTCAGTGTTTAAAGGCAACCCCCAGTAAAAGAAAATGGAAGCTGATATTGCTGAACTTCTGAAATGCTAGTTGCCTAGTCATTAGGCTGTTTCAAAAGATTCAGTAAAGCATTGGTCAAGAACAAACACATAGATCAGGAGTTTTAATATGACTCTTACCTTCCAGTCTCCATGCTTGTTCTATTTTATTTATTCTAGAAGCAAACAATAAAGGCAGAAACATATAAGCAAATAGTGTTCTAATGCCGCGTACACACAATCATTTTTCGGGTTGTACAAAACAAAGTTTTTCAGGCTCTAGAAAAAACAATGTTTTTTTCAACCCGATCATTAAAACGGCCTTGCCCACACACGATCGTGAAAAAAAATTGCTCTAGCAAAGCGCGGTTGCTTTACCTGATTTTGTGTTAGTAAAAGACGATTCGCACTTTTCTGTCTGTTACAGCGTGATGAATGCGCTTACTCTATTACGAATGGTAGTTTTACCAGAACGAGCGCTCCCGTCTTATAACTTGCTTCTGAGCATGTGCAGATTTTTCACGTCGTTAAAGCCCACACACGACCATTTTTTACAATCTTAAGAACGACAACATTAAAAACGTTGTTAAAAAATAGAGCATGTTCGAAAAAAAAATTGCCGTTTTTCAGAACCCGAAAAATGCTTTGAAGCCGATAGTTTTTAATGACATTTAAAAAAAACATAATTTTTTACAACCCGAAAAATATTCGTGTGTATGCGGCATTAGGCCCATTTGATCTTTCTGATAACATGGTACATTTTCTAAAAACATGACAGTAATCAATGAGCCAAATTAACATGTGTTAACCGCTACTGTCATGCACAGATGTGCGCAAAGATGTACATATGCTCATAATAATTCTTGAGTGACAACTAGACATCCCCTGACTGGCACGTGTGTGCTCATAATAATTCTCGAGTGACAACTAGGCGTGCCCTAGCTCGCACGTGCGCATGCACATTAGCGTGAGCGTGCATGAATACTTGGCGCTCAAAGGTCTATTTAAAGTGCCTCTAAAGTCCAGAGGATTTCTGTGTGGTTCTTCAGCTTCTACTACCTGTGACCTGTTCCTGTGTCTGTTCCTGTGTGTATCTGGCCTGTTTGACTCTGCTAGTTCCTAATAACTTGTTGCTGACCCTGCTTGTGACTCTGCCTTTTGGTCAGTGCCCTCTCTGCTCGCCAGGCTACCAGCCCTTGCTTTGCCCTGACTCTGCTCTGGATCTGATTTTGTATCTCTGGTGCTACCAACTTCTACCAGCCTGACCACCTGAGATCCTGCATCCTCCCGCTTGCCAGCTTGTTTGCTGCCTGCTGTTTTGACACCAGCTGCCGGGTATTCAAACCTGCCAGTCCACCAGTCTGCCTGCTGTCGTGTATCCGTATCTGCCAGTCCACCAGTCTGCTTGCTGCTTGGCACCTGCTGCAAGTGTCTTCCGTCCAGGATCTCCAACCATGCACTAATGCCACTCCATGCCCTGTTATATCATGTCACCATCTTTAGCAAAAACATGACAGGAAGTGTACGGGAAAGCCCTCCCATCAACTCGGCCTAAACCGTGTATGTGACAGTCAGCACTGAGGCCAGGGTGTCCATAACAGATATTTTGTTAACAGTACAGCTCAGTAACACTGAGCCTGTTAATATCACAGGCGGTATTGAGCTCCCTTCCTAGCCACTGCACCTGTCACACAGGCAGACACTGCAGCTAAGGCTTTTCAGCAAAGATGAGCTCAGTCCATCAAAACTGCAGCTTACGTTAGTCTGCCCCAGAATTTGACAGGCTGCAGGCAGTGGAACTGGACACTTCACCTCTGCCTCACGGGATTACACCTACAGGGGCTAAAGACCCCATACGCAAGGAGCAATAAAGTACAGTATACACCTCCAAATACAGTACGTAACTGGAGATGTGATTTGACTCTGTCACTTCTGAGACATCCAGGCTCTAAATGGAAAAAAATACATTCCTTTTCTGCTGCTCTACACAATTTAAAAAGCACAGTCAGGAAAATAAAAGTGTCAAGTCAATGGATCCAATAGTGCGTGCATCGAACGAGATATAAATTATTAAACACTGTAAACCACTGCAGCACCGGGTAGTAGGTTTTTAGGAAGACTGATCAAAGGACAATGGAGGGAATGATGAGAGTGGGAAAATTGGGAGTTGTATTACTGTAAAACAAGGTGGGAAAACACAATGAAACTTATAGTGACTGCAGAAACATAAAGAGCATTCTAGACTTCTGTGTACAGTGTAATCTACGTAGAGTGGTAGACCGTGTATAATGGATATGTATGCTTATGTATGTATAATGTATGCTATTGAAGCAATGCTTAAATAATTGATTCATATTCCATCAAAAGCTTGCAACACCTTCAAAATAATGTTTTAATTACTAGGAGTTTTGCAGCCTATGTTGATTGGGACAAACAGCTACCATGTTGGTGGTAAAGCAGTAGCAATGCTGTAAATACAGTATTTGTATTCACATTTGTATTTAGCAGAAAAGAAAAATGTTTTTCAAAATTAATAAGCACCCCATGCCTTTTTTTTTTTTGAGACAGATATTTTACTTAGGGCTTAGAATAGGGTGACCAGACATCCCCGGTTTCTGGGGACAATCCCCGGATTGAGGACACTGTCCCCGGACCAAGTCTGTCCCTGGTTTTGTCACCGGATTGGATTTGAACAGGGGCTGGGGCAATTTCAATCAGTGCAGAATTTAAAAAAAATCAGAATTACACCCTGCCCCCCACTCCCTCACTCCTACTAGCTTAGGGGGTCTATTTATTTCCATTATCTGTGCCCCTTTCTGATGATCATGTGCTGGTCCACATATGATGCAAAACCTAAGTCGAGACATAATCATTGAATATAACCATGAGTAGGTCTCAAGTTGTGGTTAAGTCTGAAGTGGAAAAAAAAAAAAATGTGCTGGTCGGAGCGGAGGGAATATTTCTTCAGTTTTGGGTGCCCATTCAGCTCCGCCCATATGTTCTTCTGCCTTGGCTAAAAGTCCCGGCCAGCCGCCTACCTACTTTTCTTCTTGCCTTCCCTGGCAGAGAGATCTTCCTCCACTCCCCACCCAGTAGTACCTGGGGCCCGGAGAGTGAGATTTGACAGGCTGTGAGGCGGGCAGCGGCGGTGACGGGCAGAGAGTCCCATTACTAGTAAAAAGAAAATATGTCCCCGGAATTCATTTAAAAAATCTGGTCACCTTAGCTTAGAAAGACTTGTAGCATAGGAATAGTTTATACAGCTGTAGAAGTGAACTAAGGTCAATGCAAATGTGTTCAGCCATACAAGGACAAAGCAGCAAATATTACAACCATAGCACAGGCGAGCAATAAAACATAAAACAAAACATTGGCACACTAATGTAGATAACAGAAGAATAGCTTTGTTTTAAAATTGAACTTCGAAAAATCATCCTATGTCCCAAAGATTTGCAGCATGTTTTGATACAGTTATTTCTTAAAGTGGAAGTTAACTTATATCAATGATGTGACTTTACACATTTAAATGCTTTCTCTTTAATAAGTATTATTATTCTACTATTTGTAAAGACTTTCAGATTAGCCACCCTGGCTTTACTTCTTTGTCTAAAATTTGTATCCTGAGACGGAACAGTAAGGTATAGCCATTCCATAACAGTATCCAAACAAATCCAGTGTCTCCTTTTGATATGACGCTACATGTATACGTTATGTATATGAAAAATATACTGTACATGTTAAAGTGTCACTGAACCCACATTATAAAAAACTATCAATAAATGGTGTATTACATGCTGCTTATATTAACTCAGTCACTATGGTCTTTGTTTTCTGTCTTCTACAGATATCCTGGTTGATCCTGCTGCTCTCTATCTCCCCCTTTTGATAATGTCCCCAATGCAGTTGGGGATTTTGCAGAGCAGTATTGGCAGCTTCTGCACATGCTCAGTTTTCAGTGATTTTCTATGCTGAGCATTTACTCAAAATTACACATCTGATGATCATGTGCTGGTCGGAGCACACAGAATTGCCCCATCACATATCCCCCCACACAGTATTGCCCCATCACATATCCCCCCCACACAGTATTGCCCCATCACATATCCCCCACACACAGTATTGACCTATCACATATTCCCCCACACACAGTATTGCCCCCTATAAATGACCCCCCCCCCCCCACACACACACACACACACAGCACTGCCTGTCATGGTATTACCTCTTTGCAGGCTTCTCATTACTGACTTGTGCTAGCAGCCATCTTGCTTCATGGGGTTCTTGTAACCACCAGGCACTGCAGACCACCAAGCTCTGAGGAAAGGGGTACACCCCTGAAACGCGTCAGCCCTAAACATCGATTTTAGATTCAAGTGATTATCAAGCTCTGCTGTTGCTGTTGGATTTCTGCTGTACTGTCTTTTTAAGCCTGATTTTAACTCCACATTGTGAGTATAATGATTGATTTTAATATTTTAATAAAAATTCATTTAGCAGTATCACACTAGGTCGGTGCGCCCTCCATCTTTTTCTTTTTCCTTAGTCTTATGAATTCCCACGATTCTGAGGAGGGCGGCAAGACTCTGGAAGCTATTGTCTAAACGAAACTCAACTCATAGCACCTTTCAAAAAAATACCGGAGCGCAGGAGATTTTTGTTTTCGTTTGTTCTTGTAACCTGCCACACCCTGCGGCTCCTCCTTCCCACTGGGAGGAGCTGGCTGCTTAGCATATATATAGACGGCAGCTGCAGCATTTCCTTGCTTGGGCCTTTTGTCTGATACCCCTTCTGTGATCGTGCTGCTTGCTCCTGGTCACCGACCCGGCTACGGACTTTCCTCCTGGTTCCTGATTCCCGGCTTTGTTTCACGACTTCTCTGGCTACAGACTCCGGCTTGGCTGACTCTCATCCCTGGCTATCGACCCTGGCACTGGTGGATGACTCTCCTGGCTGTTTGGTTTTCAATAAAGCCTTCTTATTTATTTATCTGTTTTGTACGTCTGATTCATGCTTCCATGACATTAGGCCCAAGCCATGAATCCTGATGGTACAGGGCCACCCTTACTACCCATGCTGGTTGCCAGACTTGATCAGCAGGAGCACCTGCTAGGTCAGTTCGCTCAGGTGTTGCAAACCCTGCTTGCACATACTGCTCATCTCGCTCCTGTTGCTGATAGGCCGGTTGTCGCTCCTGTTACCGCTCCTACTGCCGCTCCAGTTGTTGCGCCAGAGTCTACCCCGGCACCCGTTGTTGCGCCTGCGGTGTCTCGGGGTATGACCGGTTCTGTCCCTCTCCCACAGCGCTTTGGGGGTGAGCCAACTCAGTGCCGAGGCTTCCTTAACCAAGTGGGCATTTATTTTGAGTTGCTGCCACATGCTTTCCCCACTGAGAGATCGAAGGTGGGCTTCCTGATCTCGATGCTCTTATTGTTTGCTTATGCTTAAATAAAGACATCGTTTTCCGAGGAGTGCGGCGATCCAGGATTTTTTCCTTCATCCCATGCTCTCCGACAAGGCTTTGACCTGGGCAAGTACCTTATGGGAGAACAATAATCAGGTGGTTGCCGAGTTTTCCGGTTTTGTTGCTTCTCTTCGGAGGGCTTTCGATGTGCCGGCTCGCTCTGCCTCTGGTGCGAAGCTCCTCATGTCCATCAGACAGGGTTCACAATCGGTAGCCAAATACGCCATTGAGTTTCGTACCCTGGCAGCAAAGGTGGGCTGGAATAATAAGGCTCTGGTGGCTGCCTTCTCCCATGGTCTCTCTGATACCTTGAAAGATGAGATTGCGGCTAAAGACCTACCTGTGGAGCTCGAGGCTCTAAATTTCTTTCCTGATATTGATTAATAACCAGACTCAAGAAGAGACCTTTCTTTAAGGAGAGCCTGCGGAGGCCTCCCAACAGATGGGCGCCTACGTTTGCTGTCCCACCCGTGCCTCCCTCTCCTCCCACGCCTCCTGGGCTGGACTTGTCTGGGGGGCGAGCCCATGCAGCTGGGGTTTGCTCGCCTGTCTGAGGGGGAGAGGGCATATTGGAGACGTGAGGGCCGTTGCATGTATTGTGGTCTCAGTGGGCATTTTCGGTTGTCATGTCCGAACCGTCCGGGTCGCTCGCACCTGAGATCCTGTCGGGGACAGATCTTGGGTGGAGTTTCTTCGTCCCCGGTTTTCCGTGCTGATAAACCACTGCTCACCGTTGTCCTCTCCTGGGCCGGGGGCTCGGTGACGGCCCAGGCGTTGTTGGTGCTGGTGGATTTTTCATCGACAGTAAATTTGCTGCCGCAAACTCCATTCCTCTGCAGGCTCGAGTTTCTCCGCTGGTTCTTGAGGAGATAGATGGCAGACCCCTTCAGCCGTTGCAGGTGACTCATGAGACCCTTCCAGTGGAGATAGCCATTGGGGCCGTTCACAGGGAGTCGGTCTGCCTTCAAGTCATTTCGTCTCCACACTACTCGGTGGTCTTGGGGTACCCCTGGCTCCAGAGGCATAATCCGACTTTCGATTGGAGAGCGGCTAAGATCCTCTCGTGGTCCCCACAGTGTAGGGCTAGTTGCATCCATGGGCCCGTCAAGGTGTTGTGTGCCTCCTCAGACTCTGTGTTGCCCTCTGTATACAAGGAGTACCTGGATGTATTCGATAAAGTGCGCACTGGTGCCCTGCCTCCGCACCGCCCATACGATTATGCCATAGATTTACAACCTGGTGCCATTCCTCCTCGTGGCAGGGTATATCCACTGTCGGTTGAAGAGAATGAAGCCATGGAGGAGTACGTGAAGCAGGCGCTTTCCCGGGGGGCAGATTCGCAAATCCTCTTCCCCAGCGGGGGCTGGATTTTTCTTTGTCAAAAAAAAAGGGGGTGGAGAATTGAGGCCTTGCATCGACTATAGGGGCCTAAATCGCCTCACGATTAAGAATGCATAACCTATTCCATTGATTTCCGAGTTGTTCGACCACCTCAAGGGGGCAACGGTCTTTACCAAACTCGACCTGAGGGCTGCGTATAACCTTGTAAGGATCAAGGAGGGTGACGAGTGGAAGACACGTTTAACACCAGGACCGGTCATTACGAATCCCTGGTTATGCCCTTTGGGTTGTGCAATGCGCCCGCAGTCTTTCAGGAATTTATCAATGATGTTTTTCGTGACCTGTTGCAACAGTGTGTAGTGGTCTACTTGGATGATATCTTGGTATACTCTGAATCCATGGAGGTCCACATTCTGGACGTCAATCGAGTGTTGCAAGAGAGAGAACAAGCTTTTCTGTAAGCTTGAGAAATGCGAATTTCACCGGTCCCAGGTAACCTTCTTAGGTTACATCATTTCCGCGGAGGGGTTCTCCATGGACCCTGAGAAGGTTTCGGCAGTCCTACAGTGGCCACAGCCCAGTGGTCTTCTTTCCCTGCAGCGCTTTTTGGGCTTCGCCAATTATTATCGGAAGTTCATCAGGGACCGAGGCCATCCTGGCTTTTGAGGCTCTAAAATCAGCCTTTGCTTCGGCTCCCATACTGTCTCACCCCAATCCTGGGTTGCCCTTCGTCCTTGAGGTGGATGCGTCTGAGACGGGAGTAGGTGCCCTTCTGTCTTAGTGTCGGACACCAGAGGGACCTCTGCTTCCCTGTGGGTTCTACTCCAGGAAACTGTCTCCCGCGGAATGCAACTACCAGATTGGTGACAGAGAGCTGTTAGCTATCGTGCAGGCTCTCAAAGAATGGAGGCACCTGCTCGAGGGTTCTGTGGTATTGGTTCTCATCCTGACTGACCACAGAATCTGACGTACCTTTCGGAGGCCAAGAGATTGACACCCCGTCAGGCCAGATGGGCTCTGTTCCTGTCACGCTTTAATTACGTGGTCTCCTACTTACCGGTTCCAAGAACGTCAGGGCGGATGCCTTATCACGTCAATACTCTGAGCTGTCCAAGGAGAAATCGATACCAACTTCGGTCATACCTCCAAATCAGATCCTGGCCACCATCCGCACCAGCTTTACCTCTCCCCTTTGAGAGCAGATTCTGGCGGCTCAATCTGGTGCTCCCTCTGGGAGACCCAATGGTAGATGCTTCGTGCCTGAGGAGTTGCGCACCCGGCTGTTGCGAACCTACCATACCTCCAAGACCGCAGGGCATCCTGGAAAGAATCAGCTGTCCTGGGTCGTCTCACGTTTGTTCTGGTGGCCTTCTCTACGGTCCGACATTGCCGCATATGTAGCGGCATGCTCTGTTTGTGCCCAGAATAAATCCCCTCGGCATCTTTCATTGGGACTTCTACAACCCATTACCAATGGTCACACCTGGGGATGGACTTCATTGTGGACCTTCCTGTGTCCCGAGGCCATACGGTCATTCTCATGATTGTGGATTGGTTCTCCAAAATATGCCACTGTGTTCCATTCAAGAAGTTACCCACTGCACAGGAGTTGGCCACGGTTTTTGCCAGGGAGGTCTTCCGGTTGCACGGTTTGCCTAAAGAGATAGTTTCGGATCGAGGAAGTCAGTTTGTGTCCAGGTTCTGGCGTGCTTTTTGCTCCCAGTTGGGTATTCGATGGGGCCGCAGAGTGGTCCAATCAAGCCCTGGAGCAATTTCTTCGTTGCTATGTCTCCGATCATCAAGACAATTGGGTTGACCTTCTGCCATGGGCTGAGTTTGCCAGGAACACGGCGGTTAACTCTTCCTCTGAGATGTCTCCCTTCATGGCCAATTATGTGTTCCAACCTGCCGTGTTACCGGAGTCATTCTCTCCCCAAGATATTCCGGCTGTGGAGAACCACCTTTCTGCTCTACGTGCTTCATGGGTACAGATCCAGAGGTCCCTCAAGGTCTCTGCGCAACGCCAGAAGCTCCAGGCTGATTGCTGACGGTTGCCTGCTCCTTCCTACCAGGTCGGAGATCGTGTATGGTTGTCCACTCGCAATCTCAACCTCCGAGTGCCCACTCCTAAGCTGGCTCCTCGTTTTGTTGGTCCCTTCCGTGTGCTCCGCAGGGTGAACCGGTTGCCTATGCTCTTGCGCTCCCACCTGGTATGCAGGTTTCCAATGTGTTCACGTGTCCCTGTTGAAACCACTTATATGCAATCGCTTCACCTCCTCGGTTCCTCAGCCTCGTCCTGTCCAGGTGGGCAATCTTGAAGAATACGAGGTGAGCGATATCCTGGACTCACGCTTGGTCCGCGGCCGGTTGCAGTTCTTGGTCCACTGGCATGGGTATGGTCCAGAGGAACATTCCTGGGTTCCTTCCGCAGATGTCCATGATCCTGTCCTCCTCTGAGCCTTCCACGCGTGCTTTCCCCAGAAGCCGTATTTTGCGCTGCAGAGGAGGGACCCTTGAGGGGGAGGTACTGTCATGGTCTTACCTCTTTGCAGGCTTCTCATTACTGACTTGTGCTAGCAGCCATCTGGCTTCATGGGGTTCTTGTAACCTGCCACACCCTCGGGCTCCTCCTTACCACTGGGAGGAGCTGGCTGCTCAGCATATATGTAGACGGCAGCAGCAGCATTTCCTTGCTTGGGCCTTTCGTCTTATACCCCTTCTGTGATCATGCTGCTTGCTCCTGGTCACCGACCCGGCTACGGACTTCCCTTCTGGTTCCTGATTCCCGGCTTTGTTTCACGACTTCTCTGGCTACAGACTCCAGCTTGGCTGACTCTCATCCCTGGATATCGACCCTGGCACTGGTGGACGACTCTCCTGGCTGTTTTGATCGTCAGTGTGGACTTTGACCTTGCTGTTTGGTTTTCAATAAAGCCTTCTTATTTATTTATCTGTTTTGTACGTCTGATTCATGCTTCCATGACACTGCCCCCACACCCCATTTCCATACATTTTCCTCCCTTCTCTCTCCACTCCTACCTTTCACAGAGCAGAGAGTGGGAGGCGGGACAATCATGAACTGAAAGCGTGGGAGCTGCAGGGTTGACATTTCGGCGAACTGGTGATTGGCTGCTTTGACTGCCACCTAGCAGCCAATCACCTCCCGTCTAACATGACAGGCAGCTACCTCTCTTCTCGTCTCCAGAATTGTCCCGCCTCCTGCCGTTCGCTCCTCTACTCTGGTAATAATAGCGGAGGAGGCTAGGGACAAAAGTGGCGACTAAATGGCGCGATCGCCGCGGTCCGGAAAAAGCAGCAGCTCCGGCAGGACACGGACCGGGGGCCACCATTTAGTGATGCCTGCCCTAGATCAAGACTCCCGTTAGTCTGCCTTGCTTGTTGTTGGATCTCCTGTGTATGACCTGAATTGGATACTGGACTATCCCATGAACTCAGTGTGCCTTATTACCTGAACTGCCTTTGAACCACGTTACCTGTCTCCTAACTGCAAGTACCTGTTTGCTTTGCTCTGTTTGCCTCTGCCCTGGCGTAGTAGCCAAACACTATAGCATTGTGTATAAGTCCTGGGGGCAACCAAGTACCAGTAGGCCTGCTTGTTTTAAAAAGGTTGTAAAGGTTTGTTTTTTATTTTCTAAATAGGTTTCTTTAAGCTAGTGCATTGTTGGTTCACTTACCTTTTCCTTCGATTTCCCTTCTAAATGTTTTTTTTCTTTCTGTCTGAATTTCTCACTTCCTGTTCCTCCTCAGTAGGCTTGCCCCCATCATCCAAGCCGTTATGGCTGGGGGTTAGTCAACAGGCTTGCTCCCTCACTTGGGACTACATCCCTGCGGGGAGATGCTGTGAACACATCGTCTTACCGCAGGGATGTAGTCCCAAGGGAGGGGGCGAGAACACTGACTAACCTGACTAACATTCGTGACAATAACACTGCAATACTGAGGCTGCAGGTGAGCATTACAGCAATATTCTATAGAGGGTGCAAAAAGGCATCCCTGATTTAGTTGATGACTTAAGGCCTCCAACAGTTTTCCATTATTGCTTCAAAACTTCTGGACTAAGGGCAGGAATACACCATAAGACAATTGTAAGAAAATTTTCGTTCTACGAACAAACGGCCGATTTTCTACTGATTGATGCCCAGCAAGTAATATTCAATATCTATATTTCTTGAACAAAAAAGACTGATTGAAAAAATGGAAAAAGTGTGTCACATCGTTTGCGAACTATTTTCTATTCATTGGTGTGGACGTCGTCAGGAAAAAACTAGTCGACGACCCAGAAGCAGTGTTCAAGAACAAATCGAATGTAAATATTTCTGTTCCAATGCCGGTCAGTTCAACAAATTTCTTAGGAACGTTCATGCTTGGAGAAAGAGCGTGGCTACAAGGTTCATCCGCCCCCCCCCCCCCCCCCCCCCACAGTGCCAACAGCTTATAAACCTTCTTTTTACTCTTTTCACATTAAAATACTGCCACTATATACCTTTTTGGATGATCTGTATACCACAGTTACATAAGATAAGACATTTACTTTTCACTGTGCTTTTAAAACCTGTGCCTCTACTCACCTGTCTGCTGACCTGCCCTGTGTGGACTGCCTATTTGATCGCCTTCCATCTGTGGCACCTGCTGATCTCCGCCTGACGCTGTGAGAGTGCGATAAGCGGGGAGAGCCTAGCGATCACCTGACCATCCAGGAAGTATTTAAATGGCGGCGGCACCCTGCCTGGCCAGATAAGACATTTACTTTTCACTGTGCTTTTAAAACCTGTGCCTCTACTCACCTGTCTGCTGACCTGCCCTGTGTGCACTGCCTATTTGATCGCCTCCCATCTGTGGCACCTGCTAATCATCTCCACATGAAGCTGTGAGATCGCGCCGAGCGGGGGAGGAGCTTAGCGATCACCTGACCATTCAGTAAGTATTTACATGGCGGTGGCACCCTGCCGGGTGTTGGCGGCGTGCCGGAGGCGTGCCAGAGGCAAGCCCGTCTGGGCCTTCCGGCCGGGGCCAGGGCCTGTGACTCTGCTGGTCTGCAAAGAGTACATTTACAGACCCTTACTTCTGAGGATTCATACCGAGCTGATATTAAACTGTGAGTCTTTTTGTTATTCGAAAGATATGCTTATGCAACTACATAACAAGAAAGGCCATGTACCACAATCTACCCGTACACTATGTGATTTACTAGAGATAGCTAATCACCTGTCAGACACTACTATACCCTCTCTATTGGTGAATGTCACTCTTCCCAGCAGAAAGGTGTTTCCTAAAACGGTGTAAGTCCTGAAATGTGGCTACATCAATGCACGATCGGCAATAAAACACGCTTTGGAAATTGCTGATACTATCACCCATATGGACCTCCATTTTCTGGGGTTATCTGAAACATGGTTTCAACCTGGCTTTGAGGCTTGCCTCATAGACTTATGCCGCGTACACACGATCGTTTTTAATCATGGAATAAAACGTTGTTTTTCGGCATGAAGAAAAACAACGTTTTTCCAACTTCATCATTAAAAACGACGTTTGCCCACACACCATCGTTTTTTAAAAATGATGAGCAAAGCGCGGTGACATACGACGGCACTCTAAAGGTGAAGTTCCATTCAAGCTCCCGTCTCTAACTTGCTTCTGAGCATGCGCGGGTTTAAAACATTGTTTTAAACGCATCTCATATGCGCTACGCTGACGTAACATAGAGAGGCAAGAACAGTATTCACAAAGCACTTGCTCCGTAAGTTGCGGCGGCGTAGCGTAAATTGGCCGGTGTAAGCCCGCCTAATTCAAAGTAGGAAGGAGGTAGGCGTGATCTATTTAAATTAAGCGTGACCCCATGCAAATGAATGGCCGAACGAACTGGGCATGCGTGCGCATGCTCAGAATCACGTTGCATATACTCCCTAAAATACGACGGCTCAATGCCTACGACGTTAACGTCTGGTGTCTCCACCCCATCCTAAGACTGCAGTTCAGTTCAGTGTCAGGTATTGAGAGAGTAAGGACGCTCTCCAACGAGTCTCTCTCTCAGGGATAGCTCAGCCAGGCAGGGTCCTCCCACTGTGCGGCTCCAGGCCTCGCAGGCAAGCAGGGCTTCCACCTCCCTGTCTCCCCTGTCTTGGCTGCCACTATCTACAATTTACCTCTCCCTGGGTACCTCCGGTTACCTCCGGTTCAGTGATCCAGCCCTCCCCTGGATTCTCTTCACTCCAGGTAAGAGCCTCGCTGGGACCATTGACGGCCGTCCTTTTGAGGACAGCCGCCACAAACATCCATGCCCCACGGCTCTCCCCTGCTCCCCTGCTCCTTCTTCCCCTCCGCGGTTGCTCCCCCGGGTGCTTTTCCCCAGAACCGCGCCAGCCTGTGGGGAATCGCGGGCGCCGCGATCTAGGAAAGACCGCGGCTTCACTTGCGGCCTACCGCCGCGCCGATCCCCACACGCTGCTACAGGCCAGAAATCCCCCACCTCACCCCAGAAGCATCTCCACATCACCATCACTGCTTCTCCACATCACTGCAGCGGCAGCCGCGACTCAGGAAAGGCCGCGGCTTCATCCGCGGCCTAGCGGCGTGCCGCTCCCCACACTCCAACTATTACTTTTTCACTCACCCTTGCAGAGTCCCCTCGCCCCCCGATCATCCTTCTCAGCCCCCCTGGCAGCACAGACAGTGATCTCCTTAGCCTGGTACCCCCCCAGCCTGGATCCTGCTGTCAGGTGGTGGCCAGCTTGCTCCATCCAGCCCTATCTCCCCCTGCTCATATTCGTTCATAACTTGATCCAGGGCTAAAACCCGATCGCCTATTTAGGGGTCAGGAAGGAATTTTTTCCCTACCACAGCATATTGGCACAGCGTGGTCAGGGTTTTTGCCTTCCTCTGGACCAAGCCAGGATCTGAGGATTCGGTTATCCTCGAGAATCCACCCCCCACTCCTGCCATGGTTAATCGGCAATAACTCGGCGGAGAACATTTGGGATCTGGAGCGATTTGCCGCAATTCTGTCGGCCGCTACCAAAAAGACCCTAGGAAATCTGCGACTTTTGAGGATCGAGCGACGATCGACTTCAAAAAATCGCAGGCAGTTACCACAGCCAAAGCACATATCATGTGCTTTGATTAACACTAGATCGGCAGTAAAACACCGATTAGAAATTCACGATTTCTTATTGCAACATGACTTAGACTGCCTCTTTATCACAGAGAGCTGGCTCACAGCCGACTGTAACACCATTCTTGGAGAATTGGTGCCAGAAAACTACCGTATTATAACGGAAATAGAATAGGGCAAAGAGGAGGAGGATTGGCGGTGATTCATAAGACACGTCTTGCGATCACAAAACCAAAGCCTCCAAAACCCTCTTCCATTCATGGAAACCCTTACTCTCCAACTGCAAGTAAACGGCCAGGAGACCGTCCAGATTCTACTCTGCTATAGGCCACCTGGCCCCAAGTCGCAGCTGCTCCCATCCTTGACGGATTTTGTCTGCACCTACACCCTGAATAGCAGACACCTTTTGCTGCTCGGGGACTATCAATCTCTGGGCCAACTCCCCGCAGGACCCCATTGCTGACGCCCTGCATCGACCACCTAGAAGGATTAGGGCTTCAGCAACTAGTATGTGGGCCCACACATGCTTCAGGTCATACGCTCGATCTTATTTTCAGACAAGATCTGGAAATAAAAATCTTGGAAAATGAACCATTGCCATGGACAGATCACCATGCAATTAAATTCATTATTTCCGATTTCCCCCCCTTAACAAAAACATCAAATCCAGTGACAACACACTGGACTAGATGTCAGAAGAAGCTCCACTCTGAGCTTTTCAAAGCCACATTAGGGAAAAAATAAATACAATTCAGCCGCACCAAACAGCGGAAGAAACATTGGTGGCCATAAACACAGCACTATTGCAGTCAGCTGACTTGATAGCGCCTAAACGAAAGACCCAGATCAGAAAAAATAACTCCGGCTGGTTCAACAACCAGCTGGCGTTACTGAAGCAAGAGCGCAGAAGGGCAGAGGCAGCCTGGAAAAGAAACTCTTCAGATGAGAACCTCTCGATCTACAAGGTAATAACTAGAAAAACTACAAACAAATCTTTGAAGCCAAGAAGAATTACTTTTCGGAGGCTATCAACGGTGCCCTAAATCGCCCCGCGAACTCTTCAAGCTGGTCACCCAGACCATGAATCCAGGATGTCTTGTGGCCCCCAACTTGGATTCACAAGAATTTTGCGATGAGTTAGCGGATTGCTTCATTACCAAAATTGAGGCAATCCGGCAAGGCATTCAGCAAAACAATCGCTCTTCCAGCCCCCCCGGAGTCGATTACACTGCACCGGCAGTAAGTCACCACAGTTAGGTGAGTTCAAGCTGGAACCCATCTCCATTCAGACCACTAAAAATATCATCGGCACTCTGCGCAACAGCACTGCGCCAAATGATATTATCCCCACTAAACTGCTGAAGGAATGCGCCGACATCTTGGCACCTCCTGTCACGCAGCTTGTCAACCAATCCTTCAAGGAGGGCATAATGCCCTCCCAGTTGAAGGAGGGCTTCATTCAACCCATCCTGAAGAAAGCCACCCTGGATCCTAAGGATCCACTCAACTGGCGCCCCATAACAGGCCTAAATGCTCTCTCCAAGGTAATGGAGAAAGCAGTGGTACAGCAGCTGCAACAGCATCTAGACACCCACAACTTACTCGACCCATTTCAATCAGGATTCCGTCCCGGACACGGGACGGAAACTGCATTGCTTAAGATATGGGACTACGTTCTCGAGGCCGCAGACGAAGGAGAATCATCTCTTCTGGTTCTGCTGGACCTAAGCGCAGCCTTTGATACAGTAGATCACAAGCTGTTGCTGACTCGCTGGCTAAAGTAGCTAAAGTCGCAGAACGCGATCTATCCTGGTTCTCCTCTTTTTTGGAAAACAGATCGCAAATAGTAAAGCTAGGACCCTTCACTTCTGAACAACGCACATTATCGTGCGGGGTCCCTCAAGGATCTCCCCTGTCGCCGATGTTATTCAACATCTATGTGCGTCCTCTTTTCGAAACCATCAGCAGCCAAAAACTGCTATATCACTCCTATGCAGATGACACGCAACTGTACTTCCGCATTTGCAATAAAAAGGATCACCACCTCAATCTAGAGACATGCCTCTCTCTGATAGAGGACTGGATGACAAAGAGTTATCTCAAACTCAACGGAGCAAAACAGAACTTCTTCTGTTTCACGCCAAGCGTAGGAATCTATCGACACCAACTTGGATCCCGCCGCCCATTCTGGGCAAAATTATCACCCCTAGCGCCAAAGTCAAAAGTCTTGGGGTCATCTTTGACTCCGACATGACAATGAACGCACAAATAGGGTCAGTAGTCAGCGGATCTCACCATCTGCTGCGCCTACTACGCAGACTCACGCCTTTTATTCCCAAGAAAGACATAGCGGTCGTGGTGGGAGCGATTGTAAATTCCAGACTGGACTATGCAAATGCCCTTTACCTCGGACTCCCCAAGTACCAGATCGTTCATCTTCAAGTCGTTCAAAATAACGGCCGCCAGACTTGTGACTGGGAAAAAACCCTGGAATCAATCTCACCTTCACTGAGATCCCTTCACTGGCTTCCAGTTAGAGACAGAATCTCCTTTAAAGCTCTCTGTCTAACGCATAGATGTATCCATGGGAATGATCCCATTCCCCATTATCTATGCGAAAAATACAAGTTCACAATCCCAATCGTATTCTACGATCCACCAATCAAAATCGGCTTCAGATACCAAAAGCCAGATTCAAGTCCAAAGGAGACAGGAGATTCGCTGTCCAGGGTCCCAGACTATGAAGAACGCCTTACCAGCGAGTATTCGGCTGGAGGAGAACTATCTAGTCTTCAGAGAAAGATTAAGACGCATCTCTTTTGATCTCAAAGGAGACAGGAACATCAAGCGCCCAGAGGCGATTTGCTTCGCATGTGCTGCACTATATAAGTTTTTCATTCATTCATTATTCATTCATTCATTCAACGTAACCTACGCCCAGCCCCATTCACCTACGACTTACGTAAACAATGTAAAATTTGATGGCTGTTCCGATGTCCATACCTTTGCATAACCTGCGCCTCATATAGCAGGGGTAACTTTACGCCGGACGTACGCCTTACGTAAATGGCGTAGATTACAGCGACGGGCGCAAGATACAACGGCGCATCCGTGGACTTACATGGCGTATCAGTAGATAAGAAGAAGACAATTAGAACGCAGGTGGCTAAAGACAAAACGTAATTCTGATAAGACAAAATATAGAATTTTCTGTCGTGCATACTCAAAGCAAATAAAATTTAATAAAATTTGATTTAATAAATTTTAATAACATTTTAATTTAAAATGTAAACAGACATATTATAACCATCTAATTAAGAATGCACCTAATAAAGACAGTGCGCTGTTTAAAATTGTACGTTCCATTACAATGCCTAGTCAGTGTGCACCGTCCATATCGGCCTCGTTTGGAGGCAGAGGGAGATTGAAGGCAGAGGGAGATTGGAGGCAGGGGGTATTGGTGGCAGAGGGGGGTAATGTGACTAAATTATTTGCCCTTATTATATCGAAAATAACAAAAATATGTTTTTTTACCTTAATATCTACCTTAAATCACATTGCTATTTGCCTAGCGTACTTCTTTGTAGCCTAAATACTGAAATTTGCACCTAAAAATGTAACTTTAGTAACTTTTGTGAAATGCCAGTAAAAACGTGGCTGCACCAGTAAATTTTGGGTGTCGTGCCAGTAAATTTCAATCTGGGAGGTTGGCAACACTGCCCAGCATGGTTTTATAAAAAAACATGCTGTGACCTTGGTGGCTGATATCACAAAGCTAGTTAATAAATGCCTTGCAATTGGCCTTATGCCTACTCAATTGAAACATGCCATAATTTCACCGTTGTTGAAAACAGCAGGCTTAGATCCTGCCGACCTAAATAATTTTAGACCGATAACCTCGATACGATTCCTGGCCAAGAACCTCGAGTGTGTGGTCTTTGATCAGCTACAACATCATATGGAAATAAACAATCTTTTCCACGACACCCAATCGGGATTTAGGCCAGGTCAAGGCACAGGAGTATGTGCGTTAGCGATGTGTGAAAGACTCCTTATGATTAAGGACGCCGGAGGATCAGGTACATTGGTGTTACTAGAACTCTCGGCGGCGTTCGATACGATCGACCACGACATCCTGATGAATCGCATGGTATTCCTGTTCAGAATAAAAAGGCAAAGTGCTGAACTGGCTAAAGTCCTTTCTTTCAAATCGCACACATGTAGTTGGCTTAGGAGATTATAGATCTCTCCCTTGACATCTACATTGTGGAGTTCCTCAAGGCAGTGCCATCTCACCACTGGCCTTTGGAGGCTCAAATATATGTGGATGACACACAAATACTGGTAGATATGGCTAGTGGTACAGATATGCAATTGAAACTCCAACTTTGTTTAGCTGAAATACATCAATGGATGCTTTCTAGTAGACTTGGTATTAACACTGCTAAGACTGAAGTTCTTTTAATTGGTAAAAATTACATCTATATCACCAATTTCTAACTGGCCCTTATCATTTGGCACTATTCTAACGCCCCAGTCCCGATACTGACCTCCCTGGGGCCCTAAGCAAAATGACATGGCACATTAAAAATGAGAAGCGGGGGGCGTGACCGGAAGCCGAGCTGGACGGACATGCAGCGTAGGAGCTCTGCATCAGCCCGCAGCACATAGGCCGATTTCGGGGGAAATCACGCAGGATTTATGAGCTCCTCCCGCACCACTCGATCCTCCACATCCAGAGGACTTACCCTGCCGCTTTCCCGAGCCTCCACGTCCTTCAGGACTACTTTAAGATCCCCGACATGCCGCCGGGAAGCCACAGCAAGATGGCGCCGGAGGCCGAGGCCTATCAGCGCCGGGACCTTCTCCCCACAGCGCCGACGGAGCACCGCTCACCCACCGGCCTCCGGGGACACACACCGCCATCCCCCACAGAGGACATCGGACCAGCAGCAGGGGTGAGTGACCTAGGCCGTCCGCCTCAGGACCCGCACACACAATGCGAGGACCAGGCCGCACCCGCATCCTCCGTCGCAGTTGCGGCAGGGAGCGGAACCCACCCCCGGATCGCACCATGCGGCGCAGACCCCGGGATTACAGGACACTACTGGTGGTCCATCCTCCCCCCGGATCCGCTTATGACTTCCCAGCCCTGCCAATCCCATCGCACCCCCCCTTGATGGTGAGGCCTGGGTCCCCCCAGGCACATGACCTTTCCTCTGTGTGGGCTCCGAATCCATCCCAGGCCCAGAGAGCGTTGCACTCTACAGACCCACTCCTCACAGGGGTGCACGAGGCAGCACACCACCCCCACCCCTCCTATGCCCAGATGGCACAAACCAGCTCGCCATTTCAGGGGGACGTGTCCCCGGGCCCACCCTACAGCCCCCCCTGACCATGCCATGGACTGACCCGGGTTACTGCTGCAGAGTCCCATTGTTACGCGAACCCTGCATCCCCCCACCAGCCATGGGGCCTGGATGGAGCTGGGCAGCTCTCCTGGCAGTCCTTTCTGCAAGCCTTCCCCACAAAAGAGGACTTTAAGCAATTGATTGCGGACGTAAAAGACACATGCAGGACCGAAATCCAAACCATTCAAGCAGGCCTTAAACACCTCGCCGATAGAGTAGAGATGGCTAAAGAAGAGATACAGGAGACTAAATTGGCTGTACATAGGACCCAACTTCAGGGCTCTGAACACCGCCTTATGCTACGGGACATGCAGCGCCACTTAGAAGACCTGGACAACAGGGGGGCCGCAATAACATTAGAGTGCGAGGCCTCCCTGAGGCGGAAGAGGCTGAAGGTCTGCAGAAAACGCTCCAGACGATGTTCAAACGACCTCATGGGGGCACCCTTGGACAAACACATCCAAATGGACAGAGCTCATAGGGCCCTACGCCCGAAAGGCCCCGCTTCTAAACCACGGGATGTTATTTGCCGAATACAATCATACCCACTGAAAGAGACCATCATGCGCAAAGCCCGCGGGGCCCGCAACCTAGTGTTCAACAATTCCCCGATACAAATATACCCGGACCTCTCATGGATCACGCTCCAGAAGCGGAGACTCCTGCAAACCGCTACTGCGCACCCTGCAAGACCGGGACATTCTTTATAGATGGGGCTTCCCCTTTAGCCTGACTGCCAAACATCAAGGGAGGTCGGCGATCCTACGATACCCCGAAGACCTAGACCCCTTCTGCGACCCCTTAGACATTCCTGTCCCTCCACTGCCTGACTGGGACTTGGTGGCCACTCCCCCTCTCCACCCCCGGTGGTCTGGCAGAAGGTTCCACCGAACAGACGCCCCAAGGGCCCCGAGCCCTCCCGTCGATCCCCTAAACACGGAACCGGGGGCCCCGTAGTTAGAAGGCCCTTTCCCTGATGACCAGCTGATTAACTTGTGCAACCCGACCTGCCCGGCCAGACAACACACTTTCTGATTTGTATTCTTTTTTTTTTTTTTTGTTGTTTTTTTGCTCTGTCCCTGTCGGTGCTGGTTTATTATGGTCCCTTTTTTTTTTTTTTTTTCTTGGAAGCTCACAAGCTCCATAACCTTGCCTCTCCCCTCCCCCGAAGGCCCCCGCCACATTTTTGTTTTTTATCGGGCTGTCCCGAGGCGGCCCCTGTCTGGACTGATCGGATTTCTGGATGCTGATCCCCCCTGGTGGCTATCCGCCAGAGAGTTCCTTCCTGGACCTTGGTCCCTCCGAGTCTCCCCGGCCCGGACTTCTTAAATCTCCCGGCCGGGGAGTCCAATTGGAACTTATATGGCCCGTGACCTTTCGGTCAGCCAGGGCATGCACGAAAATGTTTATTGTGTTTATTTTGTGTGTTCTCACTCTTCTTTCTCTCTCCCCCTCTAGAGTTCCCTGCTCCTGTTCGCCGCGGTCTGTACCTCGTCCCCGTTGGCTCCCGGCCCTCCTCGCACGGATGTCGCGCTCCTTGACCTGGACACACCACCTGCTCCATCAGATAAGTATACGAGTAACACACACCCCCTCCTAGGCTATGGCTAGAATTTTCTCGTTAAATGTACATGGGCTGAACTCCAATAAGAAACGCCACCTGGCGCTCCGAGAGTTTAGGCAGTCGGGGGCAGACATTATTATGGTGCAGGAGACCCACTTTGATAGGGGGACTCCTTCACATTTGCATCCCGATACTTCCCCCAGGTATACCAGGCTTTCGGACCACACAAGAGGGCGGGCGTAGCCATCCTCTTTAAAAGGGGTCTCCCTTTTCATGCTCCTCCACGTATTTAGATCCTCGGAGACACTTTCTTATCCTTAGGGGCCTGTGGCAGTCACAGGCCATTACCCTTTGCATAGTTTACACACCCACACACGCATCAACACCACTTCTTAACCAGGGTTCATGCCCGACTGTTCCGAGAGTCCCATGACTTTCTGGTGATCGGAGGAGACTATAACCTGGCACACTCGGCTACCTGGACCGCCTGGTGGCAAATACCCAGACCTCGCAAACCCGGCCCTTAGGGACTCAAAGTTGTTCCGCCAGCTGACTAGGAAAAACGCACTCTTTGATGTATGGCGGGCCCTCCACCCAGGAGATCGCCAATACACATTCTATTCGGCCCCCACATCGCACCCACACGCGAATAGATTACTTTTTTGTGAATAATAACACGCTTCGGATTGCAGAAGGGGCCAGTGTGCTGCCTATCTCCTGGTCGGATCATGCCCCCATCACATTAACCCTGAACTTAAACGCTCCCCCCCACCGGCCCTATAATTGGAGGCTTAATGACTTCCTCCTGCAACATGCCCCCGCAAAACAGGAACTAGAAGAGGCCCTTCAGCATTACTTCTCGCTGAAAACGACACTCCAGACATCTCCGCCTCCACCCTGTGGGCCGCCCACAAGGCGGTCCTTAGAGGAAGTGCATGGCCCTTTCATCGGCCATGAAGAAAGACGCCGTGTGCTGCTAAAGCACTGGCTGAACGTCAGCTAAAGGCCCTGGAGGCTAAGCTCCTGCTAAATCCATCCACCGCACTCCTTAAACGGATTGTCCAAACGCGCACGACACTGCGGGACCTAGCTTTAGGCAAAGTAGAAAAGGCGCTGACCCGCCGCCTGAAGCAACTCTACTATGACAAGGGTAACAAGGCGCAGGCTCTTCTGGCCAGGAAACGGGCAGACCGGGCCCTCACCTCTACCCCACACCAATAAAAGACAGGGGGGGCGATCTCCTGACACATCCCAGGGACATAGCGGAGCCTTCGCGGACTATTACACAGACCTATATAACAAGCCAGAAGTCCCACATAACCCCCCATCTCCTGACCTGAAGGCCCGCATGACCCAATATTTAGAGCAAGCGGGTCTACCCCGACTTAAGACAGCAGATTTACAGGGCCTGAACGCCCCCATATCGGCGGAGGAGATAGCAGAGACAGTGAAGGGCCTCCCAGCCCATAAATCCCCTGGCCCTGACGGACTACCATACGAGTACTACAAGACCTTTCTCCCGTTGCTTAGCCCCCACATGACCACACTATTTAATGCCTTTCTCCACCAGACCCCAATCCCGGGTGACATGCAGGGATCCTTTTTGACCCTCATACCTAAAACCGGATAAAGACCCAGCCTCCTGCGCTAGTTACAGGCCCATAGCGCTACTGAACTCAGACCTCAAAATATTCACTAAACTTCTATCAATTAGGCTGAATGCTATTCTCCCCTCCCTGATCCATAAGGACCAAGTAGGTTTTCGTGCCGCTACGCCAAGCAGGGGACAACACCAGGAAGGTCATCGACCTGATTGATGTAGCCAACAGGGATGGTGCGGAAGCTCTCATACTGAGCCTAGACACAGAAAAGGTCTTTGATCGCCTGAGTTGGCCCTTCATGTTTGCTACCCTGCACCACATGGGGTTCAAAGGACCCTTCCTATGGGCGATACAACACCTATACTCAAACCCCACCTCCCAAGTTAAAACCCCCTTTGCCACATCCCTCCCCTTCCAGATAGCCAACGGAACGCGCCAGGGATGTCCACTCTCACCTTTGCTCTTCGCTCTCTGTGTCGAGCCCCTGGCAGCATCCATACGGGGAAACCCGGACATTAGGGGCATCTCAGTGCGGGGAAAGGAATTTAAGACATCCTTGTTCGCGGACGACATTATTCTCACCTTGACCCAACCCAGAATCTCATTACCTAACCTTCATGTTGAATTAGATAAATACGGGACAATGTCGGGTTACAAAACGAACGCCTCGAAGTCAGCGGCCCTCCCGATCAACATCCCGGAGGCTGAGGCCCATCACCTACAGTCGAACTTCCCCTATACTTGGGAGAGCTCATCCCTTAAATACCTCTGGGTCCATATTACGCCATCCTTTAGCTCCCTATACCAGGCCAACTTCCCTCCCCTATATCGGATAGTTAGCGGCCTTCTTCAAAAATGGAAGGCACATCATATCTCACTCCCTAGGCCGAGTGGCGGCCATAAAAATGGTCATCCTCCCCCCAAACTCCTCTATCTGTTCCAGACGTTACCCATCCCGATCCCGTACGCCCACCTCTATTTCCCTCCACTTCTGACCGATGCTGGCAATGCCATCAGGACAGAGGCTCTCTCTTCCACATTTACTGGACATGCCCCCTTATCACCCCGTTTTGGCAGTCCACGCAACAGCTGCTTACCCGTCTCTTTGAGACGCCAATCCCCCTAACCCCTAAACTATTTTTGCTAGGTATCTCCCAACCCCGCCTGGCCAAACCATATAAAAAACGACTTAGACACATACTAACGGCAGCTAGATGCCTGGTAGCCCTTAACTGGAAAAAATCCACACCCCCGTCCCAGGAGGCCCTTTACGCTAGGATCAAGGACGTAGAGTTAGAGTTGATGGAGCGGATGACGGCCAGGATACGTAATGGCATGGATGCCCACGACGAGGTCTGGGGCGAGTGGCATCGGCGGAGGACCCGCCGGGGGCGGACGAGGTGGCAGACGCGGTGACCTGATTCTCGCTTCCCTCTCTCCTCCTCTCTTCTTTTCTTGACCCTTCTCTCCTCTTATTCAATTTACTGTTTCTGTGTCACCGTTGACACCAGAGTTTGGAAAACGGTTCAAAATGCATAGTTTGTGTGACACGACTGGCAGTAGAGCCAGCTTTCTGAATAAGGCCCAATGGGTCGGAGACGTAATCCCTCCTCTACCCATAAAGGGCAAGAGTAATACTGGTATTCTTGGATAACTGTCTGATTTGGCTTCTGTTTTGCCTGCATTTATCTGTATCTTGTGAACTGTTTCATATAAATAAAAAAAAAAAATGTTAATTGGAAAAAAAATAAAAAAATGAGAAGCGGGGGGGGGGGGTGTTCTGCTGTCGGAAATGACATCTTACATTAATTGGGAAGAGGGGGGTGCTGACTTCTTACCTCTTCTCCCATGCAGCCAGCGAGTTGAGAAGCAAGGTAAGGGGACACCTATATCACCAATTTCTAACTGGCCCTTATCATTTGGCACTATTCTAATGCCCAGTCCCGATACTGACCTCCCTGCGGCCCTAAGCAAAATGACATGGCACATTAAAAATGAGAAGCAGGGGGGCGCTGACGACAGTGACATGTTGAGAAGCGCGGGGGGAGGGGGTGTTCTGCTGTCGTAAAATGACATCTTACATTAAATTGAGAAGCGGGGGGGTGCTGACTTTTTACCTCTTCTCCCATGCAGCCAGCGAGTTGAGAAGCGAGGGTGAGGGGGCGAAAATTACTTCTCGCCAGGTTTCGACTCGGAACTCACATTTACACCACATGTCTTAAATATCGTGAAAAATGCAAGCTACTATCTATATTTCCTTCGGAAGCTGAAATCTGTTTACCAAAGTGAATCGGAAAAAACTTGTACAAGCATTCAAAATTCTAGGTTGGATTACTCAAATGTTTTCTTATTAAATCTCCCAAAGAAATGGATTGCTAAGTTGCAGTTAGTTCAAAACAATGCCGCTCGCTGATCAAAGGACTAAATCACAGAGAACACGTTACAAGCTCCCTTCGAGAGCTTTACTGGCTACCCATTGCCAAAAGGGCCGAATTCAAGGCCCTCTGCCTTGTTTTTAAGACATATTGGAGTCAAGGTCCAATCTATTTATCCAGTATAGTTTCCCACTATACCCCAACAAGATCTTTACATTCGGCGAATCAAAACCGCTTTATGCCTAAACCATATAGTTTTGCAGCAGCTGGTGGAAAAACTCTCCAAGTCTTTATTTCTATGGAATAATCTTCCTGAGAGTATGCGGAAAATTAACTCACTAACTAGTTTTCGCAAGGTGCTGAAGACCCACTTACTTTCCAATGTGTATGGATAAGGGACGTGTGCTATCTTCTACTAACCAGCTGATCAGTCTGCCCTGACTTATTTAAAGGTGGACAGTGTTTTTCTGCTTCAACTTTTTAATTTTTCTTCAACTTTTTCATTTTTCTTCAACTTTTTTCTATTTTTTTTTCACCTCTGTTTAGATGATCCTCCTTATGCTATGTTAGCTGTTATGTATTACTATTTATTACTAATCTATCCTGTATGTGATATCTTCTATGTTTATTTTGGAATGTCAGTATTTGTATTTGGTCTGTCTAGCGCTTAGGTGCAGTTCATGAACTGTATTTGGCGCTTTACAAATAATAAAATAAAATCAAAAATAAAATAAAATCAATAAACTTTACAGTTTCTCTAGTGCTAAAAGTTCAGCTAGGAGGAGATTTCCACTAGAGCCTGTATACACGCCCACATGTGTGATGTCAATATCATGTCATCTGGCTATCTCTGAGAACAAGTAACTGTTCTCTCCAGCATAAAAGACAAAACTGAGTATGTGCCTTCCCCAGATAGACAGTGCAGGAGGGGGAGGATTTTTTACACAATGCAGAGGATTAACCCTTTAAGTTCCACAGTGAGTATAACAAGCATGCTATGCTGCATATACAGACTGAGTTAACTGTTGTGGGTTTAGTAATACTTTAAGACCCCTTTTACACTGGGGCTGCCCATGTGTGCACAGGGCTTTTCATCCACTAGTGGGGCACTAGAAGGGGTTAAAATGCCTGTGTTGTGGTGCTTCCAAATCGCTTTTCAGGCGCTTACAAAGCACTGCTCATTCATTGCATTTCAAAGATGCTGCTTGCAGGACTTTTTCTAATGTCCCGTAAGTGCACCACCCCTGTGTGAAAGCACTCACGCTATCACACTTGGGCATCATGGGAGGCAGTTTTCAAGCACTTTACAGGCGCTATTTCTAGCGCTAAGATGCCTGAAAACTGCTGCAGTGTTAAAGGGGGTTTTAAAGTGGTTGTAAACGCACAAAAAAAAAACTACAAGACAAAGGCATAATAAGTTAGCATGCATAGCATACTAGCTCATTATGAAATACTCCCCTTAGATCGAAGCCCCCCGCAGCAGTCCTCGTACACTGCTCCGGCCATAGACATCACTCCTAGAGTTAATTTCGGTATTGCAGGCTCCGGCTCTGTGACTGGAAGCTACTGGTTACGTCACGTCAGCTGAAGCAACGGCACAAATGAGCTGTTGCTTCAGTGCGCATGTGCCGATGACGTTGGCACATGCTGATACAGGGGATATCTCCTAAACCGTACAGGTTTAGGAGATATCAACGGTAGCTACAGGTAAGCCTTATTATAGGCTTACCTGTAGTAAATAGTGGATTGTTAGGGTTTACAACCACTTAAAGGTTGGAGAGAGCAAAAGTAAACATTACAGATATACTGTATATACTTGAGTATAAGCCGCCCGAAAATAAGCCGAGGAGGCACCTAATTTTACCACAAAAAAAATGGGAAAACGTATTGACCCGAGTATAAGCCTAGGGTGTCCATCTGCATGCCTCACTAACTGTGCCTCACTTTGCCTCACTGTGTCAATGTGCATTCCTCACTGTGCCCATGCCTCACTGTGCCTATGCCCCACTGTGTCCATGACTAGACTTACATTTAACATGGGAGTATATAGAAGGGGTCCCGGCTTTGAAAAATCGGTACTCCCCCGCCGTAGGTCTCTCAGACAGCAAACTTTGTACACTTGTAGTAGAGAAATGGGGCTTCATGTATGCCAAGTTTGTCGTACAGGTACCAAGGTCCCAAAATTACCGGAGAAATTACTGTTTAACATAAGAGTCTATGGAAGGGGTGCTCGACTTTGAAAAATCGGTGCTCCCCGGCCGTAGGTCCCCCAGACAACAAACTTTGCACACTTGTAGAGGAAGAGTGGGCTATTCCAAATTCCAGGAGGTCAGGCGCAAAAAGGTGACTCCAGTATAAACCACAGGGGCACAAAATTTGAAATTTTGAAAAAAATTAATATTTTTTACTTTTTGCTATAATAAATATCCCCCCGAAATATATAAAAAAAATGTTTTCCTCAGTTTAGGCCGATACGTATTCTTCTACATATTTTTTGTTAAAAAAAATCGCAATAAGCGTTTATTGATTGGTTTGCGCAAAAGTTATAGCGTTTTAAAAAATAGGGGATAGTTTTATGGCATTTTTATTAATATATATTTTTTTTTTACTAGTAATGGCGGCGATCAGCAATTTTTATCGATACTGTGACATTATGGCGGACACTTCGGACACTTTTGACACATTTTTGGGACCATTGACATTTTTATAGCGATCAGTGCTATAAAAATGCATTGTTTACTATAAAAATGCCACTGGCAGGGAAGGGGTTAACATTAGGGGCGAGGAAGGGGTTAATTATGTTCCCTGGGTGTGTTCTAACTGAAGAGGGGGTGGACTGACTAGGGGAAATGACTGATCGCTGTTCATACATTGTGTGAACAGACAATCAGGCATTTCTCCCCCTGACAGGACCGTGAGCTGTGTGTTTACACGCACAGCTCCCGGTTCTCGCTCTCTTAGGCCGCGTACACACACGATTGAATATATCTGCTGAAACTGGTCCGCAGACCAGTTTCAGCAGACAGATTGGATCGTGTGTACAGGTTTCCAGCAGACAAAAGTTTTAAAGCATGCTTTAAAACTTGTCTGCTGGAAAGCCACCTGTCGGATATGTCCGCTGGTTAGTACGCGAAATCTCCCGCATGCGGATTCGACGCATGCGTGGAAGTATTTTACTTCCTGGTTCGGTGACGTGGCGCCATAAACGTCACCGCCACGTCACCGCGCGCTGTGTCTGTCCGCGGGGATTTTGGTTTGATCGTGTGTACACAGATCAAACCAAAATCTCCCAGGAGACATGTCCGATGAAAACGGTCCGTCGGACCGTTTTCATCGGATATATCTCCTCATGTATACTGGGCCTAACGAGCGATCGCGGTGTGCCGGCGGTGATTACACCCGCCGGGCACGCGCGTTGGCGTCTGGGGCGAGCGGGGGGATGCACACCCATATTGGCTGCTAGAGAGATGACGTAGATCTATGTGATCTCGCCCAGCAGAGCCGACCTGCCACCGTATAACTGCGGCGGCTGGTCGGCAAGCGGTTAATGACTGATGTTTACAACCACTTTAAAAAAACACAAACATTCTTGCATAACCTAGTAGACACACCAATCCATCGTGTAATAGTAAAGCTCTACGGAGCAGGGCCCTCTAATTCCTCCTGTATTAAATTGTTTTGTAATTGCACTGTCTGCTTTATTTTGTAAAGTGCTGCATAAACTGTTGACACTATATAAATAAATCCTGTATAACAATAATAATAATAAGAGTAATAGAGATGAATGATGTCAGACATGTTTGACGTTCAGCCTGTGTGACAACTCTAGCTCCCTCCGTAGATATAATGAAGAAATTTGTGTCCATGTGAAGAAGTGTGTTATATGCAGGATCAACAGGTCAAAATAAAGACTGCTACGTTGTAAAAATAGGATTTTTTAATACAGTTTACCTGTAAAATCCTTTTCTTGGAAATACATTATGGGACAGAGAGCCTTAATTACTTAATGGGTTATGTAGTCACCACAGGTGATTGGACACTGGCAAACCCAATAAAATTGAGTTCCTCCCCTATATAACCTCTCCCAAATGGAGAGTACCTCAGTTTTGTAGCAAAACAATAAGTGTTCCACATTAAACTCCGAAGAGGGGTGCGTGCTTTGTGTCCCATGATGTATTTCCAAGAAAAGTATTTTTCAAGTAAGTTGTATTAAAAAATCCTATTTTCTTGATCATACATCACGGGACACAGAGCCTTAATTACTCAATTGGATGTCCCATAGCAATGCTAAAATTTGAGGGGAGGAAGACACAGATCAGAATAAGACATCGAGTCAGAGGATCTACAGTATACTGCTGCCTGCAGCACACTACGCCCGAAGGCGGCATCCTCGTTACCTCTCACATCTACCTGGTAGAATTTAGTAAATGTATCTGAGCCATGTAGGCCTGGTAATGCACTGCCGATGAAGCACCAGCTGCTCCAGTCGAGTGCGCTTTCACCTGAAAGGAAGGATCTTCTTTTTTAAACCATAGGCCTGAAATAATGACTTGTCAAAACCATCTCTCGCAATAGTGGATCTTGACGCTGCCTGGCCCTTCCTTGGGCCTTGTGTCAAATTAAACAGACAATCAGCCTTTCGTATCTGAGCCGTAGCTTGTAGATAAACCTTTACCGCTCTTACAACATCTAGAGAGTATAGACTCTCTTCCTCCGCCGACTGCAGATCTGGAAAAACAGACGGTAGGGCTATATCTTGATTCAGATGAAAACCTGAAACCACCTTAGGTAAGAAAGTTTGGGTGAGGACGCAGCACCACCCTGTCTTTATGAATAATCATATACGGTTCTTTACATGAAAGAGCCGCCAATTTGGATATCCTCCTAGCTGAGGATATGGTTACAAGAAAAAAAATGTTTCTCTGTCAACAGATTTAGAGAAACCTGGTGTAAAGGTTCAAAAGGTAGTTTCTGTAAAACAGATAATACCAAATTCAAATCCCATAGGCACACGGGAGACTTAACTGGCAGATTCAAATGCAGTGCACCTTGAACAAAGGCCCTGAGAGGCAAGCGGTTTTTGAAGAAATACCAACAAGGCCGAGATATTGCCCTTGAAAGTGCTCAAAGCCAACTTCATATTTAAGCCCAACTGAAGAAAGGCAAGAATTCTATTAAAGGGACACTAAAGTCATTTTTTTTTGTTTTTTAATAACAAACATGTTATACTTACCTCCACTGTGCAGTTCGTTTTGCACAGAGTGGCCCGGAAAGCTGTCTTCTTGGGTCCCTCGGCGGCTGTCTGGGCTCCTCCTCGCAAAAGCTTTCCATCTTCATGCGAGTGCGCTCGCACGGTGGAAAGCTTTTGCGAGGGTGCTCCCGTGATACAGTCGGCGGCCATAGCCGCCGACTGTATCGCCCGGCCCCGCCCCCCGGCGCGCCGCGTCATCCGCTGTGATTGACAGCAGCGCCAGCCAATGGCTGCGCTGCTATCAATCCGCCCAGCCTAGCCAATTAACGGCCAAGCTGGGAACTGAAGAGGATGACATGGACGCGCCCGGGAGTTTCGAACGGTCAGGTAAGTAAAACGGGGACTCGGGGGGGGGGGGCGGTGCTGTGAGAAGTTTTTTTACCTTAATGCATAGGATGCATTAAGGTAAAAAAACGTTTTACTTTTTACAACCCTTTAATGGCATACTTCCTAGGATGCCCATCTTCTGGGTTCACACAGGAAACATATGCCTTCCAGATTCTGTAGTAGATGAGCCTGGAGGCCAGCTTCCAAGCATTAACCAGAGTGGATAGGACTGGCCTTGAGAGCCCACGTTTCCTCAGAATGTGGGTCTCAGCCAAACCATAAAATTTAGACTTTGTAAGGCAGGATGGAATATTGGACCCTGTGGCAGTAGGTCTGAGCGCAGTGGGAGAACCCAGGGTCTTCCTACTGTCGTTCTTATGATTTCTACATACCAGAGTCTCCTGGGCCAAGCCGGAGCGACCACAATCACCAGCTTTCCTTCCCTCTTGACTCTCTGAAGGAATCCTGGGAGAAGCGAAACTGGAGGGAATGCATAAATCAGGGAATACTGATCTCATGAGATTGTCAGGGCATCTGACCCTTGAGCCCAGGTATCTCTTGTTCTTGACACAAAGCTGTCCAGCTTTGCTTTGAACCTGGAAGCCAACAGGTCCACATGTGGGGTCCCCATTTCTGACATATGATTTAAAACATGTCAGGGTGTAGAGACCATTCTCCTGGACTCATTTGCTGGCGGCTTAAAAAATCCGCCTGCCAATTTTCTACCCCTGGAATGAAGACCGCAGATAGGCGAAGAATATGCTTTTCTGCCCAGGCCAAGTTGCAATTCACCTCTTTTTGGGCAACCAGACTTCTGGTGCCTCCTTGGTGATTGATATAGGGCACTGCCATAGCATTGTCGGACTGAACACGAAAAGGTCTGTCTGTAAGACCAAACTTTGAGGGCCAAATGAATTGCCCGAATCTCCAGAATGTTGATGGGTAGGAGCTTTTCGGCCCAGGACCAATTTGCCTGGGCAAATGCTTCTTCTAGCACTGCCCCCCATCCCAGAAGGCTGGCGTCTGTGGTCACCACTTTCCAGGTAACTAGAGTGAAGGATTTTCATTCTGACAGATTTTGGGGAGCAACCACCAATTGAGGCTCTGGCAAACCCCTGGAGATAAGATCATTGGAAGATCTAGGGTCTGAACATCTTTGTTCAAAGCTGACAGAATTCCGCCCTGTCTTGAGTGAAACTGGGCGTAAGGAACAGCCTTGAATGAGGCTACCATCTTTCCTAATAATCTCATGCATAGATGGATGGAAGGCTTTCTTTTTGCCTTTACCACTTGGACCAAGTCTCATATGGCTTTTGCCTTTGGCTTGGGAAGTATAATATAATTGCTTAGGGATGTGTCTATAATCATGCCCAAGTACTCTAGCCTTTTTGAGGCTGCAAGGAAGATTTCTTCTAATTGAGAACCCAGCCTGGGTACTCTAAATATTCCACTGAGCTGTGCACATTGTGGCCCAAGCGTGCGGCAGACTGATCTATGATCAACAGATTGTCCAGGTAGGTTGTTACTGCTATGCCTCGTGCCCTTAGCCTTGCTAGGGCCGGGGCCAGTATCTTTGTGAACACTCAACGTGCTGTAGCCAGCCTGAAAGGAAGGGCCACAAACTGAAAGTGGCACTGATCCACCGCAAACCTTAGAAACCTTTGTTGAGCGGGAAACATTGGCACATGTAGATATGCATCTCTGATGTCTATTGATGCCCGGAATTCTCCTCCCTAAAGGGTGGAAACAACTGAACTCACAGACTCCATGTGGAAGGAGCGAATGTTCAGAAATTGATTTAGACTTTTCAGATCTAGGATAGATCTAAGGGCGGTGTTTATACTGCAGGGGTCTGTACTAAGGGGGATGTATATACTGATGGGGGTGTCTATACTGTTGGAGGTGTCTATATTGATGGGGGAGCCTGCACTATGGGGGATGTCTATACTGTGGGGGTCTGCACTAAGGGGGATTCTATACTAGTGGGGGTCTGCACTAAAGGAGGGAAATCTATACTGATGGGGGGTCTGCACTAAAGGGGGGGAAATCTATACTCATGGGGGGTCTGCACTAAAGGTGGGGTGTCTGCACTAAAGGGGGAAATCTATACTCATGGGGGGTCTGCACTAAAGGTGGGGTGTCTGCACTAAATGGGGGTATTCTACACTGATGGGGTGTCTGTACTGAGGGAGTGGGTCTATACTAACGGAGGGTGGTCTGTACTCAGTGTGGGGTCTATACTGACGGAAGGTGGTCTATACTGAGGAAGGGGGCCTGTTCTTACTGAGAAGGAGGAGTGGAGTGGAGTGGGGGTCCATAGAATTTCGCTTGCGTATCGTAAGCCATTTACACTACGCCGCCGCATCGTACTAGAGCAAGTGCCGTATTCTCTAACCATTTGCTCCATAGTTTGCGTTGGCGTAGGAAAATGGCCCAGCGTAAGCCCGCGTAATTCAAATGGGGCGGCTTGTATTTAAATTAAGCGCGCCCCCGCGTCGAACGAACTGCGCATGCGCCGGCCGGGGAAAAAGCCCAGTGCGCATGCTCCAGCTCACGTCGGAAAGCGTCGTTGAAACCGACGTCAAAACGGCGTGATCGTCACTTGCGCAATGCCCTATTCGCGAACGCGTTAGTAAAACGACGTAAGCGACGGAAAAAGCCGACGCTGACCCGACGCCAAACTTAACATGGCATCCGACGGCACCCGACGGCATCCGACGGAACTTCATAAGGTTACTCCTCATAGAAGCAGGGGTAACCTTACGCGGACGAAAACGATGTACGCGACGACGGGGAGGCGTAAAAGCGATCGGGAATCGGCGTACTAGCCTCATTTGCATATGCAAATGAAAAAACAACGTAAAGGCCACCTAGTGGCCGGAGTTGTCATTACAACTACGATCCGCAAGTGTAATGGTATTACAATTGTCGGATGTTGAAGCGTATTTATGCCAAAGTGATGCTAAGCATCACTCGCATAGATACGAGGCAAAAAAAACGGCGATACGACGGGGTATCTGAGATACTCCATCGTAACGCCGCTGAGAATCTGGCCCCAGGTTTGTACTTACTTCCTCCAGTGGTGAGAACCAGGAAAGACATCCTACTCACAGAAGATAATACACAAATAAAATTATCCTCTTCTTACCTTATCCACGCCACAGGAAAGCTACTAAAAGTAGTTCCAGCTTTCACCCATCACGGCGGGCAAGTTGTGCCAACCTTCAAGTTTATCAAGGGTTTTATTAGAGAAAACCTCATACCTGGACCTGTAGAAGACTCTGCCAGAAACTTTTCATGCCACAGATGTATTAGTACACGAAAGTCTGGATCCCAGAGTCCATACCTCCGCAGAGAGACATTACAGGCAAACCTTGTTTCTTTTTTACACTAGGCCCGGGTACCAACCAGATTAGGCCTTTGATATCAGCCTGAGGAATGGACCCAGTTATAGCTCCTTGGTCTCCGCAGCCAGACCATCAAAAGAGAATTTTTCTTTTTAGCACATGTTGAACGTGACCAACCACCTTAAACACTGGCGGAAAAAACTGAGGTACTCTCGGTTTGGGAGGGGTTATATAGGGGAGGAACTCAATTTTAATTGGGTTTGTCAGTGTCCAATCACCTGTGGTGACTACATAACCCATTAACCACTTTAGCCCCGGACCATATTGCTGTCCAAAGACCAGAGCACTTTTTGTGATTCGGCACTGCGTCGCTTTAACTGACAATTGCGCGGTCGTGCAACGTGGCTCCCAAACAAAATTGGCGTCCTTTTTTTCCACAAATAGAGCTTTCTTTTGGTGGTATTTGATCATCTCTGCGGTTTTTATTTTTTGCGCTATAAAAAAAAAATAGAGCGACTATTTTGAAAAAAAAATCAATATTTTTTTACATTTTGCTCTAATAAATATCCCCAAAAAATATATAAAAAAACGTTTTTTTTCCTCGATTTAGGCCGATACGTATTCTTCTACATATTTTTCGTTAAAAAAAATCGCAATTAGCGTTTATTGATTGGTTTGCGCAAAATTTATAGCGTTTAAAAAAAAGGGGGTCGTTTTATGACATTTTTATTATTATTTTTTTTTTTCCTAGTAATGGCGGCGATCAGCGTTTTTTTTCGGTACTGTGATATTATGGCGGACACATCGGACACTTTTGACACATTTTTGGGACCATTGGCATTTTTATAGCGATCAATGCTATAAAAATGCATTGGATTACTATAAAAATGCCATTGGCAGTGAAGGGGTTAACATATTTTCAAGATACTCTTCTATGATATTTGCATATGCAAATGCGAAAACAACGTAAAGACCACCTAGTGGCCAGAGTTGTTATTACAACTACGATCCGCAAGTGTAATGGTTTTACACTTGTCGGATGTAGAAGCGTATCTATGCAAAAGTGATGCTAAGCATCACGTGCATAGATACGAGACAAAAAAAACGGCGTTACGACGGGGTATCTGAGATACTCCGTCGTAACGCCGCTGAGAATCTGGCCCATAATAGTTACCTGATTCCTTTTAAAAATGATTAAAAATAGATAAAAATCAATCATATAATGTACCTGCAGTTTCTAGTTTCTTTTTTGCATGTTATTTCCTGCTGTGCTGTACAGAGCCAATACAGGGCAGTGAAGGTTTGGAAAACAAAACTGATTGGTGCTGAGGGGTTTTAGACACACAGTATTAACACCTCCTTGATTAGTGACCACAGAGAGAAAGCTCCCAGTACTGTGGTTACCTTAATACAAGCATACTGATTTATACTCACATAAGTTTGTCCCCATTTTATAACCTTAGTTCAGTACCTTATTAAATAATAATAAAGAAATAAAAACATATTTTATGCTTAGCAATCCTTGAAGCTGAAACAAAAATGGTCTTTCAGGCACATAAAACCAGTTATGGTTAATTGAGCAGGTATCTAGGCATGATTGTTATGCAACCAGTCTCTCTTGAGTCCATAAAGCTAGTCCTCCATCTTTCATGCTTTATAAAATGTTTTTTGAAAATGACAACGTATGATACATAAACAATGATTCCAGCGAAAATGTAGCTAATGTTTACTTTATACAGATAAATAATCATTTTGCTGTCCTAATCTGAAAAACGGTATACAGTAGCTGTAATAGAAGCCTGTATAGCAGAAAGCATAATAGAAAGCAAAAAAGAAAATTGCGATATAGTAATATTGTTTGTGATGTTCCAATATTTTTATCAATACAGTAGAAATAAAATACAGGGACATTTTCAAGATACTCTTCTATGATATTGTAAATAAACTGTCATTAGCGTACAACTGACACTTATTTTAAGTTATAATCCTTTCAATAGTTACAGTATACACAGGGCTTTTTTTCAGCTTGAAAACACAAAAGTCTGCCTATCTGCTTACAAGTTACAGCTTGTTCCCCAACAGCTCCCACAGATCAGATCTCCTAAGTGGCTCCCACTGAGTGAAGGATGGGTACAAGGGAGATGCAGGTACATGGGGTGTAGTGCAAATGCCAACATCACCACTGGATGATCTCCCTACAAGTGATAGAGGTGGAGCCAACTATAGTATGCAGGGAGGTACTAGAGCTTCAGCATAAAGGAGTTGTAAATAAAAAAAAATCTGAAATGACTGTTTACAGGGTATATAGACATAATAGTTACCTGATTCCTTTTAAAAATGATTAAAAATAGATAAAAAATCAATCATATAATGTACCTGCAGTTTCTAGTTTATTTTTTGCATGTTATTTCCTGCTGTGCTGTACAGAGCCACAGAGCCAATACAGGGCAGTGATGGTTTGGAAAACAAAACTGATTGGTGCTGAGGGGTTTTAGACACACAGTAATCACACCTCCTTGATTAGTGACCACAGAGAGAAAGATCCCAGTACTGTGGTTATCAGGAAACAGACAACCAGGAAGTGTGGAGATCAGAGAAGAATTACAGCAACTTAAGAGCAAAAACGAACAATGAGGACATTAAAACAGCACTGCAATATGGCAAAGGAAGCTATTAAGATAAAAAAAAAAATCCTTTACAAACCCTTTAATACAGCAACAAAAATTAAACATGTGGAAGATGGTGGAGCTTTTAAGGAGATGGATAGAAGATGGGGGCAGTAAAGGGGGGTTGTATGCAGAGATCAGAGCTGAAGAGGGGTATACGTAAGATGTGGATGGGGGATGCAGAGGTAAGCAGCTGTGGAAGAAGACTGAATTCTGCACTCTGTATGCAGCGCACCCCTGAACTCTGCACTATTTATGTAGCACACCCTGAACTCTGCAGTCTGTGTGTAACCCCCTCCCTGAACTCTGCACTCTGTACATAATGTACTCCTGGTATTTATTAAAACTGTTTAGACCTTCCCACTGTCAGTGAAATTTGTCCGCACCCACTATTTGATGCGGTTTGGAGGGTGTGTGTAGGGACTGGGAGTCGTGAATGAGTTTCTGTACCTATTTTCTGAGAAAAAAATAAACTATAATGGTTTTCAGTCAAATTTATCCTAGATTTTTTTTTAAAAGCGTTGTTTTATATCTTTTTCACAAAATTACATGCAATCTTTGTTTTACAAATAAACATTTAATAAGGATTTATAGGGCACTATATTAGATAAAAAGACAGTTCAGAATATGCTGCTTTCTTTGTAAGACTCCTTGTTTGACTTTATTTTTGGACCCTTTTAAGAGTGATTGGAGTGCAGCATCATCCGCTTCCATTTCAATTAAAACTGCATCTATGAAGCCTATAAACAACAGGCTGTAAATAGTGCCCCAGATGTCCCCTGTGCCTAACTATTGCCTACAAAAATCCAATGGACAGCCTTATTGACCATTAAGATGTCCCAAGGGCAGAAAAAGTCTGGAAAAATTAGCAAACAGCTTGCTGAAGATTTTCTAAACAATCTTTTTGGAACCAGTAAATTGATAACAGCGTACTTACTAATAAAAAATAAATAAAAGACCTGGTCACACGTCAAATCTGAAGAAGAAAACTATTTACACATTGCTTGTGGTGAACATTTATTATTTATACTTTGAGCTAAATAATTTTGATGTGTCAACCATATCAGAGAGGTGAGTACCAGTCAAAAGAATTTTAATCGATCAAAAAGATTTTGATCGATCAAAAAAATTTAAGATTAATTGATTAATTAAAAGTTAATTTGCACAGCCCTACAGAAAACACAACGTTTTTGAGTCTCAACCTTGGCAGTTGGTACAGAAACATATGGACGAGCTATGTGAAGATCGTATAAGGCTGTAAGAGAATTCTTCCAGGACATCCACGTGGTTCTTTTCTTCATGGGAAGAGGAGTATCCTAATTCGACCCTTCTCTGGTGAAGTCTCTTAACATAGCTTTACCTTTGATGAGTATAGGAGCTGCAAATCCTAGTGGGTCATATAAACTGCTTATGGCTGACAGTACTCCTCTGCGAGTAAATGTTTTTCTTCTCTGTTAACCTGGAAAGTGAACAGGGATGGACTGGCCATTGGGACTACAGGGAGTTTCCCGGTGGGCCGATGGCTCAGTGGGCCGGCTTCAGTGACAGGGGACCGCCGCCCCCCCTCCGCTCCTGTCTCTCCCTTCCAGCAGCGCTAACCTCCTCTCCCTCCCCACAGCACTCACCTGGGGGGAACAAAGAAGCAGGGGAGGACCACAGAGGAGCAGGGGGGGACAAGAGAGGAACATGGGGGAGGGGACAGACAGCTGACTCAACAACTATGGCCTGGCAGTTTCTCACTTCTGCCTAATCTTGTCCCATAGGGGGGGGGGGGGGCACGCACCAAACCTATTCTTTGCCCCGGGTGAAATAATGTCTAGCTTCCCCACTGGTACTGCCTTTAAGAGTACCAGTACCAGCCATTCTACTCGCCGTGGGAGAGACCTGTCAAAGTGGGCCAGTCTGGATGAAGTCCAGGGCCAAATTTGTGTCCCAGTCCAGCCCTGAAAGTGAAGGTATCAGCTTTTATGTCCCAGAGTAGGCCAATGCTCTGTTGCATCGGAGGCGAGTCAAAGCCTAGATCTAGGTCCTTCAAGTCTTCAGAATGGTCCTGAGAAGGAAAGGCTTCCATCAATTTCTGGCTGTTAGAAGCGATCTTGTGTAGCCTCAGGTTAGACAGAGAGAAACATCTTCTGGGTTCCTTTAACCACTTAACCCCCGGACCATATTGCTGGTCAAAGACCAGAGCACTTTTTGTGATTCGGCACTGCGTCGTTTTAACTGACATTTGCGCGGTCGTGCGATGTGGCTCCCAAACAAAATTGGCGTCCTTTTTTTCCACAAATAGAGCTTTCTTTTTGCGCTATAAACAAAAATAGAGCGACTATTTTGAAAAAAAATTCAATATTTTTTCCATTTTGCTATAATAAATATCCCCAAAAAAGATATAAAAAAAAATTTTTTTTTCCTCAGTTTAGGCCGATACGTATTCTTCTACATTAGCGTTTAATGATTGGTTTGCGCAAAATTTATAGCGTTTACAAAAAGGGGGTCGTTTTATTGCATTTTTATTAATATTTTTTTTTTACTAGTAATGGCGGCGATCAGCGTTTTTTTTTTCGGACTACGATATTATGGCGGACACATCGGACACTTTTGACATATTTTTGGGACCATTGGCATTTTTATAGCGATCAATGCTATAAAAATGCATTGGATTACTATAAAAATGCCATTGGCAGTGAAGGGGTTAACACTAGGGGGCAGGGTTAAGTGTGTTCCTGGGTGTGTTCTAACTGTATGGGGGGGTGGACTCACTGGGGGAAATCACTGATCTTCTGTTCATACATTGTATGAACAGAAGATCAGCGTTTCCCCCGCTGACAGGAACGAGAGCTATGTGTTTACACACATAGCTCTAGTTCCCCGCTCTGAACGAACGAACAGCGCGCGCGTGCCCGGCGGCGATCGCGCCCGCCGGGCACGCGCGCGGGACTCGGGGGACGAGCGGGGGCGGGGCGTGCGCGCAGGCCACCGGCGGCGCTCGCGCCCCCTAGCGGGCGCTTAAGGTAGGAAGTAGAGCTACGTGCTCTCGCCCAGCAGTGCCACCGTCCCGCCGTATAACTGCGGCGGTGGGCGGTCGGCAAGTAGTTAAGGAGACTGATTGCAGTCTCATCTGAGGGCATTGTTTTCAGACAGCCATTCACATAGAAGTCCTTCTCTACAAAGAGTCCGACATCCGATCCATACTTTTCTTCTACTTTCTGAGCTGCGTGTCTTAATCCATAGATGGCGACTTCAGGAGAAGGACTATTGCCGAAGATGTGAACTTTCATACGATACTCTGTAACATCTTTAGAGGGATCGTTGTCCTTGAACCATAGGAATCTCAAGAAATTTCTATGTTCTTTCTTAACTAGGAAGCAATGGAACATCTGTTGGATATCAGCCGTGAATGCAATGGAGTCTCTACGAAAACAGAGAAGCACTATGAGCTTGTTGTTTAGATCCAGGCCTGACAGCAAAAAGTCATTCAATGATACGCCTTCATACTTGGCGCTTGAATCAAACACCACTCTGATCTGACCTGGCTTCTTCGGGTGATACACCCCAAACATGGGCAGGTATCATCGTTCTTCCGATTCTTGAAGTACAGGTGCTAGCTCTGCATGACCGTTCTGGAATATCTTTTCCATGAAGGTAAAGAAGTGATCTCTCATCTCAGGTTTGCTTTGTAGGTTGTGCCTAAGAGAGACAAATTGTTTGAAAACTTGCTCTCTATTGTTGGGTAAGCGCTTTTCTTTAAGGCCGCGTACACACGGAGGAACATGTCTGATTGAAACGGTCCGCGGACCATTTTCATCGGACATGTCTCCTCGGGATTTTCGTCCGGCGGTATGTACACACCATCGGATCAAAATCCCCCCCGGCAGACATTGCGGTGACGTGGCGGTGACGTTGACGCCGCCATGTCACTGCACCAGGAAGTAAAAAACGTCCATGCATGCGTCGCATCCATTCGACGCTTGTGCGGGCAGATATGTCCACTGGTTAGTGTACTAACAGCGGACATTATCCGACGGACATGTCTCCGGCGGACAAATTTTAAAAAGCATGGCTTTACAATTTGTCCGCCGGCC